>CM077087.1:175240311-176457811 GCA_039513925.1 Platanthera zijinensis | reverse complement strand
CTTCATGTATGTTTAAGCTTAATTGATATATTTCTTTAATTTCAGGTTAAGTAGAGATAGTGAAATTAAAATAAGCCAAATGGCAATGTTTAGGAGTTTTGGAGCAGTTTTTGAAAAATCAAGTACAAGCGCTGGGTCACACCCTGACACTGCATGTCCTCCAGTTCATTCCCCCAACAGTTCCAACATGTCCCGATCCCACACAAGTCACTTAATTTTGACACACCAACAGTCAAGTCATCATAGGCGGATCCAGAGGGGGGCCCTAGAGATACTGCCCCCCCCCCCCCAAAAAAAAATTTTTTTTTTGGATATTTGCACACCTAAAGTAGGCTAATCGCACACCATTCTCAAATAAATCTGGACCGTCGTGACGACGGGCCGCAGACCAGGCGTAAACATCGCTATTCGCTGCGCTAGTGCTTTAGACCAGGCGTGACATTGATATTCGCTGCGCTTTAGGACTTTCACTGAGTTTCGCCTCGTTGACGGCGTCGTCCTCTTAACTCTTAGTCCTCAACTCCTCCAGAGTCCAGATCATACGACATACCTTTCTCTTAGGCTGCGTTTGACATGACTTATCGCGACTTATTTGCTCCGATGAGGTTGGACAAAAATATCATTATCATGCCAAAATCTTATGCCTCGAGCTAGTTTTTTTGTAACATTTGTCATACCAAACATACATTCTATGACAATTAATGACATTTTGTCCAAGCTCACCAGAACAAATAAGCTATGATAGGCCGTGCCGAACGCAGCCTTAGGGTTCGTTTGGCGCAGAGGGAGGAGACGCCCGGCGGGTCTAAAAGCTGCCGCTCGAACTGGAGGTTGGCTCTGACGGATCGAATCCCGCGTTTTTGGCTTCGTTTCTCACGCCGGAGGGTGTAAACGCCATAAAAAGGGATGCCGGTCCATTTGTTTACCTGCCTCTTGCTGTGTTTCCCCTAAACGCTCCCCCCCCCCCCCCCCCCCCCTCACCGCTGAAACAAATGGATCCTTAAGCTCTGTTTGGGGGGACTTATTTTCACCGGTCAAGCGGTCATGACCGCTTGACCATGACCGCTTGACCGGTGAAAATAAGTCCCCCCAAACGGAACCTTAATCTCCTCCACAACTGATGGCTCCACTTTCCAGGGCATACATCATACATGATACCGCTCTTCTCCGAAGATGATTCCGGCCGACGGCCAGGCGGCCACTATGGTGATTGCTTGATTTTGCCACGGATTTAAGGAAAAGTAACTAGATTAGTTCCTGCAAGTGTATTTGGCCTATTTTTTTAGAAACCAACTGTTAAAATATTTAGTTGTTAAAGTGGAGATGACTATTACCAGAATAACGTTTTTCTTAGGCTTGAATATCCTCAGTTTAGGAAGGTTTATACACAGTTGTGTTTACTGCAAGCGAAATAAAATGTCTAAAAAACCTAAGTCCAAAAGGTTACTAAGACATTAGAAGATGGTGAAATAAAAACTGATCAGGTTTAAATCAAGAGCTTCACCTGAGTCGGCTTGAATATACTCATTGAGATGACATCACCAAACATTAGTGCATATGATTTCATTATATCATGATAATTTACTAAACTTCTGAAGAATAGGAAGAGTAAGACAAATGACCCGGTGAAGAAACAAGGTGTTTTGTTCGCATTGGAATCATTTGATTTTGTTGTAATGGTTTATGTGATGACCACTATATTTGAATATACACATGAGTTAAATCTCGTTTTGCAGAGAAATGATCAAGATATTGTTAATGCTACGTCTTTTATAAGTTTGACCAAAAAAAGAGCTACAAACTGAGAGATGATGAATGTGACACTCTATTTAAAAAGGTCTTGTTTTTTGTAGCAAACATCATATTCATATTCCCAATATGAATGATCGATATATTCACAGTGGAAGATCAAAAATGTTTGTTGAAGACTACATAAATTTGCATCATTATCAGGTTGAAATTTTTTAAAGGTTGTCGTTCAACAATTATAAGAGTTAAACAACTTGTTTGATATGGTGAGAATGGAGTTGCTTCATTATATGGCTTCCTTGAATCCCGCTAACTAATTTGGCTGTTTTGAGAAACAAAAAATGACGAGACTTGCAAAATTTTATCCTAATAATTTTTCAAGTTTAGAGTTGTTTAATTTGAAATTTTAAATCAAAAACTACATTTTTGATATGAGAAATGTTGTGAGATTTTTTTAATTTGAAGGATCTTGGTCATTTATCCTTGAAGCTTGTTGAAACCGGTAATCATGTTGCTTATCAACAAATCTACAAGTTTTTGAAGTTTGTATTGATTCCTCTCGTGGCTACTATAAGTGTGAAAAAAGTATTTTCAGGCATGAATTATGTCAAGAACAAGTTGCGCAATAGTCTAGGTAATCAAATGGTGAATAATTGTCTGGTTACTTTTATTGAGCGAGAGCATTTTTGAAACTCGGTGATGATGACGTTATAGATCATTTTCAAAAAATGAGGACTCGTCATGGAGAATTATAATAATCTACTCATGTATTTTGTATTTTATAGTGTTATGTAAATTTGTATGACTTTGTAATATCGTAGGTTTAATTTTGACTTATTATTTCATCTAAAGAATGTTTAGGAAGGTTTATGCGCTTACGTCCAGAGTTTGAGGCTGTTTGTGTCCAGCTTCTGCACCTGGATCCTCCACCTTCTCTCAGCGATACATTGGCTTTCGTAATCGCTGAAGAGACTCATCTCCACTCCTTGGACACCGTTACGCCTTTCGATGTGCCGACTCATACTGTCTTTGCTGCTCCCGATTTTCCAACAGTCCTCCCTTGTGAGTACTCCTCTCCTGCCTCTGTTGGGTTATAGTGCACCGGTGCGACCTGTTCATCGCCCTCCAGTGCCCTCTACTGCTCAATCTGGTGCTCCTCGTCGCCAGCCTGTTCGCTATCATTACTGTCAGTGCATTGACCACATCAAATCTGAATGACACAAGCTTCAAAGGGCTCAGCAGTCTGGTCAACAGCATGCTCCTGGTGCTCATCCAGCACATTTCTCTGATATGGCACAATCACTCTCTGTTCCTGAGCTTTCTTGGTAGATAGCCCAACAATTATCTTACAGTTCACTGCATCGCTTATTTGCCTATGTGCTTCTCATCGGATGCTTATAATGCATCTGCCTTTATGTCAGCTGCCTCTGCCCCTATAGGTATCTCCTCCTCCGACTGGTTGCTTCACTCTGTAGTCTCTTTTCACATGACCTATGATGTCACCCACCTCTTATCATGTCAGCTCGTCCCGTTTGCCTTAGTGTTATGGTAGCTAATGACACTATTGTCCCCTGCACCAGTTGTGGTCTTATTCATACCACCCATTTTCATATTCCTGATGTGGCGTACATACCAAAGTTATTCATGAACCGTATATCCGTCACTCAACTCATGTTTCACGGTTGTCTTGTTATTTATGATGAGTTTGTTTGTCATGTGCAGGATCGTCTAACAGGGACACTCCTTGAAGTTGGTCGTCGTCGTAGCAGGGGTATACATCTTTGATCGTCTTCATCTTTCATCCACTCCATTGTCACCAGCGGCCTCATCCATTTGTCTTCATTTAGTGGACTTCTCTCAGTGGCACACCGACTTGGTCATCCCAGCAATTCATGTCTTTCGTCATTCATTAGTACTGGACTCTTTGGTAGTGTTTCTGTTGATAGGTCTCACTCTTGCACGGGTTGTAAGCTTGATAAACAACTACAACTCCCATATCAGTCTAGTGAGTCAAGGTCTCGACGTCCCTTTGATTTAGTTCATTCAAATGTATGGGGTGCCGCATCTTTTGTATCAAAGGGAGGACATCGCTACTATGTTATATTTGTTGATGATTACTCTTGTTATTGTTGGATTAACTTTATACACTATCGTTCTAAGTTTTTCCAGATTTATGTCACAGTTCTCTGATTTCATAAGTATTTTTCGTTCCGACTCTAAGGGAGAGTACCTCTCATGATTTTTGTGATTTGCTAGCTACCCATGACACTCTCTCTCAGCTTGCATGTCCCGGTGTCCATAGTCAGAATAGCACCGCTGAAAGGAAGCTTCGCCACATCAGTGAGACAGTCCACACTCTTCTCATCTCCTCTCACGTTCCTCCTCATTTTTGGGTTGAGGCTGTCTCCACTGCTGACTATCTTATTAACCTGCAGTCATCCAATTTTCGTTCAGAGTCAGTGTCCTGATGAGCGTCTGTACTCTCGAACCCCACGTTATACTCATCTGCGTGTCTTTAACTATCAGTGTTATGTTCTTCCTCCATGTGAGCGTACCAAGCTTTCTGCTCAATCTGTATCTTATGTCTTTCTTGGATATAGTATTGAGCACAAGGACTATCGATGTTATGATTCTGTTGCACGTCAACTTCGTATCTTATCAGTGAGACAGTCCACACTCTTCTCATCTCCTCTCACGTTCCTCCTCATTTTTGGGTTGAGGTTGTCTCCACTGCTGACTATCTTATTAACCTGCAGTCATCCAATTTTCGTTCAGAGTCAGTGTCCTGATGAGCGTCTGTACTCTCGAACCCCACGTTATACTCATCTGCGTGTCTTTAACTATCAGTGTTATGTTCTTCCTCCATGTGAGCGTACCAAGCTTTCTGCTCAATCTGTATCTTATGTCTTTCTTGGATATAGTATTGAGCACAAGGACTATCGATGTTATGATTCTGTTGCACGTCAACTTCGTATCTTATGCGATGTCACCATTGATGAGTCTCTCCCTTTCTTTGCGTCCTCTGTCCCCTCGACATCACACTTATTTGTGACCCCCTCTGATGTGTAGTTTCTCACCCTTCTTATATCTGTGCTGCATGTAACACCCCAAAAATCTCAAAATATGTTGGTACACAATTTTGGGTTGGAGGCTGTTAGACACGGCCTGGGACACGGGCGTGTCCCAGGGCGTGTCGGGTGTACACGGCCTGGGACACGGGCGTGTCCCAGGGCGTGTTCAGGCTAGTCGACGTTTGAGAGCCGACGATCGTCGAGCCTGGGACACGGCCTTCAACACGGGCGTGTCCCAGGGCGTGTTCGAATTAATTTTCGAAATTGACCTATTCAAGTCAGAGCCGGACACGGCCTTGAACACGGCCGGGAACACGGGCGTGTGAGGCTGGACACGGGCGTGTCAGCTGCCGTGTTCCGACCCGTGTACTGGTTTTGGAAATCGGTGAGTACCGTGTAACAGGAGACACGGGCGTGTCTCATGACTGACACGGGCGTGTCAGGTTCGACACGGGCGTGTCGATGCCCGTGTTCTCGAATATTTCAGTCGGTGCGACTGCCGCGTGTGCCGCTTAAGGGTACACGGCCTGTGACACGGGCGTGTCACAGGCCGTGTCGGCCAAATTTCAGAGGAATTTTCAGTAGATCGTGGCCCTTCATTTTCTTTAAATAAGATCCTGTGGCTGGAGTTCATTCCTGGGCTGATAAGGCCGGGAAAAGGGGGAGAGAAGCTCATTCTTCTTTTTCATCTTCTCTTTCTAAAGTAAGAGAGAGGTGAGAGCAAGGAGGAAGAAGAGGAAGTGGAGTCCGGCTGCCGGTGGTGCTACGGTGGTCCAAATCGCGAGCCGAGTTCGGATTTGCGAAGGCGACGCTGCTGCGAAGGCTTTCATCCGTCTCAAATTTCTCTCCATGGCTCCGAAGCGAACTCCTAGGGTAACGATTTCCTGCTTGGACATGTGAAGTCCTTAATTCCTGCATTGCATAGGGAAAACCCTTCCCCGCGAGTGTGCGGTGGGTTGTGGCGTCCCTTGGGGTAGATATGTGAAGTCCCCCTTGTTAGAGTCCGGAATTGGAGTACGGATCTAGGCATGCTGTGTGAAGCTCATCTAGACATGGTCTGGATTGGTGATGCTTGGTTGCATATCGGAGAAGACTCCGTGATGATTGCTTGTATGCATGATGGATAAAAGTACTGGAGGAAGTCCAGGAAATTATGAGAGTTGGACTCTCTTGTGGCCGTGAGTGCTACTGGTGGAAAGTTGAGCTGTGAGGCTGCAACTAGGAAATGGTGGAACGGGCAAGGTGAAACTGTACCCGCGTCAGTCCAGGCGTGAGTCTGACGATGTGAGCAACGGGAAAGGTGGATCTGTACCCGCGTTATGGTTGTCTAACCTTGGGTGCTTAAGACCCTGTTAGGATCACATAGCGAGAGTCGACGGTCGGTGAGCCGATCAGACTAGAATGCTCATAGTGCGCCGTTATGTCTGGGACCTCTGAACGGTGTGAATGTGCCCTGAGTGCACGGAGCGTTGGGCCGTCGAGCCGACGTTTGTGATATGTGACGGTGCGGGCGTGCACGTCTTGCTTGAATGGCTATATATATCATGTTGGATGAATGCTTTGCAGGGATGGAATTCCGCTGCCCCGTGCCAGGGACATGGTCGTTATAATTGGTCAGCTGAATGCTGACCGTTGCCCTGTTTTACCACCGTTTGGTGGATTGGTTCTTACAGGTGCTGGAGGAGCTGGTCCGAGCGGGACTTAGCGGGCTGAAGCCCAAAGCTGCGTTGCTGCCCTTGAAGGCATTGTTTTGTTTCTTTTGTTCATGTGTGGCCGGCCTGCGTGCCGATGTATGTAAACCACACTCTTGTTAAGAGAAACTGTTGTAAGGCCTTAAGGCCAGACTCTTTTGATGTATATATATACATTCCTATGTTAGTGGACAATGTTGTTTATCTTGAGTTCATGAATTCAACCGTGAAACTTCCGCTAGAATGCTCTGTGTTAGGATGCGTTGGTAATGATATTATTTAGTAGCGTCTCCGCCTGTTTGTGGAATATGGTGTGGGGCCCCGGCCGGACCCTCTATTATATTCTTCTTGACGGGTAGAGGTGTTACACTGCATGTCTCCTCCTCTCCACCGGTATGTCCCCCCCTCTTCCCTTGTTGTCGCGCACGCCATCTCCAATTTCTCCAGGCTCACCTTCTCACTTCTCCTCTTCGCTTCCCACTTCTCCCTCTGATGCGCTCATCATCCCCCTTCCATATCACTACACTCGACATCGTCCTCATATTCCCTCGCCTCCAGTGCCCCCAAACTCAGTGTCTGCCTCCTTCAGCGAGTGTCCTGTGGATGATCCTCCTGTGCGTCGTAACCCACCTATGTCCTCCCGACCGCCTTAGCCTCGCTACACTACCGTTGGACCTATTTGCCCTTCCTGTTACTGCTTGTTATACTCCAGAGTCAATTTCCTACAGTGAGGCTACCCAGATACCTGAGTGGCAGATTGATATGTCTGCTAAGTTGGAGGCACTTGAGCACACTCGTACATGGGACCTTGTTCCTCTTCCATTTGGTGTTGTTCTGATTAATTGTAAGTGGGTCTTCAAGATCAAGACTCGCTTTGATGGATCCGTAGAGAGGTACAAGGCTCGGTTAGTTGGTCGCAGTTTTTTAGTAGGAGCAGGGGAGAGATTATGAAGAGACATTTGCTTCAGTCACTCATATGACGACGGTTCGCACACTTATTGCAGTTGCAGCTGTTCGCCACTAGTCTGTGTCTCAGCTCGACGTGAAGAACGCCTTTTTTCACGTTAATCTTCAGCAGGAGGTATACATGCTTCCTTGTCCTGGACTATCCTCTCCTCCTGGCCTTGTTTGCCGCTTGAGGCGAGCCCTTTATGGGCTCAGGCAGGCGCCCCACAGCTGTTCGCCACTTGTCCTGCACGTTTCAGCTCAGCCATTACAGTCGCTGGTTTCCAGACAAGTCCACATGATCCAGCTCTGTTTGAGCACTCTTCATCTCGTGGTCGGGCTCTTTTGTTACTTTATGTGGATGATATGATCAATACTGGCGATGATCCTTCTCATATAGCCTTCGTCAAGCATCACCTTCAACAGCAGTTTTAGATGACTGACATTAGACAACTGAGCTACTTTTTGGGCCTTGAGGTCAGCTCAACAGACCGCGGTTTTCATCTCTCTTAGCAGCGTTACATATCTGATCTCCTCGCTCGGGTCACTCTCTCTAACTCTCGTACAGTGGACACCCCTATGGAGCTTCACCTTCAGCTACGTCCGGATGATGGGGTATCGCTCTCTGATCGTGCTCGTTACCGTCACCTCATTGTGAGTCTCGTCTACCTCACCATTACTCGGCCCGACATTGCTCACGTTGTTCATGTGTTGAGCTAGTTTGTTAGTACGCCCACCTCTATGCATTACGGTCACCTGCTGCAGCTCCCGCGCTATCTTTGGACGACGACTTCTCGCGGTCTTGTCTTCTCCAGCGATAATTCCATATAGCTGCATGCTTACTCGGATGCAACCTGGGCTAGTGATCATGTTGACCGTCGTTCTGTCACTGGTTTCTGTTTGTTCTTGGGTTCTTCACTCATTGCATCGAAGTCCAAGAAACAGACTGGTATTTCTCGTTCCAACACAGAGGTTGAGCTTCAAGCCATGACTACAACCGCCGAGGATATTATTTGGCTCTGTTGGCTTCTTGAGGACCTTGGTGTCTCTTTTTCAGATCTCACTCCACTCTATTGTGATAACATCTGTGCTATTCAGATTACTCTAAACCAAGTGAAACACTCGCTCTCCAAGCATATCGGAGTAGACGTCTTCTTCCTCCGTGAGCACTGTCCATGACACTCTTGTTCCGTCATTTGTTCCCTTCGAGCAACAGATTGCAGATTTGATGATTAAGTCGCAGACAAGGACCCAACATGTTTATCTATTGTCCAAACTCTCGGTGTATGATCCCCCGTAAGTTTGCGGGAGGAGGGGTAGATGCAGTGTACACTTTGTACAGTTGAGTTAGCTTAGGCTCACCTTGGGTGTTGTGGGCACTCTCTCTCTTGTACATGTATATATATTTCTGTGGTTCATGTACATGATAACCTAAAACTAGTGATACTCTTCCTATCAGAGACATCTAGGTTAATTAGACCTAAAACTAGTGATACTCTTCTAATTTGAGATATCTAGGCCAGTTTGCCCTAGGGCTGTCAAAATCATACTTATTTAGGATATTTGGGTTAGTTTGACCCAGGATTATAACAATCATCCTAGCTTGAGGAGTCTGGGTTAGTTTGACATAGGATTGTAAATTTTGTCATATGAACATTTGATGTTAAAGTTTAGCCTACTCTCTACTGTGTTGTACTGGAGAGCATAAGGCGGTGACCAATAGATATGGGCTTGTAATCCAAACATTATGCAAATATTGCATTATCAACCTGCATCAAACTGAAAAGTTCCCAGTGACTTCTATTTTGCTTCACTACTTTGAACATCAAACCTCAGTCCATACATTCTGCAGGAAACCCTATATATCTTTATTTTCCAAGCAGGAGTAAAAACTGAATACTGCTTGAAAGAATCAAGAAGCAAAAACAGAACACTCAAAAGATAATTTTTACTGCTTATTGATCTGTCTAATTCTGGTAACATGCACACGCACTCGTAAAAAATAAAGCCACAACTGTTCAGCTTTCTGCAAGCTAGAATGAGTAGAGACAGAAAACTCGTTGGGTTGCAAGCCGTCAGAACTGTGACTTGTCGAGGCCGTTGAAGTAAGGATGGTCCAACGCCTCCTTTGCTGAGATTCTATTTGAAGGACAATACTCCAGCATTTTCTGCAACAAAGCAAAAGAGCACAAAAACTATCGCAACCAGACTATAAAGGTGATATCTTCAAACGGACGGCCATAGATGAGATTGAATATTGACCAATTCGATCAAATTTGTGTTCATTAATATGTAAATTACTCCTTTAAGGGGACGAACTTATTACCGAAAGAAGATCAACGCCTTCAGAATCCAAATTTGGAAGAGCCTGAGACAAGCTTTGGGGCTTCCATTGTGGGTAGTCATGCCAGTCCCGCAGAGAGGAGACTCCCGGCCACTTCGCTTCCGTTGGCGTCCCCAAAAACCTTCAAAGATTACTTTTGTTAAGAGATTCAAATGCTTCATAACTTTACTTTTGGGATATAAGCATTAAAAATCACTAGCTTGAATCATTTTTATAACATTTTAGAAGAGATTTTTAATGTTCGGTTCATGCGGTCGTAACTGTTTGACCGGTGAAAATAAGTCCCCCCAAACGGAGTCCAAGTGTTATTACTCATTTATATCTGTTAAAAGGGGAAAAGCCGGCTCACAGCATATCCAACTCGGCCCGGTACGGATCGAGCTTTCCCCGGAATCGTCGGCTAGGGCTTCACCACATGGGTTCCCGCACGACAAACCGCGTCTTCCGCCCACAATTCCTCCGCTCCACACGTAGTCGGCCACGACCCCTTCAATCCGCCGCCATGTCCAATCCTCCACAAAGCCACGGTTGCAGCTCCATGACCATGTTGAAATTTTTATTTTATTTATGTCTGCAGACGTACACTCCAACCCTTCTCCATTTTATTCATGGCGGGTTGTTGAGGTCGGGCCTCTATCCCTTGACCTCCTTTATGAGAGATTTTATTCATCTCCTCATACCCAACTTCACTGCACTTTATGTTGAAATTTATTTTATTTATGTCTGCAGACATAAAAATATTAATAAAATAAATTTCAACAGACCACGTTGATTCCGTCATGGCCGCACCTGTTGAGGTTATGTTTTTCTCTGTTTGTAACCCTATAAAACGGGATATCTCTGTAATTTGTGTTTGGGATGTTGATGAATGAATTTTGATTGCTGCTGTGTTGATTCCTGATGAGGGGGGATTGGTGAAAATATTGAAGAATTAAAATGAATTGCTGTGTTTCATGTTGACACGTCGTGTGAGGTGATCTGTGTGAGTACTGTAGGAGGTAGATGTTATTGTTGAATGTAGGAGTTAGTTTATTTTTGAGGTGTTTGCTGTGCTTCTTACTGGGGGAGATGAAAACCAGTAAAAGTTGTAGAATATTATAGTGCTATAGAATATTATGGTTGCTGTGAATTGGATTTCCATTTGAGAAGAAGATGAACAGTGACATTTAGGTGATGGATGCAGCCTGTGTGCTGTAGGAGATAGGAGAGTTTGTTGCTTCCGTTAATGTTGATGAAGTTAATACTTGTTTGGCTTCCCGTTGAGAGGAGGTTGAAGAAGAACAGTGAGAGCTTGTTGTTCTGCAGGTGTTAGCTGCAGCCTGTTGTGAGTGAGAGATTAAGAGTGAATTTTAGTTCTTGTGTTAGATATTTCGTGAAGCCACTCTTGTGTGTGAGAGTGAGCGAATTTAAACTGTTTAGTTTGTGCCACACATCGAAAACTCCAAACGAAAATGTATTTGAAGTTCACAGTTTTTGTACTAAAAAGTTTATGCACTTTCGCTCTAAATATTCGCAAAATAAATTTGATCATCGCATGCATTTAGGGTTTCCTATAAAAAAACCGACAGATGTGCAAACCCTGCGCGTCGTCCTGCATCAGAGGCCCTAGGGCTCGACGAGGTGAAGAGTAGGTCGGCCAGGACTCTTCCTCCTAGATAGCTCGAACGACAAGGGATCACTCCACCATATGGATCGGTGGCTCTACACGGGAAAGAGCAGTGTTGGCACCTCCGGCAGTGGTACGGAAGAGGGTGGAGGCGAGACCCTCTTCCTCCTACCTCTTCCAAGCGGCACTCGAGGGAGCAAGATCGGGAGAGAGAGAGAGAGCTCGGGAAAGGGCTTGCGGCTGCTCCGTGCAAGAGAAAGGGATTGGGAGGGAGAGTCGGCTACTTAGGGTTTTGAGAGGGAGGTTATATAGACATAAAATCAAAATGGCTAAGCGCACCCCCACTCTGCTATTCGCACACCGTCCATTAAATTTTAAATATTTGGGGCGTTACAATTCTCTCCCCTTAACGAAATTTCGCCCCGAAGTTTAAAAGATAAACAACGAAATGAAATTCGCCATACCTGAGTAAACAGATCGGGGTACTCCTCACGCGTGATATCTTCTGGCTCCCAAGAGAGCTCCTCGCGGCCACAGTTGTTCCAACGGACTCAAACCATCTTGATGGTCTTTCTCCGCAACTGTCGAATATCACTATCGATGATGCAAATCGGTGTCACCTTGGCAGATAGGTCACTATCTGCTTCCAACACATAATCGGGCTCCCGCACCGCCTTCCTCAACACAGAAATATGGAAAACGTCGTGCAACCCACACAGCTCCGTCGACAAAATGCAAGTCGATAAGATGCCTCGCCGATGCGCTCGGTGATCTCGAATGGCCCTAAGTACCTTGGAATCAGCTTCTTCAAACGTCGAACCCTCAACACCCCTTAAAAGGTTTTATCTTTAAGTACACCCAATCACCGACTGCGAACTCCACGTTCCGGTGCTTGGCGTTGTAATACTTAGCCTGGCAGTCTTGGGCAGTCAACAATCGCTCTCGAATAATCCGTAATGATTCATTCGCCTCAACAACTTCTTTGCGCTTCAACAACTTGGTATCACCGGACTCTGCACACGCTAAAGGAGGACGACATCTCCTACCATCTAATACTTCGAACGGGGTCATCTGAATGCTCGCCTGATAACTGTTGTTATAGGCAAACTCTATCAAGTCCAGGTGATCCTCCTAACGCTGTCCGAAATCCAAAACGCATATACGAAGCATATCTTCTATTGTCTAATTTGTCCTCTCGGTCTACCCATCCGTTTGTCGGTGGAAGACTGTGATAAACTTGAGCTTCGTGCCCAGCAAACGATGAACATGCTTCAAACTGTCGGGCGTGAACCGTCCATCACGATCGCTAACAATACTGCGATGGACGTCATGTAATCGAGCGATGTTCTCCACATATAGCTTTGCCAGTTTCTCCACTGAATTTCTTTTCTAGTTCGAGATGAAATGCGCAACCTTTGTCAACCGATCAACGATCACCCAGTCCGAGTCATTTTTCTGCAGCGACTTTAGTAACCCGTGCACAAAGTTCATGAAAATATCATCAAATTTTCACTCCAAAATTGGTAATGACTTCAAAAAACCTTCTGGCTGTTGACACTCAACCTTCACTAACGCGCACGTTTTTGCCACGAAAAGAGCTATATCTTTCTGTGTTTGGGCACCAGAACAATGCTTTCATGTCTTGATACATTTTGGAGCTCCCCGGATGAATCGAGTACTTTGTAAAATGTGTCTCGTACATCAATTCATCTCGCAGTTTCCCATAATTAGGAACACAAAACCCGTCATTCTTCTGTAGTAGCCCATCCTCAAGGAGAAACTCAGCGTTCGGCCCCTCAGCGGACTCTGACAAATAGCGTTGCATGCCGGATCAAAGTCCAATGCCTGCATCACATGATCACCAATGTCATATTGCACCTCCATCCGACTCAGAACGACAGTGGAAGACGATCCTCGATCCACACAGGAGAACTCCAAGGCCTCCAGCTCACGTGTCAAACTCTCATCATGAGCCAAAATACAACTCGCCAGCGCCGACGCTCGACGACTCAGAGCGTCTGCTATCATGTTCCCCTTCCCATGGGTATAAAGTATATCGAATGTGTAGTCCCCCAGAAACTCCATCCATCTCCTCTGACACATATTCAGATCTTTCTGATCCAGTAAGTACTTAAGCCTCTTATGCTCCGTGAAGATTTCTATTTTCACGTCATACAAGTAGTGTCTCCACAACATCAGAGCAAACACAACGGCCGCCAACTATAAATCGTGGGCCGGGTAGTTTCTCTCATGCACTTTCAGCTGACGCAAACCGTAAGCGATAACTTTACCAAATTGACATATATAGGACGCAGCCCAGACCACTACCTGAGGCATCAATGTACACCTAGTACCCTTCAGTCCCACAAGACGAACATAGAATCGGGGCGGAAATCAGTCGACACTTCAGCTCCTTGAAAGCTCGAGCACACTCTGGCGTCTAGACGAACCACTAATCCTTCCTAGTCAGCGTAGTGAGAGGAAGTGCATATCCGCGAAAAGTTCTCTACAAAGAGCTTGTAATAACTGAAAAGCCCCCAAAAGCTCTGGATTTCCACTACACTTCTCAGCTCATACCACTCTCGAATCGTTGCAGCTTTCGCCGGATCTAGAGCAATACCCTCCCCACTGACGATGTGCCCCAGAAAGGCCACCAGCGGTAGCCAAAACTTGCACTTGGAGAATTTTGCATACAATTGATGTCTCCTAAGGACTGTATGGACTGTACGAAGGTGGCCGACATGCTCTTCCTCGGACAACGAGTACACCATAATATCATCAATGAAGACGATAACAGCCAAATTCAGGTACTCCCGAAAAGCTCTATTCATCAAATCTATAAAGACAGGCGGCACATTTGTGAGCCCAAAGGGCATCACTGTGAACTCATAATGCCCGTAACGTGTGCTGAAAGCAGTCTTTGGGATGTCAGACTCTCGTATCCTGAGCTGATAGTATCCATACTTCAAATCCAACTTCGAGTACACCGTGGATCCTACCAACTGATCAAACAGATCATCAATGCGGAGAATCGAATAATTATTCTTTTCCATCAACTTGTTCAACTCCCTATAATCTATGCACAGGAGAAAACTATCGTCCTTCTTCACTAAAAGGACTGGTGCACCCCATGGTGACGAGCTCGGACGTATATTGTACAAGCAATTCCTGTGATTGCACCTTCAGGTCTGCCATCTCTTTTGGCGTCATGTGAAGAGGCAAACGTGACATGGGTTTGGCACTCGACATCAACTCAATGCAAAAATCGATTTCCCTCTGGGGTAGGGCCCCGGGAAGCTCATCTGGAAGGACGCCCGCAAATTCTTCTACAACATGCATGCCACATAGCATAGGTTTACGCTCTGAAGCCTCTACTAATGCGAAAAATAGCTTTGCTCCTTTTGAGTTACTTTCACTACTTGGAGGGCGGTCATCAGGGTTTTTGCCTGCACCCTGCAGACCAGTAAAATGAGTTCCACCTCTGCATCCTCCACCTAATAGAACTTCTTTTGACTTGCAATCAATACACACGCTCTGCTTTATTAGTCAATCCATGCTGAAGATGACGTCAAACTCCGACAACGGTAATAGTGCGGCCTCCAAGTCAAAGTTTTGTTCTCCAATACGAACCTTCACATGACTCTTCCTCTTCGTACTCATTAAGCACCCATTAAGTAAAACCACGTCCAACTTTACTTCAGCCAACATACAAGGCACTCTGACTCGCATGACAAAGTCTTCTAATAAGGCATGCGACGCACCGGTGTCAAACAATACTCTCGTCGAATGATTAAATACTAATACGAATCCTAACAAGTGCACGAGAATTAAGGGTACACAAGAGTTATAAGCAATAGGAATGACAGTAATTAAGACATAAATGTACCTGTCACGACGTTATTTTGTCGAATGGCATCCAGTTGTTAGAGCGCGAAGACCCTCGGTCGAGTCGATGGGTACTGGGAGGCTGATGACTATGCAGTCTTACCTTTCTCTGCATAATTGGGTCCTGCGGCCCTGGGGGCCTCTGTTACGGATCTCCACGACGACGAGCCCAAATGGCAAGTCTACACGCGTCGGGCGCGTATATCACAGGGACCCACCGAGACCGCGGAGGATAATTAATAATTATTATGATCTGCGTTGGGCTATCACATTTTTAGTATTTTGTGTCTTTCCTAATTTCAGTTTTTCCTTTTATATTCACCCCTCGCCTCTATAAGAGGACGCGTGAACCTTGTATTCGGTATCTCGGATGAATGAATGTTTTCTCTCTTTCTCTAGACCTCTAACCCTAACCCCTCTCTCTCTTTCTCCCCCTCTTACTTTCCCTCTCTCCCTCTTCCAAATCCAGACCGCCGCCCACCCCTCTCTCATCCCAGAACGTAACAAAGTGGTCTGACCTGCCCGTCCGCCCGCCACCACCAGCCGTCGGAGTTCCAGCGCCCGCCGAATCCCGCGCAACACTGCGACCAACCCCACGCGCGCGTTACGCGCCGTCCCGCGCCGCTGCCGCACCGCGCTTCCACGCAGTGTCCAGACCGCCACTGCGCCGTTGTCCTGCACCGCACACCGCCGCAACCAGGGCCGCTGCCCCACCGCCTCCAGTATGCTGCAGTTGCTCCGCCTCAACCCCGCCACGCAATGGCCCCGACGACCCGATCCACAGCGGAGACACCACCAGAGAATGCAACTGAAATCCTTCTCCGCCGTGTCGACGCCCAGGAATCCCTCGTGGCCTCCATGCATGCCTTCTTTCTCGCCCTCCAGGCTAAATTTGACGCTCTCCAACCACCCGCCACCGCGTCCGCCAGCGGATCCGCATGTCCGACCCTCGGCACGTCCATCCTCGGGGCGGCCCCTTCCCCGCACAACAAAGAGACCACTCCCTCGTTTGTACCTGGTCGTCCAACCCTTGCCTTGGACCTCCCCACCTTCACCGGTGCGGACCCGATTGGGTGGATCGCAAAGGCGGAGCAGTACTTTGACTTACACAATACTCCCGAGCAGGAAAAGGTCTCCACCGCCATCGTGGGACTCAACGGCTCCGCCTTAGATTGGGCACGATGGCTACGACAACCAACCCAACAATCTCCTGGCCAGAGATCAAGCAGGAGATGATCCGCCGCTACGACAACCGTTATTCCGGCTCCGCCATTGAACGGTTGTGTGGGGTACGCCAACAAGATGCGCTGGATGATTACATTGCCGAATTCGTGGCTCTCGTCACCCATGTTCCGGGCTTACCGCCTGATCACTACCTGGGCTTCTTCATGCAGAGCCTTCTGCCCCACATCCGCTCCCGGCTTCGAACTCATCACTCTCGGACGGTGTCTGAAGCCCTCGACATGGCCCGCCTCGTAGAGGCAGATTTATCGCCGCGACACCCGCCACTTCTAGGCAAACCCCCGTCGGGAGGCCGGTCGTGGCTACCCGCCACTCAAGAGCCACCGGCGCCTCGACCTCCTCTAGCGGCGGCTCGGCCAAACCGACCGGCCTACCCTCAGCGGTTCTCCAACCGCGAGTTCGATGATCTCCGACGCAAAGGGCTATGTTTTCGCTGTCGGCAGCCCTACTCTCTGACCCACGTCTGCGTGGTCAAAGAATTTTGCGCCATCATCGGCGACTACGGACCTGAGATCACTTTGGCGGATTTCGAAGAGCTCGAAATCCGCGAAGAGGACATCACCGAGGGCGCTACCGACGCGGGCCTTCACCAGTTGGAGCTTCCATGCTTTTCCGTGGGCGGAATTTCAGGACCGCAAACAATGAAGTTGGCAAGCAAGCTAGGCGACCGCCACATCGTTATCATGGTAGACCGCGGGCAAGCCATAACTTCCTCTCCTCTCATCTAGCCCAACAGCTCCACCTTCCGGTGGAACCCTTGCCGGACTTCATGGTCATCTTAGGCGATGGCCGCCGGCGCTCGATCCAGGGTCGTTGCCCATCCGTCTCGATCTCAGTGGGCCGTTACTCGGTGACATCGGATTTCTACATATTCGGGCTCTGCGGGATCGACGCCATCTTGTGTGTGGCATGTCTCTTCACCCTGGGCGATGTACGGGTCAACTAGCGAACCATGACGATGCGATTCCTACAGGACGGACGAGAGTGCTGCCTGAAGGGAGATGCTGCACTGCTCCTTTCCCCCGTCTCTTCGCGCACGATTAAGAGGACGACGAACATTGATATTACCGCATGGCTCTGGTCCATCTCGGACGCGGCGCCACCGGCTCCATCACCACCACCGGCCATGCAGAACCTCCTGACCGAATTTGTGGACCTCTTCACGGCACCATCGGGCTTGCCACAGCCCGACCACACGATCATGTCATTCCCCTTCATCCCGGTGTGGCCGCAGTTTCGGTCTGCCCATATCGCTACGGGCACGTGCAGAAGGACAAGATCGAGAGGCTAGTACACGATATGCTGATGGGGGGCCTTATACGCCCCAGTGCAAGCCCCTTCTCCAACCCGGTCCTCCTGGTCAGGAAGAAGGACGGCAGCTGACGCTTCTGCGTAGACTATCGGGAGCTCAACAAAGCCACTGTCCCAGATAGGTTGATGTGATCCTGTCTTCGGCACCCTAGGACGGCTCGTTTATTTATCTATTTACTGTCATAGCTATTATGTGGTTTTATTTTCTCTCTTGTTATGCACGCAATTTACAGTTCATGTACGTTTACAATTCTCGTATTATGTACCGGCGCGTGAGACTGACCACCTCGCGTGACCCTGAATGGATTGGTCTGGTTGGGTATGGCGGGGGTGAGTCGTCGCATTTCATTCAGTTTAGAAATCCTTAGCTGAAATTAATTTCCTTTTAATTAAGGAGGAAGGGGGGCTATAAATATTAAGAGGGGTTGCCCTAATGGAGGCGGCTGGGAAAACTATCGAGAACGAGAATTTTTTCTCTCTCGGTAAATCCCGCCTCCCGCATCGTTCTCTTCCGCAGCAGCTACCGCCCGGCGTTTCTCCCGTCTCCAGCTCGGCCTCCATTTCACGTTTCCCCAGCTCCGCCACTTCCGCCGCCCTTTTTTCCCCTCCACCTCCAGCCCGACAACCAACTCCGCCCGACGCCTCCTCCGTTTCCCAGCTCCGCCTCAAGCTCCGACCCCGGCGCCTCCTCCGTTTCCCAGCTCCACCTCAAGCTCCGACCCCGGCGCCACCTCCCTATTCCCGACCCCGGCAGCTTTTCCTCCACCCCCATTTAGCCCTAACCCACTTCCGTTTCCAGCCCCGTCAACCGCTTCTCCGACCGCCTCCATCGGCCTTTCCATCCACCACCACAGTCGTTCGAACCTTCCCCGATTTCTCCTCCACCGCAACTCCACCGGGAAGCTTGTCGCTCATCTGCTTACGGTATCGGAAGAATCAGAAACGGGCAAGCCCTTGGTGAGATCTACCCTTTCCCTCACTCCTCCTAAATTTACTTGCAAATTTATTATGCTTAATTTCAGCAAAGTGATTTTTAACCCATTGTGGCATGCGCTCACCCTAATCATGCCTCGCCGTTCGTTTTATCCCGTGTGCTAGATTTCCGTTAGTTGAGTCGTGCATTATTACGGATCTCCATGACGACGAGCCAAAATGACAAGTATACACGCGTTGGGCGCGTATATCACAGGGACCCACCGAGACTGTGGAGGATAATCAATAATTATTATGTTCTATGTTGGGCTATCGCATTTTTAGTAATTTGTGTCTTTCCAAATTTCAGTTTTTTCCTTTTGTATTCGCCCTCGCCTCTATAAGAGGGCGCATGAACCTTGTATTTGGTATCTCGGATGAATGAATGTTTTCTCTCTTCCTCTAGACCTCTAACCCTAACCCCTCTCTCTCTCTCTCTCTCTCTCTCTCTCTCTCTCTCTTTCTCCCCCTCTTACTTTCCCTCTCTCCCTCTTCCCGATCCAGACGCCGCCCACCCCCCCTCTCACCCCGGAACGTAATAGCCTCCAATGTCAATGTGTCAGTCCTCGGACGGCCGCGACGGCAGAAGCGAGCGACGTGTCCTACCACCCCGCACTTGTAGCAAGTGATGAGACCTTAACCCATAGTCACTCCTAAATCAGTAGACTGAGCTGGCACGTACTTCATCTGCCTCAGCCTCTTATTATGACTCCTGAATTTCGATCTACCTTGAGACTTCGGCGCCTTGAACCGAGTTCACTTTGATTGAAATCCCCTGCGGCGCTGAACTCTTTTCAAGTCCATCTCATACGCTCTTTCCTCCTCCACCGGGGCATTAAATCCAAGGGCATTAGGCCCCGACAGATTCGACCTCGGCTCATCACGTAACCCATCAAACAACCTGTGGGTTTTGGTCTTCTCCTTGGCTAATAATCCACCAGAATAGCGGCCTAAGCGGGTGAACTTGTGGAGATAGTCATCCACCTTCATGTCCCTCTACAGTAGACGAAAGAACTGGTTCTGCAACTGCAGACGAGTCGCCTCAGGCATGAAGCGCTCCAAGGACTCAGAGAATTCCTCCATCGATATCTCTGTCAGCTCTCTTTCGCGAAAACTCATATCTGCTTGTTCTTCCCACCAAAGTCCCGCATCCCCATTGAGTAGGAAGGTGGCCAGAGTTACCATTTGCTCCCTGACAGTTTGAGTGGCAGCCAGAGTTTGCCTAATTCTGGAGAGCCAATCCTTGGCTTCAGTAGTTGTCTCGCTCCCAAAGAAAGATGGTGGGTTGAAGCTCAAGAAAAGCTTCAAAGGATCATCCTGGGCTCGCAGATCAATACACGGCACCACAGCAACAACAGGTACCGCAACAGTAGTGGATGCAACAACAACAACAACAGGTGTCGAAGCAGCAATAGGTACCGCAGCAACAGGAGGTACCACAGCAGTAGGAGGTACCACAACAACAGGTACCACCATAGCAGGAGTGGCAGATAGCAGGAGTGGCAGATATGGCGAGTGCAGCATTTGGTGGTAATCCGCCCTGTCTTGCATCCAAAGCAACAAATACTGCCTCCGTGATTATTCTAATCGTCTCAACAGATGGCGGACTAGTATTAGTAGACCCAGAAGTACTCCTATCGGCGGCATTGCGGGAAGGGCCTGCACCACTTCTAATTGCCTAAACACGTAAAAATACACAATTTAGCGATCTAAAGTAGGTAAATTATAAAATTTGGAACGTTCAAGTTCCCCAAAATAGTGTAAACACAAGCTTTCCGTTATTCCTACTTGGACATTCTGCTTAGACTCAACCATTTAGGTTCTTGCACTGTACGTGTTCACTATCCGTTAAAAAGGGTTCGTCCTGAAACCTAAAGACTATCGGATCGTGAAACCTAAAGTCTGATACCAATTGTAACATCTCTGACCTGCAAATATAATATAGCATGGGTCTGGCCGGGGCCCACGACATATAACATCCACAAACCTAAAATTACTATTAATTGATAATAGGAAAATTAACCAACCACTTCAGAATTCATACAAAAAGATACAACGAAAACTGAGAAATGCCAAAACAAACAGGGGCCTGAATGTCCAAAGCTAATAAGAAAGCGGGACTAAAAAAACATACGACCTTAAGGTCTTACATGACTTTCAAAATAGAACAGAAGTAAGGTTACAAGAAAACCAAAAAGAGAGACAACGATATCAGCTCCTCAGAACCTTATGGGCTTCGGCCCATAAGTTGCGAGCCACCTGAAACCAAGAACAAAAGGGTGGTGCAACGAAGGTCAGCATGGGGCTGACCAACACAACGTAATGACCCCTCCCCGACCATCTTAGCGGACTCCGGGGCGAGTACGTCGCTCTCCTGCAAGTACGCACGCAAACCAAAAATATGCAACCAAAGAACAAAGGACAATAAACCATGGGACGCGCTAAGCGTCACCTTTCAAAACACCACGCACGAGTTATGGACACACCGGAATCGCACAATCTAAGCTTCGATACTAAGTGTAATAATGTGATTGTGACTCTAGATGTGAACTCGTCACTCGTAGCAACAAGATGGACAACACATACAACTGCCCTACTAAGGGGCAGAGGACTGATTTGGAAGGAGCAGCCTACAACTGCCCTTTTGAAGCGGCAGAGGACTGTTCAAGAGATATACGACCTACAACTGCCTTTTTTACGATGCAAAGGACTGGTCAGAAGATATACGACCTACAACTTCCTTTTTGACGCGACAGAGGACTAGTCATAAGATATACAACCTAAAACTGCCATTTTTATGAGGTAGAGGTCTGGTTTAAGAAACAGCCTACAATTGCCCTTTTTGGGAGTTGCAGAGGACTGGTCTAGGAAGGTATAAACCACACGAGGGAGGTAAAATCCACCCGGACACAAAAGCCCGCAATGTCGTCGTTCTACTGGCCCCAACACAGGCCCGTCTAGGACGGGGCATTCACGACTTCCTGCAACCACTACGACGAAAGGCAAGGGACATTCTCGTTTGCGCACCTAAGGCTTATCGCAACGCACAATGCAGAAACATCACCGATCCGGGTATATCGCCACGGGTAGGCTTCACATAGCATGCCTAAATCCAGACTTGCCCGTTGGATCTCTAATGCACTTTTATGTTGAGGACGGGCACAATCGACTCGGAGGTTCGAAATGAACAGAGGGAAACACACATCGCGTCCAATTGGAGGCGGGTGGCCCTCCTAAGCAAAGTAAAAGCAAGAAACTACACTGGGGTCGCAATCCCACGCCCTGGCGGAGTTCCTGCTCTCAACCACGTAGCGAGAGAGGGACTCTACATGAAGTTCACATGAACATCGGGGTCGCAATCCAAAATCCTGACGGAGTACCGGTCCTTAACCGAAGCGGCGTGAGGGGATTCTCAATGCACAAAAATCAACATATGCACAAAGTACATAAAATAATGGTCCTAAGACCGGGGAAAGGGATGTTACCCTTGGCGCGCGTCTCAGAGGCATTTTGACTTGCACGAAACGCGACAATTAGCATTCGTAGCGAATGCCCTTCCACGAATCTGGCCACCACTCGAATAATCGAGTTGCCAATCAACCTTCCAAGCTCACGACGGAGCTTGCTCTCCTCTTGGTCGGCCAAGAGATGGGAGAATGGTGGGTCAGCAACAACGGTCGACAAGTAACCACCGACCACCAAGGATTTCTCCTCCCACACGGCTAGCAACCAAAACCACAACGATGAAAGCTGAATCTTTGCCCCCACCTGGTCGGCCACCAAAAATACCCAAATGGGAGGCCCTAGAGCTCGACAAGGAGAAGAGTAGGTCGGACGGGGCTCTTCCTCCTAGACGGCTCAAATGACAAGAGATAGCTCATCCACCATATGGATCGGTGGCTCTACACGGGAAAGAGCGGCGTTGGAACCTCCGACAGTGGTACGGTGGAGGGTGGAGGCGAGACTCTCTTCTTCCTACAAATCGGCGGTGCACATTGTAGACCGGGAGTGGCTCCTCCTACCTCTTTCAGGCGGCACCCGAGAGAGCAAGATCAGGATAGCTCGAGAGAGGGCTTGCAGCTGCTCCGTGCGAGAGAAAGGGATCAGGAGGGAGAGTCGACTGCTTAGGGTTTTGAGAGGGAGGTTATTTAGACATAAAATCAAAATGGCTAAGCGCACCCCCACTCTGCTATTTGCACGCCGCCCATTAAAATTTAAATATTTTGGGTGTTACACATAAGTCCACTACTTGGGGTATGCCATTTCTGATCGGGGAGTGGAGACCGACCCCTCTAAAATTTGAGCCATGCTGGAATGGCCGATATCGAGGTTTGTCAAGAAGGTACGGGCTTCCTCGGGTTGACCAGGTATCATCGGCGGTTCATACAACATTATGGAACTATTGTCAAGCCTCTCAGCGATTTGTTGCGACTCAATGCATTCAAATGGACGGACAAAGCCGAAATGGCCTTCCATAGTCTCAAGGAAGTGGTGTCGCAACCACTGGTGTTATGTCTTCCAAATTTCAACAAGCCATTCGTTCTTGAATCTGATGCACCGGAGACTGAGTGGGTGCTATACTCATGCAAGAGGGCCGACCAATTGCATACTTTAGTCGAGCACTTGGCAAGAAGAATGCGAGCCTCTCGGTGTATGAGAAGGAATTGCTCGCGGTTGTGATGGTCGTCCAACAGTGGCAACACTACTTGCTTGGCAATTCATTCGTCATCAAGACTGACCAAAGATCCTTGAAGTTTTTGTTAGAACAAAAATTAGTCATACCCGCCCAACAAAAATATCTCGCAAAGTTGTTGGGCTATGATTACTCCATACAATACAAACAAGGCAAGGAGAACGTATGCGCGGATGCACTTTCCCACAAATATGAGGAGAAGGCGGCGGAGCTCATGTTGGTCACCATTAATTCAAGCATCTTATAACAACTCAGATATTCATGGGCGCGAGATCGGGACATACAACAATTAATCACACAAAAAGAGCAAGATTCCTCTAGCCGGCCCAAGTATGAATGAGTTAACGACACTCTTAAGCGCAGAGAAAGATTGGTGGAAAAGGACATTCCTATGAAGGAAGCACTGCTAAAGTTGTATCATGACAGCCCTACCGGAGGGCATTTGGGCATCACAACGACATATCAAAGGCTTAAGAAGACCTTTTATTGGAAACACATGAAACCGGAGGTCTATGCAAATATTCAAAAATGTTTGGTGTGCCAATAATGTAAGGCGAACACACAAAAACCGTCGGGCTGCTGCAACCGTTGCCCATTCCTAACCGCATTTGGAAAGATATTTCCATCAATTTTGTTGAAGGGTTGCCCATGAGCAAGGGGAAGATGACCATTCTTGTCGTGGTGGACTGCCTAAGCAAGCAAGCCCATTTCATCGCTCTAAGACATCCTTACATAGTCGAAGGGGTGGCCGAGGAATTCCTAAGCTCCATTGTTCGTCTCCACGGCTTGCAGACCTCCATTGTTAGCGACCGAGATGCTATTTTTCTTAGCCAATTTTGACAAGAAATATTTTGCATCCTACAAGTGGAATTGAAGATGTCAACGACCTACCATCCGCAAACGAAATGTCAAACCGAAGTGGTCAACCGTTGTTTGGAGGGCTACCTTCGATGCATGTGTTTTGAGAGGCCCAAGAGTTGGGTGAGCTGGTTCCCACTGGCCGGATGGTGATATAATACAACATATCATAGTGCCATCAAAATGAAACCTTATGAAGTTGTTTATGATCAAAAACTGGCGCTACACTTTCCATACATTTTCGGGCCAGCACTAGAGGAAGTTGATTGCTCACTCGAAGAAAGGGAGCGGGTGATCTCCTTGTTGAAGTTCAACTTAGCTCAAGCACAAAACCGAATGCGAGTCATGGCGGATAGAAAGAGGCGGGAGAAGACCCATGAGGTAGGGTTGTGGGCTTACATCCACATTCAACCATACAAGTAATCTAGTATTCGGGCACATGGCTTCCATAAATTATCTCTGAGGTTCTTTGGGCCCTCCCAAATTCTTGAACAAGTGGGACCGGTCACCTACCGACTACATCTTCCGGAAGAGGCAAGGATTCATAACACGTTCCATGTGTCGCAATTACGGGAGCATACGGGGGAGAGACCGGCACAACAAATACCGCTCCCCACCACGGTCAACCAAGAAGGAAACTTGGAGGTCGAGCCACTACTTATATTGAATCGCTGCATCATGTCGGGATAAGGTCGGGTGGTCACACAGTTATTGGTGAAATGGCTCAACGATTCCGCGGAGGAGCTGACTTGGGAAGACTTGGGGGTGTTCAAAAAACGTTACCGGCACTTTGCCATTTCTTGAGGACAAGAAAGTTCCGGGGAAGGATGCATTGTTGTGACTTTTATTTAAGTTATGGTTGTGACTTTTATTTAAGTTAAATTAGGGTGAGGGGTCACGTTCTAATTAGACATGTAGTATAAATGGCTTTGTGTCAGGGTTTTGTAAGGGTGTTTGATTTGAATCTATGTGTGTTGTGCTTGCGATAGAACCGGGAGCTTCCCCTTCTTCGCCTCAATCGATCCGTTAAGGGCGTGGCCCTTAGGAGAGATTTCCTTTCTTCTGTATTTTGAGTTGTTTGGTAGTAAAGCATCCTCTTCTTAGTGATTTCAGATGTTGTTAACTAGATATACCTAAAAAATTCATAACACAATCAAGATCCTGCCGCAAGCGACGACGACGCCCTATGTCGTTGCATGGATGCCCACGAACAACCCCTCACCTCTATGCAAGCTATGCTCCTCTCCATTAACTCCAAGATCGACAACATCCAAGCCTTCTCTACCTCCAGCTCAGGTTCACCCTTGAACGAGGGATCCATCCTCGGGGCTGTCCAGCCTGGCTTTCACCAGAGCCACTCTTCCTGCCACCGCCGGCACGCTCTACCTCCAGCTCAGGTTCACCCTTGAACGAGGGATCCATCCTCGGGGCTGTCCAGCCTGGCTTTCACCAGAGCGACTCTTCCTGCACCGCCGGCACGCCTGGCCCTCCATCTAAATATTTTGTGTTTTGTCGGCTTCGACCCGATGTGCTGGATCATGAAGGCGGAACAATACATTGACCTCCATGGCATTCTCGATACGGACAAGGTGTCAACCGCCACTGTCAACCTTGACGGTTCTGCGCTCCAATGGGCTTGGTGACTTCATCAGTCCAACCATTACCTCTATTGGGCCAACCTAAAACAGGAGATGATGCAGCGGTATGATATCTGCAACGCCGGTTCCGCCATCGAGCGACTCTGTAGCATTCGTCAAACCGCCGGCCTAGACGAATACATCGATGAGTTCGTCGCCCTGGTCACCCATGTTCTCGTCCTTCTGCCTGACCACTATCATGGCTTCTTCATGCAAGGCATGCTTCCACATATCCGCTCCCGACTTCGCACGCACCACCCTCGGACGGTCTCTGATGCCCTTGACATGACGCGTTTGGTGGAGGCCGACCTCTCCCCTCGACCTCATGCTTCTCTGGCCGGCCACCCACCCTCCGCAGCCACCTTGGCGACCGCCCTCGTTTATTCCTCATATGTAGCATAGCGTGCGGCGACATATAATAGGTCGAGCCAAAGCTAAAATACAGAAATGAAAAAGGAATTTTCACACAGCATGTTTACGTTTTTGTCATTTCATGTTTTAGGCATCTCTCCCTTGGCTTTATATCATGATGTATTCGTGTTTCGAATGAGTAATTTTGGTAACGTCCATAAGGTTGCACACTTGTTGAGGCTCCTAGTAGATGTGGACATTCTGTACTGAGTAAACACTAAGCACTTTGATATTTACTTCCCTTAACTTTGTGTAATAACTCTGATAAAGTTAGTTTACATTTTTGTTTACCATTTTATGATGCCCAATTTGTGAAGGTTGTATATTATGGGGGTCCGTCCGGACTTATATTATATGACAACTACAGATAGAGTGTTGCACTGGAGGATCACACTCCAAAATTTTATTAACCACTTGCGACTAAAGAACGCGATGAGGTGCTCGCACTACTAAAAAACATCGACAATCCTCTTTCCCAGCGCATCACACTGCATCCCAAAGTCTTGTATGAAATCAAATAAATATGATACTAGGGGGGGCACTAGGGCTGATTTTAGTGTCAAGAACTCCTATGCTACCTCTTATGTCTGGTGGAGTTTGTTCTTCTTCAAGAGGGTTGTGAGTGGTGCAATTATAACAATGTAGTTTTAAGTGAACCTAAAGCCTAGGAATCAATACAACGTCTTGCAGACTATGGTTGTGACCAACTCTCCACCGCTTCTAGTTTGTTAAAGGGCAGTTGAAACACCCTTGCCAGGGAAAATGTAGCCCAAATAGGCCACATGCTCCCTGTTGAAGGTGCGCATGGAGCACTTAAAGAACAATTCATACTTATCATAGACACCTGTTACGTAGTCGGGGGTGCATCGAGTATGGCGATTAGATCTAAGGTAGGTCTAGGGCTAAAAATTTGTCTCGTATATGGTGACTAAACTTAGGTGTGGGTCTAGGGCGCTTGAGGTCAATCCGATAGTGGATTGTTTAGGGCCAGCCAATTCTTCTGAAGAATTTGTATAGAAAACAAAAAGATTTCATTTTTATCACCTATATCTTAGCGTTATAAGATCAAACTTTTGTAACTTCAAAAGATTTCTATAAAGATGATTTATTTTTTTCTTTTCACTGATTTTTAAGTATATAAACAATATTTTCGATATTCTTAAACTCAAATATTATTCTAAATTTTATTTTGTAAATTCATTAATGGTAAGCTCCGAGAGGAAGTGTATGTTGCTAAACCCCTGGGTTTTGTCTCTTCCTCTCATCCTTCTTTTGACAATAAGCTAGATGAAGCCCTATAGACAAAAAGTATTGGTTTTTAAATATTTTTATACACCCCTCCCGCCACCCCCCCCCCAAGGAAGCAACTCGATCCAACGCAAACAACAATAGCCACTTATCCACCAATGTACAAAAAAAGAATTGGGCCTGCTTCTCGACACCAAAGATGAAGATATTACCATAAATGATTTTGAAACACTTGAGGAGGACGATAATCACCTTCCACCGGGATCTTGCACACCACTGCAAGTTGAGTATTGATACAAGTAAAGTCCCCCTCACACGACCTTGGGGACGAAGGTTATTTTCAAGATGGGGGTATTAATAGAGGCAAGCACGTCAATTCGAGCAAAGAAGCACACATACGACTTAAGAGGATATAAGCTATAGTGGGTAGGGCATAAAGAGATAAAAGACTCCTTCTAGTTTAGTCTTGTACTTCTTTTAGTAAATGACTTTATACTCCCTTTTGGACACCTCCCTATATAAAGGGTTTGTATCGTTGATCCTTCCATGTTAAGTTCTTCCTGAGAAATAGAAATGGATAACTACTACTTAGGCGAGAGGTATACCTCCCAATTGTATCTCAACAAATCTTCTCCTCACCGGTCCTTACCTGCACACTGCAAATAAGAGTGCTGATATAACTAAATTTTAGCTCAACCTTGGGAACAAGGTTAATTATCAAGATAAGAGTATTGATATGTGCAGAGACGTCAACTAGATAAAGGAAGCCCACATCAAATCAAGAGGATATCAGCTAGAGTAGGATAGGCTCACAAACTGATGGCGATCGACGGCACACGTGCGTTTATTCCAACAGGAGGCGGTGATCGACGACCCATTTGGGCAATCTGAGTCCGCGGATGTGCCCGGATGGCCGTTCCGAGTCAGTTTGAAATATTTATTTCATGTTATATTTGGTACCCGATACACCCGAACAATATTAGTTGTCTGATTAGGGTGCCCTAGTTTTTATTTCCCCTGTCCCCCTATATATACTTGTTTGTGTAGCTATTTTTAGGGATTGGAAGTTGCTCCTTTGCAAGCGGTTGGTCACCCTCGGTGGACTTCGAGCTTGGCTGCTACCGTGCGCCTCTTCCCCCCGCCTGGATCGAGCCTCTCCCAGCCCCGCCACCTCCCCCTTTCTCCTCCCAGCCCTGCCGCCTTCCTCTTTCTCCTTCGGGCCCCATCCAGTCCCTCTCCTACTACCCTGCCACCCTCTTGTCATTCTCCCAGGCCCCAGCCCCAACAAACTGCCAACAGCCCGCCGCCTTCCCCTTTACTAAATGTCTTTATTACTTTATCTGCCCACCTATATATATAAGAGTTGTATTGTGGATCCCTTTATGCTAAGATTTTTCCTAATAGAAATGAGCAATTGTTGTTTGGGTGGGAGGTATACCATTCGATGGCATCTCACCAGATTTCCCCGGTCTGTCCTCCCCACTAACTTTGACGCCAGGTAAAAAATGAGCAATTGCAGACCGTTTACCTTGAGAAGCAACAAGTCCTACTGCATTTTTAGATTTCAATTCGTCATTTCTAAATGTGTTGCTAAATATTTGAAAACAAAGATCATAAAAGTGAGAATAAATTTTTATTCAAACAGAAAGTACTAAATACCATATTCATGTAGCAAAAGATTAGCCCAACGTGTTCTCCAAAATTCTGTCCAAAGTACCTGAAAATATGAAGCAATTGCTGCAATTCTGAATCACCGGCAAATAGAGGTTGTCTCCTAACCATTTCAGCTGCATAAAGCAGAAAGTAATTTAAAGAGGAAGTTAACATGGACTAACACATGTCCACACAGGGAAAACAACACAAGTAAACACTGCAACCACTGCAATGTTGAATATGCAAAACTCTGTATAAACTGTAATAAAACAGTGCTTATCCATTGCAATTGCCCTAAAATCAGTGCTTAAATTAAGAAAGACCAGAAAATGCACAGAACAATTGGATGACTTGTATTAAATTGGGATGTTGATAGTTTCAATTGTAAAAGTAATAAAGTATATCTATGTGAAAAATAAATCCACACGAATACAAAACTAAAGTGCTTCTCACCAAAAATGCACCCAACGGACCAAATATCAACTCCAACAGAATAGTGAGTTGATCCAAGCAGAACTTCAGGAGCTCTATACCAAAGCGTAACAATCTAAGATGAAAACATTATGAGTTGTTCAGTAATAATCTATGATACACAAAAATATATACAAGGAAAGGACACACAATACAAACATGGAACACTGTAACCCTTGCAATGACTGATAACAATGATGTAAATATAATCAAGTCATTTGAATATATTAACAAATCTTTCTTCAAAATAAAAATATACTAATAAATTATTAGCTTTCATTGCATCATAAGATTGAAATCAAATATGATCAATTAACAATTTTCTTAAGGCGGAAAGCATCCAAGAGGTGCACATGAAATGTATAAATTTTCCAGAAAATCTTGAAAAGAAAGTGTATTTGCAAATCATTTTTTCACAGGGAAAAAGCAATTTAATTCTTAAAAGTAATTATTGCAAAGTATTCAAAACCTCGTGTGTATAGCTCTTTAGAGGAACAGTGAATGCCCTCCCTAATCCCAGATCTGCAACCTTCAAGATGCCCTTATCTTTGTCAACCAAGAGATTTTGAGGCTTCAAGTCCCTGTTACCATCACAGAACTTTTAGTTATTTGGAACGAAAACATTGGTAAACAATTTAAAGATATATTTTAGACCAGAAAAAGTAACCTGTGCAACACTCCATGGCTGTGGCAGTGGGCAACACCTTTGCACAATTGATATAAGAAACTCTGGACGAAGAGAATGAACATTTGTCTGTTAGCATGAACAAAAGCAGCTAATAGTAATGAAAGGTGCTAAACCCTAAAACTCTAAAATCTAAATCCTACAACCCTATACTCTAAACCTAAAAGCCCTAAACCCTCAACTCTAAACCTTAAAGCTCTAAACCATAATACTCTAAAGTCTAAACCCTAGTAGTAACACCATCAAACTCACTAAACGCTCAATTGTTTTATTATTATATTATTTCAAACAAAAATTAAAATAAATATATAAAAAATCAAATGGGAGGAGCAATGCATAGAATGAAGGTGTCGCCCCCAAAATATTGTGCACGGGGACACTGCACCCCAAGTGTTAGTGAAGATAAATTTTTTTTCTAGATAATTGTACTATTTAGATAATATTATTTATCAAATACATTGCATTTATTCAATGTTATTCATATGTGGATGATATAACGTTATCCAAAAAGATAAGAAGCAATGACTTTTACATTTGGTAATTTATTATAAGATGAATTAAAAATAAACCTGATGTAGTTTTTCAAAATATACACAACTCCCATACTCTTTTAATCATTATCTAGCAATAGCCTTATCCCAAATATTTGGGCTTTGTTTTTTGAATCGGTTAGGGATCTATTATTATTAGTATAATAAATTATTAATATAATGAGTCTGAGTTGAGTCATAGCTAGATTATTATAAGTCTTTTAGTATTTTATGTACTTCGTTATAATTACAGCCATGTCATTGGGGGTCCTATAAATTGACCCTTAGAGTCTTGTATCAAACTATCAATGAATGAACATCTATTTTTTCAACCCTAAAAGAGGTCTTGGAAGCTCTCTCTCTCTCTCTTCAGCACGCCTCGCATAGGCAGCCGCGGTCAAGGCTTCGTAGTATCCCCTCCACATCATCTCCACCTTCGGCCACTCCTCCGACAACCTCCGAGTAGGCCTATAGCAACTTGGTATCAGAGGCACCGGTCCTCTTCCACACGACATCGCTTGGTTCTCTTCATTCCAACAACCCTGAGCCTTCTTTTCCTGCCACGACATCTAGTCCCGCAACCAGCAGCCACTACTTCTTCATCCTCAAGTCGACCCCTACTCTACCCCATCAACTCCCTGCCCTCAAGCCCGACGAAGCCTTCTCGTTGCTTTGTCAACACCACAGAAGCCTCGCTCATCCAACCCCCGCCCGACACCTCCTTACTATGGTTCGACGAGACTCTTCTTCTTCATCTCTGACAGGATCTGTTGGATCCAGTCGCGACTTGTTTCTCTAGATCGATCTCACTCGCTTGTATCTTGAGTCATTGTCCCTTCTCCTCGAGCCATGTGCTCACCTTCTATCAGTCGCTGTCTCCCAAGTCACCTTCTATCAGTCGCACCAATGAAACGTCGAAGTGACGCTCTTTTTGTAGAAACTGTGAAGGTGCGCCATATGGGAAGCCTCCACGCTCACTCCTCTGTGAATGGAGTTGATGCCTCCTCGAGTCCTGACATCAACTCGCTCCTCGCACCTTCCCCTAGCAGGGGTTGGGGTATGAATACCCCCCGACTGCATCCTTTTGCCACTAGTCTTCCCGCCTCGCTCCTTGGGCTCTTCCGGTTCCTCCTGCTGTTCTCCTCACCTCTAGAAACTTCGGGCACGCTAAAGTAGCATGTTCCTCCATCTGATAGAAGTCACAGTAAAGAACTGTGTTCTCCTTATGCTGCCCCTGATTTGGAACTTTCCTTTGTTTCTGGCAGTTTAGGCGAACTATTGTCATCGCCTCCGGAGGAGATCTGATGGGCTTCCTGACCTCATGATGTCTTTCCAACGTATAAAAACGAGCTTGACGCTCAGGAGAGTAACACTGGCCGGGTTTGAACGGACAAGACCTCATTCCTGTTGGCCTCCAATGAGGTCTTTTCACCGTGGCTTGGAACATCCTCTCGGGTTCCTGGGCTCCGGAATAACTTCTGTCCTTTTGAACTCTCCACCATGTCGACGGGCTTCTTCCAGCCTCCTACATCCTCCAGAGGTTCTCAACTCAGCTTCCTTCGTCAAAGGTGTTAGCAAAGCCGAAAAAGTTCTCGTTTGTGGCCTCCTCTTCGATGTACCGCCCAGCGCGGTCGATCAAGCCTTCAAAAGAAACAAGGGAATCTCGACCCATCGCCATCTTGAAAAGCCCCTCATGCAAGCTACACGTGAGTGTTAGATGCAGTGTGAAGCTCTCCACCTCCTGGATGCCTAGGGCCTCCTCCTGCAAGCGATCAATATAGCTCCTCAATGTTTCATGGGGCCCTTGCTTAAGAAGAAATAGAGTTGTAGGCCCCTTCTTCCTCTTTTTCGACATTGCAAAACGCAACATCAATCCGCGGTGCAGATCCTCGAAGTAGTAGATAGAACTCGTCGACAACTAGTAAAACCAGTCTCGGGCCTTCCCAATGAAGGTGATTGCAAAAACCATGCACTTCAAGGCATATGTTATGCTACAGATGGAGAAAACAACCTCAAACCATTGTAGATGGTGCAGAGGGTCATCCTTCCCTATATAGTAACTACGAACGGGCTCGCGTAACCCCTCAGGAACTGGCGCGCTCAAAACTTCCTTGCAAAACAGGTTCGCCAACCCAGTCTGCCAAGTTGGCAACAGTCGAGCAGAGACATCCACGCGAAAGCTTGCGGGGTCACATACTGGGCATACTCAAATTGAGGTCGCTCCTCCAGATTGGTTGCGGCCCCTTTCCCAGGTCGACTAAACGGCTCGGCATCCTCTGCCGAGGTGGCGATTAACGGTGAGGCTGTCGCGACCTCATCACTAAGAGCGAAAAGAGCTCACAGCATTTCTATCATGCCTTGCTTGAACTCCGTGAGGTCAACTTGCGTGACGAACTCGCTCAGAGCTCGCGAGTTGATTATCTCCAACTACCGCCCGTCATGATTCGCCATGAAATCTCACACTAGAGGTTTCCTCTTTCGATCACGGTCCATGCTGATCGCAAAGTGTTGGAACAAAAAAATTCGGTTCACCATGTTCGGACCAAGGGGTGACCAAAAGTTGCTAATACAGTGGTCGGCCCAGGAAAAACACAACTAGACAAAATGAAAGGGCTAAGAATGAGCACTGGATTGCCTACAAACTGAACTCACGTGCTGTAGAGAGGACCTGCCACACACCCAGAAATTTATAGGAAGTTTCCCTCCAAAGCCAAAGCAGAGTTAGACACAAGGGAGACGAGCTCTGAGGACTAAAGGAACTTTTTGGGTGAGATCAACGTGTCTTCTACTTGTGCCATGGGATCTAATTTATAGGCAATCCAGGGGGTATGGTGTTATGGCCCCGGACGAGCTGCGGTTCCGCGGATTCAAATACACCAGAAGACCCAAAGGAGCGCCGGACAAAGACCGGGCTGAACCATCCGGTTCAGTCCGCAATTAATCAATAAGAGGAGGGAGGGATGAACCACACCGGTTCAGCCCTCAATGGGGCCGGCCGGCCCTAGGGAAAAGGGGGCTCCATAAATACCCCTTTTCCCCCCTCTTTGGAGCATGCATTATCAATTTCAGGTATTTCTTCTTCTTCTACAAACCCTAGCCGTTTCTTTCATTCCTAGTTCCTCTTTCGCTGTAGAACCCTAGCGGTAGCATAACATTTGGTATCAGAGCATCCTTCCTGCGACCATGGTGACGCGTACGGAGGCGGAGACGGCGCGTTTGGCCGCCATCGAGGAGAACTACGTTGCGTTGACGGATTCCGTAGCGGCAATCGAAACAAGCATGAAGAACTCGCAACAACATCTGGAAGAACGCCTCGATGAGAAGATGGAGGAGTTGAAATCCCTCCTCTTGCAAAATCTGAAGGGGAAGGCGGTGAACGGTGCGGGATCCGACACGGAGGCGACAAACTACCCTAACGGAGGAAGTACGGGGTGCGGGAGTCAAGGGATCGGGCCGACAGGAGCGTCTGGCTCCGGATCCGGCGCGGGATTTCCGCCCGATGCCGCTCGCGGGCCGACGGCTCCAGTCCGAACCAGCGGACTTCCGGGCGGACCTTCAGAGGGCAGCGGCGGGTTCAGCGGGGGTTTTGCCCCCCTTGGTCGGGCGGCGGAAGCCACGGGAGGCTCCTGGGGGGCCGGCGGTGGATCGGCTTCAACATGGGGGTGCGAACAGCCCCTACCGGCTCACGGGGGGTTGCTGCGGCAAGGAGGAGGGTTCGGGCAGCCTTCGGGACAGCCATGGAGACCACAACACCAAGGATTCGGACTGTTTCGGCTGACCGGGGCAAATGCGGTTCCTCTCGGAGGCGCCACGGGGATTTTTCCGCCCCAACCAGCAAACGCACCTAACGGAGGATACGGTCCGACCAACATGGGACCGGGAAGAAATCCGGGGTGGAACCATGGAGGAATTCAAGGAGATTTTGGGCAACCCAGGGTAATGGGACAAGATGGTGGCGGTTTGGGAGGGCCTTATCAGAGACCATACATGCAGCCCAAACGGACACGGATGAATTTCCCCAAGTTCAGGGGAGGGGACGCTCTGGAGTGGATCCAGAAGACGGAGCTATTTTTCAAATATCAGGAGATCCCCGAGGCTCAGTGGGTACAACTGGCGGCCTTCCATCTGGAGGAAGACGCATATCAGTGGACGCAATGGTTTTTGCGGGGACGCACTTTTGCCCCGTGGCCGGAGTTCATAGAGGCTTTTTCGGCTCGTTTTGGGCCGCTGGAGTATGAGGACATGGAGGCTACCCTTCAAAAACTGCGTCAGCGGGGGACCGTCACGGAGTATCGGACGGAGTTCGAGAGATTGGCGAACCGCGTCGCGTGGGGAGAGCAGACCTTGCTGAGTTGTTTCATCTCAGGGTTGAAGGACCACCTGCGAGACGAGGTCCATGCATACTTACCGCGCAGTCTGAGCCATGCCATTAGCATCGCTCGGATACAGGAGGAGCGTTACAACAGGCAGCGGAACCGGATGACAACCAAGCCACCCGTGGCGCCCGCGGCGGTACGACGAGAGCAGCCACCTCCTGCGCGGCCTACAGTAACCAGGATGACATGGCCAGAGATGCAGGCCCGGAGAGAGAAGGGGTTGTGTTTTAACTGTGATGAGAAGTACACCAAGGGACACGCTTGCCAGAAGGTTCAGGTGTTCATGTTGCATGAGGAGGATGACGAGGAAGACCAGATAGAGGCAGCCGTCGTGGAGGATCTGGATTTGGCAAATCTGGATTTGGCAGAGTTCGGGGTCTCCTTGCAGGCTATGGAGGGATGTGCGGCCCCGGTGACGCTCTGTTTCACCTGCTGGGTGGGCAAGGAGCGAGTGACCATTCTGGTGGATAGTGGGAGTACCCACAATTTCATCAACCCCGCAGTCGCTTCGAAGGTGGGATGGGCAATTGACAGAGAGGCAGCTTTCCAGGTGATGGTAGTAGATGGGAGTAAGCTCAGGTGCGAGGGGGTGATGAAGGGGGTGGAGATCCGCGTGCAGGGCTATGTGTGCCACACGGATCTGTACCTGCTTCAGATTCGGGGCTCGGACATGGTGTTAGGGGTCCAATGGTTACGGCAGTTACAGAGGGTGACCACCGATTGGGTTCGTTTGACGATGGAGTTCACCCAGCAGGGGAAGGATTATTGCCTGCAGGGCATTCGGTCTTCACCTTTAAAGGAGATTTCCTTGAGGAGCTTGCAGCGATTGGAGGAGCAGGGATCACCGATGGCCATGGTAGTCGGGGTGGAGGCCTTGCCCCAGGGCCCACCGGCCATTCCAGAGAGGATACAGGTACTTCTATCCCAGTTCAAAGATGTGTTCCAAGAACCCTGGGGCCTTCCTCCGCCCAGGTTCAGGGATCACGGCATACAGATGAAGGAAGGGGCTGCTCCCCCAAACGTCCGACCCTACCGGTACCCGTACATTCAGGAGGCAGAGATCGAGAAGAGTGTGAAGGAAATGCTGGCAACCGGCATCATACGGCCGAGCACCAGCGCCTTTTCCTCACCCATCATCCTGGTGAAAAAGAAATATGGGTCTTGCCGTTTCTGCGTGGATTATCGCAACCTGAATGATTCAACGATCAAGGATAAGTTTCTGATACCGATGATAGAGGAGCTCTTAGACGAGCTGCATGGGGCGAGTTTGTTTACTAAGTTGGACCTCCGATCCGGCTACCACCAGATTCGGATGAAGGCGGAAGACATCCACAAGACCGCGTTTCGCACACACGATGGGCATTACGAGTTCTTGGTGATGCCCTTTGGGCTCTCCAATGCCCCATCAACCTTCCAGGCCGTGATGAATGAGACCTTTAGGCCACTCCTACGGCGATCGGTACTCATTTTCTTCGATGACATATTGATATACAGTCGGTCGTGGGAGGAGCATGTTGAGCATGTGGCACAAGTTCTTACCATTCTGCGGCAACATCAGTTCTATGCCAAGCTATCGAAGTGCTCGTTTGGACAGTCAGAGGTGGAATATTTGGGGCATCTGGTTTCGGCTCAAGGGGTCAGGGCGGACCCAAAGAAGATCGAAAGCATGGTGGAGTGGCCGCGACCGGCCAACGTGCGAGCACTTCGAGGCTTCCTGGGCCTCACTGGATACTATAGGAGATTCGTGAAGGACTATGGTAAGCTGGCACGACCACTTACTCAGCTCCTCCACAAGGAGTCCTTTACTTGGCATGAAGAAGCGGAGCGGGCCTTCTCCGCTCTCAAGGAGGCTATGACGACCACGCCGGTGCTCGCACTACCGGATTTCACCAAGGAGTTCGTGGTGGAGACGGACGCCTCAGGAGTGGGAATTGGGGCGGTTTTGATGCAGGAGGGGCGGCCGTTGGCCTACTTCAGCAAGGCTTTGGCACCTCGGACTTTGGGCCTTTCCACTTACGAGAAGGAGATGCTAGCAATTTTACACGCAGTGACTCTGTGGCGTCCTTACCTGCTAGGCCACCATTTTAAAGTTCGCACCGATCACCAGAGCTAGAAGCACTTCTTGGATCAAAGGTTAGCATCTCCTCTCCAACAGAAGTGGCTGACAAAATTGCTGGGGTATGACTATGAGATCGTGTACAAGCAGGGCAAAGAGAACTTGGTAGCCGATGCCCTATCCCGCCTACCGGAGAGCACCCTCTTCCACCTCTCGGTACCGTTGATCGAGTCATTGGATGACATTCAGAGGGAGATAGCCGCCGACCCAGAGCTCCAACCTATTGTGGAGGCCTTGTCTCAAGGCCAACCCACCCCTCCAGGGTACCAGCTGATTGGAGGACATTTGTATTACCACGGGAGGGTGGTCATCCCCGCTGCGTCCTCTTGGAAGGAGATCATGTTACAGGAGTTCCACTCATCCCCGACCGGAGGCCATGCCGGGGTGCTTCGCACATTACAGCGGCTTCGGGCCAATGTCTTTTGGAGGGGGTTACGCAGGGACGCACAGCGTTTTGTGCAGCAGTGTGATATGTGCCAGCGGCAGAAGTATGAGACGTCCTCACCAGCCGGGTTGCTCACGCCCTTGGAGATTCCCCAGCAGATTTGGGAGACGGTCTCGATGGATTTTATTGAGGGCCTGCCCCGGTCTCAGGGCAAGTCCGTGATCTTGGTCATAGTGAACAAGCTGTCCAAATACGGCCATTTCCTCGCTCTCAGCCACCCTTACACCGCGGAGATCGTTGCCGATCTCTTTGCCCCGGAGGTAGTGCGCCTCCATGGTCTTCCGAGCTCCATCATATCTGACCGCGATCCGACCTTCATCAGCAAATTCTGGCAGGAACTTTTCAGGTTGCAGGGCACCAGGTTACGCATGAGCACGGCAAACCATCCGCAGACAGATGGCCAGACAAAGGTGCTGAATCGGGGGGTCGAGACGTATCTTCGTTGTTTTGTCATGGATGAGCCCCGCACGTGGACTTGATGGTTACACTGGGCGGAGTACTGCTACAATACTTCGTATCACACAGCCAGTCGGATCACCCCGTTCGAGGTTGTCTACGGGCGCTCACCACCCACTCTACGGTCGTATGAACCGGGCAGCACAGCTCTGCCGGCCGTGGATCGAGCTTTACGTGACCGGGATCAGACCTTGGCTCTCTTGAGGGACAATCTCCGGGTTGCACAGGACCGGATGAAGTTGCAGGTCGATAAGCACCGGACGGAACGGACCTTTCAGGTTGGGGACGAGGACTTCCTCCGACTCCAGCCTTACAGACAGCTTTCAGTTGCTCGCCGATCCAATCAGAAGCTAGCCCCACGGTTCTACGGGCCGTTTCGCATCACTCGACGGGTAGGGTCGGTCGCCTACACGCTTGCCCTTCCTGAGGGCTCTCGCATCCATCCCACCTTCCATGTCTCACTGCTGAAAAAGAAGCTGGGGGCGGCAGCAACAGTGCTCCCCTCTCTACCCGAGGCTACTACGACGGGGGAGTTGCGCCCCAGCCCATAGGATATCTTGCTGTCCAGATGGAAGAAACATGGCACGAAGTACCGTTCGGAGATTCTGGTCAAGTGGAAGGATCTATCAGAGGCCCACAATACGTGGGTGGACTTCTTGGAGTTCCGGGAGTTATTTCCCGACTTCCAGCTTGGGGACAAGCTGCCTCTTGATGGGGAGGGGAATGTTATGGCCCCGGACGAGCTGCGGTTCCGCAGATTCAAATACACCAGAAGACCCAAAGGAGCGCCGGACAAAGACCGGGCTGAACCATCCGGTTCAGCCCGCAATTAATCAATAAGAGGAGGGAGGGCTAAACCACACCGGTTCAGCCCTCAATGGGGCCGGCCGGCCCTAGGGAAAAGGGGGCTCCATAAATACCCCTTTTCCCCCCTCTTTGGAGCATGCATTATCAATTTCAGGTATTTCTTCTTCTTCTACAAACCCTAGCCGTTTCTTTCATTCCTAGTTCCTCTTTCGCTGTAGAACCCTAGCGGTAGCATAACATATGGTCTGTGAATAGTCGCTCCTCGTTTATTTTGAATATTAGATACTTGTTTCTCGGACGACCTTACTCTGGAATCTGAAGTTGGAGAGGTGAAACCGAGCGCCTTAGGCGAGGTTGCCAGAGCTGGGCTCGTTGGGGGAGAGCTCGATCATTAAACTGGAGGTCATCTGAGAAGAGAGCTCGCAGACGAACTGGAGACTGTGGAGCGTGCTCGCTAGCGGGAGCTGAAGGAGCTCGGCAATGAGGTGATGAGTACAACTACCGAGCTCTAAATGAGCTCCACGCACTAAAGAAGAAGGCTCGTGGGCGAGCTTAAGATCACTAGCGGGCTCGCTGGGGAGCCCAGGAGGAGCTCGCCAGCGAGCTGATACGTTGGATTTTCGAGCTTCTGGTGAGCTCCCCATGTCTTCGATGAGGTCCTTCCTTCTGCTCAATAGTCAACCTTCTGAGATCTGGTGACCTATAATTAAATCTGGGCCCCCTCGGCGAATACAAATTGTACATGCATGACGATGGATTATTCGGGAGGGGATGATCACATAAACAAGACTGGAAGAGCGGCAAAGAAAATTCAAGATCAAAGTTGAGGAATCACAAAGAAGATTAATGCAACTATTGCAAGAAGAAGAGGCATTAAAAGAAGTATTGTCCTATACTCAAAGAAAATAAGATAAAGAAATCTGCAGATTTTGCCAGCATTATATAGGAGGCGTCAGACAATGATGGTTCTGTTTTATCGATATGTGCATTAGTTGACATTCCAAATTTTTTGGTACTTGACTCTGGTTGTTTTTATCATATGATTTCAAATCATAGTTATATTGCAACATATTGTTCCCTTGATGGAGAAGCTTTGTATTCATGGGCAACAGTATTGTGTGCAAAATAATTAGAATTAAAACAATCTGGATTGTGATGCCTGATGAATTGAGGGGACTTTGACGGATGTTCGGCATATTTCGGAGTTGATGAAGAATCTTCTTTTTCTTGGAACTTTGGACACGATTGGAAGCAAGACCATGATCGATGGAGGTGCCATGAAGATTCTTCATGGTTTGATGATTGTGATGAAAGAAAGAAATGTTGGGAATTTATATCTATTGGAAGGGAACACTACTACCGATATGCCTACATTTACATTTCTGATTCAGATCTAAATTCGTCACGATGTGGAACTTACGTATTTGTCATCTAAGTGAACAAAATCTATAATTATTTCACAAATGAAAATTGATTGATGGTGTAAAATTTGACAAGCTGAATTTTTGTGAAGAGTGTGTATTGGGGAAGCAGCATAAGGTAATTTTGGAACTGGGATGCATGACACAAAAAACAATATGAACCATATTCATACTGATGTTTGGGGGCCAACTCTTATTCCTCGCAACGGAGCTAGGTATTGTCACTTTTAACAACGACTTATCAAAAAAATTATGGGTTTATTTTCTGAAAAATAAATCTTATGTATTCGAGAAGTTCAAAATTTGGAAAGATATGGTAGAAAAACAGATGGGACAACATGTAAAGGTGTTCAAGTCTGATAATGGCGGTGAATACACTTCTAATGTATTCAAGAAATTTTACAAAGCTGAAGGGATTGTGCGTCACTTCAAAACACCAGGATATCCAAATTGAATGGAGTTGCATAACGAATGGATTGGACAAAGCTGGAGAAGACGCGATTCTTAGGGATCATCACGGGATTTTCAAAGGAGTTTTGGGCGGATGCACTAAATAAATATCTTTGTATATCTCATTAATAGGTCGTCATCTTTGGCGATTGGATCAAAGACTATAGAAGAGTTATGGACGGGAAAAGCTGTCGGTTACTCAGTGCCACGAGTATTTAGGTATCGAGCATATGCACTTGAGAAAATAGCAAGATTGACATGTGAGAGTGAAAATGTATCTTCCTCAGGTTTGCTGAAAGAGTCAAGAGTTATAGGTTAAGATGTCTTGAAACAAAAAAGATTGTGATCACTCAACAAGTGATATATGATGAATCTGTTGTTCTAAAGAGGCATATTCAAGTTCAAAGGACACATGTGACACTTGTCGAGGTGGAGGCCTGGATTCAATTCTATGAAATTAAAAATGAGGTTTCAAGGACACAAACTGAGGAGCAGCCATCCCGACAGGAGGAACTGGCTCATCATGAGAAATTAGGGTCACATTATGCACAACATGAGGCGCATACGTCGTGGCGGGACATACGCCCGTTGATGAGGTATGGAGATTGGCTCACATATAGTTTTGAGAATATAACTGCATATGTTTTGAATGTAGAAAATAAGAACCTCTCAGTTATGAAGATGTCAGACATTCTAGCAACTTCCCACAATGGAAAGTTTTTATGGAGGAGGATATTGAGTTTGTTCATAAAAACGGTACATGGGAGTTGATTACACTTCCATAATACTAGAGGGTCATTAGATGCAAATGGGTCTTCAAGCTTAATGAAGGTTCTTCACTAGAGAATGGTATCAAGTACAAGACAAGACTCGTGGCAAAGCACTATGTTGGTGCAATTGTCACCGCACACAAGGATGCAGATTTTGATACGCGCCAATTATCTTTTTATTATTTGTTATTTACTATCATTTTCTTTTCCCGTGGACCGATCTTATTTTGAGTTTTTGGCTCATCGGTTTGACCACTCAATGAGACCATGAATAAATGGTTTGACAATTTGAGCAGCTAAGACGAAAAAGGTAAGCTTTAACTAATTAAGGACCAATACAACTAAGACGGCGATATATCTAATTAGAAGATTTGATTTTATTAGAATGAGAAATTAAGAAATTCATATTTTTGAATAACTAGTAAAAAGGCACATAATTTTTTGTTATTTTTGAAACAAATAAAAAGGGGACTCTAGAATGTTACGGCATAAAAAGGACCCCTTTTAAAGAGAAGAGCAGACGGATATTAACAGAGAAAATGAGATTTCATTTCCCTCTGTCAACCGAAAATGCCCCTTATGCACGAGATCGTCTTCTCCAATCACGCGACAAATCTTCAGGCACCATCTTCTTAAACTTCTTCTCCATCCGACCAATCGAATCTCCAGTAAAGAAGGTCGGCACGACAAATCTCTTCAAGCAACCCGACACTGTCAGTGATCAATATCTTTCTGATGGCGAACGAGTTCGATGAGAACTTCTGATCTCCCCTCATCGTCGACATCGACGACCTACTCCGGTGACCTAAGATCCCTCAGTTCATTCTCTTACGGAGCTCAACAACTGCATCCTCCCGTTTTACTGCACCGACAACTTAGTTATTAAAGGCTTAAGCCACACCAACGCCCAAAGGGGTATTGGAGCATACACGCAAGGCTTAAGGCGTCTGACGAGGACAAGGCGCAACCACATCCATTTTAAATAATCAGTATTAAACATCGGTGTATCTTTTTGATCAGATTCTTCATCTATTCTACATACTAATCATTCATTATTATAATTTATATCTCATAAATAAATCAATGTGGTCAATTGCATCATATATAAATCACAGCGCTCAATTATGTTTCACAAATACTAAATCATGCCTAATTTAGCGCATTTTATGCTCTAAAGGTGCAAAACTCCGAGTCTGGTTAGCCTTGAGTCTTATGCGTGACTTTAGCAACATGTATGATGAGAGCAGATGAGAGCAAATGATCGCAATACGACGTTAGTTGATAACCCAAGCCCGACAGCAGCAGTTGTTAGCATACTTATGCAACTGAGTTTGTGGTGACCTCCTCGTCGTACATTTGCGTATGCTCGGGTAAACTCCGCCCTATTTCTTGCTCATTTTCACTAGTTTAGTTGAATGCGATTCAATTAATTAACAAAAAACTTGTCTCGAACATTTTATATATTTTCAATGTCAATAATTCATAAATTATTGTTTGTAATTAAGCTTGCCAGAAGATGCAAATACCGCTTCCAATCAAACCATAAAATAAGAAATTTCTCTCTAAATAACGACTAACTAAATCTCGAAGTTCAAAATGTCGAAAATGATTTTACGTCGGAAATTCGGATTCGCCCTCTCGGCAACTTCGATTCGCTTTTATTGTGAATCAAGTGACCTGTGTTTTCTCAAAAAAATAATAATTTTCTTTTTCTCTTAATAAAAAACTATGATATCACTAAGCTAAGATAAAAATTAAGCACCTCAAAGATATTCATTGACAACATTCATTTTTTGTCATTTATAAAAAAACATATTTATTTTGCTTGGTAACTTCTTTTACCTCTTCAATCCAACAACAGGGTCTACTTATCAATAAATTAGTGATTTCTATGATCTCCATAAGAATTCAAAAACAAACTTTTTAATGAAACTAACATTTATCCCATAACATCTTTTACTATATTAAAGAGCTTGTATTTTCCCTCATCAACAATAAATCTTTAATTGTTAACATTTCCTCGTTTTCAAATTTCATCACTTAATCCTAAATGAACAAACACTCATTATACACCTAATATTTACATCAATAACTGTTATTATATGTGTGGGCAAGCTCTCTTAAAATCACTTTGGGTCCGTTCGGATGAACAAAATTGGAATTCAAGAATTGGGTTTGGGAATAAGTATATCAATTATGTGGTTTGATTGGGACATTTTTGCGCTCGAATTGGCGTTGTGGAGAAAACCGCATGTATTGGATTTAAGGGTAAAATCAATTCAATGAATTCTTACCCCTCCACCTTGGAATTTCGAGGTTTTGCTCCTAGAGCCTCCCTCGTGAAAGCTCCCCGAGCCCAATGGCGAGGTCGACGACGTCTTTGGCGAGTTTATCGCCTCTGAGATCTGTCTAAAGATGGCGTCGGTGGTGGTCAACCCGTTCTCCATGGAGGATGTTTGTCTCCTTGTAATGGTTTCCTCTATTCTCTACTCGTCAGTTGTGGTTTCTTAAGCAGACGCAAGGAGGATTTCGTGAAGAAGACTGTCATTGCCCATCCTATAATCATCTTCTCCAAGTCATATTGCCTGTAACTCCCCTTTTATTCACTCCTTTTGCATGCTTTTATTTTTTGTTTTGTACTGTCCATTTTTGCTTCCCATGCCATGTTTGAATTATCCTAATGGTTATTCAAGGTAATATGCATGTTAGCGTCCGAGATCTGACAGCTTTGAAATCATGAGGGAATGTTTACAATTTGATTTGTGATTTTGGATTGGCCTCATGCTAACTGGATCAATATAGTAAAACATATGTTTTCTGCAGCCAGAAATAATTTGAATTATAAAAATAAATTTGGAATTTTATTGAACCTAATTTGATGTAACTTTCTAGATTATTTTTCCCTATTTACACTATCTGAAAAGTGTAAGTAAAGCAAGAAGTCAAGCTTATGAAGAATTTTATAAGTGACTAGATACCAAAGATAAAGAGCGCGACATATAAAATTGCTCGAGATAGAGAAATAAAGACAATAGATTTAAGTCAAGTAAAATGCATAAAAGATGAGACAAATACAGTTTTGACGGGTGATGTGGATATTAAAGAGCAATGGAAAAGATAATTTTATCAACTCTATAATGAAACAAAGGATAATGAATTGAACTTGGAAGAGTTAAGTAAATCAGAGAAGTATAAGAACATAACGTTTTATCGTAAAATTCAAGTATCAGAGGTAAAAGATGCTCTAAATAAAATAAAAAATGAAAAGGCGGTTGGGTCAAACGATATACCCATCGAAATATGAAAATATTTAGGAAATGAAGGAATTTTGTAGCTTACATGTTTTTTCAATAAGATACTGAAGTCAAAGAGGATGTCAGACCAATGGAGAGAAAGTATCTTGGTACTTTTGTATAAGAATAAATGAGATATACAAAATTGTGTTAATTACAAAGGAATTAAATTGATGAGTCATACCATGAAACTATGAGAACGAAATATAGAAAGAAGATTAAGACGAGAAACTAACATCTCAGAGAATCAATTTGGATTCATGTCAGGGAGGTCGACCATGGAAGTTATACATCTCTTGAGGAGACTCATTGACAACTATCGAGAAAGAAAACAAGATTTGCATATGTTGTTTATTGATCTTGAGAAGACTTATGATAGAGTTCCAAGAGAGATCTTATAGAGAGTCTTAGAAAAGAAAGGTGTAAATATATCATATATTGACACAATCAAAGATATGTATACAAATTCAGTGACAAGGGTGAGGACATCTGGAGGATTAACACAGGAATTCCCTATCACTGTTGACTTACATCAAGGTTCAGCTTTAAGCCCTTATCTTTTTACCCTTATCTTAGATGAGCTCACCAGACATATCCAACAAGCAATACCTTGATGTTTATTGTTTGCGGATGATATCGTTTTGGTTGATGAGATGCGCGAGGGTGTAAATGCAAAACTTGAATCTTGGCAAGATACTTTAGAAAAGAAGGGTTTTAGGTTGAGCGGGGCAAATACGGAGTATATGGAGCTTAAATTTAGCAGTACAAGAAGAACAAATGACTTCGTTATTAAGTTGGGTGATCAAGATATTTCCCGTAATGAGTGTTTTAAATATCTTGGATCGATAGTTCAAAAAGGCGGAGGCATTGATAAAGATGACACATAGAATCCAAGCGGGTTGGTTGAAGTGGAGAGGCCTGTCAGGGATCCTATGTGATCGTAAAGTACCACTAAAACTTAAGGGCAAGTTTTACTGTACTGCAATTAGACCCGTGATGATCTATGGTTCTGAGTGTTGGGCAGTGAATTGTGTACATGAGCAAAAAATGGGAGTTTCGGAGATGAGAATTCTTAGGTGGATGTGTGGACACGCGAGATTGGATAAAATTAGGAATGAAAGTTTCAGGGATAAGACAGGAGTAGCACCAATTGCAGAGAAGATGCGAGAAGTTCGTCTAAGATGGTTTGGACACGTACAAAGGAGACCATTAGAGGCACCTGTTAAGCATTGTGAGAGTCTAGTCACTAGGCATGTTAAACGAGGGAGGGGTAAACCAATAAAGACTTGGAATAAAACTGTAAGGAAAGACATGATGTACTTAGGCATTAGTGAGATTATGACAAAAGATAGGGCACAATGGCGACAAAGGATCCATATAGCCGACCCCACTATAGTGGGATAAAGGCTTGAATGTTGTTGTTGTTGTACACTATCTGAAAAGTGAATGAATGGTTAATTTTCTAGTTCGGAATATATAACCTGGTTTATCTAATTCATATATTTGGAAGATTTTCTTTGTAAGTATTTAAATCTTTCTTTGCTTGAGCAAGAGCTAAACATTTTTACGTTCAAGTGGGCTATAAACATTTCTTCGTGCAAGGAGAATGTGTCTTAGGCGGGAGAATGTGCCTTAGGAGGGAGGATTATAATTCTCTTAAGATGGGTGTGATTAATTATGTCCAAATTATTCAGTCTAGCAATTAGTTTAAAATAAGTTTATATATAACATTTAATCAATTCCTACAATTGAATTTCATCCTACAGCCGAATAACATCTCTGATCAATTTCAATTCTACTGACAAAAATACAACATGCAGACGAATAGCATAATTGGAATTCCGCATAAAGTCAATTCCTGCATATATTATTTTTGTCGGAAAGGTCTATTCTCTGCATCTAAACGCACCCTTTAGAATCTTTGCATCAAGCTTTATATTTCCTTATAATAATGACCTTTATAGTATCTTAATTGATAATTATCTTAGAAGCAATCATTGTACTGTAATTCTATTAAAGTCATTTTTTCCTTTCAACTCTTTATAGACAACTATCATAACCCCACTCATATTATCAACACTTCTAACGCACAATAATTTATAATCATCCCACTATCCAATGATTTTCTCCTTTACACTAAGCCTCTTATAAATAAATAATGTTTAATCATTGTGTACATCAATTTCCTAACTTAAACATTTTGAAGCCCAAAATTTCATGTGATCATAATAGTGGACTTCAAAAACCAATGTTTACTCTTCATCATAACGGTGTAAATTTGTGGCACGTTACTTAGGGTAGCATCTTAACTAACACTTGCTTGCTTTTCACCACATTCAAGTTATTTTGTGGTGTCTAACATAAGGATAACATCTTAGTGTATCCTTGCCGGTTTAAGTACTTAGCACCACAATTACGTTTAGTTGTGGCATGTCATTTCTAGGGAATGCCTTGGCATTAGCAAAATTCAAATATGGACATTTCAATTTTTGGCATGAGTTTTATGACTGAAATTAAACCTAACATCAATCATCAAAGCTAATAAACAACATATTCTAATACAAAATTACAGGCAAATACATAATTTATAATATTATAAACCCAAATCCTGCGACGACAGTGGAGAGCATCCGTCGGGCGCGGATAGGGTCAGAAAGCAATTGTATTCAGAGGTCGCCAACCTCTCAGGCGGACATCGCAGAAGTCTCGCGGGCATTACCGGAAGCGTGTCAATGTTTGGCAAGGATAGGTAGCGGGCAGCCTTCGGGCGACTTCTCAAGATATGGTGTGGAGGTTCCGGACGAGAGTGCACGCGACAATTCAGCCAAGACAGCGTTGACTCCTCCTTCAGATCCAGCTCAGGCGACTCCGCGTGGTTTTGCGCAGCCTCACCTTTAGTGTTCGCCACCCGATTCTTCATGTTCCGTAGGCGGCTGTTCATTTAATGACGTAATTTATAAGGCATTAAATGCATGTCGGTTCGTGTATCGTCCACGCGGCCAACCCTCTAGTATAAAGGGGACCAAGAAGGTTTGGAAGGACACGTCGGACTTAGCCCACAAAACCTACCCAGTTGTAGGTGCGGTCGCTAAGCTCCTATCTTTTCTTCATTCTTTGTACGCGCGCGCACCTCACGGGTGGCCGCACCGCACTATAATCCTTTGCTGAGATAAAGAAAGAGTCCCGTCACAAGAGAGTCATTCGCCGCGGAGGGTCCAATCGGGTGTACGCCGCTGAAAGCGGCCTCCTCATTACTTGTTCCTCGTGCGATCTGCAATAGCCAGTCACTTGGGAACCACTTTCCCTCCTCTGCCGAACATCCTACCCCGGAATTGCATGCAGAGAGTTGGTGACCATTTTTGATTCCAACAGAATTTGGTGTGGTGAGCGTGGACCAAGTGATTGGTGAAATCGATCTCAACATCGAAAATCACCAGGAGTGTTCGAGCAAGCCCCCGAGACCTTCAGGTCTGCTAGCCAGCAGAGTCAAATCATGGTAGGCGGACAAACCCTGAATCCCGATCAGCCCATCAGTAGGGCTGAGTTCGACCAACTTTTCAATCTGGTAAACGAGTTGATAACACACCGAGGGGAAGTGCAAGGTGCCAATCATCAAGGAGAGCCCACGACACCTGCGAATCCGCCTCAGGGCCAGGTGGACGCCGAGCGCGTTCGCCGGCGGCTATTCCAGGAGGCCGCCCGACCTGGAAGGGTGCTCGACTACGATGCCCAAGCACCGGTCGAAGGAGTAGAAATGTTCTCTCCGTTCTCCCCCGGCATCGCCGAGGAAACAGCTCAAAACGGTTTCCGAGAGCCCCTGCTTCCCCACTTCACGGGGAAAGAGGACCGTCCTCTCACTTACAAGCCTACGACGCCATTGTTTCGCTGCAGACCCTCTCTGAAGCCCTGCGCTGCAAACTCCTTTCCACCACTTTCGACGGAAAGGTAAGGGAGTGGTTTCGCAGCCTCCTTCCAGGCTCGATCACCTCCTTCAGAGAGCTGATAACCGATTTCCTGCAAAGGTTTGCCACCTCAAAGCGACGAAGGGCGGATGTTGATGCGCTTTTCCAAATCCAACAGCGGACAGGGGAGACAATGGAGCAATATGTAGATCGCTTTCAAAGCCTAATCATGGAGGTCAAAATGTGGACCCTCAAGTTTACTGAGTCGCGTTCACCAACGGGCTCCGCCTAGGTCTCTTTAAGTTTATGATCAGTGAAAGAAAGCCCAAAACCTACGCAGAACTTATTGAAAGAGCAAATCAGTCCATCGAGTGAGAATACAACAACGAGGATTTCGTTGCAAGTCTTTCAGAGTTAGGGGGAAGCGCCCCCACAGTTCTTCCAGTCGCCCCTCAGGGCCACCGCAGAAGAACGAGTCTCACCCCTCACATCAAAGGGGGCGCAATCCTCGTCACCAAAGGCCCCAGGCTTTTCGACAGATGAAGGCGGGACATCTCCAACAGCAACAAGAAGAGAATGGTCGGATGCCATTATTACAAGGAGCCCCCCCCCCCGAGCAGTGGGAGGACGATGCGCAAGAATACCCTGACATCGGGATGCCAATGGAAGAGGTCCTTGAAGTTCTTCAGCGACAACCCGACTTCCGGCCTCCAAGGCCTATGAAGGGAGGAGTCGGGAATAGAAATTCCAACCTCTACTGCAAGTTCCACCATGACGTGGGGCACGACACAGAGGATTATCAGGTCCTTCGCAGCTTAGTGGAAAAGTTACTAAAAGAAGGAAAGTTGGAATATTTGTTAACAAAAAGGCAGTTAGGAAGAGTTGAAGAAGCTCCCCCGTCGAGAAAAGGGAAATATATGGTTAGGGAGGAGCCAAATACCCCGAGATGTAATCTGGTCGGACAAGAGAATGAAGAAGAGTGCGTAGAGGTAGAAGGGGTCGGCACACTGGGGAGTATTAACTGCATCCACGGAGGGGCCGAAGTCCTCTCGTAAGGGGGAGCCTGAGACGATTGAGGAGAAGAGAAGTAGCCTCCACGTCCATGGCTCCGCTACCTCGCGGAACGGTAACATTTAAGGAAGAGGATCTTCCACGGGTTCATTAGTCATTTTCGTGATGCGGTCGTCATTAAGGCCGTCTTAGGGCACTATGCGGTGGCCAGGATTTTGGTGGACACAGGCAGTTCTGTTAACGTCCTTTTTAAACCCGCTTATGAAATCTTGAGGAAGGACAAACCGCTAAAGGCCTGTGACGGCCCCCTTTACGGCTTTTCATGGGAGAAGAAAGAAGTTGAAGGAAGTGTGCACCTGACGGTCATCTTATGCGGCATAGCCAGATAGGAGTCCTTCCTGATTATCAATGCTCCCAGCAGTTACAACCTATGTTGTCAAAGGCGCAAGGCGCACTGAGGTGTAAAGGGACCCTGGAGCCTAGGCGCAGGCGCGCTCCTGAGGCATGTGAAGCGCAAAATGGGAAAAAAAGGAAATTGAGCGAATTGGGCGCCCAATTCGCTGAAATTGAGCGAATTGGGCGCCCAATAAGCTAGATCTTGTTCTAAGTTCATCTAGCAAAGGCATGGTGCAGCGATCATTTCACCTAATTCATAAAACTAATTCCTTTCATTACATGCTAACAAAGCAGATAACTACTATACTAACTTCCTTTCCCAATGAATCAGAGAAACCAAATAAAACAACTATAATAACACATTAAAAGCTAATTTACACAACTTGCAAAATTAACCAAACACAAGTTAGAAATTCTTAGCAACACCGGAGAAAAGAAAGGAAGTGGAGCAGCGAACGGAAAAGGAGCGGCAAGCGGAGTGGAGAAAATTAACCTCTAATTAGAAATCTGGTCGGCGAGCGAAAGAGGAGCGACGAACGGAAGTCGGAAGAGGAGAGGGCGAGCTTTCCAGCAGCAGCAATGGGCGAGAGATCTAACGGCGTGAGATGGACGAAATGAGCCTCGACTACTTATGAGAAAATAAAACCCTAACTCTAATTAAACCGAATCGGCGCCCAAGCTAAAAATCAGACTGCAATTCAGTAGGCGCGCCTAATGTGCGCCTGGATGGTCGGCAAGGCGCGCGTCTGGGGCGCGCCCGAGGCACGCCGCCCGCCTTGACCATGCTCAAGCGCCTTTCGGTGCTCCCGGCGCCTCAGGCGTGCCCAGGTGCGTGCCTTGACAACATAGGTTACAACGCAATTTTTGGGAGGCCGCTCCTAGACGACTTCCAGGCCATTGCCTCAACATACCATTAGGTTTTGAAATTCCCACTGGAGGGGAAGCAATTCCGGGTCAGGATCGACTCGAAAACGGCTAGAGAGTGCTACATCTGGTCCGTAAATTCGACAGAGGAGTATGTACCACCTCGAGTTGGGGAAGCCTGATTTCTAGGCATGATGGGAGAATGCTTCCCTCTTCCCTATGGGGAAGCACAAACCGCAAGTCCAGTGGAAGAATATGTTCCAATGCCAGCCAAGGAGGATTGGCTTGCTAGCATGGTAGAAGAGTACATCCCGTCTCCAGTCACCAGCCACCACCAGGGCCACTCGCCTACCTAACAAGGGGAGAGCAGCTCGACTTCTACGGTTCTACGTTCTCTCTCTACGTTCTATATCATTATGTCCTTTCCAGCTAAGAACTTCGCGTGATTTCCATTAACGAAAGATATGACACTCTCCTCTTAAAAGAAAGTTTCAGGTCATGCGGGATGCGCTCTCTCTCAGAGTTCTTAGCATTCAAAAAAAAACCGGGATTAACACCCATGCCTAGTTACCGGTGCATGTTGAGACCCCTTCGGACGTATCTGGACGTCGTAGGACCTGGGTCCTCGGGCCTCCGACCCTCCTGTCGGTGTGAGTCACTTCCCCCACCATAAGACCGCGATGAACCTCGTGAGACACTCTCGAGCGGCATATGTGGCAGATCCAGATGTGTGTACCAGTCGCGCATTGACCGAGGCGCCGTCAGTATTATCACTTTTCTTCCGAGGTCAAGATCTGAACAAACAGGCGCTTATTCCCCGCCTTCTTTCTCCAGCGTTGTGCGCGGGCGAGAGCCCTGCAGTTGTTTTGAACCCGGACAGAATCCTTAATCTCTGGCGAGCAAACCACATGGAGTAACAGGTAACTCCTTCAAAGGAGCTTATCCCCACATTTCCCGAGGCGAGTGCCCGACCAACGAGTCGCCGTGCTTGGCCAAGATCTGTCCGGCAAGTGTCTGCTTGACAGATCGCGACACTTCGCCAAGAATCATTCGCTCGGCAATACCCAGCGGATTAATACTATAAGCAGGCATTCATCACGAGGTCACCTGGCAGGCACTCATTACAAGGTCGCTCGAGCTTCATCTACCAGATAAGCAAATGCTCAGAACGAAGTCCCCCAGGGTCACGTCTAAGCAAATCAATATGTCGTTGCAAGTAACTCCAGGACGAGCTGTCAAATAATAAGTCGCCTGACACATTCGTTCACAGAAGATTAATGTACGGCAAAAGAAATCAACGGTTTCGGCAAGTATCTTGTACAAACAAAAAGTTTGGTTTTAACCAAGACAAAGATTTCCAGAAAAGCACTGGGTCTAAGACGCTCCCTCCTCTGAGCTTTGAGAATCTGTTTTCGCTTGGCTCACAAAGAGGGCCTGATAGTCAACGTCGGCAAACGCAGGCTTCAACGCATCGGATTCCTTTAGCATGCAAATCGTCGCCTTGGCCCCTCGTCTAGTCGCGTGGGCCCGCTCCCGGCGTCGTTCAGTCTCATCTGCCGATCTCTTCTCCTGTGAAAGCCGTGGAAAGTTACTTCTCCACGGGTAAGGGGGGAGATCATAAGCGAATTTTGAACCTTACCTTCAGTCTCTCCCGCAAGCAGGCGTTTATAGCTAAAGCGTCATCAAGGAGACTTCAGGCCGCGCTGTTGTATGATAAAGCTTGCAGGTTCGCCGCAGCTGCCCTAGCAGGCAAGTCCGCAGTAGGAGTCGCTCCAACCTCCTCGAGATCAGCTGCTCCACAAACCGCCCTGGCAACTGCCACAGCGTGATAGGGAACCCGCGTGGTCTCTCTCCAGGTAGGCAGCTTGGTGGGCATCGTTACGGTATCCAGTCCCCTCACGATCGGCGACATGATTGAGTCCAAGTATGGACACTACTCTAAGGGGGTAGAGGACGTGCCGACCTCCCCTTGGGGTTGAACAGGCTGTTCTACGGCGGCCAACGGCTGGCCCAAAGACGGAGGTCGCGGTTTGGAACCCGGAACCATCGGGACAACTGAAGACCATGAACGCTCTCAGGGCAGGTACGTGCGAAATAGTTACAAAAATACATACCAAACTTACAGTCGCTGATAGGAGCGCTCACAACCTCTTACACCCGGCGGACATAATACCGCGTCGTTGAAGCATTCCGTCGAGCAGGCTGCGGGAATAAGGGTATCGGGCGGTGGTGCTAGGGAGAACCGAACGAAGACAAACGAGTCTCGTTCAGTTCAATTCCAGCCGGGTTCTTTAGGTGGAATGAGGGGGGTTTTATAAGAGGGATTAGGGTTTGGATTTTTAAGGCTATTGGCGCCACAATAATAAGTAATAACATAGGAATTTAGGGTTGGCTTTTGCTAAGTAAATAGGAATTTCAAAATGGGGAGGCTATCGGCATAGGGGACGCTACAAAAATAAAATAGCTAATTAAATTTGCTTGCCCTAATTTACCGGACCTATGCATTTAGGGTCTCGTAAGCCGGTCACACCAACGAGCCAAACAAAATTTGCGCGATACAAAATAAAACTCAATCTCTCATAACACGAGCAATACAACTATACGCTACAAAACAACTCAAAAATGCGTGAAAGCGTGCGCTACAAAAGTAAGAAAATATGTGTGATAATAATAACAATAACGACGTGACGCGGGCTGCATCAGATCGAAACTGCACCAACCTGCATTTGAGAACCTGCGTCTGAAATAGGAAGCAAAACACTTCCAAGGAGAAGGCTATCTTCTCCATCCTCAGATATGTCACGAAGGACATAACGATCGCCACGGAGTTCGGCGATAGCTGGGCGGGAAGGATCCCGTAAAAGCTTAGGACCTCGGCGACCTCTGAAAAAATGGGGAGGGTCAGACTTGACACAAAGTTGTTGAAAGGAACGGCAAGCTCTGACTCATAAACTGAGTTCACCTGCTCCTCCCAGGTGGGTGCCCGCACGGACAGCGCTCCTCCGGGCGGATTCCTGGAAAGGAAGACTGATACATCTATCTGATCTACGGTTCGGCGCGACGGCTTATCACTAAGGAAGGCCGCAAAGCATCGGGACTTAAGCAAGGGTGGAGTTCGCGTCATTTCTGAGAAAGTTCCGGGAAGATCTTTCGGAATGAAAAAGCATGGTGGGGTCCTCTATTTATAGTCTCGAGGAAAAATTGGAAATGGTGTGGGACGCGTCTGTTTGCAAGAAGGAGCGCGCTCGACCTCCTGGCAAGATTGCGAACGCACTGTCTATCGCAAACAACAACCATAACGCAAACAGTGGGAATTCAGCATGACCAAAAAACTATTAACAAATGGCATTTCATACAGCAGGAGCGAGCACGGGACGCGTGGTCCCTCCTATCCGCTCAGGTAGCCAAATTCAACCTTCTGTTCAGAGAATTCTGCCTCCAGCTTGACAAGACGTGTCATGATCTGGGCTAAGGCGTCCCGCATAAAATGCAGGGTGGAATCTTCAGGCAGGGGCGATCGGCTTCCGGTCCCCAGGTCCTCTTCTCCAAAGACGTCAGTCAGAGTGATCGCTAGCGATGGCGGTCTTGTCGAGGAACGACACCCCCTTTTTGGGTCGAAGGCCTGGAGATCAACCTGGGGCGGAGCCGCTGACCGCATGGGGGTGAACGGGGAGCGTTTGGCCATATCGGGGTCTGTGCGCCCCAAGTATTCCCTCTGCGCCAATTCCCCGCGTCGGTGAGCCACCTGAAATTGGGCGTGGGATTACGACTGCTCAGCAGGATCTGCGCCCGCTACGAGAGGGATGATGACCAACCCCCGGGTGCACCGCGGAGGCCCGAGGGTGTTGACAAGCTTGGTCCGTCTGGATGGTAACTCACCCCTGGGTAACTGTTTTGGAACGTCGCAGTCCCGTACAGGTACCCGTGCAGCCTCTGCTTCCAGCTGCATCATCCATCACCAGGCTCTTGCCGCAATCTCTTCTTGCTTCTTCTAGGCCTCCTCGAACACCTTGTGAGAGGTGATACCATCGGAAGTTTTGAATCTCGATCCGCCCCTAGAAGAGGATGCGTCGACAAACGATGATGTCTTTTCCGGAACTTCCTCCCCGGCGCTGAAAATTATGGGCCCTTTCACCGGGTCGATCCTCACACGAAGGATTCCTTCGGAAGCAAAAGTCTTCGAAGGAATGCAACCGGTCGACGTCATGATAGGGCGAGCTCTCTTGATCACTACCTTTCGAAGAGGTTTTGGCGGACTCCTACTAAGTGGCGGGTTCTCAGAAGGAGGGCCCGAAGACGGGGTTTTGCCCAGCTCGCTGCCCTCAACAAAAACTTTTCCAGGAGGATCTGATTCATGCCGACCGTCTTCGCTGGAAAATGGCCCCAAGGCTACGAGACGAATAAAGTTGTGGACCAACCTGCGCTATTTATAGATCTGCTGTCGATGCAAGAAATGCGTCTTCTAGTTAACGGGTTGTTCGATCTCACAAGCTAGGTGAATAAGAGGATTTGCAGGGATAGATGAGAGGTTTGCTGGGAGCAACTGGGAAGGTTAATCGGGTACTGTCGAGCAGACAGCTACTTTGGTGGTTAGCTTTGCAGGTTGATGCCGAGAGAGGAGAGAAGAAGAGAGGGGGCCGCTAGCAGCGGCAATAATAGACTTCGTCCGTCGCGGCTTGAATGCCACTCCTGCGACGGGTTTTTCCTTTAATCAAGAAACAAGATTACAGTTTGCTATTGCACCTTTACAGGAGAAAGCAGTAAAGGGTAAAAAGGGGGAAGCTGGCGGCTAAGGAAGAAGGATGCCAGAGGTCGCGCGGTTTGACCAGGGGAGGTCGGCAGACCGCGCGGTTAATGATCAGGCAGCTCGCCGGACTAAGCCGGGCGGACTGCTTGATCAAGCAAAGAGAAGGGAAGCAGGTCGTGTGGACTGGGAATTCAAGTCCGCAGGAGCTAATGCTGGGACCTTGACGCCTCTGTCGTGTTCCTGAATGAGAGGTATGGGGGCCTATTTATAGGCCTGAGGAGGTAACGTTCTTGGTAACGTCACCCCCGGTGAGTCGGTGAGTCATGCGAGTACAAATGCTGAGTCCGTAGAGTCCGCGCCAGGCCGCGCGGTCTGGGACTTTTCTGAAGCTGGTCTTGCTGTTGGCAGACCGGGACGAGTCCACCTCTGCTGCTGAGCGAGTTCGCGCAGGGTTGTGCGAGTACAAATACTGAGTCTGCAGAGTCCGCGTCAGGAAGCCTTGCTGCTGGCGGACTGGGACGACTCCGCCTCTGCTGCTAAGCGAGTTCGCGCAGGGCTGTGCGAGTACAAATACTGAGTCCGCAGAGTCCGCGCCAGGCCGCGCGGTCTGGGACTTGTCTGGAGCTGGCCATGCTGCTGGCGGACTGGGACGAGTCTGCCTCTGCTGCTGAGCGAGTTCGCGCAGGGCTGTGCGAGCTGAGGAGGAGTCCGCCCGCTGCTGGGAGGAAGCGGACGCTGGAAGCTGAGTGGCGAACTGCGCAACGAGTCCGCCTCTGTTGCCGGGAACCTGGAGGGCTAACTAGCGGACTGCTGAGCGAGTCCGCCTAGCCAGCTGCGGATGAGGGTGAGTGGCTGGCTGCCGAGTTGGGCTTTATCAATGAAGGCAGACTTGATAACGAGTCCGCCCAGCCCGCAGAGACCGGGATGTACCCGATCGGTTGCCAAGCTGAATTAGCCCCGACGGACTGCGGACATTCTTGTCATGGCGTCGCCTAGTCGTCGCCTAGGCGACGCCTAGGCGCCAGGACGCCCAATTGTAAACAAGGCGTTTGCCGCCTTTTTTTTTAATTAAAAATGGGAAACGACTGCGGTTTATATATAAACCGTAGTCTATTCAAAAATAAACCCATGCTAGGGTTTATGGTAGAATAGACTGCGGTTTATATATCAACCGCAGTCCATTCTAGAGTTCATTGGAGGTTAGACTGCAGTTTATACATAAACCGCAGTCTATTCTAGATTAGACTGCGGTTTTATATAAACCGCAGTCTATTCCAAGGTTCAGATCGATAATAGACTGCGGTTTTTGCATAAACCGCAGTCTATTCTACCTCTGAACTTTGGAATAGACTGCGGTTTATATAAAAACCGCAGTCTATTATATCTATTTTTAACCCGTGAACCGTAAAAATCTAGTTTTACTTTTACCCCGAGTTTATGTTCTTCTTTTTTCAGTCGCTGCTCTTCCTGCTCTTTGCGAAAAACCCTAAAGGCGAATAGGCGATACGGTCGCTGCTCTTTTCGATAATCCCTAAAGGCGATTTTGTTCAAGGGTTTAGCACTTTAGCTCTCATTTGCTTCGATTTGTCGATTCTTCTTCGGCAAATCTAATCTTCTCACTTAGGTATATTATTTCTTAATACCTTTCTCTGTTTTGTTCAAGTAATGTAGTAGTATAGTATTAGTACTTTATTACTTTATTATCATACATGATACAAGTATACATCACAATGTTTGAACTGGTAGTAAGTAGTAAGTAGTAACTAGTAAGTAGTAAGTAGTAACTACTAACTAGTAGCTCAATATCATATTTATAAACAACACAATGTATGAATTTTGTTTAGGTTTTTTGTATGGTTTAGGTTTTTTTTAGGGTTTTACAGGAAAATGTCGGATAAGGGGTCTTCATCGAGGTCAACAAGAGGCTTCGCAAAAATGAATGAATTGAATAAGCTTAGGCTAGAGGGGAAGAAGCTTTTTATTTCTTTCCGTGATGATGGCCGCATTATTCCCGGGCCTGAAACAAATAAACTGATGAGTTTTATGAGATCAATTGTGAAGTCTTATGTTTCAATTACATATGTTGCATGGAAGGATGTTGATAGACAGATTAAAGATCAAATATGGGCAGAATTAAATGTACGTAACCTTGTTATAAGTGATTACATAACTTTGGTGTTTTAGTTATTTTTTAATTGATATTGTCTATTAATTTCAGATTTATTTTGATAATATTGATGGTCATTACAAGCCATTAATGAAAAGCATGGGTGAAAGTTGGAGGACTTGGAAATCCAAACTTTTCATCAATTATGTAAAAGATGTTGATTTGGAGCATCGATACAATGTTCCTGTCAAGTATAGTTTTATTACTGCCGAAGACTGGAGAGTTTTTGTCGATCATCGCACTACTCCAGAATATATGGTTATGACTTATGTGTTCTTATTAAATTCAATATTTTATATCATTCTTTAACTTTATAACTTATAAGCAAATTAAGTATTAACACATATTTATTTGTGTAGGAGAAAAGTAAGGTTAATACAGAGAGAGCAAAAGCACGAAAGGCCTTTCATACTACTTCCAGAATGGGTTATTCTGGAGTAGAAAAAAGAATGGTATTAGCTCTCTACTTCTCTCTCGTATTTTGTATTTAAAATTTGGTATTCTCAATTATTTGTATGATAATTTAATTTCATTTTATTGTCAAGGTTGAACAAGGTGAAGCTGCACCAATTGCACGTGCGGAGTTATGGAAAGCCGGTCATAAAAAAAAGACCGGTGAATACATTAGTCAAGATGCAGCTGAGTTGGCATCTAAAATGGTAAGTGTAAATGTGTCATTTCATCATTTGTAAATTATTGATAATAATATTTCTTGAGAAGTATATTTTCTTATCTGCAATTTTGTTCCAATGTTTATTAATTTTGTTTAGGACGAGATGTCGAGCCAAGAGTCCCAGAGTGCTGAAACAATGTCACAGGGAAGAAATGACATTCTTGCCTCTAATTTAGGCCCAGAACATCCGGGCAGGGTTAGAGCCGGTGGAAAGTTTTCCACAATTACAAGTTTTTTCAAGAATGATAGGCAGAGCCGGAGCGAGAGGACACCAGTAGCTCATATTGAAGATGTTGAAACCATAGTACAAGAAAGATTGAGCCAGCAACAAGAAATTTGGACCCAAAAGGAACAAGCGCAAGAAGAATTTTGGAGCCAAAAGGAACAAGCGCAACAAGAATTATGGAGACAAAAAGAACAAGCGCAACAAGCCGAGATTAGTAATATGAAGAATCAAATTGAAGAACTTATGCGCATGTTTAATGCTGGAACAAGTGTTGCACTTGCAGTTGCACAGGTATTTTTATGTTAAAATATTTAACTGGAACAAGTGTTCTTTTTTTTGCGCAGGTAATTAACTACTTTTTATATTATTTTGGGTTTCTCAGCCGGAGCATGAATCCAGGTCACATGAACCTGAGTGTAGTCAGAGTAGACATGAGCTTATACCTTATATGGTATTATAATTTACAATATTATTTGTGACTTTTATATAATCAATGAATTCAATAATGATGTCTGTAATATTAATTCTTTTATTTTCACAGGCTGGTGAGCATACAAATGATTTCATTGATATGTTGCCCAGTTTCATAACTAAAATGGAGAATGCAGATAAAATAATATCTCTAGAATTAGATTCAACAGTATTTGGGAGTGCTGAATCAACATGTACATACTTTGAAAATTCAGAGCTTCATGATTTTCTAAATATGAAAATGATTGGAGCTAACATCTTATTAGCATGTATTGGGTGAGTAGTGAGTACTGTGAATCTGACCACTGAGTATTACAAAATTAAGAATTTTTATTAATATATTAATTGATTTTGAATTTACATGTTGTTTGCAGGTACATAGACTCACAATTAAAGAATTTTACATACAATACAGGTGTATATTTCCATAATCCACATGCCATTTTTACTTTTAATGATGACTATGCCAAAAAACATTCAAGAACACGAGTTGAAGATCTAAAAAACAGGCTTAGACCGCTTAGTCAACTCCAATCGGATTCTTTACTATTTTTGCCCTATAATAGATTGTAAGTATGAAAAATCTCTGTATCAAATATCAATAATTATTACTATTTTTATATTAGGTAAGTTATTAATTTTTTTCACTTGTTTAATTATTTCACAGACAACATTGGATGTTGGCTATTATTGATTATAAAAATTATACAGTTTATTGGCTTGATCCCCTAAATATTAACATCCATGATGATATTAAAAATGTTATTACAAAGTAAGTTTATTAATTAGTTATTTACTTAGTTTCATATTTGGAATTCAGATTTTGATATAAACTAATTTTTATTTTATTTTATGAAGTGTATTTAAAGATTTAGCAAAAGAGCGGCGTACCAATTTTAAAAAACTAAAGGTTACAAAGTTGATTCCGGTAAGTTTTAGACTTATAGCCTATATGAGTATATATATTGTAATTTAAATTCAATAGCCTGTATGATTCCGATAATTTTAAAATACTTACCAATTGTTTATTTATGTAGTGCACAAAACAACCGGATAGCATTCAATGTGGGTATTATATCATGTGCTACATGATTGATATAATTGATGCTCTTAAAAATGTGTCAATGCCATCTTTGATAAAGGTATGTAACGTATGTCTATTCTACTGTCTAGTGCATGTAGATTCCTGTAATAATTATGTTGAATTGATTTTAACAATTTGTTTTTTATTGCAGATGTATCATGGAGTGAAACAATTTTCCCAGGAGAAAATATATGATATTAGAAATAAGATTTATCATTATATAATTAGTTTAAATGATGATTAAATAATTTTTTTTGTGTAGAATAATTGCACATGATATCATGATTATACTATTGCAATTAATTTGAGAATTGAGAGTTCTTTAAATTGTTTATTGTGATGATTTTTTTAGCCGTTATTTATTTCATTGTCCCGACCTAACTCTGCAATCTATAGGTGTTGTTTGTGAAAGATGGAAGACCAAAACAATAACAATCTTGCTCCATCTATTGGTAGCAATGACGTTGATCCAAAAACGGATCCTAAACGTAAAGCAAAGTCAAATGATCCTGGTTGGAAGTATGGTCATTGGCCCAACCTAGAAGATAAAAATACAGTTAAATGTAATTTGTGTGGTAGATTGATAAAGGGCGGTATCAAAAGGTTGAAACAACATTTATGTGGCGGGTATGGAGATGTATCCAAGTGCTTGAAGACTACTTCTGAAATAGCCGCTGAGATGTATTCAGCTTTAAATGCTAAAAAAAGGACAATGTGGATCTGACTGTTGATGATGACAATGAGAGTGACCAAGAAAGAGAGCCAACAAGGTCACAAAATGTATCCCCGGCATTATCTACTGCTAAAACCTCATTTGTCCCAAGTTCTGGGACAAGTGCAAAAAAGAGAAAGGTAATCCACTTGCCACAAAAAAGGGGGCCTATGGATGCTCATGTGAGGCGTGCTCCTGAAGATGTAGTGGATGATAGACGTGCAAAAGGTCCTGCACAAACTACTATCGAGAGATGTTTTAGATCACCTGAAGAGAAAAAAAGAGTTGATAGTTATGTGGCGGATTGGTTCTATGAATGTGGTATTTCATTCAATGCTGCAAAGGCACGAAGTTTTGAAGTCATGCTTGAAGCAGTTGGACAGTATGGGCCTGGTTATAAAGGCCCTAGTTATCATGATTTGAGAGTCCCATTGTTGTTGAGATCAAAAGAAAAAGTTAAGGTGGTGAAGACAAACTATCAAGCGTACTGGAGGAGATATGGTTGCACACTTATGTCAGATGATTGGACAGACAAGAGAGGGAGACATTTGATCAATTTCCTAGTCAACTGTCCAGAAAGAACCTATTTTATGGGTTCCGTAGATGCTTCCAGTCAGATTCAAGATGCTACAATGTTATCAGAGTTGCTTGATAGTAAGATTAGAGAGATAGGAACAGAGTGCGTTGTTCAGGTAAATGTTTTGGTTTCACTAATTTTCATATTTCAAGTTTAATAGTCTACACATTTCAATATATACAAAGTTATGTCGTATGCAGGTGGTGACTGACAATGCTTCCAATTACAAGGCAGCTGGTAGAATTTTAATGGAGAAAAGACCCACATTATTCTGGACTCCGTGTGCAGCTCATTGCATTGATCTCATGCTAGAAGATATAGACAAGCTACCACCTAACAAAATTGTGATAAAAAAGGCAAGGATGATTACAAATTTCATCTACAGGCACACTCGTTTACTTGAAGCAGTCAGGAGTACTATAGGTGGTGATCTAGTTAGGCATTCGGTTACTAGATTTGCAACATCATTTCTTACTCTACAAAGTTTGCTTAAGCATGAGGAGAAGCTGAAACTATTCTTTGTGTCGCCTTCATGGAATGCCTCTAATTTGGCAAAAACTGAATCCGGAAAACAAGTTGTTGAAACAGTACTTTCAACCGTTTTTTGGAATGGAGTAAGAGATTGCCTAAAAGGAGGAAAGCCACTAATTGCCGTTTTGCGATTAGTAGATGGGGATGAAAGGCCGGTTATGCCTGAAGTATATGTGGCGATGGAAGAAGCAAAGCAAAAGATTAAAGAACATTTTGATAATAAAGAAAGATTATATAAGAAGATTATTGAAATTATTGAAAAAAGATGGACAAATCAAATGGAACAACAATTGTATAGGGCGGCATTATTTCTTAATCCAGGCAAATATTTTGAATACGAGGAAAAACATAATGATGATGCCTGGAAATTTCAAGATGCTTTCAATGATGTTATTGCAAGACTAGTGCCCGATCAAGAATTGCAAGACAGGATTGCAGAGCAAGGTACTAGCTACAAAGCATCTCGAAATTGTTTTGAAAAGCCGCAGGCTATTAGGCAACGAACCACCTTAAATCCAAGTAAGTATTGATTACGTTTTTATTTTTTCTTAAATTATTTATATGTCAAATAATTTTCATTTGTCTTAAATTATTAGTGGATTGGTGGGGTGCACATGGAGGACCTAATGTTGACCTTACAAAGGTAGCATTGCGCATACTCGGCTTATGTTGTTCATCTTCTAGTTGTGAGCGCAATTCGAGTACTTTTGAGTTTGTAAGTAACTACGCATACCAAAAATCAATATAAAATTTAATATTTTTATAGTTACTAATAAGTTTGCTATTATCTTGAATTCTTGATTCAGATTCACACAAAGAAAAGAAATAGGTTGGAGCATCAAAGGCTAAGCGATCTTGTATACATCCAATATAATCGTCATCTACAAGCACGATTCCAAGAAAGACGTGAAAAGGGAAGAAATTACAACCCTTTAGTGCTTGACGAGCTAGATTGGAGTAATGAGTGGATGGTGAATAAACCAGAGGCAGAGGATGCTCTAGTTTTTGATGATGATATTCTCTCATGGAATGATGTAGAGAGAGCTATTGGAACTGGGGCTCGAAATTTACGAAGTGGGGCTGAAGCTAATCTTCAAATAATGGCTGAAAGGGAAGAGGACTTAGATCATTTTTCCATTGTCAATGATGATGAAGATATTGAGGATAATTATGGGCAAAACCCAAGTACCTCAAACCAACCAAGCACATGCAATGCCAATAATAACTTACTAGATGATGATTCTAGTTGATCTTTTCTGATTTTTAATTTTTTTTAAAACATTATTCATGCTTTCTCTGTGGATTGGATGATGATATCATGATTATAGTTGACATTTTGGATTTGGTAGTTTGGTACATTATTATAATAAACATTATTGTTTTCTCTGTGTGTTTACTGTTTACTGTTTGTATAATTGTATTTGGTAGTTTGGTACTTGGTGGCTGTGCCTGTGTTTGTATAATTGTATTTTGTAGTTTGGTATTTGGTGGCTGTGTACTTAGCTATGAAAAAAAACATATGTGGCTGCGTTTGTATAATTGTATTTGATAGTTTGGTTTTTGGTGGCTGTGTACTTAGCTATGAAAAAAACATATGTGGCTGTGTTTGTATTTGGTAGTTTGCTACTTGGCCGGCTGTGTTTGTATTTGGTAGTTTCTAATTTGCTATTTGGTGGTTGTATAACTCCTGTCATAATTAAAATAAAAAAAACAAGAGCTTTAGACTGCGGTTATTATAATAACCGCAGTCTAAAGAGTGGCTGGCAGTATATAGACTGCGGTTATTATAATAACCGCAGTCTATATATATACTGCAGACTATAGACTGCGGTTATTACAATAACCGCAGTCTATAGTAACCGCAGTCTTTAGATTGAAGACTATAGACTGCGGTTAATAACCGCAGTCTATAGTATTTTTTATATAAAAAAAATGTAAATAGAAGGAAATTGGCGTGCCATGCGACTTGCTTGCCTTGTGGTCGCCTAGGCGTCCGCCTTATCGACTAAGCGTCAAGGCGCCCGACGCTCGCCTTGGTCCGCCTTGACGCCGTGACAAGAATGACTGCGGAACGAGTCCGCTCAACTTGCGACGGACAGGTTGAGCAGGCCACCTCCTGCTGGAGGCTTGTCACATTTGGCGACGGGCTAGCGACCTGGCGGACTGAGGAGTCCAGGTCGCGCCTTCTGTTGAAGCCCGCCTCCTGTTGGAAATGCTTGCCGCCCATGCTAGGCAGCCTGGGATTCACGATTAGAGTCCAAAGCCGAATAGCTGCTGGAGATTCACTGCGCGGTTAGCTGAACAAACCGCGCGGCCTTCAAGGGCCGAACTGAGGCAACAGTCCGCACCCCCTTTAGACCAAGCGGGAGCTGCGCGACCTGGGCGGTCTGGTTAGAGAGACCGCCCTAGCCGCGCGGACTAAGCGGACTGAGAGGTCAGTCCGCCCGCCCTTAGAAGGAAGGGTCGACAGGCCGCGACCTCCTGAAGCAGGCCGCGACTTGCGAGTTGGCTACCTTGGGAGGGATCACAGATTTTTGGGTCAACATAATAATCCCCGCACTTTTTCAAGTTCCGAAGAGAACTTCGAAAAAGTAGGAGACCCGCGAAAATCATGATCCTTCCCACGAGAAAAGGAAGGGGTAAGGAGAGATGGAACCTGATGTCTCTCCTCAGAAAGAAGTTTGTTAATGTCTGTCTTTTTCCGGCAAGAGGAAAAATTAACATAGGCGGAAGGAGGTACATCTCATACGTACCTGAGTTGTTTTTGCAAAACGAAGGAGACATGAATTCCTCCTAACGGGCTCTACAAAACAACGATGAGGGGAAAGCAAAGAAGAATAATAATTTGCAAGTACCTGAAGGAGACTTACAAGCACCTGTTAACTTCTGCAAGAGGAGTAAGTCACAAGTGTGATATAAAACTAAATTGCAAGTATCTGGATGGAACTTGCTGATATCTGTTAATCTCTGCAAAAGAAGAGTTAGATGCAGATATGATAGGAAAATAAGCTGCAAGTATCTGAGGGGAACTCGCTAATATCTGTTAATCTCTACAAAAGAAGAGTAAGCAGATATGATAGAGAAATAAGCTGCAAATACCTGAGAGGAACATTCTCATATCTGTTAATCTCTACAAAAGAAGAGTAAGCAGTATATATGAAATGAAATTAAAATGCAAGTACCTGGATGGAACTTGCAAATACCTGCTAATCACTGCAAGGAGAAGAATGAGGAGCAGATATGAAATAAAATTAAGCCGCAAGTACCTGAAGGGGACTTGCTAATATCTGCTAGTCTTTGCAAAAGAATAGTGAGCAAGCAGATATGAAAGAAAACTAAACCGCAAGTACCTGAAGAGGACTTGTTAATATCTGCTAGTCTCTGCAAAAGAATAATAAGCAAGCAGATATGAAAGAAAACTAAACCGCAAGTACCTGAAGAGGACTTGCTAATATCTGCTAGTCTCTGCAAAAGAGGAGTGAGCAAGCAGATATGAAAGAAAACTAAACCGCAAGTACCTAAAGAGGACTTGCTAATATCTGCTAGTCTCTGAGGAGTTTTATGTATAAATCCGATGCCGAGGATTAACGTGATAAGATTAATATGATTAGACTGCAGAAAGAATATCCATCAAATCCTATTGTTGACCGAGCAAGCAGAATTAAATAAAGATCAAGCCATTGCATCAATCTCTTTGCATGGTCAAGCATGATATCTCTCATATGAAAACCAGATTAGTCAGATGAAATGAATGTTTGAATTTTAACCGAGCAGCTTGCCAATAAAGAGAATCAAAATATGGCTACGAGTTAGTGCCAGAAATATCCAATGAGAATAGTAAAGAACTTCGTAAATCATCGTCTGAAATAGCTTCATGTAAGCAACACATATAAGATGATCGTGAGCTAAAAAGATGTTGCGGATCCTTTCGATAGATTGGATCTAACCTGTTGACATGTAAGAAGGCAAAAAGACAAAGGAGGGCTACACCTCGAAGATGATCGAAAAAGACTGGATGCCGCCACAGGTATTCCCCGTGGGCCTTATGCATCGCTTGCCTTAAGAAGAAATCATCCGGGGTGTAGTCCTACCTAAAGCGAGCTGGCCGCGCTTCCTTTGAAGGGCACAAAAGATAAACAAGCACGGAAATTCCTGAGAAGGAAACGATTGATACACTGTTCTCTTGCCTCGGGTTACAAACATTGTTGATTCGTTCTACCAGGTGCGCCAAATGGTCTACAGCATTGCTCGTCTTTGAAAGGATCAACAACGTTGTGGGTCCCGCGAAAGCACGGATTGAGAGTACCAACGAGTGTTCGGCCGTCACAGTTGTGAGATGATCGAAGAGACAAGGTTACACTTGATCGTCATTGCTTGTCAAGCAAAGATCATCGTAACTGTGATGTATCCCTCAACAAGGCATGATAGAACTATCACAGGTTGCCTCCCCTAGGCACACACACTGTGCTAGACACCGGCCGGGATCCGAAGTCTGAAGTTCCCCATCATAGATTGAACGGCCCCCACTGCACATATGCGAAAAAATCCTCACCATATGTGGTCATTGTGGTCTTACGCCGGAGGACAATCCATGGAGGGAACAACAAGACTTGGCGATATCTAAGTGGTTCAGTGATCTATTTGGCAAAGAGAAAAAATATAGAGGAGAAGCATTACAAAAAAGGAACTGTGTCAGTATGGGATCTCTGACGTAAACTTTATTGAATGAAACAAAAGAACACTTAGGAGTGTTGAAAAAGAGAATGTTTGAAAATATGCAAGATACAGTAAGAGTAACCGTTATTGGTTGTGAGGAGCTTTGAGGAGCTGCGATGTCCTTTTTGCTTTAGAATAGGTTTCCAAGGGCGCCCACGTCATCGGCGTCGAAGGTCTCTCCTATAACAAGGTCACGATACGTATTGATTTGATTCACTCCACTTGAGCTGCAAGAAAATTCTACTATTCCTTTGCCTTTTGAAGTTGACGGATCAGAGTGGCCATCCTTCGGGAACAGATCGCGCATCTTACCCTGCTTCAGCAATCTCTGCACAAGTTGACGAAGCGCTCTGTAGCTTTCAGTTAAATGCCCTCTTTCTTTGTGAAATTCACAGAATGGATCTGAATCTTTTGATTTTTGATTTGTCGGCTGGTAAGGCCTTTTGGAATTTGCCTTATCCTTCATGATTTGGCATACTTCTAGCATTGCCTCATCAAGTCCAGAGTATGATAAGTCATCATCTTGCGGTTGATGCACCGAAGCTGTTTACAGAGGTGGGGCTGGTAGCGGTAGCAATCGTTCGTGGACACGATCCTGGCCTGGGAAGAGGGGTTGACGATGATGATGCTGGAATTTTTTTGTTTTCCGAGAGTGGGACGAAAAATCTTTCCGAGGAGACCTCGGAGGCTGCTTGTAAGGAGGATTTTTCTCAGCTACAAGTTGGGAGACGAAGCTAGGGTTGCTCTTCTCACCGCGGATGTATGAGTTCGCTAAACCAATCAATTCTTGATATATCCTCGGTGCTCGGACGTTAGCCTCGAACTTGAGTGGTCCTTCACGCAGGTCGTGGATAAGAGCCACTCGATACAATTCTTGATCGACGATCTCAATGTCTAAGATTTCCTTCTGAAAACGATCTACAAAATGAGACCAAGTCTCATCTTCACGCTGTTTGATCTCAAATAGGGCCTCTGGACCGCCCTTTCTCTTTGTAGAGGTAGAAAATCTGAGAAGAAACTCTCTTCGTAGATCAGCGAAGGAAGAGATAGACTGAGCACGAAGTCCATAGAACCAATCTCTCACTTGACCGTCAAAGGTCGTCACGAAAAGTTTGCACTTGGTAGCATCTGAGAGGGTCTTGAGAGCTATGGCAGATTCAAAGGCTTGAAGATGTTTGACTGGATCAGTCTCTCCAGTGTAAATGGGCAACCGTGGCTCTCTGAAGTTAACTGGAGTTGGTCCATGCTGAACATTCTCTATAAACGGTGACTGCTCTTCTTGCTCTCCTACAATATAAGGAAAAAAGGGAGCATAAGTTGTAGCTGCACAAGTAGCTGGAGGATAGAAGGGAAAAGTAGCTACGGAAGGAGCAAAGGCAGGAGCTGAAGAGTATGGATGACTTCCCTGAAAGTTTAGGAATCTAGCTGGACTTCTTCGGGCAGCATCTCGGAAGAAGTTTTGACGAGCTGCAAACTCATCATTCTGAGACCGCAAAGGAGCTGCAGGCCCTTGCGGAAAGGTTGGGGTGTAAAGAGGAGGACAGACCGGTGGATAGGCCGGTGATAAACTTGAGGAGTCTCGGATGCTGGTGCTGGATTGATTGGAGGAGCTGGCGCTGCTGAAGATTGTGCAGCCAATTGCTGCGTGATAACTGCTAAGGTATGGTTGATTGCTTGAAATTGTTGTGCAGTTTCTCTGCAAGATTGCTCTAAGGCCTCCCAAAGAGAATCATCACTGAGACTTGGAGCAAGGTTCTCGACTGGTTGATGGTCTGCCATGAGTAACCGCTGATTTCACTGTCTGTTCGAGATCTGAAGGTCGTTTGTTAACTGTCGATGCAAGAAATGCGCTTTCTAGTTAACGGGTTGTTCGATCTCACAAGCTAGGTGAATAAGAGGGTTTGCGGGGATAGAGGAGAGGTTTGTTGGGAGCAACTGGGAAGGTTGATCGGGTACTGTCGAGCAGACAGCTACTTTGGTGGTTAGCTTTGCAGGTTGATGCCGAGAGAGGAGAGAAGAAGAGAGGGGGCCACTAGCAGCGGCAACAACAGACTTCGCCCGTCGCGGCTTGAATGTCACTCCTGCGACGGGCTTTTCCTTTAATCAAGAAACAATATTACAGCTTGCTATTGCACCTTTACAGGAGAAAGCAGTAAAGGGTACAAAGGGGTAAGCTGGCGGCTAAGGAAGAAGGATGCCAGAGGCCGCGCGGTTTGACCAGGGGAGGTCGGCAGACCGCGCGGTTAATGATCAGGCAGCTCGTCGGACTAAGCCTGACGGACTGCTTGATCAAACAGAGAGAAGGGGAGCAGGTCACGCGGACTGGGAATTCGAGTCCGCAGGAGCTAATGCTGGGACCTTGACGCCTCTGCCGTGTTCCTGAATGAGAGGTATGGGGGCCTATTTATAGGCCTGAGGAGGTAACGGTCTTGGTAACGTCACCCCCGGTGAGTCGGTGAGTCATGCGAGCACAAATGTTGAGTCTGCAGAGTCCGCGCCAGGCCGCGCGGTCTGGGACTTTTCTGAAGCTGGTATTGCTGTTGGCGGACCGGGACGAGTCCGCCTCTGCTGCTGAGCGAGTTCGCGCAGGGTTGTGCGAGTATAAATACTGAGTCCGCAGAGTCCGCGCCAGGCCGCGCGGTCTGGGACTTGTCTGGAGCTGGACTTGTTGTTGGCAGACTGGGACGACTCCGCCTCTGCTGCTGAGGGAGTTCGCGCAGGGCTGTGCGAGTACAAATACTGAGTCCGCAGAGTCCGCGCCAGGCCGCGCGGTCTGGGACTTGTCTGGAGCTGGCCTTGCTGCTGGCGGACTGGGACGAGTCCGCCTCTGCTGCTGAGCGAGTTCGCGCAGGGCTGTGCGAGCTGAGGAGGAGTCCGCCCGCTGCTGGGAGGAAGCGGGCGCTGGAAGCTGAGTGGCGGACTGTGCAACGAGTCCGCCTCTGTTGCCGGGAACCTGGAGGGCTAGCTAGCGGACTGCTGAGCGAGTCCGCCTAGCCCGCTGCGGATGAGGGTGAGTGGCTGGCTGCCGAGTTGGGCTTTATCAATGAAGGCAGACTTGAAAACGAGTCCGCCCAGCCCGCGGAGACCGGGATGTACCTGATCGATTGTCGAGCTGAATTAGCCCCGGCGGACTGCGGAACGAGTCCGCCCAACTTGCGGCGGACAGGTTGAGCAGGCCGCCTCCTGCTGGAGGCTTGTCGCATTTGGCGACGGGCTGGCGACCTGGAGGACTGAGGAGTCCAGGTCGTGCCTTATGTTGAAGCCCGCCTCCTGTTGGAAATGCTTGCCTCCCATGTTAGGCGGCCTGGGATTCGCAATTGGAGTCCAAAGTCGGATAGCTGCTGGAGATTCACTGCGCGGTTAGCTGAACAAACCGTGCGGCCTTCAAGGGCCAAACTGAGGCAGCAGTCCGCACCCCCTTTAAACCAAGCGGGAGTTGCGCGACCTGGGCGGTCTGACTAGAGAGACCGCCCTAGCCGCGTGAACTAAGCGGACTGAGAGGTCAGTCCGCCCGCCCTTAGAAGGAAAGGCCGACAGGCCGCGACCTCCTGAAGCAGGCCGCGACTTGCGAGTTGGCTACCTTGGGAGGGATCGCCGATTTCTGGGTCAACATCTGCGTCACCAGCCCGAGGTCGCAGTCTTTACGACCAACAGTCTACTTTTCCGAAGCATGAGCGATCTGTCAAAAAAGTGCAGGGATTATGTTAACTCAAATCCTACGACGACAGTGGAGAGCATCTATCGGGCGCGGACAGGGTCAGAAAGCAATTGTCTTCAGAAGTCGCCGACCTCTCAGGCGGACATCGCAGAAGTCTCGCGGGCATTACCGGAAGCATGTCAATGTTTGGCAAGGATAGGCAGCGGGCAGCCTTCAGGCGGCTTCTCAAGATACGGTGCGGAGGTTACGGACGGGAGTGCGCATGGGCAATTCATCCAAGACCGCGCGTACTCCTCCTTCTTCAGATCCAACTCAGACGTCTCCGCGCGGCTTTGAGCGGCCTCACCTTTAGTGTTCGCCGCCCGACTCTTCATGTTTCTCGGGCGGCTGCGCATTTAATGCAATAATTTATAAGGCATTAAATGCTCATCGGTTCGTGTATCGTCCACGCCGCCTACCCTCTAGTATAAAAGGGGGACCAGGGGGTTTGGAAGGACACGTCGGACTTAGTCCAGAACCTACCCAGTTGTAGGTGCGGTCACTAAGCTCATATCTTTTCTTTCATTCTCTGTACGCACGTGCACCTCACGGGTGGTTGCACCACACTGTAATCCTTTCTTGAGATAAATAAAGAGAGGCCCGTCGCAAGAGAGACATTCGTTGCGGCGAGTCCAATCGGGTGTACGCCGCTGAAAGCAACCTCCTCCTTACTCGTTCCTCGTGCGATCTGCAGTAACCGGTCACTTGCGAACCACTTTCTCTCCTCTGCCGAACATCCTACCCCGGAATTGCGCGCAGAGAGTTGGTGACCATTTTTGATTCCAACAAATATGATCAAAGAATAAATTTAAAAGCTAATAATGTGTGGAAACTTTAGTATTCTACAAAGAAAACTACAAGAAATATTTGCATGGTAATGGCAGTCGCCCATAGGGATTCAACCATTAATAGAAGAAAGTTTAAAGTAGCTCACGTGCAATAAATGGCCTTAGGTAAGCCGAATCAACTAAATCAATGGCATGAAAACTCATAATTGAGAGGAAAGAGACTTTGACAGCAAACCAACCAAAGGAGCAAACCAAGGATAGGAATGGCAAGCCCCATATATATTTTAATTCACACCACAAATGATATTTCAAATATAGGCATAACCACCATATAAATAATAAATTTTCAATTATTTTGCAGCCAGAGAGATCCCACATATAAATTTGGATTATGTATCAAATCCCACACTTCAAAACTCTAAAGCCTAAAATTCCAATTGCTAAGTGCATCACAGCTGCTTAGCCGGAAGACGCTCCTCATCACAACATCATCCTCGGCAATAGAGGCATAGACTATGACATATTCCTCTCCTCAATCATATACTCGACAGCATCACTTGCAACCACTTCCAGCACCACCATTCTTCATTGCGACCATTGTCAGTCCAAGATTGCAGTCTCGTAGTCTACAAACTCCCATCTTGGTCATTTTCCCCCTATATTTGCAAAACAAAATTCTCGGTCCTCCCCCAACCTCTCTTTTTAGCCTTTGGTGATGGCCCAACTGATTTTGTTGAACTGGTCTGACAGCTCAAACTGTGAACCATGGTTGGCTCCTTGGTTGTCAGTCTTTCAGAACATTGCTTGAAACTTCAATCAAAAGTTTAAATTTAATTAATTCCTTTATTTTTCTCTAAATTTTAACTCCCATTACAAACTCTCATCTTGGTCATTTTCCCCTACTTACAAAACAAAATTTTCAGTCCTCCTCCAACCTCTCTTTTCATCCTCTCGTGATCGCCCAACTGATATTGTTGAACTGGCCCGACAGCTCGAACCGTGAACCAATGGCCAAACATGGTTGGCTTATTGGTTGTCAGTCTTTCAAAACATTGATTAAGATTTCAATCAAAAGAAAGTTCAAATTTTTATTAAATTCCTTGATTTTTCTCTGAATTTTAACTCCCATTATAAAGCATAATCCTCATAAAACGATGCATAACAATAAAATCGAAAGAATAATCGAACCTGGATCAGCCGAGACGGAAGCGGCCTGGAATTTGGCCCCTTCTTGTAGGAATCAACGTACTTCTTGAGGTCTGTGTCGAGATACTCGAACACAAGATACAGCAACCTCTTCCCATTCTTCTCAACGTGCTCCACGCCCAACAATCTGGAAAATAAAGAATCAGGTCCAAAGAACCACAGTTCGTGAAGGGAAAAAATACAGTAAAGTAAACAGCATATACCGGACGACGTAAATGCTCTGAGAGAGCATTTGCAGGAGAGAGATCTCTCGAAGGGTCGTCGGAGGGATTCCCTCCTCGTCCATTTCCAACCGCGTCTTCTTGAGCGCCACCAGTTGCCCGGTGACCTTGTCCTGAGCCTTGTACACCTTGCCGTATGTCCCCTCGCCAACCTTCTCCAGCTTATCGTACTTCTCCATCTTCTACCTCTAAAAATCCTCGCTCCTCTCGCGGTCACGAGCCCTGGATACCACCGCCGGAGAAGACGTCGCGCAGCGAACTCCTCTCGTGACCTAAACGCGGCAGACTGGAGATCGCAAACTTGGTTCCAAACGAAGCCCTAGACTTCAATTTGAAATGGAATTTTAGAGGGAAGGAGAAGAATGAAGCTCTAAAGATAAGAGTTGCAACTTACAACAGAAGGCTTGGGCCCACAGGAGCAGGAGGCCCACTAAACGGCTAGTAAATAGCAGTTCAAATTTGAAATCTGAAAAAAAAAAGGAGGGACTAGAGTTTTGAGAGAATATAAAAAGTTCTATTTAATTTGAAGGATGATTCTACCAATGACTTGCATTAGATCATGCTGAATTTAGGGTTGAGACAACTTTGACTTTGGCTTCATTTGGTTCGGCGGTGGCGGGTCGATCAGGCGGGTGGAAACGGAGTGTTCGAACCGGAGGGGGGAGGTGACTGCTCCAAACGGAGCTTTTTGGGGGCGTTTCTCAAGGGGGGCGGGTGGAAACGGAGCAAACGCCGCCGGAGGTTCATTTATTTTTCCTCCTTCCAGCGGCGTTTGCTCAAAAGGGAGCAACGAAACGCCAAAACAAATGGAGCCTTTATGAGTGGCAGTTGATTTGCTATAATCAGTGTTGAGGGGAATTCGTAATTTGGTGACAACCAAGCTAGAGTGTCCTTTAGGATGAGCATATGTAGGGCGTGCTTTGATGAGCTACTTAATTTATTAAAAAAAAGTGGGTTGAGAACAATTGAGAGGATGGTAATTGTTATTCATAAATGAACAATGCATTGTATATTCTTCCTAGTGTGGTGGATTTAATCATGTCTAACACACCTTTGATACTTTCAAAACATCAAAGTGACATTATATTTTTAAACACTAGTCTATTTAGACCTAGGGTCAACTATAACCAATCGTGACCAAACTCAAGATTGATAAGAAAATCATAGTTGTCTTGAGCTAAGGTTGAGCCTAACCTCTCACCAAGAGGTGGAAATAGACCTAGACTACCCATAGGCCTCCCTAATTGTACAACCCCGTATCCGGCGAGTGGGCTAACATGAGCCAAACCGGCCGGCTCAGACCGCCCCAGAGCCCCAGGCGAGTTCAGCGGAGCATGCCGAGCCCAGCATGTCGAGTACGGGCTCGGCAATCGTCTGGCCGAGCTCGGAGTTTGTGGAGCTGAGCCCGACGAAAGGAAGTCAATTCATCGGGCGAGCAGAGCCGGCCGAGTACGTGCGCGCCCAGAGCCGAGGGGCGTTCGAGTGCCAGTCCGCCCGTCACTCACGAGCAGAGGCTTCAGAGCCAACTCGCCCAGGCCCAAGGTGAGGCGAGCCAGGCCTGTGGCGTTGAGAAAGGCGAGCTCACTCAACGCCTTCTCCCGTGGCGTCAGGTGAGGCGAGCTCACTCAACGTCTTCTCCCCCGGCGTCGGGTAAGGCGAGCTCACTCAACGCCTTCTCCCGCGGCGTCGGGTAAGGCGAGCTCACTCAACGCCTTCTCCGGTGGCGTTGAGTGAGGCGAGCTAGGCCTATGGCATTGAGTGGGGCGAGCTCTCTCACCGCTTGTTACCTCGGCGTGGGGTGAAGCTTTTCCGCTCCAGTACTCGCCGCCCTTGCCGAGTGGTCGCTATCTCAGGGCCAGCTCGCCCCTCAGCTGTGGTGTATTTTTACCATGTTACCCCATTTGGATTGCCTATAGTCCTCGAAAACAATGAAGGTTGGATATTTGCAGACCGTCTTTTCCTATAAATAGGACCCAAGGGGTACCTCAGAAGGACACGCTTACTTGTGTCTGGTCTTCTAGCGCTTTCTGAGGTACCTTAGCTTCAGCACTTGGCTAAGGAGGGGAAGCGCTCTAAGATCTTCCTGGTGTGTGGTGGGACCTCCGTGATGGAGCCTTGGGTCTGTTCTAGGTTCTTTCTTCTTAGTCATTTGGGTTCGTGAGGAGAGAAGTAAGTGTGCGATCACCCCTTCCCCAAGGGTCGAACTCCTCGAGACTAATTTTTCGGTTTCAACATTTTGGTGCGGTGAGCGTGGAGCGTGGTCAGCACCGAAGATCCTCTATAAATCCGATGGCTAGGGATGATGGTCAAGGTTCAGGCAGGGCGAACTCGCCTCCCCCTCCCCCTCCCGCAGCGGTAGGGATGTCGGCGGAGCTTAGAGAGGAGGTCCTCGGGCTCGTCAGGATCGCGCTCGGCATGCGCGCCGAGAGCGCGACGCCAGCGATCCTTATAGTCTCCAACCCAGCAATAGGCGACGACACGCCTATCCGACGAGCAGGGAAGGAGGCCGCAAATGAGGGGGAGCGTGAGCCGAGGGGGCGAGTCCTTTTTCCGGGCTTGGCAGGCGAGTACCACTTCGGCGAGACAGTGGGTAGGGAGTTGCCAACTCGCCCGGCTGAAGGAGGAAGACCCTTCAGCGAGTTCGTTTCTTCTGCCCTAGTTCCAGAGGGGTTTCGAGAGCCGGAGATGTCCTATTACTCAGGGAAGGGAGATCCGGTCCAGCACGTCCAGTGGTTTGAGGACGTGGTCTCGATCTGACATATGTCGGATGGCTTCAAGTGTAGGCTCTTCGCCATCACCCTTGGGGAGAAAGCGAGATAATGGTTTAATCAGCACCCGACCGGCTCCATCTATTGCTTCGAGGACCTGCGTCAGGGGTTCATGTTGAGGTTCACCACCGCCAAGAAGAGGAAGAGGGAGGCTGAGTCCTTGTTCCGTATCAAGCAAGGAACAGGGGAGACCCTGGGAAGTTACCTAGACAGGTTTAAGGAGGAACTGTCCCAGGTACAAGAGATGTCAGGGCACACCATGATGGTGGCCTTCACCCTGGGTCTCCAGCCTGGGTTCTTTGCCATGGAGTTGAAGAGGATGCCTCCAGTATCTTTTGAGGCGCTCCTGGAAAGGGCGGTAAGGGAGGCCGATATGGAGGCAGCACACCCAGAGTTTGCCCGGAGGTTGGCCAGGTGGGCCGTAGAGGAGGAGAAGCCAAGGGGTGGCCGATCCCAGGAGGAGAGAAGGGCCGAGCCTCGGCAAAGAGAGCAGCAGCAGCAAAAGCCCAGGTAAGGGCGTCAGGAACCTAACAACCGGTTGGGTTGGAGGCCGGAGTGGCAGGATCAAGGGCCACGAAGGGGTTATCAGAGAGGAGATAACCACCTAGGTGGGCGCGGACAGTTTTACCCCCAGGGGGGAGGTAGGGTCAGAGACCCCCCCCCTTCCCAATCAGGAGGAAGCCATGGCTATCGCCCTGGGGAGGAGAAGGAGAGTACAACCAAGGAGGAGGGAGGTCGGGATAGACCTGCCCTACTGTGACTACCATCAAGAGGAGGGGCACATGACGATCACGTGCCCGGAGTTCCTCGAGATACGGGGAAACAGGGAGCAGCAGCAGCAGAACCGCCAGGAAGTGCAGATTGAGGAAGTTCAGCCTCAGGCGGAGGGGGACCATTGCGAAGACCGGGCTGATGTGGGGACCTGAGGAGGGATCAGAGTGATCCATGGGGGGTGGGGGTCGAAGCTTCCCGGAAAGCAAGCCTCCGCACCATGTACCGAAGGAGCATCGGCTCCACATCCCAGACCCCACCCCCAGAGGAGAGGATCACTTTCTCGAGGGAGGACATGTCGGGTCATGAGGACCCCTTCTGCGATGCGCTAGTCATCCAGATGGCCATCGAGAATTTCACGATCTCCCGGATCCTCATTGACAACGGGAGCTCCGTCAACATCATCTTTAAGAAGCCTTCGACGTCATGCAGGTAGAAGCCAAGAGGGTGCTGGCCTCCGATGGGCCTCTCTTCGGTTTTTCGGGGGAGAGAAAAGAAGTAGAAGGGGGAGTGGGTCTCCATGTCAGCTTAGGGGGGCAGTCCAGGAACTGCCGATTCGTTATAGTAGAGGCCCCCAGCAGCTACAACGCCATTTTTGGATGGCCCCTCATCAGCGTCTTCCGTTGCGTCCCCTCATCCTTCCATCAGTGCCTTAAGTTCAACGCGGAGGGGATCCAAGTCCGAGTCCACGGTGACCCCAAGGTGGCTCGAGAATGTTACGTGACGATAGTAAATTCCATTTCTTGGCAGGAGGAGGCCGAGGAGATGGGGAGGAGGATGGAAGAGGTAGATGGGCAGGAGGTCGGAGAGGAAATCGGGGAGGAAGAAGAGATGGAGGGGGAGGCCCACGTTCGGGCGGCGGAGGGGGAGGTAGTCCATGAAGAGTCGGTCGAGACGATGGTCGTGGATGGAGGGGAGGTCCTTGCTCCAAGAGGGGAGGATATTATTGAATGGGAGGAGCAGTCCCGGCTGGAGGCCGCAGAAGAAGTGGTAGAGATGGAAGTTCTCACCCAGGATGGCAGGGTGGAGAAGGTCCGCATCAGCGGAGGGTTGACCCCGGTGGATCAAGGCAGGATGCTGGAGTGCATCCAGAAGAATGTGGACATCTTCGTCTGGAGCGCGGCTAAGATGCCTGGGATCGATGCGGACGTCATCTGCCACCGCCTCAACCTGGACCCGGAGGCTCGCCCCATCCAACAGAAAAGGAGGCCCGTCACGGACAAGCTGGCCGAACTAATCAGGGAGGAAGTCGCCAAGCTCCTCAAGGACGGCTTCATTTCCGAAATTCAATACCCCGGCTGGGTCTCAAATGTTGTAATGGTAAAAAAAGGGGACGACAGGTGGAGAATGTGTGTAGACTTTTCACTTCTTAATAAATCATGCCCAAAAGATTGTTACCCCTTGCCTAGAATCGACGCGTTGGTAGACTCAGTCGTCGGTTTTTCTATAATGAGTTTTTTAGATGCCTTTTCAGGTTATCATCAGATCAGGATGCACCCACCTGACATAAAGGATGTCTCATTCATCACAAGAGATGGATGCTACTGCTACAAGATGATGCCTTTTGGGTTGAAAAATATAGGGGCAACATATTAGAAGATGATGGACCGTGTATTCCAGGGACAGAAGGGGAGGAACCTGGAAGTATACTTGGATGACTTGATGATAAAGAGTCGGGAGATCGACTCTCACCTCCGGGATCTGGAAGAGACCTTTGGCACCTTGCGTAAATACAAGATGAGGTTGAACCCCCTGAAGTGTGTCTTCGGGGCCAGCAGGGGAAAATTCCTGGGACATCTGCTCACTCCCGCGGGAGTAGAACCAAATCCTGATAAAGTCAAGGATATAATGGAGCTAGGGGCTCCCCGGAATGCCAAGGATGTCCAATGGCTGACGGGGAGGCTGGCCGGGCTTAGCAGGTTTCTCTCCAGGGCTGGAGAAAAGTGCTCCCCTTTCTTCAGAGCGTTGAGGGGGGGGGGGGGCAAGAAGTTTGAATGGTCCGAGGAGTGCGAGGAGGCATTCCAGGAACTGAAGAAACAACTCACCCAGCCCCCTCTCCTTCAAGGGCCTAAGGAAGGGGAGGACTTATTCCTGTATTTTGGGGTTGGGCTGAGGCTCTCAGTTCGATTCTGGTAAGGGAAGAAGGAAAAAGCAGTTGCTGATCTATTACGTAAGTAGGGTTCTGAGGAAGGCGGAACTCTGTTACCCCATCTTAGAAAAATTGACCTTCGCCCTAATCATCTCGGCCCGGAGACTCAGGCCCTACTTCCAGGCACACTCCATTCAGGTGGTGACTGACCACCCCCCCCACCACCACCACCACCCCACCCCGCAATATCTTCGAGGGGGTGGAGCACTCAGGGAGACTCACCAAGTGGTCGGTAGAATTGAGCGAGTTCCACATCTCCTTTGTCCCCCGACTCGCAATCAAGGCACAGGCGATGGCTGACTTCCTGGCTGACTATGTGGTCGAAGTAGCAGAGGACAAACTCACTCATCCTGTCCCTTGGAAAGTGATGGTTGATGGGGCGTCAGGGAGGCATTCCTTGGGGGTTGGGGTCGTCTTGGAAAGCCCCCAAGGGACTAGGATTGAACAGACAGTGGTGATACATTTTTCCATAACCAACAATCAGGCCGAGTACAAGGCAGTGATCGCAGGGCTGTGCCTGTCCAGAGAGCTGGGAGTGCATGATGTAAAAGTCCTCACTGACTCTATGGTGGTAGCCTCCCAGGTCAACGGGGAGTTCGAAGCAAGGGAGCCTACCCTACAACGGTATCTGGCCAAGGTCAAGGGAATCATTAGAGGGTTCCAAACCTTCTCCATTCAACATGTGCTGCGGGAGGAAAATGAACAGGTCGGCCATCTTGCCAAGCACGGTCCTCGGGTGGGGGGCACCATCACAGACCTCTTCCCCCCCCTCCATGGAGGAGGGAGAGTTGATGGAGATAGATCAACGTCCAACATGGATGGACCCCTTCACCACCTTTTTGTCCACAGGAGAGTATCCGGAAGGGATGGACAGAAAGAAACTCAAGTACAAATCGGCATACTACTTCTTGCGCGACGGACAACTTTACCGAAAGACTCTCTCGGGGCTGTTGGCTCGTTGTGTGGCTGAAGGAGAGGTGCCGAGAATTTTGGAAGAGGTCCACTCTGGGGAGTGTGGGAGTCACTCGAGGGGTCGGACCCTGAAGGGGAGAATTATCAGGCAGGGCTACTTCTGGCCTACCCTGGGGCATGATGCTTCCGAATTTGCCAGAAAGTGTCATAAGTGCCAACTATTCCCCCCCCCTCCAACTACAACCGGCTCAGCGACTCAGAAATATCACGGCCCCCTGGCCCTTCGCAATTTGGGGAATGGATCTGGTAGGGCCCTTCCCCCAGGCGAGCGGGCAAAGAAGATTCTTGTTGGTGATGATTGACTATTTCTCCAAATGGATGGAGGTGAAGGCGTTGGCCAAGGTGACCTCGCAGATCATCCAGAATTTTGTATGGGGGGAAATAACCTGTAGGCATGGGATTCCCCAAGCCATCGTCACCGACAACGGACCGCAGTTCGCTAGTAACGAATTCATCAAATTCTGCGGAGAGCTCGGAATTGACCTTAGATTTGCCTTTGTCCATCACCCGAGGAGCAACGAGCAGGTGGAAGCGGCCAACAAGGTTATCGTGAACCTCCTGAAAAGAAGGTTGAAAATTTGAAGGGGAGTTGGGTGGAGCAGCTCCCCTCCGTTCTTTGGGCCCTGAGGACTACCATCAATACCGCCATAGGAGAGACACCCTTAAAACTATCTCATGGAAGCGAGGCGGTGCTCCCCATCGAACTCGAGGTCCGTACTCCCAGGGTCGCTGAGGCGGAAGCCAGAAGAGAGGGTTGGAGAGTTGAAAACGAGGAAGAACAGCAGCTCTCCTTGGACCTGATAGAAGAATTGCGCGACCTATCAGCTGTTCGGCAAGAGAAAGTCAAGCGGAGGATGGCTAAGTATTTTGACAAGCATGTTCGGGTCAAGCAGTTTGTGGAACGTGACTTGATCCTAAAGAAGGTAGATGTGGCAGGAAGATCGGCTGCCGTTGGCAAGCTCCATCCAAAATGGGAAGGGCCATACATCGTAAAAGAGGCACTAAGATCAGGAGGGTACCGCCTCCAAAATGTGGAGGGCGAGACCCTGAGCCACACTTGGAGAGGCGATGACCTGAAACACTTCTATCCCTGAATAATTGTATGTGTTTCCTTTTTCAATACAATTTGTTCCACTCATTTGAGCCTTTTTTGCTTGATTATTGTAACGATGACATGAGATTTTACGGAACTTTCATAGCATAATATCATAAGCTCTCAAGAAATGCTCTAAGTCTTCTCGCTCTTGGGTTAGGTATCAATTCTCCCGCTGTCATGCTCCCTCCAAACTGGCGGAGCAGGGGTCTCGATGGACGTCGTTATGATCCTAGGGCTGAGCCCGGAGGATGTTCAACACCCACCCTCAGGCTCCCATCAGCTGACTGGCCTGGTGGTAGCACCCGGGAGAGGCAAATGTTCTAAGTCTTCTCTCTCTAGGGTTAGGTCTCGATTCTCCAGCTGTCAGGTTCCCTCCAAGCTGGCAGGGCAGGGGTCTCGATGGACGTCGTTATGACCCTGGGGCTGAGCCCGAAGGATGTTCAACACCCTCCCTCAGGCTCCCATCTAGTTGACTGGCCTGGTGGTAGCACCCGGGAGAGGCAAATGTTCTAAGCCTTCTCTCTCTGGGGTTAGGTCTCGATTCTCCCGCTGTCAGGCTCCCTCCAGGCTGGCGGGGTAAGGATCTCAATGGACGTCGTTATGACCCTGGGGCTGAGCCCGGAGGATGTTCAACACCCGCCCTCAGGCTCCCATCTAGCTAACTGACCTGGTGGTAGCACCCGGGAGAGGAAAATGTTCTAAGTCTTCTCACTCTGGGGTTAGGTCTCGATTCTCCTACTGTCAGGTTCCCTCCAAGCTGGCAGGACAGGGGTCTCGATGGACGTCGTTATGACCCTGGGGCTGAGCTCGGAGGATGTTCAACACCCGCCCTCAGGCTCCCATCTAGCTGACTGGCCTGGTGGTAGTACCCGGGAGAGGCAAATGTTCTAAGTCTTCTCGCTCCGAGGATAGGTCTCGACTCTCCTACTGTCAGGCTCCCTCCAAGATGGCAGGGCAGGGGTCTCGATGGACATCGTTACGACCCGGGGCCTGGGCCTGGAAGTTGATACGAAGAAAGCATGTACAAGCAAACCCACCAGTCAGAAAGGCGAGCTCGGGGGGTCCTGTCCCCCTTAGTTTTCTGCTAAGGAATTTTTGATCTCGTCTCTAGTTGAGAGAAGGGTGCACCTTCCAGGAGAGCCCGTTCTCGCAAAGGTCCGCTCGGCAAGGGGTACTTCTCGGTATCTTAGGCGGGCACCGGCGGCGGCTTGACCCCAAACACATTTTACTTATGAATTTTCAACAAAGGAGAGCGAGGTACGGCTCGCAAGCAAGCGGGGCATTCGCGAGTCTGACTGCTGCCGACGCTCAGGGCCCCTCTGCCAGCGCGAATCCTAACTCACGTGCATTCTAGTGTCGAAGGTAAAAAGAAGATAGAAAATTTTTATATACAGAAAGCTATCTGATTATCATTATAGTTTCAAAAGGGGGGATAGATTATAAGAGGAATGCAGAAAGTGGGGGAGGAGATCCGGTAAGCTCTCGCCCTCCTCCCCCGAAGGATGATCCTCCTCCTCGCCTCTGAGCAGCGGCTCCTTGTCCTTCGCCTCGTCGAAAAGGGAGCCAAAGCTTTCCTCTTTCCCGCTAGGCGGAGACGGCAGAAATAGGCTCGGCAGAAGGTCTCAGACCGCCACTCCCTCGCAGCCCTCCGCCAGGATACCCGATCCCCTCATGGCACCAAGGAGGCATTCGGTAGACTCGATCCAGCTGACTCGCAGTAGCTCCATGACCTCCCCCTCGCCAAAAACCTGAGGCCGCTTATAAGGGAAAGGGGGCTCGTTGCCGTCCGGGGGAAGAAGGGCTTCCGTCAGTCGACGGGCCTCACTTTGGAGCCCCTCGGTTCTGCTCCTTCAGCACCTCCACCTCGGCCGCCGACCGAGCAGTAAGAGCTCCTTGCTCGGCAACGCGAGTCTTCTGCTCGCGCGAACTGGCCTCCTGATCAGCGAGGCGGACCCACGGCTGGGCAACCTCGCCCTCCAGCTCACTAGCGCGGGCCTGTAGCGCTCTGGCGGCCTCGACATCCTGAAAGATAAAGAGGTCAGATTCTTGGTGAAATGTTTTTCTAAGTTAAAATGGGAGTTGGTCAATTCTTACCAGCCCGCCCGAGGCTTCATTGAGTAAGTGCTCGGCAATGCCGAACCGCCGCTCCGCGTTGGCAGCTCTCTCCATCGCCAGGTCGCGCTCCTGCTCGGCCTTTTGCAGGAGCTGGCTAAGCTGAAAGCCGCAACGAACCATCATGTGATGGAGTTCGAAGGCCCGCAGATGGGCCTGCAGACCCTCGTGGCCTATCTGCCGAGGGGTCATGCTTTTGTAGGCCTCGGCACCATCCCAGCCGTACAGGCCGAAACCGAGGGCGAACGAGTGGCCTGTAGGAGGCCGGCGAGCTCCCCATGAAGGGGCGTGAGTAGAGACAGAGACTCGGTGAGCCCCCTCATCCCAGCTCAGCATCGGCTCGCCGGCCGCGTCCTTGCTTCTTCCCCACTTGCCGAAGTGGGGGTGGTCCTTTGGAGTGCATGGATCGCGGGGAACAACCCCCTCCACGGAGGGAGGGGAGGGGGGCCTACGCTTCTTCCCGCGGGGGGACGATACCTCCTTCAATGGGCTCGCCGGGACTTTGTCAGAAAAAACCTCCGGCGAGCTCATAAATTTGATAGGCGGCGAGGGTTGTTGCGGTTGCCCTCGCGAGATCACCCTTGCCTTTTTCTGCTTAGGGGCCGAGGGACGGTGGAGAGAGCTCGGCCCCCCGAGTTCTAGCCGCTTCTTACTGGAAGGCTTGCCTCTCTCCTTCTCTTCTCGACACGCCTCGGCCGTAGCTCGAGCTCGCTCGATCGGGTCCGAGAATATTCCGAGTCAGCGAAGGGAGGGTTCACCGGGACCAGTCGCTCTCTGTAAAAAGACTTAGTCAAAGAAAGGGGTTTTCGACCGACCATGCCGAGCATGATGAAAATAAAGTAGGCGAGACATACCTTCGTCAGGAAGGACGGGCGGAAGGGATCCGAGGCCGCGGCGGAGGTAGGCGACTTCAAAGTCCTTGTAAAGGAAGAACTTGTGAAGCTCGGCATCGTTGTCGGAAACGGACGGTGGGCGGTACACCTCCTCTCTCTTCTGCTGGGGCGAGAAGGGGATGTTGCCGAGGTCGCCTCAGATGAAGACAATCTTCGACATCCAGTTGTGGTTCTTATTGGCAACCTCACGGATTTTTATGGAAGAGCCGCCAAAGAAGGCGACTCCATAGGCATTGGCCTTATACGTATGATTTGAACGAATCCTTTTCTCTTATCCTTATCCGGAACTCTTCTCGATTCTGAACAAAGCTTAGTAAATTCATGAATGCTTTCATTTTCTGCCTTACTGTTCGCCTATAGGCTGACCTGCCTGACGTTCTACCCTTCCTCTTCGCTGCGTAGCAGCTCGAGCTACTTCATACCCTCTTCGCCTTACGGCTCCTAACGTTCCTTACACGAAGAGAAAAATTTGTGGAAGACGTTCAGATTGAACTCAATCCGCTTTCGGCGGAGGTAGCAGGAAAAATTAAACTACCATAGCAATGACATTGGGGTTGAGCTGCGCGGGCACAGCGCCATAATATTTGAGGGCCTGGCGGACCTCGGGCCAGAGCGGCAGGCGCAACCCCACCTCGAAATGTGAGATGGGGAAGGCAAGCTCGTTCTCGAAAAAGGAGTTTATGGCCTCCTGCTCCACCGGGAGGCGGGCCACGAAGCTGGCGGGAACATAGTCCGACACGAACTCGGCGAGCTCGTCCGCCGTGGTATTGCCCTCGAAGAAGCAATGGTCGGCGAAGTTCTGGGCGCACTTGACGCGACCATCGGAATCAGGGTTTCCTTTTCCCATACTCATCGAGGGAAGGGAAGCGCGCGAGCAGAGGGCAAGGGAAGCAAGGAGGGGAAAGGATAAGAAAGCAATAAAGGCGCAGCCAGGGGGTAGGTGGGGATCCCTATTTATAGAAAAAGGAAAGGAGAATCGTAGCCGACCGACCAGCCCCGCTCGCTTACCCCGTCTCGCCACTCTCTGCTCGCCGACCTCGGCAAGCCTAGGATGAGGAATTCGAAAAGGCACGCGCCGTTACATATTCAAAAGAAATAAAACACGCTCACGTACGAAAAATTATACAGTTTATTAGCAGAAAAGAAGCAAATTATCCAGAACAAGAAAAATTAAAAGCACACGCGTGGACCAGGCAATAGCAGGGGCGAGTACCGGTCGGCTCGCAAGGGAGCCGTCCTTAATTACCCCGTTCTCGCCGGCCCGATGTCGTCGGCCGCTGCACGAAGAGTTGTCGAAGCTGCCCCAGGTTCCTGTTCACCACTCGCAAGTTCTCATCGATCTCATCTAAAAGTGTGGAGGAAGACGTCGCCGCATATGCCGAGCTGACCCTCGCCTCGCCCGCGAGCTGCGCGCACTCCTCCTACAGCCTGAAATTATCTTTCTTCAGCTCGTGGAGCTCGCGCACTAACTTTTTGAGGACCAGTTGGCTTCGCCTCGACCGTTCGGGGCTATCCATCCCCGAGTCCAGGAAGATGTCTAAGGCACGCGGCGAAGGAAGAGGCGAGTAGCCAGCCCGTTCAGCTGAATCATCAGCCCCAGATCGGCTAGGAAGGCCTGCGCGAGAGAGTCAGGATAATGAGTAGGAGGCGCGAGCGTCGTTGAAATCAGACGCAATTTGAGGGGATCAAAGACCTACCTTCAGAATCTCGGTGGGAATTGGGAGCGGATGTATGCTCGGCGTCTTCCCCAGTAGCTGCGGGAGTAGAAGAGGGTTGTCGTGAAGGGGTGCGAGCCGGCGACCCCAGCTTCCGCGAGTCCAGCTCCATGGTCTCGGCGACAGGGAGCGAGTCTTGCGGACGTGGGTCAAAGGATGGCTCAGGCGCATCGACAGGAAGATTCTCGACCCTCGGCGTTGAGATCTCTCCTCCATGGTCTTGCTCGGTGGTGAGGTCCATAAATTCTCTACCGTCAGGGGCCAGAGCAGGACGGTTGGAGGAGCCGGAGCCATTAACCAGGGTGTTCTTCAAGTCAGCGAAGATGTGCTCGACCTCGGGTGGAAAAGGCCTCTCCCTCTTGACCGAGCCGAATTCGGTGAAGCGGCGGGCCGGGACATTCAGATTGGTTAGGGCCGCAATGCGAAGGGAGGTCTCCTCGCGAGATTTCTCTAGTCGCTCCATGACCTCTTTGGGGAGCGGCATCTCGGCAGGGCTTAAGTAAGGGGAAGGGCAGAGGTCAGCCGGGTACGCTGGGTATATATATAGTCATCGGTGGGACCCACCAAGAGATTCCTTTTGGCTCCTGTCGCACTCGCAGGATCCTAGGGGGTTGGATGTTTCTTTCCGAGTTTGTGCCAACCTCGCAAAGAGCGGGGATTGTGTACAACCCCGTATCCGGCGAGTGGGCTAACAGAAGCCAAACTGGCCGGCTCAGACCGCCCCAGAGCCCCAGGCGAGTTCAGCGGAGCATGCCGAGCCCACCATGCCGAGTACGGGCTCGGCAATTGTCGGGCTGAGCTCGGAGTTCGTGGAGCTGAGCCCGACGAAAGGAAGTCAATTCATCGGGAGAGCAGAGCCGGCCGAGTACGTGCGCGCCCAGAGCCGAGGGGAGTTCGAGTGCCAGTCCGCCCGTCACTCGCGAGCAGAGGCTTCAGAGCCAACTCGCCCAGGCCCAAGGTGAGGCGAGCCAGGCATGTGGCGTTGAGAAAGGCGAGCTCACTCAACGCCTTCTCCCGCGGAGTCAGGTGAGGCGAGCTCACTCAACGCCTTCTCCCGCGGCGTCGGGTAAGGCGAGCTCACTCAACGCCTTCTCCCGCGGCGTCGGGTAAGGTGAGCTCACTCAACGCCTTCTCCGGTGGCGTTGAGTGAGGCGAGCTAGGCCTATGACATTGAGTGGGGCGAGCTCCCTCACCGCTTGTTACATCGGCGTAGGATGAAGATTTTCCGCTCCAGTACTCGCCACCCTTGCCGAGTGTATGCTATCTCAGGGCCAGCTCGCCCCTCAGCTGTGGTGTATTTTTACCATGTTACCCCCTTTGGATTGCCTATAGTACTCGAAAACAGTGAAGTTTGGATATTTGCAGACCGTCGTTTCCTATAAATAGGACCCAAGGGGTACCTCAGAAGGACACGCTTACTTGTGTCTGGTCTTCTAGCGCTTTCTGAGGTACCTTAGCTTCAGCACTTGGCTAAGGAGGGGAAACGCTCTAAGATCTTCCGGGTGTGTGGTGGGACCTCCGTGCTGGAGCCTTGGGTCTGTTCCTGGTCCTTTCTTCTTAGTCATTTGGGTTCGTGAGGAGAGAAGTAAGTGTGCGATCACCTCTTCCCCAAGGGTCGAACTCCTCGATACCGATTTTTCGGTTTCAACACTAGTGACCTAAATTCATATTGGAGCCCGTCTGAAGTCATCTTGGCTAGGGGTGAGCTCAAATCAACCTTTTAGGGTTTGACATAGCTTAGGAATATATGAGGTGAGTCTTAGTGCCATAGTGAGTCATCATAATCCAAGTACATCCCCAATAGACCCAAGAGATTCACAAGGATTTCATCTGACCCTTATGTCCACCCAAGTCAACATAGAGGGTTGACTTGGCCATCCTTAACCTTAATTAGGGTTTAGGAGTTGATCTTGGCACTTAGGCTCACCCCAAGTGTCACCTTGACCCAATATTGCGGGCAAAGGTTCCTTATGGGTCCTACACCAGGTGGTCACAAAATCTTGACTTGGTAAAACCATGGTTTCAAAGCTTGGCAAGCCTTTCCTAAGACCAAATGAGTTTGTTATGACTAGTTCGGGCCTTATAGGATCGACATTGACAATCCTCCACCTCCACATCAATTATCATGTCAGCAAAAGGTCAACATGAGAAATAAGTGGTCAAATTGACTACACATTGTCTCATTCATTCAATATGGGTCAGCCTCATCATGGCTCTTTGGATTGGGAATGGAGAGGAGTTTGTTCAAACCGAGATTCGGCCCAATGAGTAGTACAGACCCAAAGGGTGCAGCTTGCACTTCTCCTTAGGAAAAATGTGGTTGAAGGTTTAGAACTTGACACAGACCCTGGGCAACAGCGCGGAGGACCCACCACGCACCCGAAATATTTTTGAGTGTTTCCCCTCCCACACCAATGCTGAAACTGGGCACCTTGGAGAGTCTTTTATGACAACCAAAATTGACCAGAGGAGGAAGAAGCCAAAAAAATTGGATCCCCTCCAAAGGTGTCATTCAGGATTTATTTATAGTTTTTTTTTCTAGTGGGGTCTGACAATAGCGCAATCCCGCCTTTTGGTTTTACAAAATGCACCACCAAATGGTCTGCCAATAGCCAAACTCCGATGTTTGGGAATGGCTAATGGCAGACAGAAATAAATATAATATTGTAAGGAAAATACCCCTGGAATAGAACATAGATAAGGCCCCGACCTTTGAGGGTGGAGGGTGCCCTGATGGAACCGACACTTGTTAACCTTCGACCTTGATGGAGCTGACACTTGCCTCGCTCTAAGTGTGGCAGGTACCTTGATAGGTCTGACACTCGCCTCGCTCTAAGGATGGTGGGTGCCCTGATGGTACCGGCACTCGCCTACCTCCCGCTCTGAGGGTGGCGGATACCCTGATGGGCCCAACACTCGTCTCGCTCTGAGGGTGGCAGGTGCCCTGATGGTACCAGTACTCGCCTACTTCCCTCTTTGTTACTTGGGGCAAGTGCGGTCTTACCTCCCGACTCGCCTCGCTGACCAAGCGCTTGCCGTCTTGGGCAAGCTCAAGACCACTTCCTTCCTTGCTTGCCCACTCGACTCGCCTGGGTCTCAAGGACAGTCCGGTTCATCCACTCGGTGAACACAGGATTGTACACAATTCCCGCTCTTTGCGATATTGTCTCAAACTTGGAAAGAAAAATTCAATCCCTAGTGTTCGGAGAGTGTCTGCTTACCTGGAGAGAATCTTTTGGTGGATCCATCTTTTGTTCTATAAATACCTCCAAACATGGGGGTGAGTGACCTCCTAACTTCTTCCTTCACCTCTGCTTCATATTACTTTAGCTGCACAATGCTGCTTTCAAAAGAAGTCCAAGCTCACCTCGACGCCACGAGGGAGGGGAACAAGTCCTTCACCATTGAGTGTGCGCTCTGGCTTGCTCGGCGAGCCCCAAGCTCACCTTTTAAGCTAAAAAAAGCTAAGATGGTTAAGTACAACCCTGGGGAGGGTGGATCCTCCCTTCCGAATCCTTCGCTCATGACTGAGCTCGCTCCACAGGTACGCGAGCCGACTGCTTCGCCCGCCAATTATTAAGATGGATTGATGATGTCACGGTTACCCGCCGGGTGCACTCCCTGAGAAGGAAGTCGCGGGTGGAGACCTGGCAAATGGCCAATCACACTCGTTTGAAGGAGTAGGGGCTGGCACGGTGGCTACAGAAACTAACCTCCAAGTGGTCCAAAGTGACCTTTCGCCCCTGCCTAGTGAGCCGATTGATGCTTGCCGCCCTGACCTTTCTTGGTTCTCATCCATTACTACTTCTCGCAGTCACCACCTTTGGGACTAAAGTTCTGCACGTTCTGCCACTGGAATCGTTGGTTCTTCTGGCCGAAGGAGCTTTCCACGACTCAATACCCGCCACCTATCAGATTGCCGACCACGCGCCAGCCGGCTCCGTATTGGGGAAATCTTTTACACTCACCTCCAGCGAACCCTTCCAAGGTTGGCCCGACACCTCATGCCAACGCCATGAAAGAGTGGATTGTACCTTCACCAGGTTAACAAGAGTTCTCGCTGCTTTCTTCCCCCTAAGCTTGATTTTTATTTGGCTAATAATCTCTCTCGCAGGCTACCGAGAGGCCTCATTCACCGAACTTGATATAGGTGAGGAAAAATTCTCGCCTCCTCCTTCCCCGAACAAGATTGCTGACTTCTTGGGTGACCTGTCGGACGTTGTGGTGCTGAAGAGGCGAATGACTTAGTTGTTCAGAAAGCACGACCTGATGTTGCGCGAGATCTACAGTCAAGTCCAAGAGGATAGAGATGTCGTTGAGCAATGACTCTCAAATCTCGAGAGAGACTATGCTCAACTTCTTGGCGAAATGCGGCGTAGAGCTAGCAGCGTGCCAACCTCCCCGAGGATACATATCTCGTAGGTCGAGGATCAACTGTTCCTGGTACAACAGGAACTCCGCGCCGTCCGCGAGTATCATTATCCTCGCGGGTCGCCGAACTCAATAGTGTGAGGTCGGGGTAGATGGAAATGACTTCAGTACTGAGCCTATCGGCATTCGCAATCCCCACCCTTTCTTTCGGGCCATACTTTCATATTTTATAATAATAATAATTTTTCTTTAAATTTGGTAATATTTAACAATGGATTCGCTCGAGTACTCGCGATTAGGACCTTGTGACCCTCGCTCGATATGAGTTTTATTCTATTCGCATTGTACATCGCTCGCTTCTCGTGCTTTCACTCTCGTGCTTTTATTTCGGAATAGGGAATAACACCCAAGGGGGGACCCACCGAATGCACACACTTGAGGATTACCTCCTATTGAAGTGTGACCGGGCGGTCTGTCTTGGCGAGTTGGAGACCGCGCGGTCTGGCGGTCTCCCTCAGCGGTTTGGTTGCTGTGCTGTTGCTGTCTGGTTGCCGAACGGTCTGGCGATCTCCCCTGGCGGTCTCTCTCTCTCTGGTGGTAGCCGTGCGGTTAGCCCTTCTGTCTAACCGCGCGGCCTGTGCGGTTTGATCTGTATAGTCCGCTTAGTCCTGTAAATTTTTTAGTCCCACATCTCTTATTTGTATTCTCTCTTCTCTCCTCCATTCTATATAAGGGAGGGCATACTTTTGTAATAGATACCTTTTTCTGATAATAAAATTTCAGTTATACCCGTTCCGGCTTGCTTTTGGTTCGTTTTTAACATGGTATCAGAGGAAACGATCATTGGCTCCTGATTCTGTCCGCCCTGTTCGCGCGGCTTTCTTCCGCTTGTTTTCTCGCGACCTGTTTCTCGCGACCTGTTTCCTTCGCCTGCTTGCGCCTTGTTCGCGCGGCTTCTTGCCTTCTTTGTCGTTGCCCTCTGTGTGCGCGACCTGTTGCCTTGTTGCTCTTTTGCTTCTGTCCGCGCGACCTGCCTCTTCTTCTCGCGACCTGTTTTCCTCGGCTTGTTTCTTCCGCCTGTTTGCTTGCGCCCTGTTTGCGCGGCCTGTATCTGTTGCTTGCCTCTTTCTTGCGACCTATTCTAGTCGCCGCTCCCTCCTTCTCTTCTCTAGTCGCCGCGACCTGTCTGCGCGGCCTCTTTTGCCTTGTTTGCCTTTTGCCTCCTGATATCCTCCTCTTCTGTTCGCGCGGTCTGTCTGCTAGCCGCCCGACTTCTCTCCTTCTGTTTGGTTCTGCGGCTTGGTCGTGGCTTTTCTGGCCGCTTGTGTCTGCCATCGTGACCGCTGCAGATCTTTTCTTCCTATCCGCGCGATTTCTCTCTGCTCGCGTGCGTTCTTCCTTGTTTAGGCGGCCTCTCTGCCCTTCTTCCTTCGCTGCCCTCTCTTGTCCCCGCGACCTGTCTCTTAGTCGCAGCGGCTTGTTTTTCCTCTGTGCGGCTCTTCCTTTAGCCGGTCCTGCTTGTTAGTCGCCGCGACCTCCTTTTGTGTCGCGCGGCTTGTGCTTCCCTTTTGCCTTGCTCTGCATCTTGGTCGTGGCCCTTCTTGCCGCTGGTGTGCTGTCACCGTGACCGCTGCAGTTCTTTTGTTCCTCCTGTCATGGCTTCCATATACTCCTCAGAGCCGCTCGCCTCGGTGGTCACGTCTTCTGGTAGTGCCCACGTTGTTACTCAAGGAAAATGGCTGATCGACACCGGTGCTACTAATCATATGAACGGCAATCCCCAGTGTTTTTCTCTCCTAGAAACACATGGTCGGTTGCCCCCGGTTACTCTCGCTGACGGCTCTTCTTCATCGGTTCATGGGACGGGGATAGTCCATGTCTCTCCGTCTCTTCATTTGGAGGATACTCTCTACGTGCCCAAGTTCCCATGCAACCTATTATCTGTTACCTCTCTCTGCAAGCAATTACAATGTTCTGTTACTTTTACTTCTACTAATTGCTCTTTTCAGGATCCGGCCTCCCAACGGACGATTGCTACTGGGACTGAGAGTGGCGGCCTATACTTCCTGGACAACATTTCTGCTTTCTCCACCTTCTCCTCCACCTCCACAGATCTTCTCCAATGGCATCTCCGCCTTGGTCATGCTCCTCCTCATCTTCTTCGTCAACTTCTGCCCCACCTTCCTCCACAAAGTCCTCCGCTCAACTGTGAAGCCTGTCAGCTTGGCAAGCATCACCGCTCCTCCTTCCCTCCAAAGCACGTTCGTGGATCCACCCGTCCGTTTGATCTCATCCACTCCGATATTTGGGGTCCTTCTCCTACTCCTACCGTTGGTCGGGGTAGTTCATATTTTGTCACATTCATTGATGATTTCTCTCGCTGTACGTGGGTGTATCTGTTAAAAGATCGCTCCGAATTATTCTCTGTATGGACATCCTTCTATCTCATGATCAAGACTCAATTTGATGTTTCTATTAAAGTTCTTCGATCTGATAATGCCAAAGAATATATCAGTCATGATTTTTCTGTCTTCTGCATGCAATATGGGCTTATTCATCAAACTAGTTGTGTCTATTCTTCACAACAAAATGGTGTGGCAGAACGCAAAAACCGTCATCTTCTTGATGTCGTTCGTTCCTTGATGACCCAGATGCATGTTCCTCGCTCCTATTGGGGCTATGCTGTTCTCCTTGCCTGTTACCTCATCAATCGCATTCCCTCCACCGTTCTTCACGGAAAAACCCCATTCTCCATTTTGTATCCGGGCAAGGAGCCGTTTTCCCTCCCTCTCCAAATATTTGGATGCACTGCTTTTGTGCATACCCCCTCTGCCACCCGTGATAAGCTATCCCCTCGCTCCACCAAATGTATCTTTCTGGGATACTCCACCACTCAGAAAGGGTATTGTTGCTTTGATCCCATCCTTCGTAAGCAGTTCGTTTCTGCTGACGTCACCTTCTTCGAGAATACCTCTTACTTCTCGGATGACTCCTCTCCTCCTCTCCCATCTTCTGATTCTCCTGCTGTTCCCTTTGTTCCCTCGTCTCCTACTACGATATTCACCCCTGCTCCATCCCCGTCCACTCCTCCCACTCCACCACCGTCTCCCGCATCTCCGCCGCCGTCGCTCTCTACTCCCGGGCCAGCTCTCTCTGCCACGGATGCTCCGAATGCCGAGGAACTTGCTGACCTGGATCTTCCTGTAGCTCTTCGCAAAGGGGTGCGGACGTGTACCCTACACCCCCTTACTGCTGTTGTTTCATATGATCGTCTTACCCCTTCTCGCAGGGCCTTTGCTCTAGCTATCTCTGCCACTGCCACGCCCCGCTCTTACCAGGAGGCCCTTGCTATTCCTCATTGGAAGATGGCCATGGATGAGGAAATGGCCACCCTAACGGAGCGGGGTACCTGGACTCTTGTTCCTCCTCCCTTCGGTACTGATGTCATTGGCTGTCGCTGGGTCTTTGTGGTGAAATTTGCCCCGGATGGCACTGTGGACCGTTACAAAGCTCGCCGTGTGGCTAAGGGCTTTACTCAGACCTATGGAGTTGATTACTTTGACACCTTCTCTCCCGTGGCTCGTCTCAGCACTATACGGGTTCTTCTCTCTGTGGCAGTCAATAAAGACTGGCCCATTTCCCAGCTGGATGTAAAGAATGCCTTTCTTTACGGTGATCTTCAGGAGGCCGTCTACATGGAGCAACCTCCTGGGTATGTTGCTCAGGGGGAGACACGAGTATGCCGGCTGCAGAAGGCAATTTATGGCCTAAAGCAGAGCCCTCGGGCATGGTTTGACAAGTTCAGCGGCATCGTGGCGGCCGTTGGTTTTGTGCGCAGCTCTGCTGATCACTCTCTATTTGTTCGCAAAACCTCCTCGGGACTGGTGGTTCTTGCAGTTTATGTTGATGACATTCTTCTCACTGGCGATGATCAGGAAGGGGTAGCCTTGACAAAGCGGCACCTTCGTCAACATCTAGTCACAAAAGACATGGGCTCTCCGAAGTACTTTTTGGGGATTGAAATCTCTCGGAAGCCCAACTCCTTAGTCCTCTTTCAGCGTAAGTATGCCCTTGATCTTTTAAAAGAAGCAGGATTGACTGGGGCTAAACCTGCCCGGTGTCCCATGGCTGTTGGAGAAGACAAAACCTGGACAGATGATTCGCCTCTTCTTTCAGATACTACGCGGTACAGGCGACTTGTTGGTAAGCTCATATACCTCACCGTGACCAGGCCCGATATTTCCTATGTTGTGGGCAAGGTGAGTCAATTCATGCAAGCACCCAGGGAGTGCCATCTACAGTCCGCCTTGCGGATCTTGGAGTACGTCAAAGCAGCCCCTGGGAAAGGATTGCTCTTTCAGAAGAATGGTCATCTGAGGGTTGAAGCATACTCAGATGCGAGTTACGCTGATGACAAAGGGGATCGCAAGTCCACCTCCGGTTTCTGCACTTTTGTTGGGGGAAATCTGGTAAGTTGGAAGAGCAAGAAGCAGTCTGTTGTCTCCAGGTCCAGTGTTGAAGCAGAGTATCGGAGTATGGCATCGACCACTTGTGAGTTAAAGTGGCTTCGGGCTCTCATGCTGGATTTAGGAGAGGTCTACAACCATCCTCTACCTATGTTCTGTGACAATAAGGCTGCTATATACATCTCCAAAAATCCAGTCTTTCATGAAAGAACCAAGCACATTGAGGTCGATTGTCATTTCATTCGTGAAGAGATTTTAAAGGAACAAATTTGCACTCCATTTGTTACTTCTGAGAAAGAGCTGGCTGACATCTTCACCAAGCTAGTATCCGCCTCGTTCCTGCATATTTGTGACAAGCTGGGCATGATCGATATATATGCTCCAGCTTGAGGGGGAGTGTTGAAGTGTGATCGGGCGGTCTGTCTTGGCGAGTTGGAGACCGCGCGGTCTGGCGGTCTCCCTCAGCGGTTTGGTTGCTGTGCTGTTGCTGTCTGGTTGCCGAACGGTCTGGCGGTCTCCCCTGGCGGTCTCTCTCTCTCTCTCTGGTGGTAGCCGTGCGGTTAGCCCTTCTGTCTAACCGCACGGCCTGTGCGGTTTGATCTGTATAGTCCGCTTAGTCCTGTAAATTTTTTAGTCCCACATCTCTTATTTGTATTCTCTCTTCTCTCCTCCATTCTATATAAGGGAGGGCATACCTTTGTAATAGATACCTTTTTCTGATAATAAAATTTCAGTTATACCCGTTCCGGCTTGTTTTTGGTTCGTTTTTAACACCTCCTACTAATGCTAAGAAATCGAGCATTCCTCGATACATCAGGGGGTCTCATTGGACGCACACACTAAAGCATGGGTTTTTCAACTAGATCATTAAATTATTTTTCTGATTCAGATTTACCCTCATTATAAGATGGTGAGATTGCTTCTAACTCTGCACCTGTTTATAATTAGATTCAGACAATGATGAAGATGCTTTAGTATTTGCCTCATCAGAATAAGAGTCATCCTGATCTTCCTCATCTATCATGACCATGAGAACACAGTTGTCTTCATCTTCAGTGTCACTGTTAGACAGTGATAGGGGAGACATGATGCCCACCCTAGCAGTAGGATATTCTTCTTCATCTGACATAACTACAAGCCCAATGTAGGCTTCCTCTTCTGACTCGGATGGATCTGAATCACTGTCACTCAGGCTTATCTTCTTCTTAGTCATGAAGCTCTTTTTCAGGTTTCTTGTCATTGTGATAGATCTTTTCTTCAAACTTCTTATTCTCTTTTCTCTTAACTAAACAGTAACCAATGACTTGTCCAGGCATGTTACAATAATTACAGATAACATCAGTAATAAAATGTTTTTTCTATTTGGAAACATACTTGTCCCCTTTGAGATCTTTGCTTGATCTGTTAGAGCAGTTGAGATGCTTCTTTGAGTTGGAGGTGGAAGAGGGTTTGCTATTTCATTGTCTCATCTTGCTTAGCATTTTCTTAAACTGCTTGGAGAATAAGTTAAGTTCTCCATCAGTAAGCTCAACATCAGAAGTGATGGTTTCAAAATTGTCTAAATCAGCAACCCTTCTTTGAGGTGAAGGGGTCTTCTCTCTGCAACTCATGGTGCTTTCATCTTTGAAAGACACAAACTTTTATTTGGAGTGAGATCTAGCTTCCTCCTCCTCTACCTTTCTTGTATTGAGTTGCAGCTTATGGGATAACAACTTACCAAATAGAATATGGGGCTGAATATTTTCCAGATTCCTCGTCTTTCTTATGACATATATCTTGATACCACACTCCTTATTGAGGGATCTCAAGAACTTATCATTAAGATCATTGTTTGAAAACTATCTGACATAAGTCTTCAGGTCGTTAACTATCTTGAAGAATTTTTCATAGCAATCAGCTATGGAATCCTTCTTCTCTTGCTTGAAGGCTTCATATTTTTGGTTTAACAGGGATTTCATATCATCCCTATTTACTTTGTGTCTTCCATATATACTATCAGACAGTCCCACATTTCTTTGACAGTTATATAGTGAATCAAGTTTTGAAATATAGAATCATTTATAACACTCTCTATTATGTTCTTGGCCCTCTTGTCCATTGTGGACAAAACAATCTCATCTTTTGTTATTTTAGAATACTTCTCTGGAGTTCTCTAGTGTGCATCAATGATAGAGATCTTCATGAGAATGAAGGGTCCCTCTTTAACTGTTATATATACTCTGGGGTCTAAGGCTTCCATAAACAACCTCACCATATTCTTTCATATTCTATTTTTTTTCAAATGAGAAGTTTCATTAAACTTAGCTCTTTGTAACTTTCACTAGAAGTCATGGTGAATAGACTTTTATACCCTTTAGGATCTTGTTCAGACTGTCAAGTGCTCTTTGAACAATCTCTCTCGGATATCACTTAAAAGATTAAGGATAGTCTAATCACTTAGAGGGGGTGGGGTGAATAGGTGTTTCAATGTTTCTAGTTTGTTTAGAATTTGTTGACTATTCTAGTACAGAAAGAAAGAACAAAGCACAATACATAAAGCACACAAGTATTTATAGTGATTCCTTAGTTATTGGTACATTTACTTTTCCCTTTCACCTATCTAACAATGTACTAGACTAGGCCAACTTCTCTAATAACTCTGATCAAAATGATCTTACAACTCAGATCCACACCTCGGATCATACACATCAGAGTGACAATAATCCTACAGCCTCAGATTTTTTACAAGAACCCTACCTCAGGTTCTTTGCTAGAACCCTACCTCAGGCTTTCACAAAAGCCCTACTCTCATGCCTTCAACATCAACTCTACACTCAGATTCACATATGAATCCTACCTCAACCTTTCATAAAAGCCCTATATTCAGATCTCAAAAAGATCTTACACCCGTAAATATAAAGTAGTTTGTTACAATAGAACTATACTAAATGTTGATTATTCTCTGAAGCTTTGAGTCTTTTTAGACTTTGTAGTGACAAAGCCATCTTCTGAATATCACTATATCTTCAGCGGATTTTTCTTAACAGCAGGAACAATATTGGACCTTTTTGAATAGAAGTCTTCTTGCTCTAGTAGAATTTGTAGATATGAGAGCTTGAACAATCCTTGTATAAGTTGATGATTTTTCTTCTTCTTTTGCAGACATGCTTCTTCTTCAGGAACTTTGTCGGATTGTCTGTCCTTAGTGATTACTGTTTTATTAGTTATGAAGGTCGGCTAGCAAAGCTTTTCAAAGTTATAAGGTTAGGATTTTACGACCCTTTTTCCTTTTATAGGTCTCTCATCTTTAACGGTCAGGAAGAAACAAAACGTGTCTGAGGGCTTTCTATAAAAGATTGATTTGTCGTTTGCTTTTGGCGCTAACAATAATTTTAAATCCAGTATTTTGAATTTAACATAATGCTAAATTCTCTTCACACGACACATTTTGACTTAGCCATTCTTTCTGTCTGATTGCAAACTGAACACAACGCTATTCAACTTAGAACTTTTTCTTCTTCTGTGGCGATGTGTTAAGATTTAACACAGTGCTAGCATCATGTGATTCTTATTGACGCGGCGCTTCTGTACTTAGAATACTTTGAGAGCCAGTTGAGATATCCTTCTGAACTGTGAGAAATTGTGGCGCCGTGTACCGAATATTAACACGACGTTGCTTGCCATGGAGCTTTACTTCTACTTTTGTGATATTGAGGCATCGTGTGATGTCTATTAACACGAAGCTTCTGTACTTATAACTTGTCTTGTTATGATAGTCAAGTTGATCCCGCGTGTCTTAACAACGCTTATTATGAATGAACTCGTTGTTATTGCTTCTTCACACAACGCTTCTGCACTTAAACCAGTTCTATGAACTGATTGAGTGTTTTGTTGACCTATACTGATCTCTTGACTCATTCAAAGTGATTTATATTCAAAGTGATTTATATGCACATAGTCATCAGATTGCTCATATGCTGAAATATAAGATATGACACTAACACCACTTGAAATAGAACCTTATAAGAAAGAAAAAGGAAGACATTGTCTGGACTGGAAGTGACCAAAGACACCACTCTTAGCCTCTATTTGCTTGCAATCAACAACATGATATGATTCTGTGATGGGGTTTGGGGCGGGATTGAGATAAGGTTAAACAATGGGTTATGGGTGTTGGACCGGTTGGATGGGGTCAGGATCGGGTTGGATATATTTCTTGTCACCTTTGGCTAAATCAGTAGAATCAGGTCGGGATCACGATCCTAAAGATCCTAAAATCTAAATCGCGATCCTAACCGACTATGTGCCGATTTAGATCCTAGGTAAGTTCCAGGCCATTGGTTATCTATGAAGTGATTGAGTGTTTTGTAAATCGATCCGGATCTTACCTAAGATCTAAATCGGCACATGGTCGGCTGGGACCGCGATCCAAATTTTAGGATCTTTAGGATCGCGATCCCGACCTGATTCTACTGATCTAGCCAAAGATGACTACAAATATATCCAACCCGATCCCGATCTCATTCAACTAGTCCAATACCTATAACTCATTACTTAACTTTATCCCAATCCTGCCCCTAAACCCCATCACAGAATCATATCATGTTGCTTACTGCCAGCAAACAAAGGCTAAGAGTGGTGTCTTCGGTCACTTCTAGTCCAGAAAATGTCTTCCTTTTCCTTCCTTATAAGGTTCGATTTCAAGTGGTGTCAGTGTCATATCTTATATTTCTGGATGTGAGCAATCCGATGGTTGGTAATCCAATTGCTTCCTGCTTCCTAATTTCAGGCCGACGTCTTCTCTTCCTTTCTTGTGTATGAGCAATCTAGCGGTTAGAAATTTATTATACAAGTAATTCAAGCTTCTTGCTTCCAGCGTACGAGACATCTAGCAGTCTAGGTTCATCTTCCTGCTTCAAGGATTCCACCAATCCATCATTCTAGATTTGTTTTTATTGTTAGTAGACATTGAGAGTTCTACCTAAAACTGAGAGTGAACTTTGTATGGTATTATCTTTATGATTTAGTTATTCAAAAAATTTTAATATAATTATTCACATACTGCTCAATTTATTGATTTTTTGTTATTTGAGCATGTAATTGAATGATGCAAAACATTTTAAATCTTATTTATGAATGTTGTAGTATCTTGCGATCCTCGATCCAATCCAACGATTCGATCCGATCCAACCTCGAAACGATCTTCATCTAGGATCTCGATCCTGACAACCTTGGTGTCGAGAGTCGAAGCATCTTGGAATAAGGAATTGCACTCGGGGTCCCGCCGTATGCATACACTTGAAGATTACCTCCTACCAGTTCTGAGAAGCCGATGTAACTTGGAAAAGGGATGACACCCAGGGGGTCCCGCCGGACGCACGCACTTGAGGCATACCTCTTACCCGTGCTGATAAGTCGAAGTAACTTGAAATAGGGAATGACACACAGGGGGGGGGGGGGGTCGTGCCAGACACGTGTTGAAATTGGTGAAGTGAAAGTGGGTGGTCGGGCAGTCCGGGCGGATTAGGCGGACTGACCGCGCAGACTGGTTCTAGTCTGGCGGGTTGATGGTTGGCGACCTGGGTAGTGTGCTGCGGTCTGGCTTTGCGGACTGCGCGGACTGGTTAGTCCGGCAGTGAGAAGCTCTGCTAGGTGGTGTGCGCGGCTTGTGCAGACTGGGCTTGGAGTCCGCACTTCTTCTTTGAAGTTGCGGTAAGCCGCGGTGTAACATCCCATTTTCCCAACTAGACCCTTAGAGGGGTGATTTTGTCCTGATAAGGTAAGGACAAGCCCTTGGAGAACAATGAAGGACCAAGTGAGCCTAGGGATTTAGTTAAAGTCACTTTGGTCTGCCTATAGCACAACCTCACTACCAAACCTGGGATTTGACCTTAGGGCTTCAACTTGACTCCATAACCCCACCACAACATCCCTAACCCATTAGAGGGTCCATTGGAGCCATAAGGACCCATTGGAGGCAGTCAAAGTGGTCAAGTTGACCTAGGTCCACCCTAACCCTAAATGGGTCAAATTGAACTACATAGGGTCAATTGACTTCCCCTTAGCTAAGTAGACCCCACCCACGCCCTCCTAACCCTAAAGTGAGTCACCAAGGACCCATTGGGGTCAACCCAAGAGACTAAGTTGACCCAAGTCAACTCTATTCTAGGGTTAGGTCAAACCTAGCCTAAATGGGCTAACTCAAGCTCAAACCCAAACCTACTTGTGCTAAGCCCATTTTTTTTTTGTGTGTTCATATGGGTTAAATGGGCTGCCAATAGATAAGAGGGCTGGCTAACCCACTTAGTGACTAGGAGAGAGAGAGATAGAGAAAGAGAAATTCAAAATAAAGGCTAATTAGGAGAGAGAAAGGGGATATTTAAGAATGATAGTGGATTGGGCCCACTTGGACCCATGCCATCAGCCCACACATGGGCTGGCCGACCCATGGTGTCACATAGGAAGAGTTAAATGGAGTGGGGCCCACCCATGCATGCATGGTGACAATAACAAGGCAAAACCGCCACCTCTTGCCTAGGTTGTATCACCCCACCCCTCCTATACATCATCTCCTTCCTTCCCCTCACCCCCCCTCGGCCACTTCACCTTCAGAACCAGGAGAGCAGCAGATAGAAGCCAAGCTTGGGCTGAACCAGGGCTGGAAGTAAGGAACCCGAGAGAAAAACGCCACCACCGCCAAAAATGGCTCCCCGCCGCTCCTCACGTCGCATGGCCGCCGGGAAGGTCCTCCCTCACCTCTCTCCTCATGCTATAGATCCTAGGAATGTTAGGGTTAAGGTTCGGGCTCGAATGAGCCCAAACCAAACTTCCATTTTCCTCCATTAATGGAGTTCTGCATGCTTACGGGATGGGTGGCGCCGCCTCCTACCGCCGCCCTAGCCGCCGGAAAAGGGAGCCCCCACCATCGTGAGGTGGGGGATGAAGTTCGCCGGGGGTTGCGCCGCCGGTGGACGCCGGAAAACCCCCCGTGATGGCTCCTGTTATCGGGCTGGATTCTTGCTGGATTGGAGAAGAAATACAGCAGCCGTCGGATTTGCTTTAGGATTAGTGCCATGCAATATTTTAAAATCCTGTATTATATATTTATTTGAATAGTGTTAAAAATCTGCCCTATAAAAGCAGACCTCTTGTAGGTCAAATTTAGGGCACCTGTGGCCCTTTTCATAAAAAGTGTTTAACATAAAAATTATAGGTCTCTGAGTTACCTTTAATTTGATATATTGCACATTTATTTTGGTTAAGCAGGCTGCCCTATAGAGCCATTTTCCTAAGACTGGTCCTAAGCTAGGTCAGAAATTAAAATGTGTGCCCTGCCCAAACCTTAAGTCCAAATGGGCTGAAATTTTGGGCATGTGGCTTATTTAGGCAGAGTTATATCCTCCCCAAAAATGGGAATTTTTGGGGAAAATAATCCTATAGTTTTAGTCATAATTTGATAAATCAAATAAAGTTGATTTTTGGAGCATCCCAACTCCAATTGGCCCCAAATTTTGGTGGAAGGTCCTTGGGGACATCCTTAGTGCATGATAAAATTTTCAGCACAATTGGGTTACTGCATGTTGGGTTAACCCACTTGCATGTGTAGGCTAGATTTAGCCTTGGGGTGCAAATAGCAAAATTTGTTATGTTGTGTATTCAGCCTCCTTGAGGTTTCTAAAAATCATGTAATTGATTCCAGAGGATCATTATGGTAAATTTAACCCCTCAAATTAATTATGGGATTTTTGGGATCAAAAATCCCATTAATTGGAATTTTTTTAAAATATGGCCCTTTTGGAAAATAAATTGGAAAAATAGGTTCTGATCAAGTTAAAACCCCCAAAGGCTGTCAAGTCAAAAATGAGATTATATTTGACTTAGGGAAATCTTATCTTTAAGTTTGAGAACCTTTGGAGTAAGATGCATAGAAACTACCATTTTTCCCTTTTTACCCTTATTCATGAATTGATGGAAATACTTATCAGAAAATTTTGGGAATATTTATAGCATTGTATAATTGTATTATTATCCTTGTAGACTTATTTTAGAATTTTTGGATGGACTGATAATTATTAAGTTAACATAATGGCATTATGTTAAATATTTAAGAATGGGATTTGTTAGGCCATTACACTATAGAGGTTGATGAAACTCTGCCCTTTGTCTTAAATTAATGTCTTATATGTTCTCTAATTTTCCTAGAATTTTTGTAATTGAATTCCTTATACTTCCTTTGGAAAATGATAATTAGGATGATATTGTAATAATCAAGGAATAAATATAAATACCTAAAGGAAAATTATGAATCTTGGAAGAAAGTAATATTTCACCATATTATAGGTCAGGAAAATTTCTCACACCAGTAGGATTATGATTTGATATACTTCATGTGTTAATTGACTTGGAGAATTAATTGAAGAAATTAAATTAATGGTGTAATTAATTTGGAAAATTATGAAAATCATTATGATCATTACATAGGTCTATACTGCCCTAGGATAATTAATTTGTGACATATGGCCCAAGGAATTAGAAGTTGGATTTCAGGGTGGTGTTAGGTCGTGGGCTGCGCATAGTAAATGTAGGTTATACCTTAAGGCCACCGGGGAATAGATCGACAATTGAGCTAGGGAACATGATTGGAAGTATAACCCTGGTGGTTAGAGTCATCGTAGTAACGAGAGTAAAAGTGCAAGTCCTTGGGTAACCACTAGAGCGGAGGCCGGCGGAAGACCGTCGCCCTCCTAATAACACTTTAAGCCCTTAAGGTTGTTCTAAAGTAATACGAGAGTTTGCGGGTATAAATCCTGGGTAGGCATCAACTAAAAGTAAATATCCTTGCGAAAGGGAACTTTGGGCTTGTCATCCCATCTTGGTTCCTAGTGCCTTCGAGACCCCTTCATTGGGCATACCTTGGGCAGTCCTGGGATTAACCCTAAAAAAATACTAAGTGTAACAACCGATAGGCAAGAGTAGTCTAATAGGCTAGGTAAACTGTACCTATTCTCACTCGTGACGAGTTGGAGGGAAAGGGTTAAGTCGTCCCGAGGTGTTCAAAGGGGCGTCATCCTACGGTGTTCAAAGGGATGAGGTTTGGAATTTAAGCCAGACGGGTTAGTCCGGGGAGTTTTGGCTCGGTTGTTGGCTATTACGGACGGGTTTGTCCGGGGAGCGTTGGATCGGTGGTTGATACTTCAAGGTTGCATGTGCATAAGAAATACCTAAGGTGGTGGGTCTTCGGTACTGGATTGTCGTAGCACCGACGCTAGTACGATGACTCGGCAAGTGTGGTTTTACACTTCGCCAAAGCTAAGTCCGGCGGTCTTGTCGGCAAAGAGTACGCGTAGTCCGCTTAGTGCACCAAGCGTTGAGGCGTACGATAGGTCAGACCAGTAGTGTTATTACTGGTTTTGAGGTGGGCGAGGCCCAACCCACCGCTTCCGTCTGCCACTACGGAGGTATCCTGGGAGGTAACGGCTCCGAAAGGGGGAACTAAAGGTTTGTGTACACAAAGTCGGGTGGGTGAGTTGCACTGCTTGAACATCATTAACCCACCATATAGATGCATATCATAATCATTCATAATAACCCGACACCTAATGTATAAGTTTAATGGGACGCTTATACATTAGGACTTGCTAAACGACCCCTTGGTCTATAAGCTTGTGTGGGCAAGTTTATAAATTAAGGTTATTTCAATTTACATATATATATATTGCTTGTGATAACCGACACCCCAACGTATAAGTGGTATAGGACATTTTATACGATGGGAGCCTTGTAGAAGATCCCTTGGCTTATGTGTACTCACATAAGTGAAGGTTAAATTCTTTTCTTACTTTATTTATTACATCATGATTATAAATTGCTAGCTAGGTTCCCCTATCACCTGCTTGTTTTACTCTCCACTTTCATGTCCTTTCCTTTCTTCCTCCCCGCTCGGTGCCTAAGAGCATGGAGGAAGGGGTGGGGGACGATAGGGCTTAGTCTTATAGACTAACGGTTTTCGAACCACATCATATCAGGGGATCGCGGAGCCCAGCAGGGAGGAGCAGCCCAGGAGACCGGTGCGATTAGAGACAGGGCAGTCTAGCTCGGGAGCACAGCCAACTGAGATCGTGAGTACCGACTTCTAGTGATGCTTTACTTTGCTTCCGCATGAGAGATCTGTAGTGAGGATATTGATGTACCGGGCTTAAGCCCTTATTTTCTATACTCTCTTACTATTCTGTGGACACTCCCTTCGTGGAGCTTTTGATTATATGTGATTTGGATGTGGACTGCATTTTTCTTACTATTCCATTTGCTACTACAATTGTGATCGAACAAGGCCGGCAGAACCGGCGTTTTGTGGTGATGATCTTCCCGGGCGTGAAGGTGTCACCGCAAAGCGGCGGTTCTGGGCATAAGACCCCGGGTTTTAAAAAGAAAAAAAAAGGGGGTCTTACAAGTGGTATCAGAGGAAACATCGATCAGAAGGAAGTAGCAGTCCACAAACCCTCGGTCACCCCCGCTCGAGTTTAGTTTGGGGACAAACTAAGCAGCGGAAGCAGTGGTGTGCCCATATGGGGATCACATATAATTTGTCCACCTTTAGGTAATATTTGAACGTTTTTCTCAGCATGTGTTTTCGTTGCGCAGCCTCCAGCACAGCCTACGCCACAGGGCGGAGTTCAGCAGACTCAGGGAGTTGCACCACCTCCATCGGTCCCCACCCCTTTCCTTCAGTCAGACATGGGACAGACCCTGACTGCCATTCTGGAGGCCTTCAGGGCCCAGCAGGTTCCGGTCCCGCAGCCCAATCTGGGGGCCAACTGGCTCAGCATCTTCCGGGGTCTTTCTCCCCCGTCCTATCTGGGGACAGAGTCGGCTGTTCGGACGGAGGAATGGCTGGATATCATGTACGAGATGCTGACCGGGATTCGGTGTCCATGGGAGGAGAAGGTGGCTCTGGTTGTCTCCTGCCTGGAGTCCCATGCAAAGAGGTGGTGGAAGACGCTGTTGGACACGACCTTTGCTGATAGGGAGGTTGCGGAGATCACTTGGGAGGAGTTCAGGGCCGCACTGCTGGAGCATTTCATTCCGCAGTCGGCTAGGGATGACTTGGAGGAGCGGTTCTTACAGCTGAAGCAGGGTACTCGGACCGTGGTGGAGTACCATCGAGAGTTTGACCACCTGGCTCGATACGCAGATTCCTACCAGCTGGACGAGGCAGGGTATATCAGGAGGTTCTACAAGGGCCTACGTGAGGACTTGAGGGAGGCCCTCTTGTTTGTATCCGACGGGCCCATCTCCCGGATTTTGGAGATGGCCAAAAGGATTGAGGCAGATTGGCACACCACCCGGGGCCGGAAACGGCCAGCGGAGGATCAGGGACGAAGAGGAAGGAATGACCAGCGGCGGGGTGCTGTACCAGAGGGAAGGAGGACAGAGGACCAGCCTCGTCAGGACGTGAGGCCGGAGCCGAGGGAACAGGTGGTATTGGCCCCTCCACCCCTTCGGATGCAGGAGATGCCGAGACCCGGGGGAATGGCGTATCCCCCAGAGTGCTACTTTTGTCATCAGATTGGGCACATTCGGAGGAACTGTCCCATGAGGGGGGCACCACCTCCAGCACATCAGGGCGGCCCACCAGCTCAGCATTACGGAGGCCGAGGACGCGGCCGCGGTCGAGGATACCAGGGGGAAGATCGTAGACAGGGAAGAGAGCAGGTATATGCCTTGGACCTTGCACAGCCGCGGAATCCAGAGCAGGTCATCGCAGGTATGCCGAAATGCTTCTTTGTTTTCATAGAATTTCCCCTTTAAGTTGTTAAAACTTTGATTCGCACTAGATTGATAGCAAGGAAAGTAAAAACTCATTATAGAACCCTAAGATATCTAATCACCCCAGGTATAGTCTTCATCAGCGGCAAGCCTGCCCGCACGCTGTTCGATACTGGAGCTACTCACTCCTTTGTGTCGGAGTCGTTCGTGGAAGGACTGGAAGGTGTGGAGCGGTTCACAGGCTCGAGGATGAGGGTGCGACTACCGGATGGATCTGAGCTCCTTACCACGGATCACTGCAATATGGAGGCGGAGATTGGCGGAAAAGCGTTCGAGGCTCCAGCAACGATTTTGAAGCTGACGGACTACGACCTGATTCTGGGCATGGTATGGCTGCACTGGAACTATGCCCAGATTGACTGCCAGGCAAAGAGGATCATCGTGAGACACGGGGACTCTTTCATTACCATTGAAGGTATAAGACCTGTCTCTCGCATACCTTTATCTTCGGTACAGGCCGTTAAGGCCCATCTGCAGGGAGAGGAGGTCTATCAGATTCTTTTCGAGGTGGCGGAAGTCAAGGAGTCGGTAACAGACATCCCGGTGGTGCGAGATTTCGCTGACGTCTTTCCAGAGAAACTACCAGGATTACCTCCACACCGAGAGCAGGATTTTCAGATACAGCTTGTGCCGGGGGCCAAGCCGGCGTCTAGGGCCCCTTATCGGATGGCCCCAAAGGAGTTGGCAGAGTTTCGGACCCAGTTGCAGGAATTGGTGGAGGCAGGTTTTGTCAGACCGAGTTCCTCGCCATGGGGAGCTCCGGTCCTGTTCGTGAAGAAGAAGGATGGGACACTCCGCCTGTGCATCGATTATCGAGCGCTAAACAGGCTGACCGTCCGGAATACCTATCCGCTCCCACGGATAGACGAATTATTTGACCAGCTGGAGGGAGCCCACTATTTCTCGAAGCTGGACTTGAGATCAGGATACTACCAGTTGCGGATCCAGGAGGAGGATATCCCGAAGACGGCCTTTAGTAGCAGATATGGCCTGTATGAGTTCACCGTGATGCCCTTCGGGCTCACGAATGCTCCGTCGGCGTTCATGAGTCTCATGAACCGGGTTTTCGAAGCCTACTTGGATGTGTTCGTCATAGTATTCATAGACGACATCCTGATCTACTCCAGGACGGAGGAGGAACACACTCGGCATCTGGCACTGACCTTGGAGAGGTTGCGGGAGCATCACCTTTATGCCAAATTCAGCAAGTGTCAGTTCTGGTTGAAGGAGGTGGCCTTCCTAGGCCACATCATCAGCGGAGCCGGGTTATCAGTAGATCCAGCAAAGGTTCGGGCAGTTCGCGATTGGCCGCAGCTGAGGACAGCCACCGATGTACGCAGTTTCTTGGGACTTGCCGGTTACTACCGGAAGTTCGTGGAGGGGTTCTCTCGGATTGCCCTCCCCCTCACATCTTTGACAAAGAAGGAGGCACCTTTTGTTTGGACCCCGCAGTGCCAGGCGGCTTTTCAGGAGCTGAAAGACCGACTCATCTCAGCCCCTATTCTGGCCCTTCCATCGGGAAAGGAGGGATTCCAGGTGTATACCGACGCATCATACCAAGGGATGGGAGCGGTGCTGATGCAGAACGGACATGTCATAGCATATGCCTCCCGCCAGCTGAAGACCCATGAGAGGAACTACCCGGTGCACGACCTCGAGATGGGAGCGGTCGTTTTTGCTCTGAAGGTCTGGCGTCATTACCTTTATGGAGTCCACTGCGACATCTTCTCCGATCACAAGAACTTGAAATACGTGGACACTCAGAAGGAGCTGAATATCAGGCAGAGGCGCTGGGTGGAGTTCTTAGCAGATTATCAGTATGAGATGCACTACCACCCAGGGAAGGCAAATGTGGTGGCCGACGCGTTAAGTCGAAGAGCGGCCACTTCCGAAGCTGGGCCCCAGGTTATGTCTATGGAGCTGGTCCAGTCATTCAGAGACATGCAGATATCCCTAGTGTCCGAGGATGACCCAGATCTGTATAGGGAGTATCTGGCATCGATAGTGGCCATTGACGATATTCGGGATCGCATTCGGGATGGACAGAGGACAGACGCGGGGGCAGAGCCGATGTTCCGAGCTTTGGAGGAAGGTTCGAGAGGGGATTATTCCCTGAGGGATGGGTTGCTCCACTTCAGAGGCAGAGTATATATACCAGCAGGAGGCCAGATCCGAGAGGATATTTTGACGGAGGCGCATTGCAGCCGGTACTCCGTGCACCCGGGGATCACAAAGATGACCGCTGATCTGAAGAGGACGATGTTTTGGCCGGGCATGAAGAAGGACATTACGTACTTCGTGACCCATTGCGAGGCGTGTCAGTTGGTGAAGGCGGAGTGCAGGAGCCCCGCAGGACTGTTGCAGCCACTCCCGGTGCCGGAGTGGAAGTTCGACGACATAGCGATGGATTTTATACATGGTCTTCCCCGGTCTCGGACAGGGAACAACTCGATTTGGGTGGTTGTCGATCGGCTGACGAAGGTGGCCCGCTTTATACCGATCAGGAAGGATGACTCGGTGGGAGTGCTGGTACGGAAGTTTGTGGAGCAGTATGTCCGATATCATGGCGTGCCCCGGACGATAGTGTCGGACCGCGATGGACGGTTTACATCCAGGGAGTGGCGGTCAGTGCAGGCATATATGGGCACCCGGTTGACTTTTAGCACGGCCTTCCACCCTCAGACGGACGGGCAGACCGAGCGCACCAACAGGACCTTGGAGGACTTACTACGGCTGTGTATACTAGACCGAGGGGAGCCGTGGGAGAAGGTGTTACCCTTGGTCGAGTTCTCCTACAATAATAGCTACCAGTCCAGCATCAGGATGGCGCCTTATGAGGCCTTGTATGGAAGGAAATGTAGGACCCCGCTTTCTTGGGTTCAGGACGAGGATCCGAAGCTGCTGGGATCGGATTTCGTTGAAGACACCGAGGCTCAGGTGAGGCTGATCAGAGATAGGATGCTGGAGGCGCAGAGCAGACAAGCAAAATACTATGACGCTCGGCATCGTCAGGTGGAGTTCCGGGTAGGAGATCGAGTGTTCTTGAAGATCCGGCCCATGCACGGAGTCTCACGGGTGCGCGGTCGGAGGAAGAAACTCAGCCCTAGGTACATGGGGCCGTTCAGGATCCTGGAGCGGATCGGTCCCCTAGCTTACCGGCTGGAGTTGCCACAGGAGCTGGCCGGCTTGCACGACGTTTTTCACGTGTCTTCACTCAGGAGGGCTCTACTACGCCCGGAGTTGCAGATTACGACCACTGATGGGCCGGTAGCTTCAGATCGATCTGTATATTTGGAGCCGATACGGATCGACGACCAGGGGATACGAGTCTTGCGCCGCAAAAAGATCCCGCTAGTCAAGGTCTTGTGGAGGAACCACGGACGAGAAGAACATACTTGGGAGCCACAGGACTTGATGCAGGAAAGGTATCCAGAGCTATTTAGTCAGGTATACCTCGCAACTCATCAAGTGGTTTAGGCGTTCTTCCTAATTTCTTTTACTCATAGAATCATCTAAAAGAATAGAGGCTAATCTATTTTGTTTATTGGGGCTAGCCTTAGTTACATTAAGCAAGTAGGCATATCAACTCGTTTATGGGATGTTACACTTTGATTTTGCCGGTAGAAAAACCCCGTAGGCTTAACCTTAATTTCGGGGACGAAATTTTTATTTTATTTATTGGGATTTGTAACATCCCATTTTCCCAACTAGACCCTTAGAGGGGTGATTTTGTCCTGATAAGGTAAGGACAAGCCCTTGGAGAACAATGAAGGACCAAGTGAGCCTAGGGATTTAGTTAAAGTCACTTTGGTCTGCCTATAGCACAACCTCACTACCAAACCTGGGATTTGACCTTAGGGCTTCAACTTGACTCCATAACCCCACCACAACATCCCTAACCCATTAGAGGGTCCATTGGAGCCATAAGGACCCATTGGAGGCAGTCAAAGTGGTCAAGTTGACCTAGGTCCACCCTAACCCTAAATGGGTCAAATTGAACTACATAGGGTCAATTGACTTCCCCTTAGCTAAGTAGACCCCACCCACGCCCTCCTAACCCTAAAGTGAGTCACCAAGGACCCATTGGGGTCAACCCAAGAGACTAAGTTGACCCAAGTCAACTCTATTCTAGGGTTAGGTCAAACCTAGCCTAAATGGGCTAACTCAAGCTCAAACCCAAACCTACTTGTGCTAAGCCCATTTTTTTTTTGTGTGTTCATATGGGTTAAATGGGCTGCCAATAGATAAGAGGGCTGGCTAACCCACTTAGTGACTAGGAGAGAGAGAGATAGAGAAAGAGAAATTCAAAATAAAGGCTAATTAGGAGAGAGAAAGGGGATATTTAAGAATGATAGTGGATTGGGCCCACTTGGACCCATGCCATCAGCCCACACATGGGCTGGCCGACCCATGGTGTCACATAGGAAGAGTTAAATGGAGTGGGGCCCACCCATGCATGCATGGTGACAATAACAAGGCAAAACCGCCACCTCTTGCCTAGGTTGTATCACCCCACACCTCCTATACATCATCTCCTTCCTTCCCCTCACCCCCCCTCGGCCACTTCACCTTCAGAACCAGGAGAGCAGCAGATAGAAGCCAAGCTTGGGCTGAACCAGGGCTGGAAGTAAGGAACCCGAGAGAAAAACGCCACCACCGCCAAAAATGGCTCCCCGCCGCTCCTCACGTCGCATGGCCGCCGGGAAGGTCCTCCCTCACCTCTCTCCTCATGCTATAGATCCTAGGAATGTTAGGGTTAAGGTTCGGGCTCGAATGAGCCCGAACCAAGCTTCCATTTTCCTCCATTAATGGAGTTCTGCATGCTTACGGGATGGGTGGCGCCGCCTCCTACCGCCGCCCTAGCCGCCGGAAAAGGGAGCCCCCACCATCGTGAGGTGGGGGATGAAGTTCGCCGGGGGTTGCGCCGCCGGTGGACGCCGGAAAACCCCCCGTGATGGCTCCTGTTATCGGGCTGGATTCTTGCTGGATTGGAGAAGAAATACAGCAGCCGTCGGATTTGCTTTAGGATTAGTGCCATGCAATATTTTAAAATCCTGTATTATATATTTATTTGAATAGTGTTAAAAATCTGCCCTATAAAAGCAGACCTCTTGTAGGTCAAATTTAGGGCACCTGTGGCCCTTTTCATAAAAAGTGTTTAACATAAAAATTATAGGTCTCTGAGTTACCTTTAATTTGATATATTGCACATTTATTTTGGTTAAGCAGGCTGCCCTATAGAGCCATTTTCCTAAGACTGGTCCTAAGCTAGGTCAGAAATTAAAATGTGTGCCCTGCCCAAACCTTAAGTCCAAATGGGCTGAAATTTTGGGCATGTGGCTTATTTAGGCAGAGTTATATCCTCCCCAAAAATGGGAATTTTTGGGGAAAATAATCCTATAGTTTTAGTCATAATTTGATAAATCAAATAAAGTTGATTTTTGGAGCATCCCAACTCCAATTGGCCCCAAATTTTGGTGGAAGGTCCTTGGGGACATCCTTAGTGCATGATAAAATTTTCAGCACAATTGGGTTACTGCATGTTGGGTTAACCCACTTGCATGTGTAGGCTAGATTTAGCCTTGGGGTGCAAATAGCAAAATTTGTTATGTTGTGTATTCAGCCTCCTTGAGGTTTCTAAAAATCATGTAATTGATTCCAGAGGATCATTATGGTAAATTTAACCCCTCAAATTAATTATGGGATTTTTGGGATCAAAAATCCCATTAATTGGAATTTTTTTAAAATATGGCCCTTTTGGAAAATAAATTGGAAAAATAGGTTCTGATCAAGTTAAAACCCCCAAAGGCTGTCAAGTCAAAAATGAGATTATATTTGACTTAGGGAAATCTTATCTTTAAGTTTGAGAACCTTTGGAGTAAGATGCATAGAAACTACCATTTTTCCCTTTTTACCCTTATTCATGAATTGATGGAAATACTTATCAGAAAATTTTGGGAATATTTATAGCATTGTATAATTGTATTATTATCCTTGTAGACTTATTTTAGAATTTTTGGATGGACTGATAATTATTAAGTTAACATAATGGCATTATGTTAAATATTTAAGAATGGGATTTGTTAGGCCATTACACTATAGAGGTTGATGAAACTCTGCCCTTTGTCTTAAATTAATGTCTTATATGTTCTCTAATTTTCCTAGAATTTTTGTAATTGAATTCCTTATACTTCCTTTGGAAAATGATAATTAGGATGATATTGTAATAATCAAGGAATAAATATAAATACCTAAAGGAAAATTATGAATCTTGGAAGAAAGTAATATTTCACCATATTATAGGTCAGGAAAATTTCTCACACCAGTAGGATTATGATTTGATATACTTCATGTGTTAATTGACTTGGAGAATTAATTGAAGAAATTAAATTAATGGTGTAATTAATTTGGAAAATTATGAAAATCATTATGATCATTACATAGGTCTATACTGCCCTAGGATAATTAATTTGTGACATATGGCCCAAGGAATTAGAAGTTGGATTTCAGGGTGGTGTTAGGTCGTGGGCTGCGCATAGTAAATGTAGGTTATACCTTAAGGCCACCGGGGAATAGATCGACAATTGAGCTAGGGAACATGATTGGAAGTATAACCCTGGTGGTTAGAGTCATCGTAGTAACGAGAGTAAAAGTGCAAGTCCTTGGGTAACCACTAGAGCGGAGGCCGGCGGAAGACCGTCGCCCTCCTAATAACACTTTAAGCCCTTAAGGTTGTTCTAAAGTAATACGAGAGTTTGCGGGTATAAATCCTGGGTAGGCATCAACTAAAAGTAAATATCCTTGCGAAAGGGAACTTTGGGCTTGTCATCCCATCTTGGTTCCTAGTGCCTTCGAGACCCCTTCATTGGGCATACCTTGGGCAGTCCTGGGATTAACCCTAAAAAAATACTAAGTGTAACAACCGATAGGCAAGAGTAGTCTAATAGGCTAGGTAAACTGTACCTATTCTCACTCGTGACGAGTTGGAGGGAAAGGGTTAAGTCGTCCCGAGGTGTTCAAAGGGGCGTCATCCCGCGGTGTTCAAAGGGATGAGGTTTGGAATTTAAGCCAGACGGGTTAGTCCGGGGAGTTTTGGCTCGGTTGTTGGCTATTACGGACGGGTTTGTCCGGGGAGCGTTGGATCGGTGGTTGATACTTCAAGGTTGCATGTGCATAAGAAATACCTAAGGTGGTGGGTCTTCGGTACTGGATTGTCGTAGCACCGACGCTAGTACGATGACTCGGCAAGTGTGGTTTTACACTTCGCCAAAGCTAAGTCCGGCGGTCTTGTCGGCAAAGAGTACGCGTAGTCCGCTTAGTGCACCAAGCGTTGAGGCGTACGATAGGTCAGACCAGTAGTGCTATTACTGGTTTTGAGGTGGGCGAGGCCCAACCCACCGCTTCCGTCTGCCACTACGGAGGTATCCTGGGAGGTAACGGCTCCGAAAGGGGGAACTAAAGGTTTGTGTACACAAAGTCGGGTGGGTGAGTTGCACTGCTTGAACATCATTAACCCACCATATAGATGCATATCATAATCATTCATAATAACCTGACACCTAATGTATAAGTTTAATGGGACGCTTATACATTAGGACTTGCTAAACGACCCCTTGGTCTATAAGCTTGTGTGGGCAAGTTTATAAATTAAGGTTATTTCAATTTACATATATATATATTGCTTGTGATAACCGACACCCCAACGTATAAGTGGTATAGGACATTTTATACGATGGGAGCCTTGTAGAAGATCCCTTGGCTTATGTGTACTCACATAAGTGAAGGTTAAATTCTTTTCTTACTTTATTTATTACATCATGATTATAAATTGCTAGCTAGGTTCCCCTATCACCTGCTTGTTTTACTCTCCACTTTCATGTCCTTTCCTTTCTTCCTCCCCGCTCGGTGCCTAAGAGCATGGAGGAAGGGGTGGGGGACGATAGGGCTTAGTCTTATAGACTAACGGTTTTCGAACCACATCATATCAGGGGATCGCGGAGCCCAGCAGGGAGGAGCAGCCCAGGAGACCGGTGCGATTAGAGACAGGGCAGTCTAGCTCGGGAGCACAGCCAACTGAGATCGTGAGTACCGACTTCTAGTGATGCTTTACTTTGCTTCCGCATGAGAGATCTGTAGTGAGGATATTGATGTACCGGGCTTAAGCCCTTATTTTCTATACTCTCTTACTATTCTGTGGACACTCCCTTCGTAGAGCTTTTGATTATATGTGATTTGGATGTGGACTGCATTTTTCTTACTATTCCATTTGCTACTACAATTGTGATCGAACAAGGCCGGCAGAACCGGCGTTTTGTGGTGATGATCTTCCCGGGCGTGAAGGTGTCACCGCAAAGCGGCGGTTCTGGGCATAAGACCCCGGGTTTTAAAAAGAAAAAAAAAGGGGGTCTTACACGCGGTCTGGGCTTGTGCTGGCGGACTGGTTTGGTATCCGCCGAGCTCGCGTTTTCCTTTCTAGACTTGCCCTTCTGTGAAGTTCAGGGTTTCCGCAGTGTCCGCTGTGACCGGGCCTTGTGCCTGTGGTCGTGGACAGTGCGAGATGGAGTGGTATCCGCTGTATTCGCTGTCTCCGCTGTGACCGGGCGTGTTGCCTGTGGTCGTGGTTTTTGCGAGCTGGGTTGGTGTCCGCGGAGTCCACTGTGACCGGGCGGTTTGCCTGTGGTCGTGGACTGGTGGTTGCGGACAGGTGCTGGTTCGTCTCTTCGGGGAACTGGCTTTGTACTCGGCTTGTGGCTCTTGCGTCTCGGCTAGTCCTACGTTGCTTCTGCGGACTGGGCGGACTGCCATGAGCAGGTCGCTTCTCGCCTGGACTTGGCGGGTTGGTTGACCCTGAGCGGGCAGACTCGGCGAGATGGCATTACTAGTTGCGACCAAGGGGCGGTGACTCTATCTCATAGGGTGGTGACCACACTCCTCACCCGGCCTATAAATAGGACCTCCCGGCACGTCATTTAAAAACAGAGTGAACAGTAAGTTGTGCTTGAGCATAGGCTGTGGACTGTGTTTGCTTATCCGCACGGGCTGTTTGCTTAACCGGTTTCTGTGTGCAGGTGGCGCAGCTAGCAGTGTTGAACCAGGAGTTTGGTTTTGACCTCTGTGGAGTTTGCGGGCTGCATTCGGCGGTTTCCAGCATCAGCTTTATCTCAAGTTCTTCTCTGTCCGCGCGACCTCGCGGTCTCTGCGGATAGGCGGCGTGTTCCTCTGTTCAGCAGCAGTTCGGCGAATAACGGGTTGTCCGCGCGACCTCACGGTCTACGCGGACTCCTTGTTGTTGTTCGGCTTCAGCAGTTTGGCGGTTTGTGCGGATTCGGCGAGCTCGACGATCTCGGCGGACTCGGCGGTCTCAGTGTTCTGTCCGCTCGGCTTGTTTTTCTGCTTTTTCTTATACTGGCGAAATCATGTCTCGCCACGTATGCCTCGCCTTGTAAAGAAGATTAATAAAATTTTCATCTGCTTGCTTCTGTCTGTGTGTTTGGTTATTTGAGTTGCTTCCTTCTTTCCGCGGTTCAAGTTGTGATCTGGGTAGTGCCGAAGATATTGATTTGGTGTTTGGGCTACCTTGTTGATCAACTTGAGAAAATTCAACATGGTATCAGAGGAAGGTTCAGTTGCTTGAGCGTTAATCAACAAGCTTTGTTGTTGCTCTGTGTGCTTCTGAAGGATAACCAAGTTAGCGCCATGGACGGTGGTTTTGCAAGAGGTCTTGGAATTGAGCTTCTGACGCCGACTAACTTCAAGAAGTGGAAGTCGTGCATGAAGAGCTATCTTCTGGGTGAGGAGTTATGGGAGGTCGTCGGTGGGGATGATCAAGTAGAAATCACTGCTGAGTTTGGAACAGCCGAGCAGGTGAGAGTGTGGAGGAAGACGAATGTCAAAGCTGAGTTTGCTCTCAAGCGGGCGGTGTCACCTGAACTCTTTGATCACATCTTAGGATGTGAATCTGCTGCTGAGATTTGGACTTCCCTTGATGGGTTGTTCAATAGGAAGAATGTAGCAAGGCTACAGTTCTTGGAGAATGAGTTGGCTAAGGCAACTCAGGGAGACCTCTCCATCTCAAGATTCTTCTTGAAGATGAAAAGCTTGTGTGCTGAGCTTTCAACACTTGATCCTGATGAGCCGATCTCCGAAGCCAAGCTGAAGAGGCACATAGTCCGCGGTCTGCGGAAGGAGTATGTGGCCTTTGTTACTTCGGTTCAAGGCTGGGCTACTCAGCCCTCTCTTCTGGAGCTGGAAAATCTGTTTGCCTCACAGGAGAGCCTGGCAAGGCAGATGGCTGGGGTAACGGTTTCTGAAGGAGCTAGTGAAGCTCTTTTCACTGAGAAGAAGAAGAAGAAGAGATGGGAAGGGAAGAAGAAGCAGACTGCAGGTGGAGATGAACCTTCATCTTCTAAACAGCAGGAGGGGAGCTTTGCTCCTAAGAAGGACTGGAAGAAGAACCTGAAATGCTACAGGTGTAATCAACCAGGCCACTTCAAGCGAGACTGCAAGGTCAAGCTGCAGCCTGGGCATGCTGCAGGCAAGGAGGAAGCCTCCTCTAGCAAGGAGGAAGCTGGCTGGGGTGGAGCTTTCATGACAGGCACTTGTGTCTGTGCCTTGTCCACCGTTGACATGGAGGACGACTGGATCGTTGACTCTAGGTGTGGTCATCACCTCACCGGAGATATGTCAAAGTTCTCTTCGTTGCAGGCATACTCAGGTAATGAAGCTATTATTACTGCTGATAATACTGTTCATGCAGTAGAGAAGGAGGGTATAGTAATGGTGGGTAGTGATAAGGGGCCACTCACGTTAAGGAGTGTTTATCATGTACCGGGTATGAAGAAAAACCTCTTCTCTATGACCAATGCGGTTGATGCTGGCTATCACGTTCTGTTTGGGCCAACAGAAGTGAAGTTCCTTCGCAACGTATCAGCGGTTAAGGCTGATGTTGCTCATGTTGGAAGGAGAGTGAAGGACTTGTTTGTTTTATCAACAAGCTCCTATGTTGATCGGATGAGGGCCAATGATAGCGCTGCTATGTGACATGAGAGGTTGGGGCATGTAGGGATGGATAAGCTGAAGGCTATGGCAAATAGGAGCCTGGTGAGAGGCTTGCCTAAGCTATCATCTTTCGGTGAGGGTCATGTTTGTGCTGGATGTCAATATGGGAAATCTCATCGTCTTCTATTTGATAAGTCACAAACAAGAAGCAAAGCACCATTGGAGGTTATTCATGGTGATCTTATGGGACCAACCGCTACTGCTAGCCTTGGTGGAAGCAGGTACATGCTTGTCTTGATTGATGACTACTCAAGATACACTTGGGTGTATTTCTTGAAGGAGAAGTCCGAAGCCTTCCGATTGTTTGTAGAGTTCAAGGAGCTGGTGGAGGGAAGGCTTAACCTGAAGATCAAAAAGCTTAGAACTGATAACGGCGGAGAGTTTGTCTCTTCCGAGTTTTCTAACTTTTGCAGGAAGCATGGAATCCAGAGAGAGCTCACTTGTGCTCATACTCCACAACAAAACGGAGTAGCGGAGCGGAAGATCCGTCATCTGACGGAGACCTGCAAATGCTGGCTTCATGCCAAGAGTATCCCAAGGTCCTTTTGGGCGGAGGGAATGTCTTGTGCAGCTTATGTCATCAATCGGATGCCTCTCAGTCCGATCAACATGAAGTCTCCCTTCGAGATGTTGCTGAAGGAGAAGCCGAGCGTTGAACACCTTCGGGTGTTTGGATCAACTTGCTATGTGCATATTCCTGATGCTCTGAGGACTAAGCTTGATGCAAAGGCAAGGAAGCTTGTCTTTGTTGGCTATGATGAGCGGAAGAAGGGATGGAGATGCATGGATCCTGTGACGAAGAAGTTCGCGGTCTCAAGAGATGTTGTCTTTGACAAACTGACGTCATATGGAGGAAGCTCGGTTGAGCTACCAGAGAGCAAGGTTGATGAAGATCTGGAGGTAGCTGAGGTTGTTGATCAGGTGGAGTTGGCTGTCTCACCAACAGCTCCAGTTGCTTCAAGTTCTGGGGGAGAAGCTTCTGGGTCAGGAAGCAGGGGGAGCATTGCTCTAAGCTTGCCGGAGAACAGAGGTGAACCAGAAGAAGCAGCGGAGGTGATTAGCAAGGAGCAGCCTCTTCGGAGGTCAAAGAGGGTTATCAAGCCTCCAACTCGCTACTGCGAAGGAAACACTGTGAGCTATGTCTCATGTTTCTTTGCAGGTCCTCTTGATGAGCGAGAGCCTGCTAACTTCAATGAGGCCACTGGAGTCAAGGAGTGGGAAGGTGCCATGAGAGAGGAGATGGATGCTCTCAAGAAGAATGAAACTTGGGATCTTGTTCCCAAAGTTGATGGCATTACTCCTGTGACTTGCAAGTGGGTGTTTAAGTTAAAGAAGAAGGCTGATGGGAGCATTGAGAGATATAAGGCTCGCCTGGTTGCTCGGGGATTCTCTCAGCAGTATGGAGAAGACTATGAGGAGACGTTCAGTCCTGTTGCAAAGATGACTTCAGTTCGGATGGTGATTGCTTTGGCTGCTTGCCAGGGGTGGAGGATGTGGCAGCTTGATGTAAAGAATGCTTTTCTTTACGGAGAGATTGACAAAGACATCTTCCTGGATCAGCCTCTTGGTTTCGTTTCTGAAGTTCATCCGGATTACGTCTGCAAGCTCAGGAAGGCTCTCTACGGGTTGAAGCAAGCTCCTAGAGCTTGATATGGGAAGATAGCAGAATATCTGCAATTCTGTGGATACCTTACTTCAAACTCGGACTCTAGCTTGTTTATCAAGAAGAAGGGGGTGCTTTCTGTCTTGGTCCTGCTGTATGTTGATGATATGATCATCACTGGGAATTCTGAAGAGGAGGTTGCTAGGCTCAGAGCTAAGCTAGCCATTCGCTTCGAGATGAAAGACCTGGGAGAGCTTCATCACTTTCTTGGTCTCGAAGTAGATAGGAAGAAGAGCGGGATCCTTATCTGCCAGAAGGGATATGTTGAGCGCATAGTGAACCGGTTTGGCTTGATTGAAGGGAAGACTTGCTCTACTCCTATGGATCAAGGGCTGAAGCTTCGACGAGATGAAGGAAGAGTTCTTCCTGATCCTTTGGTGTTCAGGGCTCTTGTTGGGAGCTTGATCTACCTGACGATTACTAGACCAGATATAGCTTATATTGTTGGTCGAGTAAGTCGGTTTATGGCAGAGCCAAGGAAATCTCATCTTGTAGCGGCTAAGATCATTCTGAAGTATGTCAAGGCTACTTCTGACATGGGACTTCTTTACAGAAGGGATGCGAGTTTCTCTCTGCTAGGTTACACGGATGCTGACTATGGTGGTGATTCGGATGACCGAAGGTCAACTTCTGGTTATGTGTTCACTTGTGGATCAGCGGGCATTTCGTGGTGTAGCAAGAAGCAGGACTCGGTATCCGTCTCTACTACGGAAGCTGAGTACAAGGCGTCTGCCTTGGCAGCTCGGGAAGCCATTTGGCTAAGGAGGCTAGTAGATGACGTCCATGAGGAAGTGCAAGGCCTTACTTTGCTCCGAGGGGATAATGAGAGTGCTCTCAAGCTGGTGAACAATCCAGTTTGTCATGCCAGGACCAAGCATATTGAGATCGATCACCACTTCATAAGGGAGAAGGTGCTGGAAGGATCTCTTGTGGTCGGTCATGTTCGGAGTGAAGATAACCTTGCTGACATCTTCACCAAGTCGCTAGCGAAGGGGCCTTTCCAGCGGCTACGTGGTCTACTCGGCCTGATCACCACTTCTCACTTCAAGGGGGAGTGTTGAAATTGGTGAAGTGAAAGTGGGTGGTCGGGCAGTCCGGGTGGATTAGGCGGACTGACCCCGCGGACTGGTTCTAGTCCGGCGGATTGATGGTTGGCGACCTAGGTAGTGTGCTGCGGTCTGGCTTTGCGGACTGAGCGGACTGGTTAGTCCGGCAGTGAGAAGCTTTGCTAGGTGGTGTGCGCGGCCTGTGCAGACTGGGCTTGGAGTCCGCACTTCTTCTTTGAAGTTGCGGTAAGCCGCGGTCTGGGCTTGTGCTGGCGGACTGGTTTGGTATCCGCCGAGCTCGCGTTTTCCTTTCTAGACTTGCCCTTCTGTGAAGTTCAGGGTTTCCGCAGTGTCCGCTGTGACCGGGCCTTGTGCCTGTGGTCGTGGACAGTGCGAGATGGAGTGGTATCCGCTGTATCCGCTGTGACCGGGCGTGTTGCCTGTGGTCGTGGTTTTTGCGAGCTGGGTTGGTGTCCGCGGAGTCCACTGTGACCGGGCGGTTTGCCTGTGGTCGTGGACTGGTGGTTGCGGACAGGTGCTGGTTCGTCTCTTCGGCGAACTGGCTTTGTACTCGGCTTGTGGCTCTTGCGTCTCGGCTAGTCCTACGTTGCTTCTGCGGACTGGGCGGACTGCCATGAGCAGGTCGCTTCTCGCCTGGACTTGGCGGGTTGGTTGACCCTGAGCGGGCGGACTCGGTGAGATGGCATTGCTAGTTGCGACCAAGGGGCGGTGACTCTATCTCATAGGGTGGTGACCACACTCCTCACCCGGCCTATAAATAGGACCCCCCGACACCTCATTTAAAAACAGAGTGAACAGTAAGTTGAGCTTGAGCATAAGCTGCGGACTGTGTTTGCTTATCCGCACGGGCTGTTTGCTTAACCGGTTTCTGTGTGCAGGTGGCGCAGCTAGCAGTGTTGAACCAGGAGTTTGGTTTTGACCTCTGTGGAGTTTGCGGGCTGCATTCGGCGGTTTCCAGCATCAGCTTTATCTCAAGTTCTTCTCTGTCCGCGCGACCTCGCGGTCTCTGCGGATAGGCGGCGTGTTCCTCTGTTCAGCAGCAGTTCGGCGAATAACGGGTTGTCCGCGCGACCTCACGGTCTACGCGGACTCCTTGTTGTTGTTCGGCTTCAGCAGTTTGGCGGTTTGTGCGGATTCGGCGAGCTCGACGATCTCGGCGGACTCGGCGGTCTCAGTGTTCTGTCCGCCCGGCTTGTTTTTCTGCTTTTTCTTATACTGGCGAAATCATGTCTCGCCACGTATGCCTCGCCTTGTAAAGAAGAATAATAAAATTTTGATCTGCTTGCTTCTGTCTGTGTGTTTGGTTATTTGAGTTGCTTCCTTCTTTCCGCGGTTCAAGTTGTGATCTGGGTAGTGCCGAAGATATTGATTTGGTGTTTGAGCTACCTTGTTGATCAACTTGAGAAAATTCAACAACGCACACTCAAGACTTACCTCCTACCGGTGTTGAGAAGTCAAATAAACTTGGAATAGGGAAATGCACACGAGGAGGGGGGTGGGGGTACCACCAGACGCACACACTCGAGGCTTACCTCCTACCAGTGCCGAGAAATCAAAAAAACTTGGATAAATAATGACATTCGGGGGATCCCTCCGGACGCACAGACTCGAGGCTTACCTCATACCAGTGTTGAGAAGTCGAAGCAACTTCGAATAAGGAATAAGACTCAAGGGGTCCTGCCGGACGCACACTCTGAAGGATTACCTCCTACCAGTGCTGAGAAATCGAGCATTCCTTAGCGCCTCAGGGGGTCCCACCGGACGCACACACTCGAGCATTCCTCGGCGCATCTTACGTACACAAGACTTGTACATGAACGCTAAAAAGTAAATAGCATGACAGCACTGCATATAATACACACATTTATTTAGAACAACAATAGCAACAACACTTAAGCCTTTATTCCACTATAATGAGGTTATTTAGAAAAACAATAAACAACATAAAATTAGAATAATAGCCACCTATCAATTATGTCCAAAAAAACTCAAAACATTCAAAAGAAAGATAGCATGTACATAAGTACATATGGCATGCTACATGAGCGCTTAAAGACTGCAACACTTGAGGGTCTCAATTTTTTCAGTTTATATCCGGCAATAACATAACATAATAAACTCCATAAAACTGGCATTCATGCTTAAGATGTTGCAATTAAAGGTCTCTTGCCACCTTGTTCTAAAAAACAGGTACAAAACAAGCAACTGTGGCAATTGCAACCGATAGAAGTGTGGTGTACATCAAAATCCGTACATGCTTGTCTTGATTGATGACTACTCAAGATACACTTGGGTGTATTTCTTGAAGGAGAAGTCCGAAGCCTTCCGATTGTTTGTGGAGTTCAAGGAGCTGGTGGAGGGAAGGCTTAACCTGAAGATCAAAAAGCTTAGAACTGATAACGACGGAGAGTTTGTCTCTTCCGAGTTTTCTAACTTTTGCAGGAAGCATGGAATCCAGAGAGAGCTCACTTGTGCTCATACTCCTCAACAAAACGGAGTAGCGGAGCGGAAGATCCGTCATCTGACGGAGACCTGCAAATGCTGGCTTCATGCCAAGAGTATCCCAAGGTCCTTTTGGGCGGAGGGAATGTCTTGTGCAGCTTATGTCATCAATCGGATGCCTCTCAGTCCGATCAACATGAAGTCTCCCTTCGAGATGTTGCTGAAGGAGAAGCCGAGCGTTGAACACCTTCGGGTGTTTGGATCAACTTGCTATGTGCATATTCCTGATGCTCTGAGGACTAAGCTTGATGCAAAGGCAAGGAAGCTTGTCTTTGTTGGCTATGATGAGCGGAAGAAGGGATGGAGATGCATGGATCCTGTGACGAAGAAGTTCGTGGTCTCAAGAGATGTTGTCTTTGACGAACTGACGTCATATGGAGGAAGCTCAGTTGAGCTACCAGAGAGCAAGGTTGATGAAGATCTGGAGGTAGCTGAGGTTGTTGATCAGGTGGAGCTGACTGTCTCACCAACAGCTCCAGTTGCTTCAAGTTCTGGGGGAGAAGCTTCTGGGTCAGGAAGCAGGGGGAGCATTGCTCTAAGCTTGCCGGAGAACAGAGGTGAACCAGAAGAAGCAGCGGAGGTGATTAGCAAGGAGCAGCCTCTTCGGAGGTCAAAGAGGGTTATCAAGCCTCCATCTCGCTACTGCGAAGGAAACACTGTGAGCTATGTCTCATGTTTCTTTGCAGGTCCTCTTGATGAGCGAGAGCCTGCTAACTTCAATGAGGCCACTGGAGTCAAGGAGTGGGAAGGTGCCATGAGAGAGGAGATAGATGCTCTCAAGAAGAATGAAACTTGGGATCTTGTTCCCAAAGTTGATGGCATTACTCCTGTGACTTGCAAGTGGGTGTTTAAGTTAAAGAAGAAGGCTGATGGGAGCATTGAGAGATACAAGGCTCGCCTGGTTGCTCGGGGATTCTCTCAGCAGTATGGAAAAGACTATGAGGAGACGTTCAGTCCTGTTGCAAAGATGACTTCAGTTCGGATGGTGATTGCTTTGACTGCTTGCCAGGGGTGGAGGATGTGGCAGCTTGATGTAAAGAATGTTTTTCTTTACGGAGAGATTGACAAAGACATCTTCATGGATCAGTCTCTTGGTTTCGTTTTTGAAGTTCATCCGAATTACGTCTGCAAGCTCAGGAAGGCTCTCTACGGGTTGAAGCAAGCTCCTAGATCTTGGTATGGGAAGATATCAGAATATCTGCAATTCTGTGGATACCTTGCTTCAAACTCGGACTCTAGCTTGTTTATCAAGAAGAAGGGGGAGCCTTCTGTCTTGGTCCTGCTGTATGTTGATGATATGATCATCACTGGGAATTCTGAAGAGGAGGTTGCTAGGCTCAGAGCTGAGCTAGCCATTCGCTTCGAGATGAAAGACTTGGGAGAGCTTCATCACTTTCTTGGTCTCGAAGTAGATAGAAAGGAGAGCGGGATCCTTATCTGCCAGAAGGGATATGCTGAGCGCATAGTGAACCGGTTTGGCTTGATTGAAGGAAAGACTTGCTCTACTCCTATGGATCAAGGGCTGAAGCTTCGACGAGATGAAGGAAGAGTTCTTCCTGATCCTTTGGTGTTCAGGGCTCTTGTTGGGAGCTTGATCTACCTGACGATTACTAGACCAGATATAGCTTATGCTGTTGGTCGAGTAAGTCGGTTTATGGCAGAGCCAAGGAAATCTCATCTTGTAGCGGCTAAGATCATTCTGAAGTATGTCAAGGCTACTTCTGACATGGGACTTCTTTACAGAAGGGATGCGAGTTTCTCTCTGCTAGGTTACACGGATGCTGACTATGGTGGTGATTCGGATGACCGAAGGTCAACTTCTGGTTATGTGTTCACTTGTGGATCAGCGGGCATTTCGTGGTGTAGCAAGAAGCAGGACTCGGTATCCGTCTCTACTACGGAAGCTGAGTACATGGCGTCTGCCTTGGCAGCTCGAGAAGCCATTTGGCTAAGGATGCTAGTAGATGACGTCCATGAGGAAGTGCAAGGCCCTACTTTGCTCCGAGGGGATAATGAGAGTGCTCTCAAGCTGGTGAACAATCCAGTTTGTCATGCCAGGACCAAGCATATTGAGATCGATCACCACTTCATAAGGGAGAAGGTGTTGGAAGGATCTCTTGTGGTCGGTCATGTTCGGAGTGAAGATAACCTTGCTGACATCTTCACCAAGTCGCTAGCGAAGGGGCCTTTCCAGCGGCTACGTGGTCTACTCGGCCTGATCACCACTTCTCACTTCAAGGGGGAGTGTTAAAATTGGTGAAGTGAAAGTGGGTGGTCGGGCAGTCCGGGCGGATTAGGCGGACTGACCGCGCGGACTGGTTCTAGTCCGGCGGGTTGATGGTTGGCGACCTGGGTAGTGTGTTGCGGTCTGGCTTTGCGGACTGCGCGGACTGGTTAGTCCGACAGTGAGAAGCTCTGCTAGGTGGTGTGCGCGGCCTGTGCAGACTGGGCTTGGAGTCCGCACTTCTTCTTTGAAGTTGCGATAAGCCGCGGTCTGGGCTTGTGCTGGCGGACTGGTTTGGTATCCGCCGAGCTCGCGTTTTCCTTTCTAGACTTGCCCTTCTGTGAAGTTCAGGGTTTCCGCAGTGTCCGCTGTGACCGGGCCTTGTGCTTGTGGTCGTGGACAGTGCGAGATGGAGTGGTATCCGCTGTATCCGCTGTCTCCGCTGTGACCGGGCGTGTTGCCTGTGGTCGTGGTTTTTGCGAGCTGGGTTGGTGTCCGCGGAGTCCACTGTGACCGGGCGGTTTGCATGTGGTCGTGGACTGGTGGTTGCGGACAGGTGCTGGTTCGTCTCTTCGGCGAACTGGCTTTGTACTCGGCTTGTTGCTCTTGCGTCTCGGCTAGTCCTACGTTGCTTCTGCGGACTGGGCGGACTGCCATGAGCAGGTCGCTTCTCGCCTGGACTTGGCGGGTTGGTTGACCCTGAGCGGGCGGACTCGGCGAGATGACATTGCTAGTTGCGACCAAGGGGCGGTGACTCTATCTCATAGGGTGGTGACCACACTCCTCACCCGGCCTATAAATAGGACCCCCCGGCACCTCATTTAAAAACAGAGTGAACAGTAAGTTGAGCTTGAGCATAGGCTGCGGACTGTGTTTGCTTATTCGCACGGGCTGTTTGCTTAACCGGTTTCTGTGTGCAGGTGGCGCAGCTAGCAGTGTTGAACCAGGAGTTTGGTTTTGACCTCTGTGGAGTTTGCGGGCTGCATTCGGCGGTTTCCAGCATCAGCTTTATCTCAAGTTCTTCTCTGTCCGCGCGACCTCGCGGTCTCTGCGGATAGGCGGCGTGTTCCTCTTTTCAGCAGCAGTTCGGCGAATAACGGGTTGTCCGCGCGACCTCACGGTCTACGCGGACTCCTTGTTGTTGTTCGGCTTCAGCAGTTTGGCGGTTTGTGCGGATTCGGCGAGCTCGACAATCTCGGCGGACTCGGCGGTCTCAGTGTTCTGTCCGCCCGGCTTGTTTTTCTGTTTTTTCTTATACTGGCGAAATCATGTCTCGCCACGTATGCCTCGCCTTGTAAAGAAGATTAATAAAATTTTGATCTGCTTGCTTCTGTCTGTGTGTTTGGTTATTTGAGTTGCTTCCTTCTTTCCGCGGTTCAAGTTGTGATCTGGGTAGCGCCGAAGATATTGATTTGGTGTTTGGGCTACCTTGTTGATCAACTTGAGAAAATTCAACAACGCACACTCAAGACTTACCTCCTACCGGTGTTGAGAAGTCAAATAAACTTGGAATAGGGAAATGCACACGAGGAGGGGGGTGGGGGTACCACCAGACGCACACACTCGAGGCTTACCTCCTACCAGTGCCGAGAAATCAAAAAAACTTGGATAAATAATGACATTCGGGGGATCCCTCCGGACGCACAGACTCGAGGCTTACCTCATACCAGTGTTGAGAAGTCGAAGCAACTTCGAATAGGGAATAAGACTCAAGGGGTCCTGCCGGACGCACACTCTGAAGGATTACCTCCTACCAGTGCTGAGAAATCGAGCATTCCTTAGCGCCTCAGGGGGTCCCACCGGACGCACACACTCGAGCATTCCTCGGCGCATCTTACGTACACAAGACTTGCACATGAACGCTAAAAAGTAAATAGCATGACAGCACTGCATATAATACACACATTTATTTAGAACAACAATAGCAACAACACTTAAGCCTTTATTCCACTATAATGAGGTTATTTAGAAAAACAATAAACAACATAAAATTAGAATAATAGCCACCTATCAATTATGTCCAAAAAAAACTCAAAACATTCAAAAGAAAGATAGCATGTACATAAGTACATATGGCATGCTACATGAGCGCTTAAAGACTGCAACACTTGAGGGTCTCAATTTTTTCAGTTTATATCCGGCAATAACATAACATAATAAACTCCATAAAACTGGCATTCATGCTTAAGATGTTGCAATTAAAGGTCTCTTGCCACCTTGTTCTAAAAAACAGGTACAAAACAAGCAACTGTGGCAATTGCAACCGATAGAAGTGTGGTGTACATCAAAATCCGTCCTTCATCGTTTCTGAAGAAGGAGGCATGGTAGATGGGCAAGTTTATAAGCACCAAAGCAGCACACAAGAAGAATTGCAGGGACAGTTGTTCCAGAGCTCCCATTCCTCCACCTGCCAACACATTTACAGCTCCCCCAATCAAGCAAAAGAGGTTAAGCATTGCTACCGTCGATAGCACCGTGAACATCGGCGAAGTTGACCCGAACTCGATGATCCCTCGCTCATACCTCTTCAAAGTCTCATCATGTGCCACCTTTGGCGTAACGACGAAGGATGAATCGGCAATGCCGAGCAGCTTTAGAGTTGTATTCACCAAGGCAAAAAGGTATGAAGTTGTCCTGCGATATAAGTCCATTCTATTCCCATTCCACCAACACTTGAATGTTGCTCCATAAAAATGTGACTCCCAGAAGCTAAAAGCATTGCTGAATGCAATCACAAATGCAAATGGCGCAAACCAAAAACTAGAAACCTGCACACACACACAAACAATCAGCCTTTGAAAGAAGGATCATGCATGGGAGGTTTTTTGGCCCATTGCATCCCCAAAATATCTTATTTGGGCACTTTGCACCCCAAATTTTTAAAATTGGCACTTCGCACCCTCTAATTACAGATTTTTGACACTTTGAACCCCAATGTTGAAATTTAAGGGATATTTAGGTCCGGAAACCACCCAAAATGCTCATTTTGACACTTTGCATCCCAAACTACCTTATTTTTGCTATTTGCAAAGTGCCAAAATGAGCATTTTGGGTGGTACCCAGACCTAAATATCCCTTAAATTTCAGTCTTGGGGTCCAAAGTGCCAAAAAACTATAATTAGGAGGTGCAAAGTGTCAATTTTAAAAATTCAGGGTGCAAAGTGTCAAAATAGGATAATTCAGGGGTGCAAAGTGCCAAAAAGCCTGCAGGAGAGAATATGAATTAAGAGGGAATTCAAAGGTAGACATACACTAGGGAATACAGAAATCCCATGAACGATGCAAATAGAAGGGATTACAACATAGATAAGAGTCGGAATGGAGCTGAAACCCCATGAACCACAAAAGATGTGCCCAATTTGAAGGCCGAGCTTTGTTCTGCCGAAACCGTACAGGGGAGGACAATACTTAGACAGTAGAAATTGGAGGTGCCCTTCAGCCCATCTCTGAATCTGTACCAGAGATTGAGAGAGTGTTGTTGGAGCAAGACCGAGGAACGCTGCTCTTTTAGGATTCAAATATGCTGATTTCCAGCCCCTGCATTGAATGGAGAATCCGGTGATGATATCTTCGACAGCACAGCCATACTTCACGCCCATCTGCAGCATTACCATTGCGAAAGAAAGAAGCTTCATTATTGCTCTTACAAATGAGAAGAAATGTATATTCAAACCTCATTTCCCCATTGAGTGTTCTCTTCATAAGAACAAGTCGCAAGACTCCTTGTTCTCTCTTCTAAAGCTCCAACGCTTTCTTCATGGATCTTCGGTCGCTGCCTTTCCAGCCAAATTTTATTTGTCTCATGACTATATATTCTCCCATTCAGACATTCTCTCCTATGGAAGCAGCATGAGCCGGTGTAGAATGGACCTCCTTGTCCATCTAGCCCAGGAAAATACACCTTCAACGCAATGAGTTTTTCAAAAGAGCTTAGCAAATCTATCCTACAATTCGGAGTCGACCATACGAATCCTCATTCTGAACAAATTCTTGTCAAGTGATGCATATTTTGGTGTTGTAAAATGTGATTTTTTTAAACTCTTCATGATATCTTATTTCATTAGTCAAAAACAAATTTCTCAAACTTTATGAATTTAAGAAGCTACCTCGTGAACAATTTTGAAAGAACTGGCGTACAAGTCATTCTCCGTGAGATTAACAAAGTATTGAGCGAACTGTACAAAAGCGTACTCATGGCCTCTCTCTTCATCCATGAACAGGCACAATGCATCTCTGATCGGCTGAGAACTATTAGCACACATATCACAGTCGATAGTGAGAATGATCGGACCGTGCCTTATCTCCCCAGAAACTCTCAGCTGCATGCTTTAAAAGATATCTGATTAGTCAAGAAATTCTATGTAAGGTTAATATAAGATGAAGAAGACAAAAGTATGGTTTTTCTGCTGTTTCTACCAATGCATTCAGAGCCCCGGCTTTAAAATTATGGTGATAGTTTATGCGTTTCTCACGGGCCACATAAACAAATGTAGGCATGGCAAATCCATCAGTGTCTTGAGCATTCTCGTCCCTTCCATCAATTAGTATCTGCAAAATAAAACAAATTTTGCTTGCATTACAAATTTGCAGAGTTCATTCATCCAAAAACACGAGAAGAAAAGAAAAATGGCATGCCTTGACAATGGCTTGGTGATCTTTAGAGGTAGTTTTGGAGCCCCACTCTGAAAATGCTTCATGCTGTGCCTTAATCTCATTCGATATGTCACCATGTTTCATCTCCGCATCAATTCGACGTTCCATATCTTCGTACAATTTCTATACCGAAAAGAATTCAGATATTTATCGAACGTCTTTCCTCTTGCAAAATTCTGAAAAAGTGAACTGAGAACTCCTACCTTCATAGCCGTCCACTCCGAGACATTTGAATTATGTGCTGTTACTGATGATTTTGAGAAGAAGAGGGCTGGGGACATAGGCTGTGCATTGAACTTCCGACAGAAAGGAATCCATGATTTTGCGAACCGCGATGCCTCTAGTAGAGCGTAGAAAGTAAAGATAGAACCACCGTCATCAGATACATAGACGCTCAGTTTCTCTGGCGGATAATCATAGGCCAGGACTGATAAAGCTGTGTTGATTACAATTGTAGGGGGCTCTAATGTTGGATCAGCGGTGCAAATGAAAACATCTACTCCAGGCAGTTTGTCCTCAAATCTGTGAAAATTACTTCATTAAGCTGTCAGCTTTACATTATTAGACTCCTCAAAAATAGGACATCTAAACATGGTAAAACATCAATACAGAGGTTGAGTGGCTGCGAATTTTAGGTAATTTTGCGGCAAAGCTCCGCCTCTTGATGCTTCAAGATTAGAGGAGTATGAATTTCTAATAAAATCATCTGTTTCTCTCAGTTATGTGTGTTTATTTCCTATCTTAATAAGTTCACTTTAAACTACATATATGATAAGATTAAAAAATGTAATGAAGTAATTATCTGTGAACAAGAATTCGTGCTTCAATTTGGAGTCAAAGTTCTACCTTGCAATATTTCTAGCTTTGAAACATAAGTTTAAGCGTTTGCTGAACTTAACAATGTCTATTGTCATGGGCCATTGAAAACACTTTTATGGGTGCATAAAATCGGCTAAATAGGGGTTTCGATCCCCTTACTTAAATCACCTCCAAGATATTAGTCTCCATATTTTTTTTCTTTGGGATTTTACTCGCCCCAAGTTCTCTTTGATTGGGGATCAAGAGTTTTGTAGCACGAGTTATTGGGCTTGTTCGAACTTGATTAGTTACCTATCATATTTTGAATCGCCTGATGGATGACACGTGTTAGCAGTCGCATTTAGAGCAATGTTTTCATATTTCGATGTATTTTTTATTTATTTATATCATTTTTAGTGAGTTTAGGCAACCGTTTGATCGTGTGATTTGTACCGTTCAAAATGATTGCCCTAAAAGAGCTGTCTATTTAAATAAGTGTAGGGGTTGGTTATTGATGATCACGGATTTTGGATTGTTTCTTCCTAGAATCCGACGGTCTATTCATAGTGCCAACTATATAAGGCCCTGGGTGCCGACTTCATGAGGCCATGGGTGCCTACTCCTTGAGGCTCTGGGTGTCGACTACTAAGTATTTCCCTTCTGTGTCCTTGTATTTTATGTTGTCCGCACCTCTCCCATCCATCATATCCACCATCCGATCAACCTAGCATCTATTCTCCCCCTCCAAACTCGACCATATCGCCATATCTTTCTACCAAACAGCCCCATCACCTTTGTCGGCCCCACCCTACCATATATATCTCCATCCGGCCTTGTCCAAGTGTTGATTTTATTGGCTCCTACCCGATTCAAGTGGACCGGACCACTTTATATATATATATATACAAAAGCATGCGGAACATGCTTTGTATATATATATATATATATATTATATTATATATATTATAATATATATATTATATATATATATATATAAATTAATGAAAGCATGCTCCGCATGCTTTCATTAATCTATATATATATTTATATATATATATAGGATAGGAATTCAGACAGTAAGAGCAAGCCGCCTGGTAGAAGGAGTAGAGCCGGCCAACAGGAGGATCAGCTCTCTCTTGTTCGTGCACTCGGAGCGGTCGTGGCCGAGGGTGTTCGTCGCCGGTCTTGGAGGAGTTAACCGCCGACGTTAAGAGAGTTGTTGTCGGGCTCGGTTGGAGTTGCTCGCCGGCGTTGCAGTGGAGAGACACGCTGTCGACGGCGTGCGTGTGTGCAGTTAGCCTCGACGGTGGTGGCGTTGTTCTCCGATAGTGACGGTGGTGGCGTTGTTCTCCGGTGGTGGCGGTGGTTGCGGTTGAACGTCGGACCTCGACGTTGAAGGTTCGGTGAACCTTGTGCGTCCGTTGTGCTAGCGGATTGCAGTCAAGATTGTCCTCTCTCCCGCGGATCGAGCGTGTCCGGCTTCTCCGCGGCGTTTCTGTATCGGACGTTGATCATTATTGTGATATTTTTGTTATAAAATATTGACGTTATTTTTCTTTGTATTTTTGACTGTTCAGTGGAATTTGTGGAGCCAATTCCTAACAAGTGGTATCAGAGCAGGTTCGGTAGACGACCGTGATTGGACGTTCTAGGAAGGGTTTGACTGCGGTGGTGAACGACTAGGTCCTCTTCCCACTCTTTCAGATCCGACCTTTGAACAAATCAGGTCTTCTAGTTTGTCGGCGACAGTCATGGCAGGGAAGAACGCAACGTTGGATAGATTTTCCGTAGAGAAGTTCAATGGCAGTGGGAATTTTAGCCTATGGCAGATTCGAGTTAAAGATATGTTGGTTCAACAAGGTTTGATTCGAGTCTTGCGGGGGCGCGACAAATTAACCACGGCGGTGAAAGATGAGGAATGGCAGGATCTTGATGAAAAAGCCACGAGCACAATCAGGATGTGTGTTGCTGACCAGGTGCTCTTCAACATCGGGACTGAAGAGACGGCAGTCGAGCTTTGGGAGAAGCTGGAGCGACTGTACTTGGCAAAATCCGTGACGACAAGATTGTTGCTGAAGCAGCGCCTCTATGCGCTGAAGATGCAGGAAGGTGGCAACCTGCAGGAACACTTCAATGTGTTCAACGGTCTTCTGAGCCAATTGCATGTGGTTGGCTCGAAGGTAGAGGAAGAAGACAAAACCCTCTTGCTTCTTACCTCGCTCCCAGCGTCTTTCAAACACATGGTGACTACGCTCCTGTATGGGAAAGATACGGTGGGGCTGGAAGAAGTCACGTCGGCGCTGTTATCCAGTCAGATGTTCAAGGACCCCACTCCTAGGGGTGACCAGATCTTGGTAGCGCATGAACGCGGGAGGAGTTTTGACAAAGGATCGAGCAGTGCACGAGCTCGGTCGGCGTCGAAGAAGGCAGTGACGTGTTACCACTGCAGACAGGTTGGTCATATTAGGAGAAATTGTCCGCAGCGTGCAGGAAGTTCTGGAACTTCGAAGGATGTCCAAGATGCGGGCATGGTGACACTCGACCTGGAAGGAGATGACGAATTTTATTGCGTCACTGAGAGTCAAGGTGACTCTAATAGCTGGATCTTGGATTCGGATGCTTCGCAACACATTTGCTCAGATGCGGCGATGTTCAGTTCACTGGAGGTGACGTCTGGGTCGGTCTTTTTGGGTGACGGCTCAGTATGTGAGGTCACGGGGAAAGGGACTGTGGACATTCTGACGCATGACGGAGCAGTGCGCAGGCTTGAGCGGGTACACCTGGTACCTAAGTTGCGCAGGAATCTGATTTCGTTGGGCAGATTGGATTCCAGTGGTTGCAGTTTTGCAGCAAGAGATGGAGTTCTGACGGTGAGGCGAGGGCGCACCGTGCTCATGCGAGCTTTGCAGCACGGTAGTTTGTACCGGCTGATGGGGACCACGATGCAAGGTGGTGTGCCCATGATTTCTGCTGCCGACAGAGGTGATAGTCGTGGTGGTGCAGTGGATCGCCTTCCAGGGACTCGGGTTCGACGAGTCAGTTTTTGCGATCCGGTTGCGACGACGTTCAAAGGTTGAGCCGAGCAGGGATGAGTCGACTGGAGCAGGTCGGCTGACGCCTCAAATCGTTGAGGTGGTGTTTCGCGCAGTTGTGTGCTTCGTGCAGGTGGTGGTAGTGGAACCAGGGTATGAGCCAAGGTGGTGTTTGTTGATTTTATTGGCTCCTACTCGGTTCAAGTGGACCGGACCACTTTATATATATATATATATACAAAAGCATGCGGAACATGCTTTGTATATATATATATATTATATTATATATATTATAATATATATATATATATAATATATATATATTATATATATATATATATATATATATATAAATTAATGAAAGCATGCTCCGCATGCTTTCATTAATCTATATATATATATATTTATATATATAGGGTGGTGTTAAAGGCACACCATCTTCGGCTTTGTGCACACCAATACTATGTGCACCCATTGAAATTTTATGTGCACACCATCTTCGCCTTTGTGCACACCAATACTATGTGCACAGTCTGAGCAAACATAGCTGCAATGTATGTGAACTCGTTGGGCGCCGTTGTCGTCTCCTTCATCAGAGCAAACAGATCGACGGCAAGGCGGCCATGACCGTGCATCGCGAGCCCTCCGATCATCACGTTCCAAAGCACGACGTCTTTGCTCGAAACCCAGCGGAACACCTCCAAAGCTGCTTCAACGCACCCGCATCTGCTACATGTCCACAAGAGCTGTGGGGAAGATGACGTTGTCGTGATTGCATAGTTTTTTTAAAATGAAATACGCTCCTTTTTGAACTGCGCCTTCTACGTTCATTTTCAGGAGAAGTGTTCAACATGAAAGTTGTAGATCTCGACAATATCTACAACTTTCATGTTGAACACTTTTTGATTTAAAGCCGTTTAGGCCCCCAATTTGGCCCCCGGAAAAAATCTACGCGGAACATTTAATGTTCCACGTGATTTTTTCCGGGGGCCAAATCGGGGGCCTAAACGGCTTTAAATCAAAAAGTGTTCAACATGAAAGTTGTAGATATTGTCGAGATCTACAACTTTCATGTTGAACACTTCTCCTGAAAATGAACGTAGAAGACGCAGTTCAAAAAGCGCATATCGGGAAGGGGGAGGCGGGTTGCTTCGGCTTTAGTTGGGTGGGGTTTAAAAAACCTAAATTATTAAGGATTATATTTTTGATGGGTGTGCACATAGCCGAAAATGGTGTGCCTTTAACACCACCCTATATATATATAGGATAGGAATTCAGACAGTAAGAGCAAGCCGCCTGGTAGAAGGAGTAGAGCCGGCCAACAGGAGGATCAGCTCTCTCTTGTTCGTGCACTCGGAGCGGTCGTGGCCGAGGGTGTTCGTCGCCGGTCTTGGAGGAGTTAACCGCCGGCGTTAAGAGAGTTGTTGTCGGGCTCGGTTGGAGTTGCTCGCCGGCGTTGCAGTGGAGAGACACGCTGTCGACGGCGTGCGTGTGTGCAGTTAGCCTCGACGGTGGTGGCGTTGTTCTCCGGTAGTGACGGTGGTGGCGTTGTTCTCCGGTGGTGGCGGTGGTTGCGGTTGAACGTCGGACCTCGACGTTGAAGGTTCGGTGAACCTTGTGCGTCCGTTGTGCTAGCGGATTGCAGTCAAGATTGTCCTCTCTCCCGCGGACCGAGCGTGTCCGGCTTCTCCGCGGCGTTTCTGTATCGGACGTTGATCATTATTGTGATATTTTTGTTATAAAATATTGACGTTATTTTTCTTTGTATTTTTGACTGTTCAGTGGAATTTGTGGAGCCAATTCCTAACACCAAGGACTCCCAGTAGCCTTCGTCCCTTCCAGGTATCTCATCACGCACCGCTAACTTCCAAGGCCCATACCACTAGCATTTAGCCTCTCATATGCCAGTTGTTTGTGATAGGAGAAATGATTTTCTGTATATTCACACTTGAATAAAGGGAATACATATACATGTCCAAGAGAGGGTGATCATAACACCCGTGGTGACTCCAAGCTAACACTAACACACATAAAGCACATCATATCTAACACCCCCCCCCCCCCCCTCACAAACTCACGGGGGATCATACACCGAGGTTTGGACAGTAGATATGCATGTTGTGTCCTCGTCTGCGGCTTTGTTATCAAGTCTGTGATCTGCTGCTCGGAAGGGATAAAGGAAGGAGCAAGAGTGACACGACCATAGTGCTTACGCAGGAAGAAAACATTCACCCCGATATGCTTGGAGAGAGAATTCTTCACCGGATTTAGAGTAATCTGAATAGCACCGGTGTTATCACAGTAGAGGGGAGTGAGATCTGGAGAAGAGACACCAAGATTCTCAAGAAGTCAACGAAGCCAAATAATATCCTCAACAGTGGTAGTCATGGCTTGAAGCTCAACCTCAGTGCTGAAACGAGAAACACCAGTCTGTTTCTTGGACTTCCATGCAATAAGTGAAGAACCCAAGAACAGACAGAAACCAGTGACAAAGCGAAGGTCAACAAGATCACTAGCCCAGGTGGAGTCGGAATAAACACGTAGCTGCAGAGAACTACTGCTGGAGAAGATGAAACTACGAGACGTCGCACGGAGATAGCGCAAGAGCCGCAACAGATGACCATAATGCACAAAGGTGGGTGCACTAACAAATAGACTCAGCACATGAATAACATGGGCGGTGTCGGGCAGAATAATGGTGAGATAGACGAAACTCCCCACGAGGTGGCGGTATCAAGTAGGATCAGAGAGTGGAACCCCATCATCCGGACGTAGCTGAAGGTGGAGCTCCATAAGGGTGTTCACTGTGCGAGAGTCAGAGAGAGCAGCCCGAGCAAGAAGATCTAATGTGTAGCGCTGCTGAAAGAGTTGAAATCCGCGATCTGTAGAGCTGACCTCAAGACACAAGAAGTAGTTCAGCTAGCCAAGGTCAGTCATCTGAAACTGCCGCTGAAGGTGATGTTTGACGAAGGCCACATGAGAAGGATCATCACCAGTAATAATCATATCATCCACATACAATAACAAAAGGGTCCGACCACGAGAGAAGGAGTACACGAACAGAGCTGGATCATGTGGATAAGACTGGAAACCGGCGGCTGTAATGGCTGACCTGAAACGTCCTGGATGTTGGAGTCTGAGATTTTGCGAGTCGTGTTCTTTCGATTTTTGAGTACTAGAGGCAGGACAATCTTCGCTCTACCCAAGCTGCTCGTCCCCACGTCGGTGAAGTTTTCCATATGCATGTCAAAATCAGAAAGTGTTGGGAATCCGCTGCCAACTCTGGTCGCGGTTTCCTTTGCTAGTAATGGCTTCATTGACGGCTTATTGGAGGACCCGTCAGACGACTTCTTGAACGACTTCCCCAGCTTATTAGGATCAGGCTTCTTTGCGGCCTCCTTTCTGAGGTCCATCGAAGCGAGGAGGGTGGCGTTCAGACTCATGACAGGTAGAAGTCGCGAGTAGCAGCTAGCAGTTTTCGAGGGGTGTCTGAACGCTGTTAGCTGCTACTGTAGTAGCAGCTAGCAGTTACCAGCATACTTTCCCGAACCCCCGTAGTCTCAAAAAAAGTGCAGGAATTATGTTAATGCAAATCCTGCGACGAAAGGCAGCATCAGGCGGCGCCAGAAGTAGAGCGACCAAGCGGTTACTTCGGGTGCCCGGGGCACTCTCCAGGAAGTAGTGTGCGTACAACAATGTTCGACATGAGGTCGGGCGACCTCTCAGGAGACAGTTCGGCAGTCTGCCAAAGTAGTCGTTGTGGGTGCTGCATCAGATCTCGTGCTGGCTCTCCTCCTCGAGATCAACGAATACGGTCATGCGCGGCCTCTTACCTCAATCCCCCACCGTCCGACTCTTCGTGTACCTCATGCGGCAGCGCATTTAATGTCATGTTTAATGAGCCATTGAATGTATGGCTCTTCGTGTAATCGTTCGAGCAGCCTATCCTCAAATATAAATAGGGACCATGAGTGCTCGAATGGGGACAACGGTCTTAGCGCAGAACCTATTACGTCGTAGGTGCAGACACTAAGTCTCCCAGTCTTCTTTTCTTCTGCCCCTTGTATTCATGCATACCACTCGGGTATTAGCGCTTTCATTCTGTAACCCTTTTGGCATAATCAAAGAGCCCGCCGCAGGAGAGGCATTCGCCGCAGTGAGTCAGTCTAGTGTTCGTCGCTGCCAGCGACACCCACTTTTCTGTGTTTCTTTTTTGCTCACCGAGCCCGCGGGGCAAAGTAGTCGGTCGATTGGAGTCACGGAACTCCCCAATTGATTGTTGAGTGTGGAAGCCAGGCGACAAATTTTGCACCAACACTTTTTATTCTTTATTTTTTATTTCTTTTGCTCTGAAATAACAAAAACTAAAGTGTAGAGTACGTGATTAGAGCAAAATTACACAAATATTGAATATCATTCGCATAAGCTTTTCCCTTCACTTTATACTCTTATTATATATTGCAAATGTTATTTCACTTGTTTCTCTATTTTTAAGACAAATGAGATTTTTTTTTGACAAAATACCAGAAGAAAGAAGTGATTGTGAGCTGTAGAGGCACAATACAGAGAAGAAAGTAGTGGACACTGTCAGTGACAAGACCTTGTTTGGAGAGCTAGTCCAGCATTTGGAGGTTTGTTCACTATTAGCTCTGTTTGACATTCCGGCGGGAACTAGGAGGAGAAAACTATTTGGGGCGCTGTTTACGAGCTCCCGACGAGAACGGCCGGCATAAAAGGGTGTCAGCCAGACGTTTAGTGATGCGACCCCAACTGGGCACTGGGCTGCTCGCAGGGCTATCTCGCCCCGGATCCATAGCCAGCCCCAGCCGGGCCCATCAGGTCCCACGGACCATACACCCCAACCCTTCTCCTCAGGCCCGCTTGGCTGCTCACAAGGCCCACGGCCCAGGATCCATAGCCTCACGGCGTTGAGGCAGGTTGTTGAGGTGGGGGCTCGATCCCCGTACCTCCTAGATAAGATACGCTTCCGCGGAACTCTTATCACCAACTAAGCAGCCCAGTGCCCAGTTGGGGTCGCATCATTTAGGCTATGTTTGAGAACTCGGGCCGGCAGGAGGCCGGCGAGGAGAAAGGAAACGGCCGTTCTAAACGCCGGATTGGTGCTCTTCCCACCAGCGTCAAAAAGCCGGGCTTGAACCCTTTTACGCCGGCTGTTCTCGCCGGGAGCTCGCAAACAACGTCGCAAACAGTTTTCTCCGGCTCGTTCCCGCCGGAATGTCAATGTAACAACTGTATATCCACGTGGCAAGTTGTTATTGACTATTGTAATTAGCATGCCTCTATAAATAGGCATCCCCTGTAATAGCTTGGAGAGGAATGAATATGAATGTCTTTTCTGTTTCCTTTAGTAGTTTAGAATAGGAGTAGTTCTAGGAATTAGTACCGAAGGCCCAGCCTTCTTCCCCTTCGACGCCGGCGACCATCGCCGGCGATCTTGTAACGGCTCCGACCGTTACAGTCAAGCAGAGCCTTAGACGCTGGTGGGAAGAGCACCAGTCGACCGTTTAAAGCGGCCGTTTCTTCTCTCCTCGCCGGCCTCCCGCCGGGCCGGGTTCTCAAACATAGCTTAAAACAGACAAACAAACAGATACACAACCAAATTGATCTTGCCGTGTTCTACAGTTACCAATGAAAAGATGCGATATTTGGGCGACTCTTTCAAGAGATGCGGGCAGCCATGTCTAATTAATAGGCGTTTGCTTCGCTGAAATAACTCTCTTTTCTTTCTGGAAATTCATCGTTTGGAGTTCCCCACCACAAGCGAATTCATATGGATGGACACAGCGGATGACATTATTTATTTTATAGGATTGCTATCTTCCCAGCACAAGCCTATTAATTAAGGACTCTGTCCCTTAGTTAAGGACTCTGTCAACGTGTGCATTTAATTAAGGGAAACTCTGTCGCTAGCTTACATATTTGAAAAGGAAAGGACTTTATCATAATCACTTTTTGTAACCAAACAGCAGGCACAGACAAATACCTGGCAGATAACCTGTCCTGGAAGGTGCGGCGGTGAACAGGGTTCCAGCGAACAGAAAGAGCTATGAGCCATTCGAAGCCAAACCACAGCTCGGCGGCGGACACCGCAATCCAAGCCCACCTCCCGCGCGCTCCGGCTTCCGGCACGTGCGAGGCTCTGTACACCCAAATCAGGAGCAAGCCAAGCTGCATCGAGCAAGCGTACAGCCACCACCACACCCTTCCCCTGCCTTTCTTCATCTCAAACAGACGCTCCTCCATTATTTTTATTAACTCTCAACTCTCTCAATTGTGTGAAACTAATTTCAAGAAAGCATGTGCTGTACATCTCTATACATATAAATAGAGCGGGCTGTCAAATGCAAGTGGCCAAAAAAAAACAAGAGTTTTTCTTTTCTTTTCAAAATGCCAGGCCTGGATTTGTACAAAAAAACAGTAGTCCTTTTCAATGATTATGGCCGGCTCCTCTACAGAATTGGACCTAAGTTGGATTGGGTGCAAAAACAATAAAAAAAATCAAACACCAATGACAAGAAGCTTTTTTTACTGTGAAAAATATAGAAATTGTGAAAAATCACGTGACCGAATGTGTGTCGGACAGAAATCCAATATTTAGCTTTGTTTCTAAGGGTTTGGAGATTCTCGGAGGGTGATAAATTACCTCGCCGTTACAAGCTTTGAGTACAGAGAGAAGAGGAACAAGATAAGTCCACGAAGATGCGTCTTTGAGAGCGGTCGTAAGGGCGTTCTCTTGTGCCTTCTCTGGAGCTCATCGAAGCGTCCAAGTGAGCGTTGAGCGCTGAGAGAACTAGAGAGGGAGCGGAGCGAATCCCAAGCAAAGAAACGATCTAAGTCACACGTTCTTGCCAAAAAAATCCGAGAGATCACTTGTTTTTCTATTTTTAGGACAAATGAGAAATATTTTGACAAAATACAAGAAGAAAGAAGTGATTGGGAGAAGAAGAGGAGCAACACAGAGAAAAAAAATAGTGAACACTGCCAGCGACACGATCATGTTTGGAGAGCGTGTCCAGCATTTGGAGATTTCTTCACTAGTACAAACAAAGAGATGCACAATCAAATTGATCTAGCCGCGTTCGACCGTTACAAATGAAAAGATGTGATTTTTGGGCGACAAGGTCAAGATACGCGGCCATGTCGCTTGGCCGTGTTGGCTAACTTTGGCGAAACAATAGTTGGAGTTTGTTTCAGTGAAATAACTCTCTTTCCGTTTTGAAATTTTTTGATGAGGGAAATGCTCTATTTATATATCTCTGGCTTTCACTTCTAAATAGATTTTATGTTTTGACAATGTCTATGTAATCCATACATTATGTCTCCGTTTGGGAGGACTCATTTTCACTGGTCAAGCAATTACGACCGCATGAATAACCACTTGATCGATGAAAATAAGTCCTCTCAAACGATGCCTTTATATATTTGCTTAACCTGTTAAATACTTTGGTTGGAATGGCCGGTTTATTATTTGAAGATATTGATAAAGTTCATCATTAATCTATTCTATTTTGTGATTGTTGTTTTGATTGCAGGCTACATTTTTTCAAGGGAGAGATAATGGAACTGACAAACAAATACGCGTCAAATCAACTTTATTCATATGTAGGCCTGCAAGCGGCGTGATTCGGTTTTAGGTAAAAATAAAAACCGAACCGAATACCTTTGATTTTTACACACCCAAAACCGAAACTGAACTGAAACTAGCTGCCCGGGGAGAGGGACCGTAGGCCGGTCTCGCCCCCGCGAGCTAGCCTCCCGGGGCGAGGGGCCGCAGGCCGGTCTCTCCCCCGCGAGCTAGCCGCCCGGGGCGAGGGGTCGCAGGCCGGTCTCGCCCCCGCGAGCTAGCCGCCCGGGGCGAGGGGCCGCAGGCCGGTCTCGCCCCCGCGAGCTAGCCGCCCGGGGCGAGGAGCCGCAGGCCGGTATCGCCACCGCGAGCTAGCCGCCCGGGGCGAGGGGCCGCAGGCCGGTCTCGCCCCACTCAGGGCTAGGGTGCAGGGGGCGGGACCCTGGCCTCCAGCCAGTCCCGCTGTTCCCACCTCGCACCTAGCAAGCCGGGGCGGGTGTCGGCCATCTTGCCACACCCGCCCCTCAAAAGGAGTCGGGGGAGAGGTAGATTTTTTCTCTCCCTACTAGTATATTACAAGGGTCAAACCTAATTTGGCCACCGAGAGTGCAAAATCTCTTCAAAAGCTTAAAAAATCATAGCTGGTCATATGCTTGTCGGGGGGACCCCACTCTTGCGAATACGGGGTTGTACACAATCCCCACTCTTTTCGAGCGGGTTCCACGCTCGGAAAGAAACATCCAACCCAACGTATTCGCTGAGTGCAGTCCTCTTGCGCAGTTACAAAGATACTTAGCCACTCTGAGTAGAAAACACAGCCTCCCAGAGGGGTCAATCTGCCAAGCCAGCTAATGAGAACCCGGGTGACGAGACGACCTCGGGGTAAGAAATACTTGGCCACCCCGAGGGGTTAACCTGTCATGCCAGCTAATGGGAGTCTGGGTGACGAGACGACCTCGGGGTAAGAAATACTTGGCCATCCCGAGGGGTCAACCTGTCATGTCAGCTAATGGGAGCCTGGGTGACGAGACGGCCTCGGGGTAAGAAACACTTAGTCAGGGATCAACCTGTCATGCTAGTTAATGGGAGCCTGGGTGATGAGACGGGCTCGAGGTAAGAAACACTTGGGGTCCTCGAGAGGTACTACCGGCCATGCCAGCTAGTAAGAGCCTGGTAGCGGGACCGTCTCGGAACAAAGAGAACATGGGCATCCCCGAGAGGTACCACCGGCCCTTCCAGCTAGTGAGAGCCTGACAGCAGGATTGTCTCAGAGCAAAGAGAACAGGGCATCCACGAGAGGTACTCCGGCCCTGCCAGCTAGTGAGATCCTGGCAGCGGGACTGTCTCGGAACAAAGAGAACATGGCATCCGCGAGAGGTACTTTTGCCCTGCTAGCTAGTGAGAGCCTGACAGCGGGACCGTCTCGGAGCAAAGAGAATAGGGCATCCACGAGAGGTACTCCGGCCCTGCCAGCTAGTGAGAGCATGGTAGCGGGACCATTTCGGAGCAAAGAGAACATGGGCATCCACGAGAGGTACTCCGGCCATGCCAGCTAGTGAGAGCCTGACAGCGGGACCGTCTCGGAGCAAAGAGAACAGGGCATCCACGAGAGGTACTCCAGCCATGCCAGCTAGTGAGAGCCTGACAGCGGGATCGTCTCAGAGCAAAGAGAACATAGGCATCCACGAGGGGTACTCCGTCCCTGCCAACTAGTAAGAGCCTGGCAGCGGGACCGTCTCAGAGCAAAAAGGACTTAGCCTCCCCGAGGTACCTTCGACTCATCCAGTTAGTGAGAACCTGGTATGAGGAGATCTTCTCGATGGGTGGGATTGGGCATGTCACATAAGTTTTATCAATTCCAACATCCTCAAACAGGGAAAAAAGATTGGTTACATGACCCTCCCGACTCAGCTGGTCGGGGGCTGGACTCAATACAACCATAAGAAAAATATAGGACTCCGCCGAGGTGAGGCTCCTTCAGGGGGCTTGAGCGTGATGGCCGTCGTCTGATTCCTTCCCCTCGGACACTTCCATCCCGCTCAGGCTCTCCATGATCTTCTCCATCTCCTTCGCCTTGGCTAACCAAGAGATGGTGTTAACGGTCGTGACGTAGCACTATCTTGCCATCCTGGGGTCCCCCTTGACTCTGACATGGATCCCTCTTGAGCTGAACTTGAGGCACTGGTGGAACGATGACGGCACACAACGAAAAACGCTGATGAGGGGCCTTCCGAAGATGGCGTTGTTGCTGCTTAGAGCATCAAAAATGACGAACTGACAATTCCTTGAAGTCCCCCCCCCCATTTTACTTGGAGTCCTACTCCCCCTTCTACCTCCTTCCTCTCCCCTGAAAATCCGAACAGGGGTCCGTCCAAGGCCAACACCCTCCCTGGCTCTACCTTCATCTCGTCAAACTCCTTCGTGAAAATGATGTTGACGGGGCTTCTGTTGTCAACCAAGATCCGGGATACGGTGTAGCCTTCGATGGCTGCCTGGATGACCCGCGCATCGCAGAACGGATCCTCATGATCCGACATGTCCTTCATCGAGAAGGTGATCTTCTCCTCTAGGGGAGGGGTCTGGGATGTCGAAGCGACGCTCCGTCGGTACATCACATGGAGGCTTGCCTTTCAAGTGTATTCGATCCCCACTCCACCGTGGATCACTGCAATACTACCTCGAGGTCCGATATCGACCCGGTCCTCACATATGTCATCGCCCCCCTTTTGGGTGGAACCTCTTCAACCGTCTCCGGCGGCTGCTGCTGGGCAGGGCCTGTAACACCCCAAAAAGACCCCAAAGGACTCAAAATGATTTTTGAGATACAGGTAATTTTACACGGCCTGGGACACGGGCGTGTCCCAGGGCGTGTCGGGGGTACACGGCCTGGGACACGGGAGTGTCCCAGGGCGTGTTCAGGTTAGTCGACGATTGATAGTCGACGATCGTCGAGCCTGGGACACGGCCTTCGACACGGGCGTGTCCCAGGGCGTGTCCGAATTAAATTCGAGAATAGCCTATTCGAGTCAGAAAAGTACACGGCCTTGAACACGGCCGTGAACACGGGCGTGTCAGGTGGGACACGGGCGTGTCCGATGCCGTGTTCCGACCCGTGTACTGGTTGCAGCTCGATGAGGCAGGATCGACACGGGCGTGTCTTAGGATGACACGGGCGTGTCAGGTTCGACACGGGCGTGTCGATGCCCGTGTTGTTCAGTCGGTTCAAACTGCGTGTGCCGCTTAAGGGTACACGGCCTGTGACACGGGCGTGTCACAAGCCGTGTCAGCCAAAATTTGGGTTTTTTGGGCAAATCGTGGCCGTTCAGATTCTCTCTTTGGATCCAAGGGCTCAGGTGATTCCTGGCTGGATTAAATTCGTCAAGGAATGAGGAAGAAGGCATTCTTCATTTGGCTTAAGGAAGAGAGAAAGAGAGAGGAGGAAGAAGAAGGAGGAAGAGAGCAAGCCACCGGCGGAGTTCCCGTGGTCCGATTCGTGATCCGAAGCCGGCGTTGTGAAGGCAAGGCTGCTGCGGTTCTTTCTCACCGGCTAGTTTTCGATGGCTCCGAAGAGATCGACAAGGGTAACGATCTCCCTCCTTGGACATGTGAAGTCCTTCTTTTCTGCATTTCATAGGGAAAAACCCTTCCCCGCGAGTGTGCGGTGGGTTGTGGTGTCCCTTGGGGTAGATATGTGAAGTCCCCCTTGTTAGAGGCCGGAATTGGAGTACGGCTCTAGGCATGCTGTGTGAAGCCCATCTGGACATGGTCTGGATTGGTGATGCTTGTTTGCATATCGGAGAAGGCTCCGTGATTATGGCTTGTGATGCCTTGTGCCTACCTGTTGCTTGGTGCGGCAGGAAGTACTGGACGATGTCCAGGAAATGAAGAGGGTTGGATGCAACTCTTGTGGCCGTGTGTTGCCACTTTGTGAGTGGTTGAGCCGTTGGGCTGCAACTCGATGAAAAGGCAGATTGCCGAACAGGAAAGGTGAAACCGACCCGCGCCTATAAATAGCCATGGATACTTCCATATTCGAGGTGGCACGGCGACTTGAGCAACGGGGGGTGGCTGATCCGTACCTGCGTTAGGTCCGTCCGACTTGGAAGCCTGGTTATAGGTTTCGTTGGAGCGCCTAATGAGAATCTTAGGCCCGCGCGCCGGAAAGACTAGAATGCTCAAATACCGTGTAGACGGTGGTGTTGACCCTGGTATTCCGGTACACCAAGAATATGCCCTGAGTGCACGGACTGTCGGGCCGTGTGGCCGATAGTTGTGATGGCTTGAATGTGCCTGCGCGCACATAGTTGCTATTTGATGATGCCATGCTTTGCAGGGAAAGAATGCTCATGCCCCGAGAAAGGGGTAGGATTGTTATAATTGGGTCAGCTGAATGCTGACCGTTGCATTGTTTGCCACCGGTTGGGTGGATTGTTCCCGTGCAGGTGCTGGAGAGCCAAGTGGTAAGTGATGGGCTGAAGCCCTACTGCTGTTGATGCTGCTGCTGCGGCTAGCCCTTGAAGGCTAAGCGAATGTTTTGGTTGTTCTCTTTTACTCATGTATGGCCGGCCTGCGCGCCGAGGTTTGTAAATCATGTTGTATGTAAAGAGGAACTGTAAGGCCTTAAGGCCAAACCTTTGTTGTACATTCCATGGTTATATATATAAAGGTGGTTTATATATGGGACATTCCTGATTAGAGTTCAAATTTGTAACTTAAAGCTTCCGCTAGAATGCTCTGAGTTAGGATTCGTCTGGTTTGGTATTATCCTGTGACCTCACCGTCTGTTTGTGGCATATAGTGTGGGGCCCCGGCCGGACCTTCTACTATACGTCATTTAACGGATGGGGTCGTTACATTTTGGTATCAGCTTTTGTCGGTCTTCCTCTTTCGAATTCGTGGTCGAATTCTTTTGTGGGGTGGCGAGCACGTGTTTGTGTGACCTGCTGTAACGCTAATGAACTCTGGAATGTCCATTAAGGAATGTACAAAATCTTGTTTGAGGAATCTGCGCGTTCCTTTTTGTGTTGTTTTGCTTGCATACGTTCGCTAATGTGTGTCTTGTCCACCTATAGGTGACACGTAGTGGTGCTGGGCAGTCTGAGCCCCAGCGCTCTGATGAGAGTGCGGCACCAGCTGAGGTGCCAACACCTCCTCCATCTGCGGAAACTGTTCGCTTAGTTGCTGAGGCGCTATTTGCCATGATTCAGCCGACCGGGCAAGCGCAGCCGGCAGTAGTGCCAGTTCGTGTTGATGTAAGACCCGAGCCGGTTGAGGCTGTAGATCCACGAGCAGCTGACCGACAGTTGAAGCAATTCATGAGCTTCAGTCCTCCTACGTTTGCGGGAATGGGATCCCCAACGCAGGCGGAAGATTGGTTATCGCGTGTCAAGAGGATAATGACAGCGATCAGGGCGGAGGAAACTCTAAAGGTCACCTTAGCCACCTTCATGCTTGAAGGAGAGGCGCGGTTGTGGTGGGACGAGGTTGAGGTACACCATTTGGCGGGCAGGCAATTAACACAAGTGTCGATTGAGGAGTTCTCTCGAATATTTCTGGCGAAACATGTCCCAGCGGCGCAACGCATTGCTATGGAAAATGAGTTCCAACGGTTAAAGCAAGGGGAAGATAGTGTGGATATCTACTTGCATGAGTTTACCAGGTTGGGACGATATGCGGGTACAATCTTCGCGGATGACCAAAGGAAAACGAATCGGTTCTATGAAGGATTGCGGGATGAGTTGCGATTCCTGCTTTCGAGTTCTGTGAGCCAAGGGTTTCAGGCGTTGGTTGATACTGCGTGCGCGTTGGAGAAGGACATGAGGCGAGTGCAAGGGAACAAGGGCTTGGTTGTGTCAAAGCCAGAGTTTCAAGCACCTCGCCCGAGCAAATCGTTTTACCAGAAGAAAGGGGGCAAGAGGTCCAAGCCATCTGGGCAAGTGACTACGACCGTTGTGTCGGGAGCGACATCAAGGCCGGATTCTCGTACATGCTATAACTGTGGCCGGGTGGGGCATATAGCCCGTGACTGTCGGGTGGTTCAGCCCAAAGGGGAAAAGAAGGCGGGTGCGTCGTATGCTGAGAAGGGCAAAGCGGTGGTTGATTCCTCTGCATCTCAGGCACAGCCCCGAATCTATCAGCTTGGCCAACAGGAAGCGATTAAGCAAAGTGACGTCGTCACAGGTACGAGTTGATTTAGTTTACTTGCTTATGTGCTATGGTTTTGGTTATGTTTAGCTTGTGCATGTGTGTGTGCTGCAGGCTTTGTCCTGATTCGGAATAATTTGGCGAGAGCCCTGTTTGATACGGGTGCTTCGCATTCTTTTCTGTCTGAGGATTTCGTATCTCGAATTGGGGTACCGAGTCATGTGACGGTGGATAGTACAAGGGTGCTATTGCCGAATGGCTGTGTGATGCTTGCGGATAGGGCTTGCGATGTGGATGTGCAAATAGGAAGTCGGGATTTCGGTTTGAGTGCAGCTGTGCTACCGTTATCGGAGTTTGATGTGATCTTTGGTATGGACTGGCTCTCGGAGCAGCGTGCCTTTATTGATTGCAACTCCAAAGAGATTACACTGGGCCAGAATACCGGGCTTGTGACGAAGTTCGCTGGTATGCGAGGAGTTGGCGGGACTCTGTTGTCTGCACTCCAAGTCGTCAATGCTGTTCGGAAGGGCGCGGAGTTATTCTTCACGCTAATTCAGGCTGTTGAGCCAAAGGCCAGTGTCGGTGAAGTGCTAGTTGTGTCAGAGTTTGCCGATGTGTTTCCTAAAGATCTTCCTGGGTTACCACCCCAGCGGGAGATTGACTTCTCTATTGAGTTGGTGCCAGGTGCAAAACCTGTGGCCCGCTCTCCATATCGCGTCGCGCCAAAAGAGATGACTGAGTTGAAAGTCCAATTGCAAGAATTGTTGGAGCAGGGATATATACGCCCAAGTATGTCACCTTGGAGCGCGCCTGTTCTATTTGTGAAAAAGAAAGACGGTAGCTTACGGTTGTGTATTGACTAACGCGAATTGAATAAGCTGACGGAGAAAAATAAATATCCGATCCCGCGGATTGATGACCTCTTTGATCAGCTGGCAGGATCAACGATCTATTCCAAGTTGGATTTGAAATCAGGATATTATCAGCTGTGGATTAGGGAGGGTGACATTCCCAAGACGGCGTTTGGAACACGCTACGATCATTATGAGTTCACGGTAATGCCGTTTGGCCTATGTAATGCGCCTTCGGTATTTATGGACCTAATGCATCGAACGTTCCGAGAGTACTTGGATTTGTTTGTTATTGTGTTTATCGATGACATCTTAGTATACTCTCAGTCGGAAGAGGATCACGCAAACCATTTGCGGTTGGTCTTGCATACCCTGCGGAGGAATAAGCTTTATGCCAAGTTCTCAAAGTGTGAGTTCTGGCTCTCTTCAGTAGCCTTTTTAGGCCATGTGGTAAGTGGAGAAGGTATCGCGGTGGATCCGTTGAAGATAAGTGTCATTCGGGATTGGCCAGTGATGTCTTCAGTGGCTGAGGTCAGGAGCTTCCTTGGACTTGCGGGCTACTATAGACGGTTTGTGGAAAACTTCTCACGGATTGCTTTACCTCTGACCACGCTGACGAGAAAAGATCAAAAGTTCATTTGGACGCCGGAGTGCGCGCGAGCTTTTGAAGACTTGAAGAGTCGTTTGACCACGGCGCCTGTGTTGACATCACCATGTGGTACCGATGGGTATGAGATCTATAGTGATGCTTCTGGGAGCGGCTTAGGCTGCGTTCTTTTGCAGTTTGGTAAAGTGATTGCTTATGGCTTGCGTCAGTTGAAAGTGCATGAGCGGAATTACCCCGTCCATGATTTGGAGTTGGCGGCGGTAATCTTTGCGCTCAAGTTGTGGCGGCACTATCTTTATGGCGTTAAGGTGGATATCTATACGGATCACAAAAGCCTAAAGTATTTGTTGGATCAGAAGGATCTGAATATGCGACAACGAAGATGGATGGAGTTCCTCGGGGACTACACCTTCGAGATTCACTATACTCCCGGGAAGGGAAATGTGGTCGCTGATGCTTTGAGTCGAAAGACTCCGGTACGGGCAAGCTGGTTGCAGAGGCATGATCAGCGTTTGATCCAGGAATTGGAAGCATTGGAGATATCGTATGTTGACAAGGGTTCGTCAACCGATGCATGCTTAAACTGGACGGAGGTGCAATATGACCTTACGGACAGAGTTCGGCGAGCAACGGAGCTTGATGAAAGTCTCCAGCGCTATGCTAAAGATGGGCCGGAGGACCAATTCTCTTGGGATAACGGTTTGTTACGAAGAAATGGTCGAGTGTGCGTCCCAAGTGTGGGTAAATTGAGGGAAGAGTTGATGTACGAAGCTCACTTTGCAAAGTACTCAGTTCACCCAGGGAGCACAAATATGTACAGAGATATGAAAAAGCTGTTCTGGTGGCCCGGATTAAAGAAAGATGTCGCACGTTATGTGGCTGAATGCAATACTTGTGCGTTGGTGAAAGCAGAATGCCAGAAGCCTGGCGGTTTCCTGAAGTCGTTACCTATTCCGGAGTGGAAGTTCGATGATATTTCGATGGATTTCGTGCACGGGTTGCCGAGATCTCAATGCGGTCATGATTCAATCTGGGTGATTGTGGACCGGTTGACGAAAGTGGCGCACTTCCTTCCAAACAAAAGAGACGATTCAGTGGAAACCTTGGCCAAGCTTTATGTGGAGCAGGTTGTTCGACTGCACGGTGTTCCTCGGAGCATCGTTAGTGACCGTGATGGGCGGTTCACATCGAATGATTGGCGGCTCGTTCATCAAATGTTGGGTACAAAGTTAGCGTTTAGTACGGCCTTTCATCCCCAAACGGATGGCCAGACTGAACGAACCAACAGGACGATGGAGGACATGCTCCGCATGTGCGCCCTAGACTTTGGTAAGAGATGGGAAGATTATATATTTCTTATCGAATTTGCCTATAATAATAGCTACCAAGCGAGTATTGGTATGGCACCATTTGAGGCGTTGTATGGTCGTAAATGCCGTACACCGTTAGCTTGGGCAGAAGCATGCGAATCTAAGCTGAGTGGGAAAAAGGAAGTCGAAGAAGCTACCTCGCTCATACGCTCTATTCGGGAGAGGCTATTGATAGCCCAAGATCGTCAAGCAAAGTACTACAATGCCAAACATCGGAACGTGGAGTTCGCGGTGGGTGATTGGGTATATTTGAAGATCAAACCCTTCAAAGGCGTGTCCAGGATTCGGCGTTTGAAAAAGCTAAGTCCGAGGTATCTTGGTCCATTTGAGGTGGTGGAGCGAGTTGGGGAAGCTGCTTATCGACTAGCACTTTCAGCAGACTTGGGTGGATTACATGATGTATTTCACATCTGTCCTTCGTAAGGCGGTGAAGGATCCAGCTCAAGTAGTGGAGAATGATCGGGTACCGGTCGAGTATGGGCTAACGACGAGGGTTAGACCCATTCGGATCGAGGATCGAGCCGAGAAACAGTTGCGGAACAAAGTGATCGGTATGGTCAAGGTCCGATGGGACAATTGTGGCCGTGAAGAGCTAACATGGGAGCGAGAGCAGACCATGCGAGCTGAGTTTCCCGAGTTATTTGTATAAACTGTAGACCGTGTACTTTTTGTTATAACATAGTTATAGCATTGCTGGTTCTTGTTTCCTTACCGTGCAAATTTCGGGACGAAATTTTGTTAAGGGGGGAGGGTTGTAACACCCCAAAAAGACCCCAAAGGACTCAAAATGATTTTTGAGGTACAGGTAATTTTACACGGCCTGGGACACGGGCGTGTCCCAGGGCGTGTCGGGGGTACACGGCCTGGGACACGGGCGTGTCCCAGGGCGTGTTCAGGTTAGTCGACGATTGATAGTCGACGATCGTCGAGCCTGGGACACGGGCGTGTCCCAGGGCGTGTCCGAATTAAATTCGAGAATAGCCTATTCGAGTCAGAAAAGTACACGGCCTTGAACACGGCCGTGAACACGGGCGTGTCAGGTGGGACACGGGCGTGTCCGATGCCGTGTTCCGACCCGTGTACTGGTTGCAGCTCGATGAGGCAGGATCGACACGGGCGTGTCTTAGGATGACACGGGCGTGTCAGGTTCGACACGGGCGTGTCGATGCCCGTGTTGTTCAGTCGGTTCAAACTGCGTGTGCCGCTTAAGGGTACACGGCCTGTGACACGGGCGTGTCACAGGCCGTGCCAGCCAAAATTTGGGTTTTTTGGGCAAATCGTGGCCGTTCAGATTCTCTCTTTGGATCCAAGGGCTCAGGTGATTCCTAGCTGGATTAAATTCGTCAAGGAATGAGGAAGAAGACATTCTTCATTTGGCTTAAGGAAGAGAGAAAGAGAGAGGAGGAAGAAGAAGGAGGAAGAGAGCAAGCCACCGGCGGAGTTCCCGTGGTCCGATTCGTGATCCGAAGCCGGCGTTGTGAAGGCAAGGCTGCTGCGGTTCTTTCTCACCGGCTAGTTTTCGATGGCTCCGAAGAGATCGACAAGGGTAACGATCTCCCTCCTTGGACATGTGAAGTCCTTCTTTTCTGCATTTCATAGGGAAAAACCCTTCCCCGCGAGTGTGCGGTGGGTTGTGGTGTCCCTTGGGGTAGATATGTGAAGTCCCCCTTGTTAGAGGCCGGAATTGGAGTACGGCTCTAGGCATGTTGTGTGAAGCCCATCTGGACATGGTCTGGATTGGTGATGCTTGTTTGCATATCGGAGAAGGCTCCGTGATTATGGCTTGTGATGCCTTGTGCCTACCTGTTGCTTGGTGCGGCAGGAAGTACTGGACGATGTCCAGGAAATGAAGAGGGTTGGATGCAACTCTTGTGGCCGTGTGTTGCCACTTTGTGAGTGGTTGAGCCGTTGGGCTGCAACTCGATGAAAAGGCAGATTGCCGAACAGGAAAGGTGAAACCGACCCGCGCCTATAAATAGCCATGGATACTTCCGTATTCGAGGTGGCACGGCGACTTGAGCAACGGGGGGTGGCTGATCCGTACCTGCGTTAGGTCCGTCCGACTTGGAAGCCTGGTTATAGGTTTCGTTGGAGCGCCTAATGAGAGTCTTAGGCCCGCGCGCCGGAAAGACTAGAATGCTCAAATACCGTGTAGACGGTGGTGTTGACCCTAGTATTCCGGTACACCAAGAATGTGCCCTGAGTGCACGGACTGTCGGGCCGTGTGGCCGATAGTTGTGATGGCTTGAATGTGCCTGCGCGCACATAGTTGCTATTTGATGATGCCATGCTTTGCAGGGAAAGAATGCTCATGCCCCGAGAAAGGGGTAGGATTGTTATAATTGGGTCAGCTGAATGCTGACCGTTGCATTGTTTGCCACCGGTTGGGTGGATTGTTCCCGTGCAGGTGCTGGAGAGCCAAGTGGTAAGTGATGGGCTGAAGCCCTACTACTGTTGCTGCTGCTGCTGCGGCTAGCCCTTGAAGGCTAAGCGAATGTTTTGGTTGTTCTCTTTTACTCATGTATGGCCGGCCTGCGCGCCGAGGTTTGTAAATCATGTTGTATGTAAAGAGGAACTGTAAGGCCTTAAGGCCAAACCTTTGTTGTACATTCCATGGTTATATATATAAAGGTGGTTTATATATGAGACATTCCTGATTAGAGTTCAAATTTGTAACTTAAAGCTTCCGCTAGAATGCTCTGAGTTAGGATTCGTCTGGTTTGGTATTATCCTGTGACCTCACCGTCTGTTTGTGGCATATAGTGTGGGGCCCCGGCCGGACCTTCTACTATACGTCATTTAACGGATGGGGTCGTTACAGGGCCTCTCGCCCCCTCACTTCCAGGAACTCAGGGCAGGTAGTCGTGGCGTGACCCTCCAACTGATGGAAGTCACAGTATGACAATGCTCCTCCTCTCCTCCTTCGGCGGGCTCGACGGTCTCTCTCGTTGCCTCCTCCTCTGCCTATCACCAAGCTTGTTGGGGTGGGGGCAGGAGCTATCTTGGGGCATGCCTTTGGAAGTTGAACCTCCCTTGGCCCCCGTGAAATTTCCCCCCACCCTGGATGAGAGCTCTTCTTGGACCCTGGGCAGGTCCTCCCTGCTGCCTCCAACCTGGCTCTGGGCCTTCCTGCCCCTGGACCCCCTGAGCTCTCTGCTCCTCTCTCCGTCTTCCCTCTTGATGTCTCGAGCCACATTGTTCCTTCGACTCTATCTCTGTTAGTCTTGCCAACTTCTTGACAACTGCCGGGTTGGCCGTCTCCATGTCTATCTCCTCAGCCTCCCTTTCCATCAGCTCCTCGAAGGAAAGGGGGGTCTTTCGGGTCAGGCTCATCTTGAAGAACCCCTCGCGCAATCCCACCGTGAATATCATCTGGAGGGCATACCCCTACATCTCCTAGAAATCTAGGATCTTGAAAGTGAGGGTAAGATCTATCTCAACTCTAGAGGGGGGTGAATAGAGTTTACTTAAAATAATTTTTCACAGATTAATAAAATAGCACAAATTAAAATTCTATTTAAGCTATAGTGTAGAGTGCTAACAGAAACTTAAGAACTGAAAGGAAAAGGACACAGCACACAGCAGACAAATCACACAAGCACAACCAGAAGACACAAGGGAATATAGTGGTTCCCCAAAACTGGGTACATCCACTCTTCTACCACCCTTGGTAGGAATCCACTCAGGACTGAGTTGATCAGGTGTCCTGACACCAATGAGCTTTTGATAAGGTGCTCAAAAACCAAAGCTAGATTTTTTGATAAGGTGTCTTGCCACCACTGAGTTTTGACAAGGCTCTCAGAACCAGACAGAACTTTTGAAGGGAGTTCAAGAACCCTTTTACAGCAGGAAAAGAAAAAGTAAAAGTTGAAGTTGTCTTCTCTGTTCTCAGTCAAATGAGAGAAGCACAAGTGGATTGAAGATGTCAAAGCTCCCCCTGAGATGTAGAGAGGTTCAGGCAGAGAAGCTTTGCAGAAGGGTGATAGGTCTTTAGAACTTGATCTCCAGCAAAGAATGGTTTCAGCAGGACAGCTGAAAGATGATGTGTCTGGAGATCTAAGATGAGGATGCAAGAACACTTAGTCAGCTAGAAGATCTTGATGTTGTAGTTTTCTTGTTCTTCTACTAACAGTATTCTTCTGTGTGTTTTCTTTATCTTTCTGTCTATCAGCTCTCTAAATTTTTTGTTTTGATTGTTCTGTATATCTAATGACCATAGTAATAGAATTGATTTTCATAATATTCTCCTTGTCCAAAGATGACCGTTGGTCAGTCATAAATGTTTTCCATAAATGGTCTTGTCTTTTAGAGGAAAGTCCAGCAAACAATCTCTGAATGATACCTTGAAACTTGCTCCAAACGGCTGGGAGATCTTCTGTCATAAATGCTGATAATATTCAAAAACATTCCAAAGAATCAGCAGCATTTGAAATCTTGAAGACGTTGATCTCTCCAAATAATCGTCGATCTGAGCTCTACGATCGTCGAACTGAGCTCAGAGATGAACTGAGATAAGCAGACAGAAATCGTCGAACTGAGCTCAAAGATCGTCGAACTGAGCTCAGCGACCTGAGAAACAGCTGAAGGAGGCATCGTCGAACTGAGCTAGACGATAGTCGAGGGGAGTTCGACGACTAAGCAGAAGCCAGCTAAAAGCAGATAGTCGATTTGAGCTCGAAGATCGTCGACCGGAGTTCGACGATTTGTTGAAGTTGAGCTCAGAGAGCGTCGAACTGAGTTCGACGATTCGTCGACCTGAGCTCGACGAAAATTGCTTTAGACTTAGCTCTTCATCCTTGATCTTGGAGTGGTCTTGGGGGCAGCTTCAAAACTAAGTTCTAGGCCCTAGACTCATTCTAATGTTGACATTCTCAACTATACAACTAGGTCAACTAGGATCCTAAGACAAGCATAGTGATCCTTACCCAAATTAGTAATAGGGTGTTCCAACAATCTCCCCCTATTTGGGTTAGGATTACTATTTACAGACAATCATAAAGAGCATTCAATAATACAGAAGTTAAATACAAAATGCAGAGAAACAGCACTGCATATCACAGATAAATAGCAGCAGATATCCAAAGGTGGATGATATGTTTGCTTACACAGATCACTTCTTTTCAGTTCCCTTTTTAAATAAAATTTCTCTGTTAGGGTTTAGGGCTTCTTTCTTGGACCTTCTGTCATCTTCTGCACCTAGAGAGGTTTGAGATCTTGGCCTTGGAACTACAGCCTCTGGGTGCAGCTTCATGTACTCTTTTGGATTGAAAAATTTCTTTGAGGCATACTTTTCCAGTTCTTTCTTTCTTTGTTCTGATAAGGTTGTAATGTTGGATATTTCTTTGCCTTGTTCTCTAGCCTTCTTAATCTGATCAAGAGCAGCCAACTCTTTCATCCTAGCAGTCCAGGCCACAGGATTGTTCTCAGGATCCTCATATGGAACAGCAGGTTCATATTTGTTGAGAGATTCAGGAGCAGGAGAGGTCCTTGGAGCAACTGTGTCTTTCAGTTTGTAAGGGTAAGGACCTGAAGTAGAGTCAGAATGGCCTTGTCCTTCCCTTTGATAGGGTCTCTGTCCTCTTTGATTTCCTCTGTAACTACCCCTTCTGGGTTGATATCCTCTTTGATGTTGTCCCTTTTGGTAATACTTAGAATAGGATTGAGAGGAACTTTGTCTAGGAGCTGGAGCTTGAGGAGCTGAGCCTGATCCAGAGTCTGGAGGAGGAGGAGGAGGAGGCTGATGTTGAGATGATCCTTTTTCATATTTGTCAAGCTTTCTTCTCTTTTTCATGACCTTTAGTTGGTTCTTGGAAAATTGCATCCATGGTTCAATGATGGGGCAGTCATGCAGAATGTAATATGGAATGTCATTGGAGTCTTTGGCTTTGGCAGGAGGAACTGACATCATTGCTTTACTTCTGGCTTTTCTCTTTTTGGCAATTGTGCTGGCAGAATCATCAGAATCAGTTCTGTACTGATCACTTTCAGAACTCTGAGGTTGATCATATAAAGCATCAATTCTTCTGAGATATTCTTCTTGAGCTTTGAGCTTTGCAGCAGCAGGAGCAGGAGCAGGAGGAGAGGAAGCAGCAGGGATAGCAGAATCAGCAGCAGGAGGAGTGGGATCTTCCAAGTATGAGGTAAGCTTTGCATCATCAGTTTCAACAACATTTTCCTCAGCATTAGGTGCTGGAATCATTTCTATGTCAGCAGCAGCAGCAGTATCAACAAAAAGAGGCACAGTGGCCTTAGTAGCAGCATCAGATACATCCACAGCCTTCCATGACTTGATATAGGAAACAATCTGGCTGGGATTACAGACAGGTACAGGCACAATGGCCTTGGACAGATCTTCAGCAGTAATTGGAGGCAGATAGCTGAAATAGGCTGTATCAAATCTGGATAGCAACCTCTGCAGATTAAGTGCAAAAGCACATCCTGAGCTTGCTGAGAGAGTAGAAGCTGGAGCTGGAGCTGGCACATCCACTTCTTCATAAGGCATCTCCCCCTGCCTTGGTTCAGAGAGAGGTGAACCAAGGCACCCAGTAGAAGGGATTGCCTGGGAGGAGGAAAAGGAATCAAGCTTGGTGGACAGCTCCTGAACTTGCTTCAGGAGTGGAGTCAGGGAGGACTCCAGCAGAGATACCAGCTTGGGAGCTAGCAACTCATAGAGCCTGTCAGCCAGGCTAGGAAGATCTACATGCCCAAGTGAGGCTTGAGCAGAGGTAGTAGTCAAGGTGGATGGAGGGATGGTGACTGAAGCTGAAAAGGTGGAGGTAGGTGGAGTAGGGATTGTTGGTTTAGAAGAAGGAATGATGGGGATAGAGAAGGTTGAGGTGGAGAGAGGGAGAGTAAAGGAGGGTATGAAGGAGGGTTGAGAGAGGATGTCAGTGAGCATTTGGTGGAGGGAAGATGTCTCAGGAGGAGAAGAGGGAGAGTCATCCATGAAGGAATCCTCTAAAAGGGAGAATGATGGTTGAGAGTGGATTGAATAGGAAAAGAGAGGATGGAAGTCCTCTGAGGTGGATGGCATAGGTGAGGAAATGGTAATGGGAGATGAGATAATGATGGTGGAGACTGGTGGAGAGGAGGTGATGGATTGGGTATATGTGGCTTGGGTGGATATGGCTTGAGGAGAAGAAGAAGCAGGCAGCTCTTCTACTGAAGGAGTGACCAGATTGGTCCTTGTGCCTGAGTGAAGTGTTGCAGCAGCCCTGGAGGGGTTGATTATCTGTCTGTCCCATTTACTGAAGAGGGCACAGGAGAGCCTCTTGGATGCATTGATGAACATCCCAGAAGAGGTCAAAAGGTCAGGGCACCTTGAGTGCAGAAAGACCCCCAAGATTCTTCCAAAACTGACTGCAGACTTGCTTATCTTCTTCTTAATCAGGGTGAAGAAGATGGAGCCCCAGTCGAGGTGTTTCTTATCCAGTAAGGCTCCCATCAGGCAGAACTGATACCTGGAAATTGTGTCATGAGCTGAGTGCTTGGCCAACAGCACCTTTCCAACTACATCAGCCAGGAACTGGAATTCTATAGCCAGATTCTTTTTCAGCAGCTTATTAGGGTTAAGTACATTATGACCCATCCTATCTAACATGGAGGCATACTCCTCTCCAGACAGATCAATGGAGTCTTCTCCAGTACTGAGTTGAAAGACTTCAGTTAATAAAGCCGGGGATAGAATTACCTGGGTCCCCTTAATGGTGCCGACAACAGTATTCTCAGTCTCATCTGCTGCGGTATAACACCATTCCTTAATCTCCTCTGATGCAATCTTCATCCTGGTAGTCATTATCTGGGTTAGCTGTTGTTCTCTGAATAGATTCAGAACATCCTTGAAGCGCTGGTCGCTTCCATCAAATGAGTTTATGTCTATGTCGAAACCGGTGTCGAACTTCATCTTGGCAATAGCAGCACTCGAATCAGCCATGTGTACCTGCAACAGAAAACCAAAAACGACCAAGCATAGAAAATTTGGAGGGAAAAGGAAGAAAGTTGCAGAGTATGAAAGCGTAAAAGGAGAACGACGGCTGAGAAATGATTTTATATTAGGGTTCGACGGCGAAAAAGAAAATCGTTGAGCTCAGCTCGACGAAGCGTCGATCTCAGCTCGACGATTTAGGCTACAAAGGGAATCTGAAGAGTCTTCAAAATCGGCGATCTTCGTTCGACGATGTTGAAAAACGTCGAGCTCAGCTCGACGGCCTCTGAACAGAAGAAGAAAAATTCTAGATCTAGCGAAGGCTCTGAACTCAGATCGACGATAGCAAAAGCGTCGATCTCTGGTCGACGATTTTTGGAAAATCGTTGATCTCCGTTCGACGATTTTTGAGAAAACGTCGAGCGCAGTTCAGAGTCTAAACTCATTCAAAAGACAGAATTTTTAGCCTAGTCTTGGTCTGTTTTAGCTTTTCAAAATCTTGGATTTTAATTAAGACTTCCTCCATCTATCATGCCTAACTGATTTAGGAAGAACCTGTGTTTCTTTTCATCCAAGGGTTTGGTGAAAATATCTCCCCTTTGCAAATCAGTAGGAATATATTGAAGTTCAATTTTGTTTTTCTCTACATTATCCCTTAGGAAATGATGCCTGATTTCTATGTGTTTTGTCCTACTATGGAGGACTGGATTTTGTGCTATAGAAATAGCACTAGTATTATCACAGAAAATTTTTGACTGCTCTAAGTTGTAACCATAGTCTAGAAGCTGATTTTGTATCCACAATATTTGTGAGCAACAACTGCCTGCAGCCATATACTCAGCTTCAGCAGTTGAAGTTGACACAGATGTTTGCTTCTTACAAAACCAGGAGACAAGTCTGTCACCAAGGAACTGACATGTTCCACTGGTGCTTTTCCTGTCTATTCTGCATCCAGCATAATCAGCATCTGAAAATCCAGTTAATTCAAATCCTGATTCTTTTGGATACCAGAGTCCTAGATTTGGACAACTCTTTACATACCTAAGAATCCTTTTAACTAGTGTTAGGTGTGACTCTCTAGGGTTAACTTGGAATCTAGCACATATGCATGTAGCAAACATTATATCTGGTCTGCTAGCTGTAAGGTACAGTAGAGAGCCAATTATTGCTCTATATGTTGTCTGATCAACTGGCTTCCCATGCTGATCAGCATCCAATACAGCATTGGTAGGCATGGGTGTTTTCATACAAGATGCTTCAGACATACCAAACTTCTTGACCAATTCTTTTGCATACTTGGCTTGAGAAATAAAGATGCCTTCAGCATGTTGCTTGACTTGCAATCCTAAGAAGAAGGAGAGCTCACCCATGCTACTCATTTCAAATTTGGAATGCATTAGGTTGGAGAACCTCTTGCACAAATTTGAATCAGTAGAGCCAAATATGATATCATCTACATAGATTTGTACTAGTAGGGTGTGGGACTTATGGGTTCTAATAAAAAGAGTTTGGTCTACTCTCCCCCTAATAAAACCATTTTCCAGAAGAAAGCATGCTAGGGTCTCATACCATGCTCTGGGAGCTTGCTTGAGACCATACAATGCTTTATGCAGTTTGTAAACATAATCAGGGTGAGTTAGAGAGATAAAACCTGGAGGTTGTCTAACAATGACTTCCTCTTTGATGTCCCCATTAAGAAATGCACTTTTCACATCCATTTGGTATACTTTGAATCCTTTGTGAGCAGCATATGCTAGGAATATTCTGATGGCCTCTAACCTTGCAACTGGTGCAAAGGTCTGATCATAATCTATTCCTTCTTGTTGAGAGTACCCTTGAGCAACAAGCCTTGCCTTGTTTCTGACTATGACTCCTTGATCATCCAGCTTATTTCTGAAGACCCACTTTGTTCCAACAATGGGATGATCTTTTGGCTTAGGCACTAGTTCCCAAACCTGATTTCTTTCAAATTGATGCAGCTCCTCTTGCATTGCAATGATCCAGTGTGGATCTTGTTCTGCATCTTGAATGGATTGAGGCTCAATTTGAGATAGGAAGCAAGTGTGCATTAGGTTCTGGTTGACCTGATTTCTGGTTTGCACACCATCTGAGATGTCTCCAATAACTTGGGAAATTGGATGATCTCTTATTGTTACTAAATCAACAGGAGGTGTTGATTGTTCACCAGCCTGTGTTGTTGTTTCCTCTAGTGGAACAACAACAGGTTCTTCAAGGTGATTTTCTTTTAGATGTTGAACTTCTTCTTCATCATCACTGCTGTCATTCTTTTCAGTAACTTGCAGTTTGTTCAAGTCTTCAGCTAAAGAATGTACCTGCAAAGGTTCTATGGTAGAAGCATTCTTCTCCTTGAAAGACATGTTAGCTTCATCAAAAACAATATGAACAGACTCTTCAATTTTACAAGAAGATTTGTTGTACACCCTATAGGCCTTGCTGATCATAGAGTATCCCAGAAACACTCCTTCATCAGCTTTGGCTTGAAATTTAGCTAGATACTTCTTGTCATTATTATGAACATAGCAAATACAACCAAAAACTTTAAAATAGTTTACTTTAGGTTTCTTCCCTTTGAGCAGTTCATAGGGAGTCTTGCCCTTCAGTTTATGTATCAGGCTTCTGTTCAACACATAGTTGGAGGTGTTCACTGCCTCAGCCCAAAAGGATAGAGGTAGGTGAGCATCTGACAACAATGTAGTAGCAGATTCAATTAGGGTTCTATTTTTCCTTTCAGCTACCCCATTTTGTTGAGGGGTTCTAGGAGCTGAGAAAGTGTGCCTGATCCCTTCACTTTGACAGAACTCTTGCATGAGAAGAGAATCAAACTCTGTCCCATGATCACTTCTGATCAGGGCAATGTGAGTGTTGAACTCAATCTGAATGCATTTAAGAAAATCTGTCAAACACTTGAAATTATCAGACTTCTTCCTCAGAAAGAATACCCAAGTGAATCTTGAGAAGTCATCTACAATCACTAAAGTATAGGATTTCCCTCCTAGGCTTTGCACTGATATGGGTCCAAAGAGATCCATATGCAATAGGTACAAAATCCTAGGTGAATCACTCTTATTAATTGAGTTAAAACTACTTTTAGTTTGCTTGCCTAGTTGACATGCCTTGCAAAGTTCTTCCTTCTTGTAGGGACCAGAAAGTAGTCCTCTAACAAGGTTATCTTTGGATAGCCTAACAATGGTTCTAAGGTTAATGTGTCCTAGTCTTTTATGCCACAAAATGTTTGGTTTTGAAATGGAGTTAAACAGGCAGATATCTACTACAGGTGAAAGAAAATTCACTAAGTAAATGTTACCTCTTCTGTTACCTGTCAACACAGTTGTGTTGTTCACTGACTGGACTTTGCATATGGCTTTGTTGAAGGTTACTTGATATCCTTCATCACACAATTGACTGATACTTATCAGGTTGTGCTTGAGTCCTTCAACATATGCCACCTTTTTGAAGGTGACTGGGCCAATTTGGACTGCACCATATCCTTTTGTAGTTCCAAAGCTTGAGTCTCCAAAAATTACTTTGGGTCCAAGCTTGGCTTTGAAGGAAGTGAAATTGTCCTTGTCCCCTGTCATGTGCTTTGAGCACCCACTATCCAGATACCATTGATGGTTTGATGCTGGATAGGTTTTCACCTGCACAAAAACAGCTTATTTGTTTTTGACCCAGTTAACCTTGGGCCTAGGTTGATAACCTTTAAATTCTGAAATAAAAGACATCCCAGGTTGACTCTTATAGCCTTCAGGATGGTATCTCCTAGGAGGTACTATCCATTCAGTATAGGGGTTGAATCCATGGGATGTGCAACTTTTAGGATTGAATTTGACTGAGCCATTGAAAATGTGTTCACAATTCTGAACTCTGTTCGACGATCGTCGAGCTGAGGTCGACGATCTTGGGTCAGATCGTCGATCTCTGTTCGAAGATCGATAGTGCTGGAGTTCAGAGTTTGGTTGTCGTCGAGCTGAGGTCGACGATCTTTGGTAAGATCGTCGAGCTTTGTTCGACGATCGTCGAGCTCTGCTCGACGCATTTTGTTGAACTGAAATTTTCTCTGGCAGGTCTGCATTCTTCCTAGCCACCTCTACTACTCCCTTTCCTTTGTCAGAGACAAATTTGATTGGAGTTGTTAACACTATAGGTTGGCTGGATGAGGCACCCAAGCCCAGTGTACTATTGAATCTAGAGTTCACTGTGCTTGTGATGTCCATCAGTCTGATACTTCTCCCATTTAGAGATTCTTCAAACTTTTTGGCCTTTGATAGTTCACTCTTCAGTGAAGCTATCTCCTCCCTACAGCATTCTAACTCCTCAGAGAGCTTGAGGTTCTTTGAGTTTAGGATACTATGCTCAGACAATTGATTCCTGAGAGATATTATCTCCTTCTCAGAGTTTAATAGGTCTAGGCATAGAGTCTTAAATTCACTTTTGAAATCTTCAGAATTAAAATCAAAAGAGTTGATTACCTGATCTTCATCTGGGTGAGTGTCTGAATCTGATTCTGATTCTTCATCAGAGTTTTGTTGTGATGCATTGATGGCCATCATGCAGAACTCCTTTTCATCTGCATCATCCTCATCATCACTGGAACTGGATGAGGCTTCAGATTCCTCTTCAGTCTCACTCCATGTCTCAGCAACAAAGCCCTTCCTTGTATGTTTGTTTTTGCTGGAGGAGGCTTTGTCTGAGTTGTTCTTCTTGTGATCCTTTCCTTTTCTTCTTTCTCTTCTATCCCTCTTGTCCTTATTCTTGTTCTCTGGACAGTCAGGCACAATGTGTCCTGGTTTCCTGCAACCAAAGCATATGATTTCTGTATTGTTATTTGATTTATCATACCTTGGTTTATCATGACCCTTGTATGGCCTTTTTCTGAAATCTTTTCTGGCCATCTTGTAGAATCTCTTAGCCAGTAGACTTATGAGCTCATCATTTCCTGTGGCTTTATCTTCAGGCTCCTCTTCTACAGCCCTGAAGGCTATGGTCTTTTCTTTCCTTGTGGCTGGAGAGGCAGCCTTCTGTTCTTCTTCTCTATTTTTAATGAGCAGCTCATAGGATTTGAGCTTGCCCAGGAGAGCTTCAGTGGTAATCTCATTCAGACTTCTGGCATCTTTGATTGGCCAGATTCTTGAATCCCAAGTGCTGGGAAAGCACATCAGGATTTTATCATTTAGTTCAGTTAAAGAGATTTCCTTGTCCAAAGTCTTTAGCTCATTGACAATTAGACTTAGTCTATTGTACATGTCAGCCACTGATTCAGCTTCTCCTTTCTTGAAGTTCTCATATTGACTTATCAGATGAGACCTTCTATCCTTTCTTTCATCAGCAGATCCTGAGACAATTTCAGAGAGTTTGTCCCAGGTTTCTTTGGCTGAGTTGCATTCAGCTACCTTTTGAAAAATATCATCAGACATAGTTTGGGCTAAGATGTTCATAGCCTTAGCATCTGCAATCTTCCACTTCTTTATATCTGCATCTGTTCCAGAAGGAGGTGGAACAGCACTTGTACTTGAGCTTGCTGGTGGAGTTGGACACACTGTCAAACAGAATTAAAGATATCCTCATCAATAGAATTCATATATAATCTAATCCTTGCCTTCCAGAGTGCAAACTTGGAGAGGTTGCACACTGGTGGTCTGGTGCTTGCATAATCTTTGTTCTGTGCCATGTCTCTAAATGAGTAGATAGATGTAAAGAAAGTAATCCTCTACAGAGATTGATCTTATCAGGGATCTTTTGGTTCAGGTGTTAACCAGTATGAGCAACCAACCTGCCTCTGATACCAATTGAAAGTGAGGGTAAGATCTATCTCAACTCTAGAGGGGGGTGAATAGAGTTTACTTAAAATAATTTTTCACAGATTAATAAAATAGCACAAATTAAAATTCTATTTAAGCTATAGTGTAGAGTGCTAACAGAAACTTAAGAACTGAAAGGAAAAGGACACAGCACACAGCAGACAAATCACACAAGCACAACCAGAAGACACAAGGGAATATAGTGGTTCCCCAAAACTGGGTACATCCACTCTTCTACCACCCTTGGTAGGAATCCACTCAGGACTGAGTTGATCAGGTGTCCTGACACCAATGAGCTTTTGATAAGGTGCTCAAAAACCAAAGCTAGATTTTTTGATAAGGTGTCTTGCCACCACTGAGTTTTGACAAGGCTCTCAGAACCAGACAGAACTTTTGAAGGGAGTTCAAGAACCCTTTTACAGCAGGAAAAGAAAAAGTAAAAGTTGAAGTTGTCTTCTCTGTTCTCAGTCAAATGAGAGAAGCACAAGTGGATTGAAGATGTCAAAGCTCCCCCTGAGATGTAGAGAGGTTCAGGCAGAGAAGCTTTGCAGAAGGGTGATAGGTCTTTAGAACTTGATCTCCAGCAAAGAATGGTTTCAGCAGGACAGCTGAAAGATGATGTGTCTGGAGATCTAAGATGAGGATGCAAGAACACTTAGTCAGCTAGAAGATCTTGATGTTGTAGTTTTCTTGTTCTTCTACTAACAGTATTCTTCTGTGTGTTTTCTTTATCTTTCTGTCTATCAGCTCTCTAAATTTTTTGTTTTGATTGTTCTGTATATCTAAGGACCATAGTAATAGAATTGATTTTCTGAATATTCTCCTTGTCCAAAGATGACCGTTGGTCAGTCATAAATGTTTTCCATAAATGGTCTTGTCTTTTAGAGGAAAGTCCAGCAAACAATCTCTGAATGATACCTTGAAACTTGCTCCAAACGGCTGGGAGATCTTCTGTCATAAATGCTGATAATATTCAAAAACATTCCAAAGAATCAGCAGCATTTGAAATCTTGAAGACGTTGATCTCTCCAAATAATCGTCGATCTGAGCTCTACGATCGTCGAACTGAGCTCAGAGATGAACTGAGATAAGCAGACAGAAATCGTCGAACTGAGCTCAAAGATCGTCGAACTGAGCTCAGCGACCTGAGAAACAGCTGAAGGAGGCATCGTCGAACTGAGCTAGACGATAGTCGAGGGGAGTTCGACGACTAAGCAGAAGCCAGCTAAAAGCAGATAGTCGATCTGAGCTCGAAGATCGTCGACCGGAGTTCGACGATTTGTTGAAGTTGAGCTCAGAGAGCGTCGAACTGAGTTCGACGATTCGTCGACCTGAGCTCGACGAAAATTGCTTTAGACTTAGCTCTTCATCCTTGATCTTGGAGTGGTCTTGGGGGCAGCTTCAAAACTAAGTTCTAGGCCCTAGACTCATTCTAATGTTGACCTTCTCAACTATACAACTAGGTCAACTAGGATCCTAAGACAAGCATAGTGATCCTTACCCAAATTAGTAATAGGGTGTTCCAACAGATCTCCTCTTGGAACCTGTCAACGTAGTGGGTCAGCGACTCCTCGGCCCCCTGCCTTATCAGGAAGATGGACTCATGACTCTTCTTCCTTTTCTTGGAGGTGGAGAAGCGAAGCTGAAAGCTCTGGCTCAAGTCCTCGAACCCATAGATCGATCTCGGAGGGAATTGATGAAACTAGTCCCTTGCTTTGTCCCTCAATGTGATCGCGAAGAGGCGACACTTGAAGGCATCCGTCATTGGCTTGATTGATACAACATGAAAGTGAAGGGATAGATACTAATCTAGAGGGGGGGTGAATAGAGTTATCAAATTTTGCACAGACAAAACTTAATATTCTACCCAACTCCCTTGGAGTGAAGTGCGGAATGAAAAGATTATAGATATTGATTTAACCTTAAAGCCTAACACAAGTGATGTGTACAAACACAAGCTAACTGTAATTACAGTTAAAGCTTGGAAAACCTAAACAGCAACTAGCAACCTAGTTATATCTATTCACAGCCACAGTACAGGAATTAAACAGTTGAATCCAGACGACACAAGGAAATTTATAGTGGTTCCCCAAACAACTTGGGTACGTCCACTCTTCTACCCAAACGGTAGGAATCCACTACAGGTTTTTGATCAGGTGCCCTGCCACCAACAGGATCTTCTTCAGGTAGATCCAGAGACCCTTTAGACTTTTGATCAGGTGTCTAAAAACCAAGCACAGGTTTTTGATCAGGTGCCCTGCCACCAAGGGATACTTTTGAAGGGAGTAATAACCCTGTACAGGAGGGGGAAGAAGGTTAAGATGTCTTCTCTATTTTACAATAGATTAGAGAAGCACAAAAAGCTTGCACTGAGCTAGAATGCTCTAAAGAATCAAGGCTCCCCCTGGCTCAAGAATGTCCAGGTGAAGTCTTGCTTCAGTGCAGAAAAACTCTTCAGAAAATTCTGAAGGAAAAGCTACAGGAAGAAAGTAAACAATAAAAAAGAAACAGTCTTCAAGCAGCAATCTTCTTCTTCTTCTTCTTCAAAGAAACTCTGAGTTGAACTTCCTGAAAGCAGGAGAACTCAGGTGAAGAAGAGATGAAGATCGTAACACTTCTCAGTTAGATGGAGTTTGCTGAGAGCAGGAAGCTTGAACTTGATGAAGTCTTGAGTGCTTTTGAATATGTGTGTAACACTAGCTTCAATTCTTCTGCAAAGGGTTCTTTATATAATCATCAGCAAGCAACGGCTCTCTTCCATTTGAATTATTTGTCTTTTTCTAAGCCTTGAGACCTGGGCTGTAAATATCAAGAAGACAGAAATATCTCTGCAGCAAAACATTCTATAAAAAGGAATAAACCTCTTTCTAAGAAGCTGCAGGCTTAAATCAAATAATCAGATAGACTAAATAAAGTCACATCAGAAGCAATCTCTTTATAGCAAAAGAAGACTTTTCAGTCTAACGGCTATAAAGGGCTGTCAGCAGATAAAGTAATTTAAAAAGACAGCTAATAAGACAAATAACTTTATCTTAAAAGATTTTAACTCAGGCAATAAGAATAGAGCAAATAATGCCTGGAAATATTATCATACAGCTTAAAATACTGTGCCAGAAAATGTATTAATTAATTAAATATAATAAATAAATACAAAATCCAAAGGCAGACAGAAAACGTCGAACGACCTTCGAAGATCGTCGAACGACGCCAGGAGATCGTCGAACTATCGGGCAGATAGTCGAACGATCCAGATAGTCGAGCTATCAAACAGATAGTCGAGCTACCGCAGCAGATAGTCGAACTATCAGGACAGATAGTCGAACTATCAGATAGTCGATCTATCTAGGACAGATAGTCGAGCTATCAAGCGCACAGAGATAGTCGAACTATCAAGCAGATAGTCGACCTACCTCAGAAGACAGATAGTCGATCTATCAAAAGATAGTCGAACTATCAAAACAAACCAGATAGTCGATCTATCAACAGATAGTCGAACTACCAGCGCAGAACAGATAGTCGACCTATCAACCGATAGTCGAACTACCAGCGCAGAACAGATAGTCGACCTATCAACCGATAGTCGAACTACCAGCGCAGAACAGATAGTCGACCTATCAACCGATAGTCGAACTACCAGCGCAGAACAGATAGTCGACCTATCAACAGATAGTCGAACTATCAGCGCAGAACAGATAGTCGAGCTATCAACAGATAGTCGAACTATCAGCGCAGAACAGATAGTCGAACTATCAACAGATAGTCGAACTATCAGCGCAGAACAGATAGTCGAGCTATCAACAGATAGTCGAACTATCAGCGCAGAACAGATAGTCGAACTATCAACAGATAGTCGAACTATCAGCGCAGAACAGATAGTCGAACTATCAACAGATAGTCGAACTATCAGCGCAGAACAGATAGTCGAACTATCAACAGATAGTCGAACTATCAGCGCAGACAAAGCGTCGACCAACTGATAGACGATCGTCGATCAGCCGATAGACGATAGTCAAACGGCGTTCGACTATAGTCGAACGAAAAACCTACTTAACCAAATTCTCAATTTGGAAAAGCGAGGACCCTACAGCTAGACTCCTAACCATTGACCATAGATATTTCTTGGGTCAAGGGGCACAAAGGAGAGGACTGAACTCAAATCAAACTAGGGTACCAACAATCTCCCCCTATTTGAGTTAAGTCTCTCAAAAACTAAGACAGCTAGCAAAAGAATACTAAAAATAAATTCAGCAAATAGTTAACAATAAACTGGCAGATTATCAATCAGATAAATAAATAATCAAATATATCACAGCAGTTTAATCAAACTATTAAGAATCTTTAGGGTCAGGTAATGGATCAGAAGAACTAGAGACAAAAGAAATTTTTCTAAGAGGGTCATCTGATTCCTTCTTTGACATCTTTAAATCCTGAGCACCAATTATCTTCAGCTCTGTAGCTCTGGGGACAACAGCTTCAGGATGTTTTTCCATGTACTTTGCTGGATCAAAAATCTCAGGATTGACTTGGAATTTCTCAAATTCTTTCTTTCTATAAGCTGACATGGTAGTAAAACCAGTTGTATCTTTGCCTTCGGCTCTTGCTTTTCTTATTTGGGCTGCTCCTACAAGCTCTTGAAAGCGAGCCATCCTAAAATTAGGATCGAGCTCAGGATTTTCATATACGGGCTCTGGAGAAGCAGCATCAGCTATTTTATCTAGATAATACATTAGAATAAACTTAGCAAAAGGGACTTGCTAGAAGGTTTTAAAACACAATAAACTATTTACCTTTCGAAACACTTTTCTCAGATTGAACTGGAGAAGGAGGTGGGGAAAAAGTTGGTCTTTGGGCCACAACCTCCTTCACTTGTCTTTGAGAACCATAAGATGATCTGCCTTGAGAACTTTGATGACCTTGTCTAGGTTGGGGCTGAGCAGACGCAGATTTTCCATAGGCGGCAGATTGATTAGCAGGTAGATTCCCAGAGGCTCCTGCACTTGGAGGTGGAGGAGGACCTTTGGTAGTCCATCTGGAGACTGGACTGTCATACCTCTTAGTTCTCTTCCTTTCTTTTTGCTGATTTTTTGAAAACCACATCCAATGCTTAAAATCCTTGGATTTGGGGTCAATGCCCTTCAAAACATAATAGGGAATGTCATTATCCTTGTTTGGAGGTGGAGGAGGAGCAGCTTTTCTTTTCTTTGCAGCAGATTTCCTTTTCTTTGACTTTTCAGAAACATCTGAATCATCATCATCATCAGAATGGGATGATGGAGGGTTCTCATAGGGATCATAGGCTTCTGAGACAGCCTTTTCTTTAAGCTTTGAGGCAGACTTTTCTTTTTCTTCTTCCATGGCATCCATAGCCAGAAGGGAGTCTAAATCTAATCCTGGAGAGTCATCCCAGATGGATGACTTTTCACATTGCAAATCTTTCTCTTTCTCTTTTAGAGATTGAACTCTTAATTCCCATGCTGCTCTAGCTTGAGCTTCTTCCAAACTCAGAACAGAAGAGTCAACTTTGACTTCCTCTTTCTCAGACTCATCTTCTTTATTATCTAAGAAGGATTCCAACTCAGGGTCTACTTGAGTAGCAGGAATACTTGGGTCAGCCTCAGAAACTACTGCTATGATTTGAGCAGTTAAATCTTCTTTAATAATATCTGTAAAATTATGAATATAGATCTGCTAAATAAACAGAGATCATTCCTTCAAGGTATTCACAGACTATCAAATTAATAGACTCATCAACAAAGCGGATGAAAGAGTTACCTTCATATTTAACCATTTCCCATGATTCATTTAGATAAGAGGTTATGATTCCTTCCAGGAATCTGGCAATCATAGGAGAGGTTAGATCTTCTAAGCATACTTTCACTGCAATTTCTGATAGCAGGATTCCATCTGATATTTCTTTCTCAGTCAAAACTGGAGCTACAACTTGCTTAACTGGAGCAATCTCTTCCTCAGCTGGAGATACCACATCCTCAGCTGGAACAATCTCTTCCTCAGCAGGAGCTGTCTCTTCCTGAACAGTCATAACAACATCTGGAACCTCTTCTGGCTCAACTTGAGCAGATTCTGGCTGGGCAGACAAGACTGAATCTTTTACAGCTGGAGGAGAGGCAGGAAGGCCTGAGACATCTTCATTGAGCATCTCCCCCTGCCTGATTTCAGTGGGTACTGAAACCAGGCCCCTAGAGGAAGATGGCTCAGCTGATTTGGAGAGGGATTTGATGGAAGCAGATAATAGATCAATGGAGGCAGCAAGGGGAGCGATTGCTTCTTCAATCATGGTTTTGATTGATGGGGTAATCAGCTCCACAATGCGCGAGATGAAATCAGGAGTGATTTCAAAAGATGATGGATGAGAGGTTGATGGAGCTGCAACAGATATGGTAGATGTGCTGGGATGGAGGATGGTGTGAACAGGGGATCGAGCAGGAGATGGAGCAGGTGATGGAGCAGGAGAATTTATTGGGGAATGAATTGGAGAATGAATTGGAGATTCAGGAGGAGTAAGAATTCTCTCTGATCCTAACAAATCAAAGCTAGGAGCAGATATCCTAGCCAGATGAGCAGGTAGAGGAGAAGCTGGAGGAGACAGAGGAACAACCACGGTTGTTTCAGGTGCAGCAGAAGAAGAGGGTCGTACCTCAGCAGAAGTTGATGGTACTTCAACTGAGGTAGACGGCAAAACAGAGGAGGAGGAAGGAATAGCTGAGCCAGCTTCAACAGGTTGAGGAGCGACTGATGCAGTCCTTGTGCCCTCAGATGTTGCTGGAGCAGATTTCACAAATGTCCTCTTCCACTTAGAGAACAAGTGGGGATCCATCTTCTTGCTGGCGTTGATTGTAGTTGCGGCAGAACTCAGCAGCTGGGGGAATTTCTCCTTAAGGAAAATTCCAATAACCCTTCCCAGGGTGACTTCCTTCTTTCCTGTCTTCTTCCTGATTAAATCAAACAGAACAGCTGCCCAATCGATTCTCTTTCGATTAACAATTGCACACATAAGTGCGAATTGCTGTCTTGTTATATTATCATGGGCAGAGTGCTTGCCCAGAATCTCTTTTCCTACTACCTCAGCGAGGAACTTGATCTTGAAGTGGAAGTTTACCTTGAGCAGCTTGGTGGGAATGCCCTCGGCATGTCCCAGCTCAACAAGCATCCTTCCGAACTCCTGAGCATCTTGCTCATAATCTTCGTCACCAATAACTAAACCAAAAACATCAGAAAGAACGGCCGGAGTCAGGATAACTTCTACTCCGCCGATGGTACCGATCATCGATTCGTCTGTGGAAGACGACGTGAAAGCCCATTCTTTTGTCTCTGGAATGTTGATCTTGATCCTTTCAGACATCAGCTTCTCTAGACCTTGATCCCTGCAGAGCTGGAGAACTTCCACGATTCCGGCATCGCAACTGCTGAAAGCTTCGAAATCCACACTGAATCTGGCATCAAACTTTACTACGGCTAGAACAGCTGGAGAAATCGCCATGGATTCGCCGGAGAAAGCACGAGGAAGCAGGAGAGAGAACGAGAAAGACGAAGCGCCAGAAAATCGCAAGCGGGAAAGCAGAATGCGAAAGGGCACGCTCCGTCGACGATAAAGCACACGATCTTTTAACCTAGGTCGACTATCGGCTTTATATTGGACCGGAAATAGTCGATCTATTAAAAAGATCTTGAACCGATAGTCGAACGGCCGTTCGACGATCGGCTCAGAAGCAGAATAGTCGAACCATAGTTCGGCTAATTCTGGCTTCACAAGCAACAAGCTGTCGTCGAGTAGAGATCGACGATAAGCTCAGCCTGTTCGACGATGGTCGAACGTCGATCGACGATCTTCAAACAGATAAGCTATCATTAACCAGAGGTCGACGATAGGCTCAATCCGTTCGACGATCTTCGATCATCGTTCGACGATCTTCAAGCAGACCTCAACATAGGCAGATATCGTCACACTTAGTCTCGTCCATTGATCATGCCTAGTTGGACTAAAAAGAACAGATGCTTCTGTTCATCTAAAGGCTTGGTGAATATATCACCTCTCTGAAACTCAGTGGATATGAACTCAAGACAGATCTTGTTCTTTTCCACACAATCTCTCAGGAAATGGTGCCTAATCTCAATGTGCTTGGTTCTAGAGTGGTGCACTGGATTTTGTGCAATAGAAATAGCACTGGTACTATCACACATGATCTTGGTGTTCTTGTGTGAGTAACCATAATCCACAAGCTGGTTTTGAATCCACAGGATCTGTGAACAACAACTGGCAGCTGCTATATATTCAGCCTCTGCAGTTGAAGTTGAGACAGAAGCCTGCTTCTTACAGAACCAAGAGACCAATCTCTCTCCCAGGAACTGGCAAGTTCCTGAGGTGCTCTTCCTGTCAACTCTGCAACCAGCATAGTCAGAATCAGAATATCCAATTAATTCAAACTCTGACTCAGCTGGGTACCAAAGTCCTAGATTTGGACATCCTTTCAGGTATCTCAGGATTCTTTTTAGAAGAATTAGATGAGATTCCTTGGGGTTGACCTGGAATCTAGCACAAAGGCATGTAGCAAACATTATATCTGGCCTACTTGCAGTTAGATATAATAGGGAACCAACAATGGCCCTATAATTCTTTTGATCAACTGGCTTGCCGTGATCATCAGAATCAATAACTACATTAGTAGCCATGGGTGTAGGCATTGCTGAAGCATCAGCCATCCCAAATTTTTTTACCAATTCCTTGGCATATTTGGATTGGGAGATGAAGATACCATCAGCATCTTGCTTAACTTGGAGACCAAGAAAGTAAGACAGCACACCCATGCTACTCATCTCAAACTTAGAGTGCATCAAGTTGGAAAACTTTTTGCATAGTTTGGGATCAGTGGAGCCAAAGATAATATCATCTACATACACCTGAACTAACAGGATTGTGTCCTTGTGATGCTTGACGAAAAGGGTTCTATCAACTACTCCCCTAGTGAAGTTGTGCTCTAACAGGAAACTAGCTAAGGTCTCATACCAGGCCCTAGGAGCTTGCTTTAGTCCATAAAGAGCTTTCTACAACTTAAAAACATGAGAAGGCTGAGTTGAAGAAACAAACCCTGGTGGTTGTTCAACAAACACCTCTTCCTTAAGCTCACCATTTAGGAATGCACTTTTGACATCCATTTGGAACACCTTAAACTTCATGTAGGCTGCATAGGCCAAGAAGATCCTTATTGCTTCTAGCCTTGCAACAGGAGCAAAGGTTTGGTCATAGTCTATACCTTCCTCTTGTCTGTAGCCCTGAGCTACAAGCCTAGCTTTATTCCTTACTATTATTCCATTTGCATCTAACTTGTTTCTATACACCCACTTGGTGCCTATGATCAGTTGGCCTTTAGGTCTTGGAACCAAAGTCCAAACTTTACATCTCTCAAACTGATTGAGTTCCTCTTGCATTGCAATGATCCAGTGGGGATCTAGCTCTGCATCTTTAAAGGTGAGGGGCTCAACCTGTGAGAGGAAACAAGCATGCATCACATCCTGTCTTAATTGATGTCTTGTTTGTACACCAGCTGATATGTCTCCAATCACTTGAGATGTGGGGTGATCTCTAAGTGTGACAATATCAGCAGGTGGGATGTGATCTTCAGCAACAGTTGGGATTAATTCCTCAGGAGGAATTTGATCTACTGTTGGTGGTACAGCAACAGCTTCAACAGCTTCAGCAATGTCTTCATCACTGTCTGATTCAGTGATCTGAAGAGTTGATAGTTGGAGAATCTCTTGAGGAGCATCATGTACCTGCAAAGAACTAGAGGAAGGAGAATTTTCTTTCTCCTTGTAAAACATCTGAGACTCATCAAAAGTCACATGCACAGATTCTTCTATCTTACAGGTTGATTTGTTATAAACCCTATAAGCTTTGCTTACTTGGGAATATCCAAGCATGATTCCCACTGAAGCTTTTGCTTCAAATTTTCTAATATATTCTTTATTATTGTTATGAATATAAACAATACAACCAAAAACTCTAAAGTAATTAATTTTTGGTTTCTTTCCTTTAAGTAACTCATAAGGAGTTTTACACTTAAGTTTGTGTATCAAACTTCTATTCAAGACATAGTTAGCTGTACTAACAGCTTCTGCCCAATAGGATAGAGGCATGTTAGCATCTGCCAACAATGTACTAGCAGCCTCAATTAGTGTTCTATTCTTCCTTTCAACTACCCCATTTTGTTGGGGAGTTCTAGGAGCTGAGAAGCTATGTTTGATACCTTCTCTCTCACAGAATTCTTGCATGAGAAGAGAGTCAAACTCAGTACCATGATCACTTCTGATCAAGGCCACATGAGTAGAGTACTCAGTCTGCACACAAAGTAGAAAGTCTGTAAGGGCTTTGAAGTTATCAGACTTAGTTCTCAAAAAGAAAACCCAACTGAACCTAGAGAAGTCATCTACAATCACTAATGTGTAATACTTCCCTCCTAAACTCTGTACATTTATTGGGCCAAAAAGGTCCAAGTGTAATAAATACAGGATTCTAGGAGAATCACTTTTATTAACATATTTAAATGAATTCTTGGTTTGCTTGCCTAGCTGACAAGCCTTGCATAGGCTCTCCTTCTTGTAGGGGCAAGAAGGTAAACCTCTAACAAGGTTGTGCTTAGATAACCTAGATATGTTCTTGAGGTTTACATGACTAAGCCTTTTATGCCAAAGGGAATTATTATTTAGGGTTAATTCATTAAACAGGCAGATTTCAGAGTGAGATGAATTAAAATCTACTAAATATATATTGCCTATTCTATTACCTATTAAAACAACATTATTATTTAAAGTAATATTGCAAGAGGAGTTAGAAAAAGAAACCTGGTAGCCAGCATCACATAGCTGGCTGACGGAAATCAGGTTATGCTTCAGTCCATTGACATAAGCAACTCTCTTGAATGTAACAGCTCCAATCGTGATCTTGCCATATCCTTCTGTCTGACCACAGCTGGAGTCTCCAAAGATAACCTTTGGGCCGAGCTTAGCTTTGTACATTGACAGAAGCTCTTTGTTTCCTGTCATATACTTAGAGCATCCACTATCCAAATACCACTTATTTTGAGTGATTGGATAGGCCTTCACCTGCAAAACAACTATTTAGACAGAGTGGACCCAGGTAACCTTGGGTCCCTTGTTTTTCACATAAGAAAAACTGGAAATATAAGAGAATGCAGGCTGAGGGTGATAACCTAGTGGGTGAGATCTCCTAGGTGGGATTCTCCATGCAGATGATGGGTCAACAAACCTAGGGTTTCTATTTTCATTTAGGTTTCTATGATACTGATTATGATTTTGAAAATCATGTTGAAATCGTCGATCGACGTTCGACGATGGGCGCTCAGATCGTCGAACTTCGTTCGACCATGGAGCATCCGATCGTCGAGCGGCGTTCGACGCTCTTTGCATTTCTTTGAAAAACTTCTTTCTCTTTTCTCTCTTAGCTTTATTTAGGGTTTTATTTACAAGGTTTACTTGCTCAGTGTTCTTCTTTCCACTAGCTGAAATGAAGTTCACTGGAGTTGAAAGGTTATTTTTAAGGAGGACTGGGGGTTCACTGGGAGAAGCTCCTAAGCCTAATTTATCATTACCTGACCTAGTGTTAGTCATGCTGGTAATTTCTAACAGCTTAAGGCTTCTACCATTAAGGGATTCTTCTAATCTCTTAGACTTAGCTAATTCTATTTTAAGAAATTTAATTTCTTCACTACAAGTAGTGAGATCTTCCTTTAACCTAATGTTTTCAGAGGCTATTGATTCAGAGTCAGCTAGCCTATTTCTAAGTTCTTTTTACTCTTTTTCTGAACTAATTAAATCTAAACATAAAGATTTAAATTCTAACTTAAACTCTTCTGAAGTAAAATCATAAGATGAAAGTACCTCATCTTCAGTAGGCATCTCTTCATCAGAATCAGAACTCTCTGCAGCAGAGTGGTTGCTGCAGGCATCTATTGCCATTAGGCAAATTTCTTTGGCCTTCTTCTCTTCCTCATCTTCACTGGAGCTTGATGAGGATGATTCTTCATCAGAATCACTCCAGGTTTCAGCAATGAAACCTCTCTTCTTCTTCTTGTTTTTGTAGGAGGATGGCTTGGAGTGCTTCCTGTGTTGTTCTTTGTCTTTTCTCTTTTCCTTGTTCTTCTCCTCTGGACACTCTGGCAAAATGTGTCCAGGCTTCCTGCAACCATAGCAAATAATTTCTTTAGCAGGAGATCGATCATACCTTGGTTTGTCTTCATAGCGTGAAGACTTCTTTCTGAACTCCTTTCTCCCCATCTTGAGAAACCTCTTGGCAAACAGTGCCATAAGTTCCTCATTGGATTGGCTGCCTTCAGAAACATCTGCAGCCTTAAGAGCTAGAGATTGCTCTTTTCTTGTTGGAGTGGGGTTCTTGGCTTCAGCTTCTGCTTCTCTGGTCTTCAGCACTTGCTCAAAAGACTTGAGCTTGCCGAGGAGAGCTTCAGTTGAGATCTCATTGGTGCTTCTGGCTTCTTTGATGGGCCAGATTCTTAGATCCCATGTGCTAGGGAAGCACATAAGAATCTTATCATTGACCTCTGTCAATGATATGTCCTTGTCTAGGGTCCTCAGCTCATTGATGATTGAGCTGAGCCTGGTGTACATAGCCTCAACTGATTCAGCATCAGTCTTCTTGAAGTTCTCATACTGTGAGATAAGGTTGGACCTTCTGTCCTTCCTTTCATCAGCTGAACCAGCTACAATCTGGTTCAGTGTGTCCCACATGGCCTTTGCTGAGGAGCAGTCAGCCACCTTCTGGAACACCTCATCAGACATTGTCTGAGCCAGTATGTTCATTGCCTTGGCATCAGCAATTTTAGCCTTCTTGTGTTCATCATTATAATCTGGAGGAGGCACTGCACTCATATCAGATGATGAGGCAGTGGCTGCAGCAGTTGCTCTTGGGGGACCTGACAAAATAGAAGCAAAAATACTTTCATCAATAGAATTCATATAAAGTTTGATCCTTGCCTTCCAGATGCCAAACTTTGCTAAGTTGCATGCTGGAGGTCTGGTGCTAGAGTAATCCTTGGACTGGGCCATGATAGTGAATATCTATAAGCTCTTGGTATCTATCAGGATCTTGTGACTTAGGTGTTAGCCTATACAGTCAGTCAACCTCCCTCTGATACCAATTGAAAGTGAAGGGATAGATACTACTCTAGAGGGGGGGTGAATAGAGTTATCAAATTTTGCACAGACAAAACTTAATATTCTACCCAACTCCCTTGGAGTGAAGTGCGGAATGAAAAGATTATAGATATTGATTTAACCTTAAAGCCTAACACAAGTGATGTGTACAAACACAAGCTAACTGTAATTACAGTTAAAGCTTGGAAAACCTAAACAGCAACTAGCAACCTAGTTATATCTATTCACAGCCACAGTACAGGAATTAAACAGTTGAATCCAGACGACACAAGGAAATTTATAGTGGTTCCCCAAACAACTTGGGTACGTCCACTCTTCTACCCAAACGGTAGGAATCCACTACAGGTTTTTGATCAGGTGCCCTGCCACCAACAGGATCTTCTTCAGGTAGATCCAGAGACCCTTTAGACTTTTGATCAGGTGTCTAAAAACCAAGCACAGGTTTTTGATCAGGTGCCCTGCCACCAAGGGATACTTTTGAAGGGAGTAATAACCCTGTACAGGAGGGGGAAGAAGGTTAAGATGTCTTCTCTATTTTACAATAGATTAGAGAAGCACAAAAAGCTTGCACTGAGCTAGAATGCTCTAAAGAATCAAGGCTCCCCCTGGCTCAAGAATGTCCAGGTGAAGTCTTGCTTCAGTGCAGAAAAACTCTTCAGAAAATTCTGAAGGAAAAGCTACAGGAAGAAAGTAAACAATAAAAAAGAAACAGTCTTCAAGCAGCAATCTTCTTCTTCTTCTTCTTCAAAGAAACTCTGAGTTGAACTTCCTGAAAGCAGGAGAACTCAGGTGAAGAAGAGATGAAGATCGTAACACTTCTCAGTTAGATGGAGTTTGCTGAGAGCAGGAAGCTTGAACTTGATGAAGTCTTGAGTGCTTTTGAATATGTGTGTAACACTAGCTTCAATTCTTCTGCAAAGGGTTCTTTATATAATCATCAGCAAGCAACGACTCTCTTCCATTTGAATTATTTGTCTTCTTCTAAGCCTTGAGACCTGGGCTGTAAATATCAAGAAGACAGAAATATCTCTGCAGCAAAACATTCTATAAAAAGGAATAAACCTCTTTCTAAGAAGCTGCAGGCTTAAATCAAATAATCAGATAGACTAAATAAAGTCACATCAGAAGCAATCTCTTTATAGCAAAAGAAGACTTTTCAGTCTAACGGCTATAAAGGGCTGTCAGCAGATAAAGTAATTTAAAAAGACAGCTAATAAGACAAACAACTTTATCTTAAAAGATTTTAACTCAGGCAATAAGAATAGAGCAAATAATGCCTGGAAATATTATCATACAGCTTAAAATACTGTGCCAGAAAATGTATTAATTAATTAAATATAATAAATAAATACAAAATCCAAAGGCAGACAGAAAACGTCGAACGACCTTCGAAGATCGTCGAACGACGCCAGGAGATCGTCGAACTATCGGGCAGATAGTCGAACGATCCAGATAGTCGAGCTATCAAACAGATAGTCGAGCTACCGCAGCAGATAGTCGAACTATCAGGACAGATAGTCGAACTATCAGATAGTCGATCTATCTAGGACAGATAATCGAGCTATCAAGCGCACAGAGATAGTCGAACTATCAAGCAGATAGTCGACCTACCTCAGAAGACAGATAGTCGATCTATCAAAAGATAGTCGAACTATCAAAATAAACCAGATAGTCGATCTATCAACAGATAGTCGAACTACCAGCGCAGAACAGATAGTCGACCTATCAACCGATAGTCGAACTACCAGCGCAGAACAGATAGTCGACCTATCAACCGATAGTCGAACTACCAGCGCAGAACAGATAGTCGACCTATCAACCGATAGTCGAACTACCAGCGCAGAACAGATAGTCGACCTATCAACAGATAGTCGAACTATCAGCGCAGAACAGATAGTCGAGCTATCAACAGATAGTCGAACTATCAGCGCAGAACAGATAGTCGAGCTATCAACAGATAGTCGAACTATCAGCGCAGAACAGATAGTCGAGCTATCAACAGATAGTCGAACTATCAGCGCAGAACAGATAGTCGAACTATCAACAGATAGTCGAACTATCAGCGCAGAACAGATAGTCGAACTATCAACAGATAGTCGAACTATCAGCGCAGAACAGATAGTCGAACTATCAATAGATAGTCGAACTATCAGCGCAGACAAAGCGTCGACCAACTGATAGACGATCGTCGATCAGCCGATAGACGATAGTCGAACGGCGTTCGACTATAGTCGAACGAAAAACCTACTTAACCAAATTCTCAATTTGGAAAAGCGAGGACCCTACAGCTAGACTCCTAACCATTGACCATAGATATTTCTTGGGTCAAGGGGCACAAAGGAGAGGACTGAACTCAAATCAAACTAGGGTACCAACACAACATCCTCGAACTACTGTAGGTGCTGGATTGTGTCATCCTTCCCGATATAGTAAGCCATGTCAGACTCTCTGAACCCCTCGGGAACAGGAGTTGAGATGATCAACTCGCTGAAGGGTGACCCCCTGAGGGGTGCTCTCGCAACCTTTACTCGCGCGACCTGCTCGCATAGAGGGCTAGCACTTGCTGGGCTGGGGAACAACTCCCGGCCGATGAGGTCTCACTCGACCCATTATCCCATTCTTTCCTTCCCTGGCCGTCTTCCCGGTGCACTTCCTTCTATCCCTGTTGGGGTCATCTCGTCTATGCCCCTGGGAGGCAGCTCGCCGAGACCACTCTGAGTCAGCTCGGCGAGACCCCTGGGAGCTAGTCCCTGGGGGGTGGGGTTGAGCTGTCAGCCCGAGGGGCAATACTTCACAGCATCTCCATGATGTCGGAGATGGAAGCCATGAACTCCTCCCTTCCTACGAAGGGTCCTGGGTTGGGGAGCTCGTCGAGACCATCACTACCTCTCTGATCTCCAACCATGTCACTCTCCTGAGATCTTCTATGATGGTCACTCTCCACGCTCACCGCACCAAAAATGTTGAAGCCAAAATTGACCTCTCGTGGAGTTCGGGGTCCCAAAAGAGGGGTGACCTCACACCTACTACACTCGGGAAAACGTCACGGACCAAAGACTTGGGAAACTAGGAACATACCCTCAGCTCTAGCGTGGAGGTCCCACCACACACCCGGAAGCTCACAAGTGCACTTCCCCTCCCTCGCCAATGGCTGAGCTGGGTACCTTGGAGAGCTCTCTCATTCAACCAAGAAGAAGCCTAAGGAGAAGGAAGCTCAAAAAACTCCTCCCTCCAAAGATACCCAAGGGGGTCTATTTATAGTTTGTCCAAGCCTAGGGACCAAAAGATCACAAATACCCCTAGGACAAATATGCCCTGAGCCAATAGAAAACATCCACACCGGGGGGTAAAAAGGTAAGTCCACCCCGATGGCACAACGGTAAAAGCATGGCTAAAAGAGGTCCAGGGGGAACGGAGGCTAAGCCATGCCCCCTACCCCCCCCCCCCCCCCCCCCTCGAATACCTGAGGCGAGCAGGTGAACCCCGCCGAAGATCTAGCCGCCCGGGGCGAGGGGCCGCAGGCCGGTCTCACCCTCGCAAGCTAGCCGCCCGGGAGGAGTGGCTGCAGGCCGGTCTCGCCCCCGCGAGCTAGCCACCCGGGGCGAGGGGCCCGGTCTAGCCCCCGCGAGCTAGCCGTCCGGGCCGAGGGGCCGCAAGCCGGTCTCGTCCCCGCGAGCTAGACGCCCGGGGCGAGGGGCCGCAGGCCGGTCTCGCCCCCGCGAGCTAGCCGCCCGGGGCGAGGGGTCGCAGGCCGGTCTCGCCCCCGCGAGCTAGCCGCCCGGGGCGAGGGGTCGCAGGCCGGTCTCGCCCCCGCGAGCTAGCCGCCCGGGGCGAGAGGCCGCAGGCCAGTCTCGCCCCACCTAGGGCTAGGGTGCAGAGGGCGGGACCCTGGCCTCCAGTCAGTCTCGTTGTTCCCACCTCGCACCTAGCAAGTCGGGGAGGGTGCCAACCATCTTGCCGCACCCGTCCCCCAAAAGGGGTCGGGGGGAGAGGTAGATTTTTGTCTCCTCTACTAGTATATTACAAGGGTCAAGCCTAAATTGGTCACCAAGAGTGCAAAACCTTTTTAAAAGCTTAAAAAAGCATAGCTGGTCATATGTCTGCCGGGGGGACCCCACTCTTGCGAATACGGGGTTGTACATCATTATTATTATCAAACTCTCATTTTTTAAAATGGTTATTTGAAAATCATTTCGTTACTAGCAAACCAACATAATTTTTTTAAAAAAAATTTAATTTTGTTTAAAACATTCATTCTTTTAAAATAACTCACTTCATATAATTACAAATGATTTCAAATGTATTCATTCAATCACTTATGTTAGCATTAGAAATGAGTCAAAATGCCGCAAAATTTTGTTTAGTATGTCCAAAACTCCCTTTTCAACAAAATATCATCATTTGCACCAAAATCTTTAAACAAAATATCGCCTGGTTTAGGAATATATTTAATTTCTAATTCCTATAAGGGTGTGTTGTATATACGAGTTAAGTGTATATAAGAATATATGCGTCGTTTTGAACTACGTCTTATACGTACATTTTCATGAGAAGTGTTCAACTTTCATGTTGAACACTTTTGGATTTGAAATAATTTAGACCCCCTGATTTGGCCCATGAAAAAAGTCACGCTGAACATATGTACGGACGCTCGGAATTGACGTGACTTTTTTTGGGGTCAAATCGGGAGCTTAAACTTTTTAAAATTAAAAAGTGTTCAACATGAAAGTTGTAGATCTCAACAAGATCTACAACTTTCATGTTGAACACTTTTTGATTTGAAGCAGTTTAGATCTTCGATTTGAACTCCGAAAAAAGTCACGCCAAAAATCTGTACGAACGGCTTGTTCCATGCGTGACTTCTTTCGAACCCAAATTAGAGACATAAACGATTTCAAATAAAAAAATAGCCAACATGAAAGTTGAGATATACAACTTTCATATTGATCATCTTTTCAAATGAGAAATATTTGGAACTCAAATTTTTTGTTTTAACCCTTAACTCCTTAAGTGCTCAACATACTATTATAATATTATTATTATTTTTGCTATATTTCATCAAAAATGATTTCTTTAAAAAAATTTTACGCTTCATATTACTTCTTGTATATTTTGTTAGGAGCAATCCATTTTGTGGGTAATGGCCCCACCATCTCTCTTTAACCTCTTGCCATTTTGTCTACCTGTGAGACTCGCTTCCTCAAACACCAGTCAATCTGCCGCAATACCGTTTGTTAAAATCAACTTTTCCCGCCTCTTCCAGCAGTGCTCACAACTTCAGAACACGGCCGCCGTCCGGCGAGCTCACGCCCGAATGATTACCATTGGATTCATTCCCACCATCTTCGTCGCAAACTGCCTTATACACGCCTACATTCGCTGCATGGTCCTCGACAACGCACGCAAGGTGTTTGATGAATTGTCCCACAGGGATATCATCTCGTGGAACGCTGTAATATCCGGTTACACGCAGAACGGTTTGATGCGCGAGGCGCAGACACTATTCAACGCTATGCCAGATCGTGATGCCGTCTCATGGAACTCGATGATGTCTGGATATTTGGGCAATGGAAACTTGAATGATTCTGCTGTAGTTTTCTCGGCGATGATGAAGATCGGCACCGAGCGGCCTGATCGCACCACCATCGCAGTCATTCTTAAGTTGATATCCGCTCTGGAAGAATGCGGGTCGGGGATCCAAGTTCATGTGATCGCGGTTAAAGCGGGTCTGGATTCGGACGTGGTGGCGGGAAGTGCTCTCGTCGACATGTACGCCAAATGCAGGAGTTTGGGAGACGCCCTCCGGTTCTTCGGCGAAATGCCGCAGAAGAACTCGGTCACTTGGAGCGCGGTGATCGGTGGCTGCGCTCGAAATGACCGATTCAGGGATGCGCTCCGAATGTTTGTGAATATGCAAAGAGAAGGGATCGAAACGAGCCAATCATCCTACGCAAGCATCTTTCGTTCCTGCGCAGGATTGCCGTGCTTGGAGGCCGGGAAACAACTTCATGGCCATGCATTGAAGAGTAATTTTATCTCCGATGTTGTCGTTGGCACAGCTGCCCTGGACATGTATGCTAAATGCCATAGTTTGCGGGACGCTGTGGGAATTTTCCGGAGGCTTCCGAATCGCAGCCTGCAGACCTTCAATGCCATGCTTGTCGGATTTTTGAGAAATGATCGAGGGATCGAAGCTCTCAATCTGTTTATGTTCATGAATAATATCTCACACATTATTGCCGATGAAATCAGCTTCTCTGCTGCTCTGAGCGCTTGTGCGGAGCACAAGGCGCACTCCCAAGGGATGCAGATTCACTGTTTGGCTCTCAAATCCCCCCATGGTTTGAATGTTTGTGTGATGAATGCTGTTCTAGACATGTATGGGAAGTGCGGAGATGTGATCAGTTCTCGTAGGGTCTTCGAAGGGCTGGACGACAAGGACGAAGTCTCCTGGAATGCCTTAATAACCGCTCTCGAGCAAAACGGACTTTACAAAGAGACGTTAGCACAGTTCAATCAGATGGTGAGCTGGGGTCTGGATCCCGACGATTTCACCTATGGAAGTGTCCTCAAAGCTTGTACGGCATTACAATCACCCGGATTTGGGATGGCGATCCATGACAAGATAATCAAGTCAGGGCTTGGTTCTGATTCTTTCGTTGGAAGCGGTCTTATTGACTTGTACTGCAAATGCGGAATGCTGGAGGATGCGGAAGCGATCCATAGGAGAATAGAGAGCGTAACAACGGTCTCATGGAATTCCATCATCTCGGGTTTTTCACTCCAGAATGAAAGCGAAGAAGCCCAGAAATTGTTCAGCCAGATGTTGGGAATGGGGCTGCAGCCCGATAACTTCACCTATGCGACAATTCTGGACACGTGCGCCAACCTAGCCGTGATCGGCTCAGGGAGGCAACTCCATGCTCAGATACTCAAGCAAGAGCTGCACGAGGACGTGTTCATATCGAGCACGCTCGTGGACATGTATGCGAAATGCGGGAACATGCAAGACTCTCTCCTCATCTTCGAGAAAATGTCAAAAAGAGATTTCGTCTCGTGGAACGCCGTAATTTGCGGTTTCGCAAATCACGGCCTCGTGTTAGAGTCACTGAGCATGTTCGAGAGCATGAAAGCGGAAAATGTTACGCCCAGTCATGCAACTTTCGTGGCAGTTCTTAGGGCCTGCGGGCACGCCGGTTTGGTCGATGAAGGCCGTCGATATTTCGAATCCATGCATGGTTGCTACAATTTGGAGCCGCATTTGGAGCACTATTCTTGCATGGTGGATATGATAGGACGCTGCGAGGGCGTTCATGAGGCATTAGGGGTCATCAATGGGATGCCGTATGAGGCTGATGCCGTTATCTGGAGGGCGCTTTTGAGCGCTTGCCAGATTCAGGGAAATGCGGAGGTAGCAGAATTAGCTTTGAAGGAGATACTAGTGCTTGAACCCGATGATTCGTCTGCGTGTATTCTCTTATCGAACATATACGCGAAGGCTGGAAGGTGGGATGAAGTCTCTAGGATGAGGAAGATGATGAGGAGTGGGGGGCTGAAGAAAGAGCCTGGGTGTAGCTGGATTGAAGTGGAGAATAAGATGCATGCTTTTATTGCTGGAGACCATGCGCACCCCAGTTCTGATCATATGTTTAACATTCTGGATAGTTTGGTTGGAGAGATGATTTTGACCGCATACGAAATCGATGAACTTGTGAGTACCTGATTCCATTGAGAATTCAAAATCCGTCCCGATGTGCTTCGCTTCGACAGGAAGCGATACGAACTGAAATATTGATCGGACTATGACTGAAAAGCAGGATGCAGCTCATGTAAGTATGCTCCCATCAGGCTCTTGAGGATTAATTCCTCTCCAAAAGAGAGCTCGCAAGGCTTGATGCGAGGTGCTCCCAAGAAGCAGGGTCTGTATCTCCACTTGCCGAGAGGCGGTTCTTATGAAAATATGTGCGCGCCTGTGCCTGCAGGTATCCGAGTGGAATTCTTGTAGTATGAAGTGATCTTGGCTTCAACATGATCCTGGTAACATTTTCTGGCTTACAAGAACGTGGCAATATGTCTGTACTATATTATAAAACGATATAGCATTCTCACTTTTAAAACCGTCAATTTAATCTCGACCATCCAAATATCCCCCTCCTTAAATCTTGTCCTTCAATACCTTCCAAAAAATACCTTTCCAGAAGAACATTCACCTTCTCCACAGCCCTCCTTAAAGACACAAGGCAAGAGGAACCAGAAAATCGACGGCCATGGATTCGCCGTCCCTACACATCCAGAGACTAACACTAGCTGACCATGGCCTCACCGGTGTACCTTCATCCTCCTCTGCAACCCAGTTCTTCGATTCCTAAAAAATTTTCAGGTTTCAGGTCTTCTTTCCCTCAACCATTTGTTGGGTCCGACGTTCCTTCACTTGACCCGTGGCGCTCTGCTACTTATTTAAAAAATTAAGTAGCGCCCTTTCCAACAGTCCGGGCTTTTGGAACAGTTGGGTATGCGCTTGATCCTACACCATTCTCTTACCTACATCAAAAATTAGCTCTATTCAGAATATAATTACACAGAAATTCAACATCTAATCATATACTTTATGACATTGGCTTAATATTGCATATGTCCTCTCGGATGAGGAGTAATAGATTGTTTTTTCATGTTTTAGGTCTTCATTCACTCAAAAAATCTCTTATTTAAGACAACATTTTGTTCCTCTGCCTCGCCTGCATCCGACGCCCGCCTCCACCAACTGGTGATGCCGCCGATGGGAAGTCAAGGTTACCTTCACAGAAATGATTTTGCCGCTCCCGGTGTTTGCTGAGGCGATATCTCCGATTTTTAAATTCCACTGCAAGAAAGAACAGAGGTGAGAAAATCTAATGAAACTTTTCTTCAAGGGTGCTATTTCTATGCTCGCAAGCTTACTTGAATTCTTGGATCCATGTCGAGCATTCTTGGTTAGTATGCATGTGTTTGGAAAGCAAACATTCTTCCCACTTGAACCTGCAGCCGCTCCCTATTTTGGAATAAAAAGTTTGAATCCAAAAATATTGTAGATATCTAATTATTCTTTGCATTTTCACTTCAACAGATTGCTAGCATGTTTATTGTCTTTTGTAATTGTTGCAAATTGTTGGGTGGTTCAAAATAATTTTATTTCCATTGGCTGCTAAAGCAGTACTTTCATTTTCTTCATGAACTTTTAGAATTTTCTATGATTTGTAAGTTGTTGAAAGTGATAGTTCCAAATATAAATGTAGGATAAACACAAATCAGGATGCGCACTCGCCGAGGCTATTACATAAATTGTGATTCTAACCTCAACAATGTGATGAAACAAAAAAAAAGAGTAAATAAACAATGCAGATAAAAAAAATACAAGTGTTCAAGCTGTTCAGGTCTTGCTCCTGCAGTGGCACGGGATTCTTCAATGTGAACTAGTAACAGACATCAGAATTCAAGACCACCAGTTCGCAGATCCACGCCAAGTAGAATTCATGGCGAAAACACCTTTGCATCATCCCAACATACCTAATAATCTCTCTGCTAAAAACACACACTTCTACAATAGCATTGCATTAAAGCAAAGGAAAAAGGTTTTCTACTTTCAAAGCCCACTAAAACTAACCTCAAATATACATTTTTTTTCTCATTTAACCAAATATTCTGAAGACAGCACCAGCTAATCCCTTGGGCGGGCTAGCCACAAAGAACTGAGGGCCCGAAGGCGTGAGAAGTAATCACTGATGGCTAGTAGAGCCCGGGCCGCCTGACGGGTGTTCAGTATACGACGCATTTGCTGCAAGGTCTGCAGCCGCAGAAGATCGGCCTATTTGAAAAGACAGTTAGATCAACTAACATTAGAGGAGAAAAAGCTAAACCTGCTGCACATAATATTTCGTACTTGTGAAGATGAAAAAAGAATCTAGATTCAGTGGCAAAACAAGCCTCCCCTCTGAAGTGTGTGTATGTGTTCGTAAATATACCGTATTAAAATGTTTTTTAAAACTCCACAACCCCCTCCAGTTGAAGCCCTGTGAAATATTTGTTATTCACAGAGAGATGGAGAGATCTTGAGAAGATTTATGATACAGTTTCAAGAGAGATCTTATGGAAAGGTTGTTACGGCACCAGTCGCACCAGTCGCGGACGTAGAGTCGGACCCGCATTGGGGGGAAGTCTATCGTTGCCATAGCGTCTCGACCGCCTCGACCGCCTCGACCACATGGACTCCCGCCTCGGCGAAGTCGATAGCCGCACGACGCACCTCACCTTCGGTCCACCTCCCGACCGTCCGCCGAGCCAACATTCCGTGTCGGACCCTCCCTTTCCCGACGACCATTCCGGCCACCGTCACGAAGACAACACCTTCCCGCAGTACGTCAAATTGGATTTTCCTGTCTTTGATCGCCGCGAGGACCCCCTCTCCTGGCTTAGAAAATGTGAGCTCTTCTTTGCCAACCAATGCACCACCGGAGAGGACCGTCTGGTCCTGGCGTCCTTCCACCTCAACGGGGCCGCCCAACTATGGTTCTCCCAACTGCAGCGCGAACCCCCATATCTACAGTGAGACGAGTTCAAGAAGGCGTGTACGCTGCGTTTCAGACCCTCGATCCACGGAAATCCCCTCGGGGACCTCATCGCCCTTCGCCAAACGGGTGCCCTAGAAGACTACATCGACCGCTTCCAGCTTCTGCTCGCCCGAGCGACCACGGTCCGCCTAGATCAGCAAGGTTCTATCTTCATGGTCGGCTTACACGAGCGCCTACGTCTCAACATTGTGTTCCAAGACCCTCCCGACCTCACTACGACAATGAACCTTGCCCGGACATGCGAGCGCCATATACTCTTGGACCGCCAATATGTTTCCCGCCGAGACCACGGGCACTACCTCCGCGGGACTCCTCCACCTCCGCCAGCTCACCAACCCGCCAAGTCTGGGGACTCCCCCAAACCACCCTTCCGGAGGCGTCTTTCCCACGCAGAGATGACTGAACGCCGTGCCAAGGGACTTTTCTTCAATTGCGACGAACTCTTTGGGCCTGGCCATCGCTGCAAGCGACTCTTTTGGATTGAGGTGGATGACCCGTCTGATGACGATGGGGAGGACCCGATTCCGAGACGCCCGTAATTTCTGTCCATGCCATTGCCGGCCCACAGGGGGGCATATGCTGCAACTTCCGATCCAAGTGGCGGGCAACACCCTCGTCGCCTTGTTGGACTCGGGGAGTACACACAATTTCATCCACCATAAAACCACCACCACTCTTCAGCTGCTGATCACCTCCCGCCACCAACTTCAAGTTTTTGTGGTCAACGGTCATAGCATGACATGCCCCAGCCCTTGTCGTCGTGTATCCTTGACGATCCACAACTGGCCTTTTGAAATCGATCTCTTGGTCGTTGATTTTGGCGGCTTTGACATTATCTTGGGGGTGCGTTGGCTATGAACATTGGGCCCGGTGACATGGGACTTCAACAACCTTACCATGCAGTTGCGCCAGGGTTCGGAAAAGGTGCAGTGGCAATGTCTTGCCCCCACCTTCAAACTGTGGGCATTTCTCATGCAAGGCCCGGGGTTTACGACAGGGCCTCGCTCTCCCGACCTCCACCAATTGTTGTAAGTGTTCGGGGACGCCTTCACCATTCCTGAGACCCTGCCGCCACATCGATCACAGGATCACCGCATCTGTCTTCAGCGGGGAGCCCCGCCAGTGGTGGTCCGTCTCTACCGCTACCCTTATCTTCAAAAGGATCAAATTAAGCGTCAATGCTCCGCTATGCTACAAAGGGGGCTGATTCGCCGGAGTGTATCATCCTTCTCCTCGTTGGCCTTGCTAGTTCACAAGAAGGACAATACATGGAGATTCTGCGTGGATTATCGTGAACTCAACGCCAAGACCGTCAAAGACAAATTTCCCATTCTGGTCGTCGAGGAACTCCTCAACGAATTGCACGGTGCACGCTTCTTCTCCAAGCTAGACCTATATTCGGGATATCACCAGGTGCGCATGGCAGTCGCCGATGTGGAAAAGACCGGCTTAAGAACGCACCATGGACACTTCGAGTTCCTCGTCATGTCATTTGGGTTGACCAACACGCCTTCCACTTTCCAATCTCTCTGATGAATGAGGTTTTCCAGTCTATCCTTAAGACCGGCTTAAGAACGCACCATGGATATTTTGATCTATAGCAAGTCCTGGTCCGAGCATCTCCGTCATGTTCGTGAAATGCTTACCTTGCTCCGCCTCCACCGCCTGGTTCTTAAGGATTCCAAGTGTATTTTTGGACAACAGAGTGTCACCTACCTCGGTCATGTGGTCCATGAGCATGGGGTGTTTGCCGACCCGAAGAAACTCCAAGGCATCCCTGCATGGCAGGTGCCCCGGTCGCACCGCAATCTCCGGGCATTCTTGGGGCTGACTTGCTACTACAGACGCTTCATCCGTTGTTACAGTTCCATTGTTGAATCCCTCCTGGCCCTTGTCCGTTGCATGGTTTTTGAGTGGGGGGATGCAGCGCAGTGCGCGTTTGAGGCACTCCAAGAAGCATTGGTCTCTGCATCGGTCTTAAAGCTTCCGGACTTCAACGAGCTTTTTTACATTGAATGCGATGTCTCAGCTCTAGGGTGTGACACAGTTCTCCAACAACATGGGCACCCACTTGCATATTTCAGTCGTCGGATCGCGCTCCACCACCGAAAATTGTCGTCCTACGATTTGGAACTCATTGGCTTGGCAAAAACCTTGCAGCATTGGAGGCCATATCTTTGGGGCTGCTCTTTTTTCATCTGTACGGACCACTACAATTTGAAATATCTCCTAAAGCAACGCTTGACAACTATGTTGCAGCAACGGCGGGTCATCAAATTGTTGGGATTTGATTTCACGGTGGAGTACAAGGTCGGTACCCTCAATAGGGCTGCATACGCTCTCTCTCGTCGGCATGCCGATGACACCGCTAGATATGCAATCTTTCTCGGCTAGTGGCCTCGCTTGTGGATCTCATACAGGACGACATTCATAACTCCACATCCTTCACCGAGTTACTCAAGCGGACGCAAGAGGGTCTTTTACCACCCATATGGACAGCTCGTGACAGACTCATTTTCTTTCGTGACCAGATCTACTTGCCGCCAACATCGACCCATATTTCCTCCATATTGGCTGACAATCACAACAGGGCTCATTAAGGGGTCCACAAAATTCTTCACCGCATCTGCGTTGAGTTTTTTTGGAAGGACCTACGACGTCATGTCCAGGATTCCTATCAACAACAAAAGTCGACCAACTTGTTACCGGCCGGGCTCCTGCAATCGTTATCGGTTCCCACTCAATTTGGACCGATATCTCTATGGACTTTGTGGAGGGACTGTCGCGCAACAAAGGCAGATCCGTGTTGATGGTGGTCGTGGACAGATTCTCCGCGGGGGCGCACTTTCGTCCGCTAGTCGCGGAACGGGTGGCCCAACTATTCTTCGATACCGTCTTCCGCCTACATGGACTACCGGAGAGCATTGTCTAGGACTGCGACAAGGTTTTTACCAGTCGTTTCTGGAAGGAACTCTTTACCTTAAGTGGGACAAAGCTAGCTTTTTCGTTCGCATATCATCCCCAATCGGACGGTCAGACAAAGGTCGTCAACCGTACTAAAGAGATGTACCTTCGTTGCCTCACGGGGGAGCACCCCAATGATAACAAAGTCATTGAAAAGAAAGGTGTAAATGTATCATACATTGACATAATCAAAGATATGTATACAAATTCAGTGACGAGGGTGAGGATATTTGGAGGATTAACGTGGGAGTTCCCTATCACTGTTGACTTACATCAAGGTTCAACTTTAAGCATTTATCTCTTTACCCTTATCTTAGATGAGTTTACCAGATATATCCAACAAGCAATACCTTGGTGTGTATCGTTTGCGATGATATCGTTTTGATCGATGAGATGCGCAATGGTGTAAACACAAAACTTGAATATTGGTGAAACATTTTAGAAAAGAACGATTTTAGGTTGAGTGTGGCAGAGACGGGGTACATGGAGTTTAAATTTAGCAGTGCAAGAAGGACGAATTACTTCGTTATTAAGTTGGGTGACCAAGATATTTCTCGCAGTGAATGCTTTAAATATCTTAGATCGATAGTTCAAAAAGATGGAGGTGTTGATAAAGATGTGATGCATTGAATCCAAGCAGGCTGGTTTAAGTGGAGAGACGCATCAGAGATCTTATGTGATCGTAAAGTACCATTAATACCTAAAGGCAAATTTTACCGTACTGCAAATAGACCAGCAATGCTATATGGTTCTAAGTGTTAGGTAGTGAATTGTGTACATGAGCAAAAAATGGGAGTTGCGGAGATGAGAATGCTTTGCGCATGTGTGGACACACGAGATAGGATAAAATTAGGAATGAATGAATCAGGGACAAAACATGAGTGGACCAATTGCAAAGAAGATGGCAGAAGGTTGACTAAAATGATTTAAGGAGACCATTAGAGGCACCTCTTAGGTGTTGTGAAATTTAGTCACTAAGCATGTTAAATGGGGGAGGGGTAGACCAATAAAAACTTGGAATGAAACTATTAGGAAAGACTTGATGTACTTGGGCATTAGTGAGATTATGACTAAAGATAGGGCACAATGGCGACAAAGGATCCATATAGCCGACCCCACTATTGTGGGAGAATGACTTGAGTATTTTTGCACAGAGAGATGGAGATCAACACTAGACTACGGATTACCGGTCGACGAGACCCACTTTCGTATATTCGCATAGGAGACGATGATTGGATCGGTGATCCGAGACCACGAGCGTGTTCGGCTCGTCGTTCTATCACTTTACACATTTTATTTTATTGGATTTGTTTTTGGTGTTTTAGGGTCTCGGGCGTAACAATCAATCATAATCGTCCACGCCTGGTGCCCAACCGCCCTCTCTTGTTATAAATTGAGGTGGATGCTATAGTTTAGAGGTATTGTTTGTTTATGAGAAATTTCAGACCAACAATCATTCGCGGTGCGACGCTGCGGGCCTGGGGTGCGACGTCCCAGTTAATTTTTTGTTATCTTTTCATTTCCATTCACTGTTTTCAAGCACTGTTGACCCCATGTCGTGGAACCACCGCTAATTCCCCCTCATTCCCACGATCCCCTATTATTGGAAGGAGAAAACTGCCTAGCGGTACTATTCATCTCCTTCCTCCTCGATAGAAAAGCCACACCTTCTATTCCCCTCCTCACCTATCCCAACAACCAAGCCCCATGATTTCAGAACCTCTTATCTTGTTCATCTTCCCCGTCTGTCATGTCAGTCAAACTGCCAGCCGCTCGATACTTCCCAACATCGCAAGCCGCGCTCACAGAAGCTCTCCTGTTTATCTCAAGTGGAAACACCAGACTTGGCCTACCGCGGTGAATGCCTCTCTTGCGCGGGCTTTCTATTGATTGAAAAGTTGCGGTTTCAAGGAAAGAAAAGAGGAAAGCTATGCGAGTTGGAGACCGCAAAGTCCAGGAATTGAGACCGCATCTCTTAACAAGCGGCTATTGGATTTGAGTCAATATACTTTGTGAGTACCACTCCCCCTTATTTATAGGCTCGGGGGCCTGCCCGGGGTACAGGAGAACCGGGCAGAGGTGGGGGGAAACAAAACATAAGGAAAAAGACTAACTGCCAGAGAGCAAGAACGGGCGGTTAGCCCCTGCAGTCTGGGCCTTCACTGCCAGACGGTTGATGGTTGTGAACATAGCAGCCTATGCGGTCTAGTAAGTCCTGACCGCGCGACCTGAGAGTTGGCTTAACACTGGTTGCGGGCTCTCGGGCAAACATGATTCCCGCACATTTTTAAATTTCTAGAAATTTTAAAAATGTTGGCTTGGACCGCAAGACCGCAACTGCTTTTAATGTCGGGAGGGCTATAAATATCCCTGAGGGCTCTGCCTTTTTCAGAAACTTTCTCATCACCGGGCATTACTCTCCACTTACGGTTACCATTTTTAAGATCACAATGACAGATCTTGGAAAATTCATGTCATCAATCTCGACACGTGAAGAGAAAGTTGAGTCACGAATAAAGGCGAAGAAGGCTGTAGCCAAAAAGCCCGGAACCCCTGTTTGTGCTACTGGGGAAACTTCGGGAGAAATCAAGGTCGCAACTCTGATCGATCCTAAGATGGAGAAGGTCGCTTCTCACTGAACAGATGTAGACCCCTTGTCTGCTTTGGTAACTGTTGAGACCGCGGTGGTTCCCACGATTGCTCCCCCATCTACCGATATGGATGTGACAATCTCTGCTTTTGGGACGATTGTGCCGAGGTTGGACCTAGGCGAGGTCAACCTAGATTTCGAGAAGCTGCAGTTTGCTGAGAAATTGGCTGAAAGACCGGCTGAGGAAGAGAGGCATGTTGAGGAAAAGAGTCTGGCTGAGGAAGAGAGGCCTGCTGAGGAAAAGAGGTCGGCTGGGGAAGAGAGGCTAGCTAAAAGGCAGGTCGTGACCTCTATAGTTTTAACTGATATGGATTTAGGATCTGTTCGCAAAGGGTTGCAAAAATTGGAATCCAAAAATAATGAGTTTTGCATGGCCTTTCAAAGTTTTGTTGATATCGTCTGGCGATAAGTTTTACCGCCGATGATAGATCAATTTACTTGAATATTCCGATTTCTTTATAAAATAATTATACATTTTCTGAAAAAAAATCGATTGTTTCTAAAAGACAATTTTTGAAATATATCATATTATGTTTCACTCTAGTTTGTAAGCGTAACATTCGTATCTAAACTTTAAAATCAATCGTATATTTATTATCATAAATCATGGAGCTTAATCACATTACTATAGGTCTATGAATATTGAGTTTGAAATTCCATCTTGGGTGCATGCAAATCATTTATATACATGCTAAACGTTACATAACATTGCACATGGTTTTCCTAACTTATCATTCTAGCATCGTCTTATACTATAGGAAAACATCATTGTTCATGCTAGTTATATTATGTCATGATTTGCTAAAGTAAAACTGAATGTGATCCGTATAATAAATTAACAAAGATGAATGTGAGCATCACATACACTATAATGATTTAGTATGATCAATTGATATCCTAAGATCAAATTCTATCTAATTCAATAACAAAATTTATAAGAGTACTTAAAAATAATCTTGAATTGGTTTCCTATCAATCTTAGGAATCATAAATCGTGTGATAGATATTGGTATCATTGTGTCGTACTCAGTTTGGTGTATTGTGTATGTGAAGTGTTTCACTTGTATTGTATGTATTTCTTTCTTATGAGCACCCTAGAATCAATTGTGCACCAATCAAAATCAAATCGCATAATCTTTATCACATCATTCTAGATCTATATTTATCACATCATTCTAGATCTATGAAATATATTTGTACTGAATGCATGCAACATCTTTTTAATATAAATCAATTCTTTTGGGGGAACATAACACTGCATTTTGTATTCATACTCATCACTCTAGCTTCACCATATGGTGTATGTTAAATTGAATGTTTATGTTAGGTACTTTATGGCTTGCTATGCTAATTCTTTTAAAAAATAGAATATTAAAATTAGAAAATCATGATATCTATGTAATTGACTACATAAATATAAAATTGTAACTGGATTTAAAATCAACAGTCTGTAACACTACAATAAATCCAAACTCTTATCATACATTAGTACCATAATTTTATATATGTATCTTTAGGACTAAATGTTTAGTATGACCATGATCATTCACTCATTCTGTGTCTCACAATAGTGGGGAGTAAGGTTGTGGCAATAGAGAAGCTAACCTGTAAATCATGTATTATTCTTAACAGAAGAGGGTTCTAGTGGGATCTTGAGAGGCACTGGGGGAAAGAGTGTTAGGTTGAGCGGGTTCTTTTGTATGTATATGAGATTAACACTCCAACCTATGACATTTGTGCAGCTACTCATGCCCATCTGTCACTTAGTACAAGGCTAGGGTGTAGACGTATAACTTGGGTAGTTATAATCTTGGACATGTTTATATCTCACTATAGGTCATGATCCTCTATTTCATGCATATTTGGCCAGTATGAACATGTGAACCTTGTGTTTTTGCATACTATATACTTTTGAGTCGTGATGATTTTTTTTGTAAAACATAAGTATTTTCAAAAACAATTTTGTGACACTGTAGAGCTAATATGTAAAATCCTCAATTTTTATAAGACATCTCAAAACTCTTTGAGGATATTGGTGTCCCTCGTGTTAGAGAATATGAATTCACAAAAATCAAAGCGAAAGATAGCAAAAACTAGGCTTGTTTTCAAAAATCGAGTATGTGGTTGATATCGCCCGACGTTAGTACTATTTCCTCGATTTTTCTTTCTAATCTTCCTTTGATTATTTTATTTTCTGAATATGTGATGTTGTTTCCATTCCAATTTATGCTTTGTGTTTTTTAAAATTGAAAAACACCTAAAAATTAAAAAAATATTTTTTGATTTCGTTTTTGTATGTGTTTATTTTTTTAAAAAGAGGGGTCATAATCAATTAAAAAAACAAAAAAATACAACAAAAATATGATCATTAGTTTTTGGTAATGCATGACTAGAACTGAAAGTATAAAGATTATGTGCACTGTTTGATTCATGATTATTAATCTTTGTTTACATTGTATGTATTTGTCATGATATGTCTAATATATTGATATTTAGCTACTGATTGCTACTAAATATGATCATGTATGTTTAATATGCTTCTAAGTATGTGTGAGGATATATGTAGTGTTGAAGTCAAAAATGACCTCAACGAATGTTCACAAACCAGGGTGCAGCCAACGCCTACTTCTCTCAAACCTCGACCCTTGACTGGCTGCTAAGGTTCTAAGACTGATCCAAAGCCTCAGCTGGGAGGTGCCACCTCATACCCGGAAGATCTCTGAGAGCTTCCCCTCCAAAGCCAAATGCTGGGCTGGGAGCTCTTCAGAAAGCACTAGAGTTGGAGAATAATAAACAGCCTGCTTTCCAAAGAGCCCTTATGAGTCTATTTATAGCCTTCCCTTGACCTGAAAATACTGAAATACCCCTGACGAGTCTGCCAATAGCCGAATTTCGCTGTCATCCCAGGGGCATATAGGTAATTGCACCTGAGGATAATGAAATAATAAAATAATCTCTTCCTGGGCGCCAGGCCCTACCACATGGACCCACCTGGCGAGAACTTCGGCCGAGAAGGCTCTCGTCGGGTCCCAAGTGAGCTTACCTTGGCGAGAGCTCCGGCCCAGAAGGTTCTCGCCTTTGGTGGTCTTAATGCCATTGCCGTTGAAGGCTCACCCAATGCCCTCTCGCCTACCTCTGGGCGGGAGCTCCCTCAAGGCAGAAGCTCGTCTAGCCTGAAGCCCGAAGCCTGGCGCGAAGGGTCTCGCCTACAGCTAGGCGGGAGCCCCTTAAGAAGCGGGAACTCTGTTGATTTACCCTTGGGCTAGCCTGAGGCTAGCCCAACTCAGACCATTGAAGCTTCTGAATTCTACCCAGCGAATATGAAGTTGTACGCAATCCCCGCTCTTTTCGAGCTAGCCCTGCGCTCGACAAGACAAGTCCAACCCCAAAATATTCGCTGGACACGTGCCTGTCAGCCAAGAGAATCTTTCGGTGGGCCCTACTGCGGCTATAAATACGCGTTGACAGGCGACCATAAGTCTTGCCTCTGAACTTCTGTTTCTTGACTGAGCTCTCACATGGGATTTCTTGGCGCGAGACCACGATGTATACTAAACGCGCTGCCAAGCCACTTCCGCAGGACCTTCAAGATCGGTTAATCGCGGCTCAGGCGCGAGCCCTGGCGAACAGTGCTGCGGTAGCACCCTGGCTATCGAGGAAATCTCCAACCGCTGATCCTTCTGAGCCGAAGAAGAAGAAAAAAGAAAAGAGAAAAGCGAAGGTGGTCCGGCGAGACCTTTCTCGCGAAAACAGGGATCCACCTTCTTCTACTCCAAATCCTGCGGGGGACCCCTCCCCGCAAAAGGTATGCCTTCCGACCATGCCTACTGAGATGATTGCATTATAGGACCAATAGCTAACGTGACCTCTCGCAGGAGTCTGTTCCAAATGACAACGTCCGGTCTTCCCCGATTCCCCCAGACTTGTCAACTCCCCCTCCTCAGGATCAAACGAGGGTCTCGGAGGAAATTCCTTCGGTCGAGACCCGGATGATAGGTATATTTTCTGTCACTTCTCAATACTGTAACCATGCCCTTTCTTTTCTGAACTGTCTTCTCGCAGTGCCAGCTTCCGCCGACCCGGGTCTCGCCACCCGGGAAGATGAGGCGAGAACTGTTGAACTGCCTCCCCCAGTGGCTAATCCCGCCCTGCAGGCGGGAAGGGTGGCTTCTGAACCTTCCGCTACTCCCAAGGATGCCGATCATCCTTTGAGAGAAGATAACTCCCCCCATGCTTCCGGCCAGGCCGGGATCATTGTGCACAAGCCATTCCGCCCGGGGCGAGGCAAGCCTCTTCACCTTCTTTATGGAACCGATGGGGGGGTCGGGCCTTCTCGCCCGACGTCAGTCGACGGAGCTCGCCGGACTGCAGGTATGCGAGACATTCTTGTCAGCTAATCGTTACGCCTTAATCAAATCCTTGGGCGCTCTTTTGCAGGGGATCCCAGCTTGCGGTCGGGAGCCAACGAGGGAGAAGAGGAAGAGGAAGAAGAAGAAGAAGAAGAATAAGGAGAAGAAGAAGAAGATGGCGAGAGCTCCCCCCTCCCTTCGTCTAGTGAGATAGAGGAAACCTTGAACATCGCCGGGAACGCGAAGGGGCGAAGGAGAAAGATCTCGGCCCTTTTGTCCAAGCTCATCCAACGAGACCGTGCTCATACCGCCGCGGCGAAAGCGTTCCGCGAATCCGTGGAGCAAAGGCTGGAAGCTCTGGAGCGAGATTTCTTCTTGGGTGAGACTGATCGACCGGGAGGGCCTACTGCCGGGTCTTCGCCAGGGAGATGCATCGCGCAGATCCGGGATCATGCTCGGCGGATCAACCTAGGGTGTACCATCCTGTCATCCTATTTCAACCCGCTGGTGCCTCCAAGAACTAGGCGGCGGGAACGAGGACGATGACGCTGGGAACCCTACTAGTCTTCTAGATCCCGCCTCTTCTCTCTTCGTAGCCTCCCCTTCTGCCAATGTACCTTCATGCTTGTTTGTAATAACAATTATTATTATCAATTTTATTCAGCTCTCGCTAGCGAGAGCGTGCCACTATCCGTCTCTTCTTTTATTGTGATGCGATCTTAAGAATGTGCCGGAACTAGGATGTTTTCGCCGAAACTCGGATGCTTGCGCCGAAACTAGGATGTTTTCGCCGAAACTAGGATGCTTGCGCCGAAACTAGGATGCTTGCGCCGATTAGAAACGATGGCGCGAACTGGGATGCTTGCGCCGAAACTAGGATGCTTGCGCCGATTAGAAACGATGGCGCGAACTGGGATGCTTGCGCCGAAACTAGGATGCTTGCGCCGATTAGAAACGGTGTTGTTCGCTGTCGTCCCGAGGGGGAAAACCGAGGCGTCGCCGGCCCAGATCGTGACTGCTGTACTCCGCTGTTATTTTCTCTCTCTATCGGACGGAGCCATAATGATCACGGTTCCCTATAAATAGGGAAGTCCACCAACCGCATTTACTTCTCCGATCCGGAACCTCAACTCCATTTCATTGCTCTCGCGCTCTTGCTTCCGCCTCTACCTCTCTATAGCTCTCGCTCTTACCCATAAACCAAAATGCCGGGCGAGAACGAGGGTCGCGCTCATTGCGCGGAAGCGTTCCGAAAGCATCTCTTTCCTTCCTGCACCATTACCCTGGATGAGTACAACATGATCGTCAATCGCTTCATTCCTGCTGGCTTCTCGGCGAGGAACCCGGGTAATCATGACAAGGTGAGTACCCCGGGGGCGGGAGAGCTTGCCATCCCCCTCGAACATTTCGAGGTGGGTTTCCGCCTTCCCCTCTGGTCGCAGATTCGTCAAGCTCTCCGTTACTACGGGATAGTTCCCGCCCAGCTGAACCCGAACTCCATCGCGATCCTTGTGGCGTTCATATGCTACATGCGATCCGAGAGGATTGAGTTCAGCCTGCCAATCTTCCGGAAGCTGTTCAACTTCCGCGCCAAAGGAGGGGTGGTCTTCTTCTCCGGGCAGCTGCTCAAGACCACCGGTCTCTCCAACAAACATCACCACTGGGGCGAGAAGTTCGTCTACGTCACCGGCGACTTCGGCAACGTCCCGCTCCAGCCTGTACAGTACGAGGATGCCGCCTATAAGCCGCCTGCTCTGGGGTCGCGCGAGAGCGCAATTCTGGAGTTCTTTGGCACGAAGGAGTTCGACGTCCACTTCCTCCGGTGAGACGTCGACTCCCTTCCTCCCGTCCACCCGGGCGAAGGTATGGTCTTGCCCTAGATTTGATTCCTTGTTAGGATCTTCTTGTGCTGAATAGCGGCAACTTTGCAGGAGAGCGGGAGGTCCCCCTGTGCTAACCTTTCGTCGAGGCCCAGGGTGCCGAGAGTCGGGCCGCGAGAGATTCTCTTGCTCTCGCGAGAGCTAGCGCCCGCGCCTGCCGGGATGAACCGGCTCAGCCCCTGCTGCCAAAAGCCAAGAAGCGGAAAGGCACCATTCCTACCCTTCGATCGTTGGAGAGGCCAAAGCTGTCTTCTGCCGAGAAGGGGAAATCCTTGGCAGTCTCGCCCGTCCAATCTCTCCCCCCCCCCCGGGCAGGTCCTTCGAAGGGCTTCTACAGAGGGCCAGCGAGATGAATGCTGCTGCCAGGAGCCGTGCCGAGGCTTCCGCCAGGAACCCACCGGCCACAAGAGAGGCTGGGGGAGAAGGGGCCGTTGCCGAGACCTCTGCCCGGATTCCGCCCAAGGAGGTGCCGAAAGGGCACAGAAACTACGGTTTCGGCGTGAAGTAACTCGACGCCGAGGGGAAGCCTCAGCTCCAGTGGGACCCCGCGTCCAACCTGATCAAGGTTTTGACGCTCCTTCCCAGCTGGGCGGAGCGAGACGAGGTCACTAGCGAGGCCTTCTCGCTAGGCTACGACCTCTACAGCCGAGAGGACGCCAGCGTCTACGACTAGATGCCCACCCGGCTCTTGGCCTTCGACTCCACCCGGGCCCTACTGCGCGGGTTCGAGCTCGCGCACATGTGCGCTCGCCGGAGCATCAACATAGATAAGAATTTCACGGATATGTACAAGGCGAGGGAGGGTGCGGTGGCACAAGCGCGTGCCTTGGAGAAAGAGCTCGCGAGTGCTCAGCAAGAGCTGGCGAATGCTCAACAACTGCTATCCCTACGCCTCGTAGCCGAGGTAAGCGAGACCTTCCTGGACCCTTGTTCTCGCTTCTTGAAGCCACGTTTGTGCAACATTTCTCTGAGCTGATCTCTTTTCCACAAGATTCCGTCCCATCCATGGCGCTCCGCGCGGAGCTGGCTGACGTGCGCCACGAGAACGTCCTGCTGAGGGACCAACTCCGGCGTGTAGAAGCGGCGAAAGGCCCGCCTCCTCCAATGCTTGACGAAAGTCTGAAGAGTCGTTACTTCTCGGAGTACGACATCGACAAGCTGCTGCAGGCGAATGCCCAGGCCACCATCAAGCTCACCCTCGAGACGTTGCAGGACTTGAAGCTGCTGCGAGAGGCGGGCGAGACCATCATTGCCGACCAACTCCTTCCATGGCTCTTCGACCCCATCCCGAAGCCTCCAGGCGCGCCCGACTCCCCGCCCTCGGACATCCCGAAGCCTTCTACCACTGCCGGCGAGACGTCCAAGGCGAGCTCTGGTGAGGGATCCGGCGAGGATTCGAGCGAGAGCACCAGCGGTGATTACAGCGCGCCCCCTTGAAGGGTCTTTTTTTTTGTTATTATTCTCTTTTGTAATGAGCGAGAAGCTCCAAACTCCTGTAATTTATTATTAAATATAATGCAATGTTTTACTTCTCGCTGTCGATGTGTTTGCTTGAATAAGTAGGTTAGTCAGCCAAGTGACTTCCGCGCGGGCTTCCGCCGAGACCCTTAGTCTCCTTGGGGTAACCTTCCTTAGAGATCAATTAGGCGGGAGCCTTGCGCTATCGATTAGGTCGTCCTGCCCAGGTCTGCCGGAAGCCTTCTTCGGCGAGGTCCCCCTAGCCGAGACCTTCGGGCCGAGACCTCTACTGGCCGAGACCTTTAGGGCCTCATCTCTGGTCTAGGCCAGGGCCGTGTCAAAACATCTTCCGACAAACTAAACCTATGCCCCAGCGGCGAGCCTTCGGACCTGTCAGCTAGATCGGAGCCTGCGCAGCGGGTCTACCTGGGGCCGAGCCAAGCTCGTCGTAACGCAGAGTCAATTCAAATCAAGAACCAAGGACCAAGAGCCAAGGACTCAACCTATCCCCCACAGACGAGCCTTCGGACCTGCCAGCTAGATGAGAGCCTGCGCAGCGGGTCTACCTGGGGCCGAGCCGAGCTCGGGGTGTTGATGAAGATCAAACCAAACCTCTTCCCCACAGGAGAGCCTTCGGACCTGCCAGCTAGATGAGAGCCTGCGCAGCGGGTCTACCTGGGGCCGAGCCAAGCTCGTCTTAACGCAGAGTAACTTCAAATCAAGAACCAAGGACCAAGAGCCAAGGACTCAACCTATCCCCTACAGGCGAGCCTTTGGACCTGCCAGCTAGATGAGAGCCTGCGCAGCGGGTCTACCTAGGGCCGAGCCGAGCTCGGGGTGTTGATGAAGATCAAACCAAACCTCTCCCCCACAGGCGAGCCTTCGGAGCTGCCAGCTAGATGAGAGCCTGCGCAGCGGGTCTACCTGGGGCCGAGCCGAGCTCGGAGTTTTGATGAAGATCAAACCAAACCTCTCCCCCACAGGCGAGCCTTCGGACCTGCCAGCTAGATGAGAGCCTGCGCAGCGGGTCTACCTGGGGCCGAGCCAAGCTCGGGGTGTTGATGAAGATCAAACCAAACCTCTCCCCCACAGGCGAGCCTTCGGACCTGCCAGCTAGATGAGAGTCTGTGCAGCGGGTCTACCTGGGGCCGAGCCGAGCTCGGGGTGTTGATGAAGATCAAACCAAACCTCTCCCCCACAGGCGAGCCTTCGGACCTGCCAGCTAGATGAGAGCCTGCGCAGCGGGTTTACCTGGGGCCGAGCCGAGCTTGGGGTGTTGATGAAGATCAAACCAAACCTCTCCCCCACGGGAGAGCCTTCGGACCTGCCAGCTAGATGAGAGCTTGCGCAACGGGTCTACCTGGGGCCGAGCCGAGCTCGGGGTGTTGATGAAGATCAAACCAAACCTCTCCCCCACAGGCGAGTCTTCGGACCTGCCAGCTAAATGAGAGCCTGCGCAGCGGGTCTACCTGGGGCCGAGCCGAGCTCGGGGTGTTATGAAGATCAAACCAAACCTCTCCCCCATAGGCGAGCCTTCAGACCTGCCAGCTAGATGAGAGCCTGCGTAGCGGGTCTACCTGGGGCCGAGCCGAGCTCGGGGTGTTGATGAAGATCAAACCAAACCTCTCCCCCACAGGCGAGCCTTCGGACCTGTCAGCTAGATGAGAGCCTGCGCAGCGGGTCTACCTGGGGCCGAGCCGAGCTCGGGGTGTTGATGAAGATCAAACCAAACCTCTCCCCCACAGGCGAGCTTTCGGACCTGCCAGCTAGATAAGAGTCTGCGTAGCGGGTCTACCTGGGGCCGAGCCGAGCTCGGGGTGTTGATGAAGATCAAACCAAACCTCTCCCCCACAGGCGAGCCTTCGGACCTGCCAGCTAGATGAAAGTCTGCGCAGCAGGTCTACCTGGGGCCGAGCCGAGCTCGGGGTGTTGATGAAGATCAAACCAAACCTCTCCCCCACAGGCGAGCCTTCGGACCTGCCAGCTAGATGAGAGCCTGCGCAGCGGGTCTACCTGGGGCCGAGCCAAGATCGGGGTGTTGATGAAGATCAAACCAAACATCTCCCCCACAGGCGAGCCTTCGGACCTACCAGCTAGATGAGAGCCTGCACAGCGGTTCTACCTGGGGCCGAGCCGAGCTCGGGGTGTTGATGAAGACTCCTTCAACCAGATTTATTCTACCATCAGGATGAGAAGACATAGTCGGTCAAAGCAAAAAGCATTATGATAGCATTTTTGGAGACAGTCAATGTTTTGAAATGGTAACATTGAAAAGATAACATTTATTTACAACATTACAATCCTTCTTCCCCCTTACGGGTAGAAGCGTTTTAACTCATCCCCGCTCTAGGTGTGGCTCAAGGTCCTTCCCTCCTCATCCTGGAGGTAGTAACCCCCATTAGCCAGAGTCTTTTCTACTATGTAAGGCCCTTCCCAGCTGGGGTTGAGCTTGCCAACCGGGGCCGACCTTCCTGCCGCGTCGACCTTTTTCAGCACTAGGTCCCCCTCGGCGAATTGCTTGACTCTAATGTGCTTATCGAAGTACCTGACCATTCGCCGTTTGATCTCTTCTTGCCTGATGGCAGCAACATCCCGCAGCTCTTCCACCATATCCAACGAGAGGCGCAACTCTTCCTCGTTCCCCAACCTCCAAGCTTCGCTTCCTTCACCCGCGGCCGTGACCCGTGGAGACCGAACCTCGAACTCCACCGGGAGGACAGCCTCACATCCATGAGAGAGCTTGAAGGGGGTCTCCCCTATGGCCGTGTTCGGAGTTGTTCGCAAGGCCCACAGGACGGAAGGGAGTCGCTCCACCCAGTTACCCTTCAGGTTTTCCACCTTCTTCTTGAGCAAGTTCATAATGATCTTGTTCGCCGCTTCCACCTGGCCATTGCTCCGGGGGTGATGGATAGAGGCAAACCTGAGGTCTTTCCCCAATTGAGTACAGAAGCTGATGAACTCTTCGCTGGCAAATTAGGGACCATTATCCGTCACTATCGCTTGGGGTAGCATATGCCTGCATATGATTTCCCCCCAAACAAAGTTCCTGATGACCTGGGAGGTAACCTTGGCTAGAGCTTTGATCTCCAGCCACTTTGAGAAGTAATCGATCATGACTAGGAGGAACCTCCTCTGCCCGCTAGCTGGAGGAAAGGGTCCCACTAGATCCATGCCCCAAATGGCGAAGGGCCATGGTTTCGTGATGCTTCGAAGCCTTTGAGTGGGCAAGAGCTGGAGGGGAGCGTACACCTGACACTTTAGGCATCTCTTCGCAAACTCAACTGCATCCTTCCTCAAGGTCTGCCAGAAATACCCTTGCCTTATCACCCTTGCCTCCAACGTCCTTCCTCCTGAGTGACTGCCGCACTCTCCCGAATGTACCTCTTCCAGGATCCTCGGGGCCTCCTCCTCAGTCACACATCTCGCAAGGAGCCCCGACAACATCTTCCGGTGCAAGCCCCCTTCCAGCATCAGGTAGTAGGCTGCCTTTCGCCTGAAGCTCTTCGCATCCTTGACCTCCTCTGACAGCTTGCCTGTGGTAAGGAAGGTCACCAACGGGTCTACCCATGAGGATCGCCGATCTACCTCCATCAACTCCCCTTCTTCAATTACTGGTCGGAATAGTTCAGTTAAGGTTCCTCCTCCCCGAGGCCCAAACTTTGCCAATCGATCAGCTGCTGTGCTTTCCTCCCTGGGAACATGTTGAATAGAGAAAGAACGGAAACCTCCGATGATTGCCCTCACCTTGGATAGATACTTCACGAGGGTAGGCTCCCGAGCCTCAAACTCCCCTCGGATCTGCGATGCTACCACCATCGAGTCGGTGAAAGTCTCCACATCCTGAATCTCCAACTCCTTTGCCAATCGAAGGCCGGCTATCACAGCCTCATACTCCGCTTGGTATTGGTTATGAGGAAGTGGAAAGCCACCGCCTGTTCTATAGTAACCCCTTGAGGACTCACCAACACTACACCCCCTCCCAGGGAGTGCTTTCCCGAGGCCCCATCGACCATCATCCTCCACGCTTCCTGCGGCTTCGGCTCTTCTTTATCAGCTTCAGTGATATAGTCTGCCAGAAAGTCCGCCACGGCCTGAGCTTTGATGGAGAGTCTCGGAACAAAAGAGATGTCGAACTCGCTGAGCTCGATGGACCACTTTGTCAGCCTTCCTGAGTGCTCTACCCCCTCGAAGACCTTACGAAGGGGATGGTCGGTTACCACCCTAATCGAGTGTGCTTGAAAGTAAGGACGAAGCTTCCTAGCCGAGACGATCAAGGCATACGCTAGCTTCTCTAGGATGGGGTATCAGAGATCCGCCTTTCTCAAGATTCGGCTTACGTAGTAGACGGGTAGCTGTTTCTTCCCTTCTTCCCTAACCAAGACGGAGCTCACAACCTCTATCCCCACCTCGAGATACAAGGCTAGATCTTCCCCCTCCTTTGGGCTTTGAAGTAGCGGAGCTTGGGAGAGTTGCCTCTTCAGCCCTTGGAAGGCCTCTTCGCATTCGACCGTCCATTCGAACACTTGGTTACCACGAAGCACTTTAAAGAAAGAAGAGCACCTATCCCCGGACCGGGAGAGGAACCTGCTTTGCCCGGCCAACTTTCCGGTTAGGCGCTGGACCTCCTTGGCACTGCGAGGTGATTCCAAATCTAAGATAGCCTTAACCTTGTCAGGGTTAGGTTCTACCTCCGCCGGAGTCAAGAGGTGTCCGAGGAACTTCCCGCGACTAGCCCCGAAGACACACTTCAAGAGGTTCAACCTCATCTTGAACCTCCACAGGGTGGCGAACGTTTCTTCTAAGTCTCGCAGATGTGAATCCACGCACTTACTTTTGACCATTAGGTCATCGACATAGACCTCTAGATGCTTTCCCCTTTGATCTTGAAAGACCCGATCCATCATGCGTTGGTATGTTGCCCCTGCATTTTTTAAACCAAAGGGCATCATTTTATAGCTGAAGCACCCCTCTCTCGTGATGAAGGAGACATCCTTGACATCGGGAGGGTGCATCCGGATCTGGTGGTAACCTGAAAAAGCATCCAAAAAATTCATAACAGAAAAACCGACGGCTGAATCAACCAGCGCGTCAATTCAAGGCAGGGGGTAGCAATCTTTAGGACATGATTTATTCAACAAAGAGAAGTCGATACACATACGTCATTTTCCTCCCCCTTTCTTTACCATTACCACATTGGAGATCCAGCCTGGATACTGGATCTCTGAGATGAAGCCTGCCTCTAGGAGCTTCTTGACCTCCTCTCGGATGGGCTCCTCCAGCTTGGTGGCGATGACCCTCATCTTCTGGCGTATGGGGCGAGTCCTGGGGTCCAGGTTCAGGCGATGACAAGCCACGTCCGCGTCGATGCTCGGCATGTCTACCGCGCTCCAAGCGAAGATGACGATGTTGTTTTGGATGCAGACTCGCATCCGCTCCTGATCCTCGAGGCTCAAGCCTCCGCTGACCCGCACCTTCTGTACCTGCCAAGCTTTGGTGAGCACCTCCATCTCTATCACTTCCTCGGCCGGCTCCAGCCTCGACCGCTCCCAACCTGCCCTTGCCTCCTCCTGCTCAAGCTCTTCTCCTCCGGCCTCGTCAACCTCCATCGCTTCCACCAGGCCTTCTCCTTGCTTCTGCTCTTCTTCCCTTGCCTCTCTCAGGCTCATCTCCTCTACTTCCACTACCTCATCCATCACTAATTCCTCCGCCTCCTGCGGGCTTGCCTCCTCCACTTCTACCACTTGCTCCCCTGCTACCTCTGACGCCTTCTCCAGGCTCGTCTCCCCCTCCTCGACACTTCCTTCTTGTCCAGCCATCTCCTTTTCCAGTTCCTCCGCCTCAGACATCCACGACACAGTGTTGACTGCCGTCACATAACACTGCCTCGCCACCTTTGGATCCCCCCTGATCCTAACCTGCACCCCTCTGTTGTTGAATTTGAGGCATTGGTGAAACAAGGAGGGGATGCAGCGAAAGGCGCTGATAAGGGGACGGCCAAAGATGGCATTGTAACTGCTTGGGGCGTCTACGATCACGAACCTACAGTTCCGTGAGACGCCCCCAAGCCTCACATGCAGGCCCACTCCTCCTTCTACTTCCTTCCTCTCTCCAGAAAAACCAAAAAGCGGTCCATCAGAAGCCAGGACCCTTTTCCCTTCCATCCTCATCTCGTCGAAGGCCTTTTTGAAGATCACGTTTACCGAGCTCCCGTTATTCACCAGTATCCGGGAGACTGTGAAGTTCTCCACCGCCGTCTGGATCACTAGTGCGTCGCAGAACGGGTCTTCATAGTCTGGCATATCCGCGGATGAGAAGATGATCTTTTCTTCTGGGGGGGAGCCAGGGAGGTCGAGGCGACCCCTCTGCGGAATATGGTTTGAAGGCTCCCCTTGCGGGTTGCCTCGATCCCTACTCCCCCGTGGATCACTCTGATCCCCCCGGGTCCCCACATCAAACCTGTCTTCACATCTATCCTCAGCCTCTCCGTGCTGCACCTCAACGATCCTTGCAGGCGGATCTTGCCTCCCAGCTCCTCTGGCCTCCCTCATCTCCAGAAACTCTGGGCAGGTGGCCGTTGCGTGACCTTCCTCCCGATGGAAGTCACAATAGGGCAACGCCACCCTGCCCCCTCTTCCTTCTCCTCCTCCCATTCTCCCGGCTCCTCGAACTCTTCTTCCTCTTCCTCTTCCCACCTTCATGGCCTCCTGCGGTGGTGGGTAGTGACCCATCGGTCCCTGCCTCCATCCTCCCTGCTCAAGCCTTCTCTGCTCCCGAAAATTGTCTCTTCCCTGAAGACCCCCTTGGCCCTGGAGGTGACCTTCCTGAGGCCTCCAACCCAATCGGTTGTTCAGCTCCCTGCCCCCCCCCCCATGCTGCTGCCCCTGCCCTCGGGGTTCTTCTCTCCTCCTATCCTCTCTTGGCTCCCTCTGTTCCCTCTGCTCCCTCTGCTCCCTCTGCTCCCTCACTTCTCTCTGTCTTCCCGCTGCCGACTCCTTTACATCATCCTCTGCCAACCTGGCCAACTTCCTTGCAAACGCAGGGTTTGCCCTCTCGAAGTCTATCTCCTTTGTCGCCCTCTCCATGAGCTCCTCAAAAGAGAGAGGGGGCACTCTCTTCAACTCCATGCTAAAGAATCCCGGCCTCATCCCCAGGGTGAAGACAAGCATCAGTGCGTACCCCGGGACCTCCTGGACCAAGAGAATCTCCTCTTGGAACCGGTCGACGTAATGACCCAACGTCTCCTCCGGCCTCTGCCTTACTGCAAACAGGCACTCAGCCTCCTTCTTCCGCTTATTCGAAGTCGAGAACCTCAATAGAAAACCCCTGCGAAGATCTTCAAAGCTGTAGATCGAGCTCGCCGGAAACTGGTGGAACCAGTCCCTGGCCTTCTCTTTCAGAGTGATGGCAAAAAATCCTATACTTGAAGGCATCCGACATTTGCCTGATCGACACCACATCTTCGAACCACTGCACGTGCTGAACCGGGTCATCCTTCCCGGTGTAGTAGGTCATATCCGGCTCCCGGAACCCCTCCGGCACTGGAGCCGAGATAATGAGCTCACTAAAAGGGGTCTCGCCCCCTGCCTGGCGAGAGGGCACGTCCCGCAACCTCGGCTGGCTGGACCGATCCGCGAGACCGTGCCCGGGGAAAAGCTCCCGCACTGTCGCCTCCCTCTCGCCCAAATCCACCGGAACTTCCTTTCCGGGACGCTGGCCTGGGAAGAGCTCTCGCGCTTCCACATCCCTCTCGCCTGCCTCCACCGGGACTTCCTTCCCGGGGCGCTGTCCTGGGGCGTTCTCGCCTAACAGCGGGACCACCTCCACTGGAACCTGCGGCGTCTCCCACTCATTCCTTGCCGAGAAGGCCAAGCTGATCGTCTGCAGGACCTCTCGCCTGAAGTCCTCTAACATCTTTCTTGTTGCTTCCTCTCCCAGGGTGGGGGATCCTCCTGCGCCAGATCCTTCACCTTCGCCTCCTGCCATGGGACTTGACTCAAGATTTTCTTGCACCGACTGCTTCCACGCTCACCGCATCAGAACTGTTGAAGCCAAAAATGACCTCAACGAATGTTCACAAACCAGGGTGCAGCCGACGCCTACTTCTCTCAAACCTCGACCCTTGACTGACTGCTAAGGTCCTAAGACTGACCCAAAGCCTTAGCTGGGAGGTCCCACCTCACACCCGGAAGATCTCTGAGAGCTTCCCCTCCAAAGCCAAATGCTGGGCTGGGAGCTCTTCAGAAAGCACTAGAGTTGGAGAATAATAAACAGCCTGCTTTCCAAAGAGCCCTTATGGGTCTATTTATAGCCTTCTCTTGACCTGAAAATACTGAAATACCCCTGACGGGTCTGCCAATAGCCGAATTCCGCTGTCATCCCAGGGGCATATAGGTAATTTCACCCGAGGATAATGAAATAATAAAATAATCTCTTCCTGGGCGCCAGGCCCTACCACATGGACCCACCTGGCGAGAACTTCGGCCGAGAAGGCTCTCGCCGGGTCCCAAGTGAGCTTACCTTGGCGAGAGCTCCGACCTAGAAGGTTCTCGCCCTTTGTGGTCTTAATGCCATTGTCGTTGAAGGCTCACCCAATGCCCTCTCGCCTACCTCTGGGCGGGAGCTCCCTCAAGGCAGAAGCTCGTCTAGCCTGAAGCCCGAAGCCTGGCGCGAAGGGTCTCGCCTACAGCTAGGCGGGAGCCCCTTAAGAAGCGGGAACTCTGTTGATTTACCTTTGGGCTAGCCTGAGGCTAGCCCAACTCAGACCATTGAAGCTTCTGAGTTCTACCCAGCGAATATGGGGTTGTACATGTAGAATAATGACATCTTACTTATCACACATTTCTAGAAAATGCACACTTATAGAAATTGCAGAACCTACATATTATAACTCGTGATATTGTGTCTAACATGCTATAAATGACTTGAAAAATCAATATCGTGTTGTTCATTTTCATATATAGAGCTTAGAATGTTGAACCAAAATTATCTTAGTATGGTTTTTTGTATACAAGTTAAAATGTATCTATCTATGTGGGTAGATTTTGATTGATTCAGGGACCTTGGATACAAAAAATGTAACACCCATATCCGTCGCATAACATATAGCAGTAGGTCCGGGCGGGGCCCGACGCCATATACTACGGACAGACCGGTTGGTTACGCGTTGAAACCATTCAACCAATCACAACGTCCTACACAACACCTAGCGGAAGCAATTTATTAGAGTTGCAAAGAATAAAGAACCCTGCCAAGCATGAATGTCCACTACTCAAACCCATAGGAATGTATAATACACAAATCGGAAGAAATAACCTTAAGACTTTACAAGAGTTGCTTAAATACAAGTGTCTTCCAAACCTCGGCACGCAGGCCGGCCACACATGAGTATAAGAGGTAAAACACTCAAAACAAGGCCTTCGAGGGCCAGCACAGCAACTTGGGCTTTAGCCCGCTAATTACCTCTCAGCTCCGCAGCACCTGCAAGCAACAACCCACCGCACGGTGGTAAACAAAGGCAACGGTCAGCAATGCTGACCAAATTATAACGATTCCGCCCCCAAACCGGGGCGGCAAAGCTTCTTCCCTGCACTTGTTAGCAAAACACGCAACACAGCCAAACAAGCATCTCAACATAGGTGCACGCTCTCACGGCCGTACACCCCGTGCTCTCAGGGCACTTACTCGGCGAAGCCAGTCCGAACCCCGCCCGGTCCTCGACTCCACCACCACCCCCAGGATGGCAATCTTTGTGAGCATTTAGTCTTCTCAGCCGCAGCCTAGACTCGATCTCCAAATCTCAGTAAGTCCCACGTAAACTTTAGGTCGCTTTAACCGAGCAGGTGGAGCGTGTAGAGGGCTACTAGTCCGTTGCTCACTCCGCCACTGCCATTTGGCCCTTTGGCGCGGACTAAGCTTTCCCCAGTCCCAAATAACGATCAAACACGGTACATAGCCCCGCTAAGTACCCGGTTGGCTCCCAGGCCACCGATATGACGGAACTACATTTCCGTCCAAGATTTCCGGGTGCACCTCGGGTTTCATCCCCAAGGCTCCCTGCTGCAATCCAAACATGATACATAGCCCCGCTATGTTCCCAGCTGGCACCCAGGCCACCGAGATGGCAGAACTTCGTTTCCGCCCAGATTTCCGGGTGCACCTCGGGGCTAATCCCCAAGATTCTCTGATGCATTCTACCGCATAGCAACCCGAAAACAACCACAACGCTCGGAGTCTTCTCCGGCTAAAATATGCATAACAAAACATCACCGATCCGGAACACACGTCCAGGTAGGCTTCACACAACATGCCTATGTCCGTACTACGATTCCGGACTCTAACAAGGGGGACTTTACATATCTACCCCAAAGAATACCACGATCTCGCCGCACACTCACGGGAGAGGGGTTTTCCCATGCAAAGGAAGAAGAGCTTCACATGCTCAAGAAGAGAATCGTTACCCTTTCGCTTTTCCGCGGCGCCATCGAAAACTATGTGGTTGGAAAGCACCGCAACGGCGTCACCTCCGCGGATCTGGACTCGGATCGCGATTCGGAGCTCCGAAGCTCCTCCGGCGGCCGGATCTTGGTCTCCTCCTCCAAACTTGTTCTCCCCTCTCTCTAAACTCTTAGAGAGAGAATGGCTAAGGGAAATGAGGATTCCCAACCCTAAATCCCGGATAAAACCCCTCAGGAACAGCCCCCCACCGTTGGATCCAAAGCCAAGGAAACGAACGGTCAAGATTAGATCTGAAATCCCAAAAACTGGGCCGAACACGGGTTTACACACGGCCGTGTGCCTGGCCGTGTATCTCATTCGCCGTCTCGACCAAATCTGAAAACCAGCACACGGCATGTGACACGGCCTCCGACACGCCCGTGTCGCCTGCGACACGCCCGTGTCGGGACCCGTGTCACGCCCCCCGTGTGCAATATATCAACACTTCGCAGTCAGAGAGGTACACGGCTTGGTGACACGGCATTAGACACGCCCGTGTCAATCTAGACATGCCCGTGTTCGTGCCCGTGTCATTACCCGTGTACCCAACCGCACAGCATAGGTGTGACACGGCCTGGGACACGCCCGTGTCCGAGGCCGTGTTCCACCACACGACCATCGTCGACCTGCAGTGGTCGACGACACGGCTAGCTCGACACCTCGAGCTCGACACGCCCGACACGGCCTCCGACACGCCCGTGTCGGGGCCCGTGTCACCTGCACCAAAAATCTGACTTGGCCAAATTCGATCCCCGTCGCTCCTACAACATTTTGGGGTGTTACAATTCTATCCCCCTTAAAGAATTTCGTCCACGAAATTAATATAGGAAAAACAGGACTTAACTCAAAACAGTACCTGAGCGGAACAATTCCGGGTACTCCACGAGCATAGACTGCTCCCGTTCCCAAGAGAGCTCCTCACACCCGCAATTATTCCCACTGGACCTTAACCATCCGGATCTCCTTGTTACAGAGTCTCTTGACCTCCACAACTTCGATACGAATGGGCTTGAACTTAGTCGTCAACCCCTCGTCTACCGGCACTCGGTCAACCGCGATCACCTGCGAAGACTCTTGCACCGCCTTCCGCACACAGAAATGTGGAACACATCATGTAATCCACTCAATTTCTCCGATAACCTCAAACGGTACGCAGCTTCGCCGACTCGCTCCAGAACCTCAAAAGGTCCAAGGTATCTTGGGCTCAGCTCCTTCAATCGTCTCACCCGCGAAACCCCCCTTGAACGGCTTCACTTTAAGGTATACCCAATCGCCTACCGCGAACTCCACGTTCCGGTGCTTGGCATTGTGATACTTCGCCTGCCGGTCTTGAGCGATCAACAAGCGCCCCCGAATGATCCGCACTAACGAGGTAGCACTCTCCACCTCCAGCTTCTTGTACAACCTTGCCTCACCCGTTTTTAACCAGGATAACGCCGTGCGACATTTTCTACCATATAGGGCCTCAAAGGGCGCCATTTAGATACTCGCCTGGTAGCTATTGTTGTACGAGAATTCCACTAAAACAGGTGGTCCTCCCAAAGCTTCCCGAAGTCTAGAACACACATGCGGAGCATGTCCTCCAGCGTTCTATTGACCCTCTCGGTCTGCCCATCCGTCTGCGGATGGAAAGCCGTGCTGAACTTTAACTTTGTTCCCAGCATCTGCTGCACCAACCTCCAAACATTTGACATGAACCGCCCATCGCGATCACTCACAATGCTACGGGGCACACCATGCAGTCTAACAATATTGTCAACATACAACTTTGCCAACTTCTCCACCGAGTCATCCTTCCTATGCGGAATGAAGTGCGACACTAGTGTCACCACAACTATGATCACACAAACGGCGTCGTTAATTCACTGTGAATTTGGCAAACCATGCCCACAGTCCAGTCGAACTTCTATTCCGAACTAGGCATGGATTCAAGAATTCCCCGGCACTTGGCACTCTGCCTTCACTAAGGCGCAAGGCTGGCACTTTGCCACCTATGGTGCCACGACCTTCTAAAGTTCTGGCCACCAGAGCACTTCTTTAGATATCGGCACAACTTCGTGCCACTTAAGCGAGTTGAGTACTCGATATGACGTATCACAACTCCACCAACAGATTATCCACGCTTGGGCCGCACAAACAATGGTCTTACCTTGGTAGCCCACCTACAACCGTCGATTCGGGATCTCGACCCATCGAGCCGCACTTATGATTTCCTTCATGCAGCTACACATCGCCGTGTGCATGATAAATCTTGAACGTATAGTCCCCCAGGAACTCCTTTCATCTCCGCTGCCTCAAGTTCAGGTCCTATTGATCCAACAGATATTTCAGGCTCTTGAGGTCGGTATGAATATCGACCTAACGTCATACGAGTAGCGCCTCCACAGCTTAAGCGCAAATATCACGGCCGCCAACTCCCAGTCGCGGACCGAATAATTCCTTTCATGCACTTTTAGCTGACGCGAACCATAGGCTATCAAGTTCCCATGCTGCAACAGCACGCAGCCCAAACCACTACCCGAAGCGTCACTAAGAACCTCGAAGCCCTCGGTCCCACACGGCGAACTAAGCACTGGCGACGTGGCCAACCGACTCTTCAGCTCTTCAAAAGCTTGCGCACCCTCATGCGCCCACACAAAACTCTGATCTTTCCTTGTCAAAGTCGTGAGAGGTAGCGCTATCCGCGAGAAGTTTTCCACGAAGTGCCTGTAAAAGCCGGCAAGCCCCAGCAAACTCCGGACTTCCTCTACCGAAGACAACACAGGCCACTTCCGTATTGTAACAGTCTACGACGGATCCATCGCAACTCTTCCCTACTGACTAAGTGACCAAGGAACGACACTGAAGATAACCAAGGCTCGCCTTTGGAGAACTTTGCGTATAGCACGTTCCTCCTAAGTGTCCCCAAAACCAAACGCAGGTGCTTGAAGCGATCTTCTTCGCACTGCGAGCACACCGATAGGTTGTCAATAAAGACGACCACAACACGGTCTAAGTACTCCCTGAACATTCTGTTCATCAGGTCCATGAACACCGATGACGCATTAGTCAGCCCAAACGACATGACCGTAAACTCGAAATGCCCATATCTTGTGTTGAACGCTATCTTTGGGATAACACTTTCCTTGATTCTCATCTGATAGTAACCAGACTTAAGTTCCAACTTTAAGTACACCGATGACCCACCCAACTGATCAAACAGATCGCCAATACTTGGGATCGGGTACTTGATCTCTTTTAACGACTTGCTCAGTTTTTCATAAACGATTCAGAGCCGCAAACTCCCGTCCTTCTTCTACACGAAGAGGGCCGGTGTGCTCCAAGACGACAAACTTGGACGCACAAAACCTTGATCCATACGCTCTTCAAATTGAACTTTCAGTTCTGCCAACTCATTAGGCGTTAGCCTATGAGGAGAGCATGACCCAGATTTGGCACCTGGCGCCAGCTCACTCGCGAAATCGATTGCTCGCTACGGAGGGACTCCAGGGAAACACATCGGGATATTCGGATATACCCGAGATACTACCCAATGTAGGCTTAGGCTTCAAAGCCTCCCATGGTGGCAGTAACGACGCTTGCACGTCGAATCCCTGACCCCTAAACCGTAACCTTGCAATACAGAATCTCTTTTCGCGCGCATTGAACATCCGTAACGCCATAACGCATCCAATTTGTCCTTTGCCATCGAAGAAGGTACTTCAATACATGATATAAACCCCTTGGACAAAAGGTGCGCGAATCTCCCGTATCGAACAATGCTCTCGCCGGATTGCTAATAATCCAAACAAAGCCTAGAACCTCCAGTCCTAAGCTAACACGCAAAAGGTGGCAGGTATAAGAAGCTAAATTGCTATCAATTAAACCATACCTGTCATCCCGACGGTCGGCCCCATGACCTCCTGCTGGCCAAGGATGTTCACTCCCAGTTGTGCCGGAGTAAATAGCGGTGCGGTAGACGCCACCGCCTTTCCTTTCTCCTCTAAGATTGCCCCCGACTTCTTTTTGGACATTGGGCGTCCAAACCAACAGTCCCGGGCATAGTGCCCCGGCTTTCCACAAACAAAGCATTCATCCAGGGTTTGGACTGTAGTCGCTCCGGATGTGCTAGAGGAAGGGACTAGACCCGACCTCCTAGCCTTCTTGTACCACCTACGGTACCCAGATTTTGAGGTTGTCCGCTTGACCACCGAATCTCCGACTGTTCCTGCCAAAACTTTCCTTGTCTTCTGAGCACTCTCCCAACACTCTCTGGCGAGGTGCCCTTTCTTGCCACAAGAATAACATTTGACGGTAGTTTGGGTAGTAGATGACCCAGCCTCTTCTCTCGGCATCTTTCGATACGCAGTCCTTATAGGATCTGTAAGGTTTGGTACCCTATTCACCGGTACTCGGTGAGTTTCCCCCAACTCCACTTCCAACGCTCTGGCCGATTCCACCAAAGCTCGGAATCCCAATAACTTTGGTCCTAGCAGTAGGATACGCAACTCGCTGCGCAGACCGTTATAAAATCTATCCACTATAGATTGCTCGCTTTCCCATTCAAAGCCTGGGTAGCGCCTTACCATAAGGAACGTCTGCAAATATGCGTCCACTGAATGCGCTCCCTGCGCCACAGTCATGCTCCTCTGCTGCTCTACTTGACCCTCAAATGCCCTTTGCTCCAACATATCACCCGATGTTGGGGCCATCTCAGGGACAAATGGTTGCACATTACTCTCATGATGTGCGTTGCTCACAGCGAACACCACTTCAACCACCCTTCTTATGGTTTCCAAAGACGTAGGGGTCTCCAGCACATTGCTGGGTGCATTACTTTTCTCAGAAAGTGCGCATTCAGACTGCCACACGCCACTCTCGGACACCTACAGTCGAACAGAACACCAATAAGGGACCGAACAAAATTGCAAAAAGCAATTATAGGAACACGCAAGTTCCCCAAACATGTGTATTTTCATTCCTAAGTGGACATTCATGGGTTCTTTTCATGTTATAACGATGACGCACATACATGTGATCACCACCCCTTAAAGTGAATTCGTCCACGAATTCATTTAAGCGTGACCGAAACCAGTAGTCTGATACCAATTTGTAACACCCCTATCCGTCGCATAGCATATAGCAGTAGGTCCGGCCGGGGCCCGACGCCATATACTACGGACAGACCGGTTGGTTACGCGTTGAAACCATTCAACCAATCACAACGTCCTACACAACACCTAGCGGAAGCAATTTATTAGAGTTGCAAAGAATAAAGAACCCTGCCAAGCATGAATGTCCACTACTCAAACCCATAGGAATGTATAATACACAAATCGGAAGAAATAGCCTTAAGGCTTTACAAGAGTTGCTTAAATACAAGTGTCTTCCAAACCTCGGCACGCAGGCCGGCCACACATGAGTACAAGAGGTAAAACACTCAAAACAAGGCCTTCGAGGGCCAGCACAGCAACTTGGGCTTTAGCCCGCTAATTACCTCTCAGCTCCGCAGCACCTGCAAGCAACAACCCACCGCACGGTGGTAAACAAAGGCAACGGTCAGCAATGCTGACCAAATTATAACGATTCCGCCCCCAAACCGGGGCGGCAAAGCTTCTTCCCTGCACTTGTTAGCAAAACACGCAACACAGCCAAACAAGCATCTCAACATAGGTGCACGCTCTCACGGCCGTACACCCCGTGCTCTCAGGGCACTTACTCGGCGAAGCCAGTCCGAACCCCGCCCGGTCCTCGACTCCACCACCACCCCCAGGATGGCAATCTTTGTGAGCATTTAGTCTTCTCAGCCGCAGCCTAGACTCGATCTCCAAATCTCAGTAAGTCCCACGTAAACTTTAGGTCGCTTTAACCGAGCATGTGGAGCGGGTAGAGGGCTACTAGTCCGTTGCTCACTCCGCCACTGTCATTTGGCCCTTTGGCGCGGACTAAGCTTTTCCCAGTCCCAAATAACGATCAAACACGGTACATAGCCCCGCTAAGTACCCGGTTGGCTCCCAGGCCACCGATATGACGGAACTACATTTCCGTCCAAGATTTCCGGGTGCACCTCGGGTTTCATCCCCAAGGCTCCCTGCTGCAATCCAAACATGATACATAGCCCCGCTATGTTCCCGGCTGGCACCCAGGCCACCGAGATGGCAGAACTTCGTTTCCGCCCAGATTTCCGGGTGCACCTCGGGGCTAATCCCCAAGATTCCCTGATGCATTCTACCGCATAGCAACTCGAAAACAACCACAACGCTCGGAGTCTTCTCCGGCTAAAATATGCATAACAAAATATCACCGATCCGGAACACACGTCCAGGTAGGCTTCACACAACATGCCTATGTCCGTACTACGATTCCGGACTCTAACAATGGGGACTTTACATATCTACCCCAAGGAATACCACGATCTCGCCGCACACTCGCGGGAGAGGGGTTTTCCCATGCAAAGGAAGAAGAGCTTCACATGCTCAAGAAGAGAATCGTTACCCTTTCGCTTTTCCGCGGCGCCATCGAAAACTATGCGGTTGGAAAGCACCGCAACGGCGTCACCTCCGCGGATCTGGACTCGGATCGCGATTCGGAGCTCCGAAGCTCCTCCGGCGGCCGGATCTTGGTCTCCTCCTCCAAACTTGCTCTCCCCTCTCTCTAAACTCTTAGAGAGAGAATGGCTAAGGGAAATGAGGATTCCCAACCCTAAATCCCGGATAAAACCCCTCAGGAACAGCCCCCCACCGTTGGATCCAAAGCCAAGGAAACGAACGGTCAAGATTAGATCTGAAATCCCAAAAACTGGGCCGAACACGGGTTCACACACGGCCGTGTGCCTGGCCGTGTAGCTCATTCGCCGTCTCGACCAAATCTGAAAACCAGCACACGGTATGTGACACGGCCTCCGACACGCCCGTGTCGCCTGCGACACGCCCGTGTCGGGACCCGTGTCACGCCCCCCGTGTGCAATATATCAACACTTCGCAGTCAGAGAGGTACACGGCTTGGTGACACGGCATTAGACACGCCCGTGTCAATCTAGACACGCCCGTGTCAATCTAGACACGCCCGTGTTCGTGCCCGTGTCATTACCCGTGTACCCAACCGCACAGCATAGGTGTGACACGGCCTGGGACACGCCCGTGTCCGAGGCCGTGTTCCACCACACGATCATCGTCGACCTGCAGTGGTCGACAACACGGCCAGCTCGACGGCTCGAGCTCGACACGCCCGACACGGCCTCCGACACGCCCGTGTCGGGGCCCGTGTCACCTGCACCAAAAATTTGACTTGGCCAAATTCGATCCCCGTCGCTCCTACAACATTTTGGGGTGTTACAAAAAAACTAGTATAAAATTGATAATAAAAACAATATATATATATATATGCTATCAAAATCAAGTATGTGGTTGATATTGGTGTCCCTCGTGTTAGAGAATATGAATTCACAAAAATCAAAGCGAAAGATAGCAAAAACTGGGCTTGTTTTCAAAAATCGAGTATGTGGTTGATATCGCCCGACGTTAGTACTATTTCCTCGATTTTTCTTTCTAATCTTCCTTTGATTATTTTATTTTCTGAATATGTGTTGTTGTTTCCATTCCAATTTATGCTTTGTGTTTTTTAAAATTGAAAAACACCTAAAAATTACAAATATATTTTTTGGTTTCGTTTTTATATGTGTTTATTTTTTTTTAAAAAAAGAGGGGTCATAATCAATTAAAAAAACAAAAAAATGCAACAAAAATAGGATCATTAGTTTTTGGTAATGCATGACTAGAACTGAAAGTATAAAGATTACGTGCACTGTTTGATTCATGATTATTAATCTTTGTTTACATTGTATGTCTTTGTCATGATATGTCTAATCTATTGATATTTAGCTACTGATTGCTACTAAATATGATAATGTATGTTTAATATGTCTCTAAGTATGTGTGAGGATATATGTAGAATAATGATATCTTACTTATCACACATCTCTAGAAAATGCACATTTATAGAAATTTCAGAACCTACATATTATAACTCGTGGTGTTGTGTCTGACATGCTATAAATGACTTGAAAAATCAATATCGTGTTGTTCATTTTCATATATAGAGCTTAGAATGTTGAACCAAAATTATTTTAGTATGATTTTTTGTATACAAGTTAAAGTGTATCTATCTATGTGGGTAGATTTAGATTGATTCAGGGACCTTGGATACAAAAAAACTAGTATAAAATTGATAATAAAAACAAAATATATATATATATATATGCTATCAAAATCTGTGCCAAGGATACCCTCCAAGTACTTATTTCTCCTGATAAGCCTCTATGAGCATTGTGAGGATGAACGTCTTGATCAATTGGATCGTTTCGATTTTGTGTAAAGACAGACAAATGAGTTAGTGTCATTTGTTATAATCTTTGTATTACGTAGATAGAAAACGCGACATGATTTTTCACTTCATCACTCTTGTGTTAGCATATAGATTTATTGAAATATAACATGTATTAATGATTATTTTTACTTGATATTTTTTTCTTTGACGCTACGCGTACACCTATTATTGTTCTCTCTAACACTTCTATGCATAAGAATTGAACTTAAACTGCATTTTCTTTCTATCGCACGATTGTACTAATACATGATTGTTATTCATGACACTTATAATGTTCCACTGTATTAACTCTAAAATCACCTAACATTATACGACAAATCTAGTGTATTTAGTTTTGTATGATGTGTCCAAATTCATATGCTCTACCAATTTACAAATCAAGTGATTTTCTTGTGTTGTTAGTGTTGTAGCATTGTTGCTCGCACGTACTTTTGACCCGCAACTTTTTGTCAATTCTCTGATTTCTTTTTGGTCACCCCTATATTTTTCATGCTTATCTCACAATTATTCTAAATCAATTTGATCGTGCCTAGTCCTTTTGATAATATTAAAAGGGGAGATTAGATTGTTTATAAGCTAGTCTTATGCTAATCATCTAGGGGAGATTACATATAAGGGGAGTTATGTGGATATCATGCACATCGATAGGGGGAGCACACATATAGGGGGAGTCGTACTACACACGCACGATCACACTAAATAATGTTTTCCACGACTATTTTTAGTGATATCTTGACATATAAACTTGTTTATTGTTCATTGACTATAATTCTTATAATATACCAGATTACGTCCTGTTCTGTACTATTTATCTCTCATAAACGTGATTTGTTATTATCAAAAAAGGGAGTTTGTTGGAACATGCGTTCTGCATTTCTCAAATTTGATAATATCAAATCTCAAGTTGTACTTGATCATACACTCTTTGGGTATAGTGTGCAGGTCTACATGTGTGAAGTTTTCAGGATCGGCGATGTTTGAACTATCGTGGGTGATAGACACTAGCACTGGGCGATGGCCTGAAGTGGATATGTCAGTGATCTGTGGACTGTTGGAACGTGCGGGAAGCCATAAAAAGAAACCCACAATCACCCGACAATATCACATATCACACGACGATAATAATAGTAAATTAGGAAGGGGCTGCCACCTTTCATTTTTGGCGCGGGACAGCTGGAAGGGGTGGCGCTAAATTAGGATATCACCCGACAATATCAACTATCGCCCGACGACAACGTTTAAAGTAATATAAACGATATTTTTTTCTTCTGATGGCGGGGCTTGAACCCTAGAATGTCCAATGGCGCAGTCTTGTCGTCCCTGTTGTTGAGAGCCACCGTCCAAAGAGGAGAACTTTTTCCCTCTTGCATGAACGAAGGAGATCTTTGGAGAAGGAATGCTACAATGAGATTCTGAGGACGATCGCATGCCCAAGCCACGAGAATCAAGAGCACCGATCATTTGCCGCCTCCAGAGATGTATTTTTGAGGGAGCAAAATTTTTCCTCGATATATTTCTTTCTTCTTTTATTATTTTTTGTACTCTGTGCGGAGAAACTGTCCGGTGTAAACGTCAAATTTCTGGGAGGAGTTCGCGGGAAATCGACATGGGCGGTCGTCAAATTTCTAGGAGAAATCTGCAGAAATCATCCTGGGAGGACGTCTAGATCTGGAAGATCTAGTATGCTCGTCTGTCTTCTTGGGAAGAAGAAAGAGAGTCAACCGGTCCTAGAAGAGGGTTGGTATAGAAACCACACAAACATTTGAATCACCGCCCCCGTTCTCCGGCATCATGGAGATCTAGTTCAAATTTTATAAACATGAATTTTCTCATAATCAATAAACTCATTTCTACTTACCGCCTTTTTTTAATTTCCAAAAAAAACTTTGAAAAAGTAGAACCACTCAAAGAAGTCGCAATCCATCGTGTTTCGTGTTTTCCCTGTATGAGGGATAATGCAAAACAGGCATAGTAAAAATGTAAACCACAAGTACCTGAGCGTCTGCCTTCCCAAAAAAGGGGGCTCCAGTGAGCGGAGAATGAAAGGTGTGAATAAGAAGCCATTGTGGTAGATGTTTAGCTCCTGATGTGGCGGTTGGAGGATGTTGGGTATTGTATCCACAATAACCTAGATTTGTGAAAAGTCACCCTTAAACTAAGATGAATTAAGTTTGTATTTGATGTTATTCTATAGTTGAGTGATTGCATGTCATTATTGCTAAGTGTAAACCAATATCAGTTTACAATGAGTCACTAAACACAGGACCATGCAATGTAATCCCTCATTGTGTGATTCAAGGTGTTGACTCATGTGTAACCTCTCTATTGGGATGCACTTTATTTTCAATACTAAGGTAATGGAAGAAAGGAAGGATTGCTGGCTTTCTACAAGAAGAAAAGAAACTTTTTCTAAAAAATCTCTAAGTCCATTTCTCGAGAAATGAACTGTATTTCTCGAGAAGGCTGAGTATATTTCTCGAGAAAGCAAAGTTATTCTCGAGAAAGCTTAAGATTTCTCAGAAAACTCTCAAAAACTATCTAAGTCCTTTTCTCGAGAAAAACCCTGAAGATTTCTCGAGAAACCAAGTTCATTTCTCGAGAAAGACAAGTAGTTCTCGAGAAGTCGAATCTATTTCTCGAGAAGCTAAGTCCTTTTCTCGAGAAACCAAATATTTCTCGAGAAATCAATCCTTCAGTCCAGAGAATTTTCGTTAAGTAAATTTTTCGAGAAGGTCTGGCCATTTCTCGAGAAAGCAATTTATTTCTCGAGAAATCATATCATTCTCAAGAAATCTGTCTTCATTTCTAAATTTGCAATAAGTACTTTTCTCGAGAAATTATATCCTTCTCGAGAAATCGGGTTTTAACTTCAAAGAAATTTCGTTAAGCCTTTTCTCGAGAAAGCCATGTCTTTTCTCGAGAAAGCAAATGATTTCTCGAGAAATTTATTTCTTCTCGAGAAATGAAGTTACAGGATTTTCTTTTCGAACCTTCTGACGGGATTTCGATTTTATCTAAGTTTTTCATGATTGATCCATGTGGATCTTTCCTTAATGACTTATGACTGTTAGACTATGATCTATATATATTCCTTTCATAGGATTCGCTAACCCTAACAAGAGAATAATTACAGCAATCGAATCGCATTCACACTTTCCAAATTCAGGAGAAGCCGTCGTCTTCATCGTCATTCTTCTCTGCCGCTCTTTCTCGATCCAGCGATTCAACAGGAGAAAAGATTCAACAGCTCCAAGATTCAAATATTCTTCAACATCTATTTGATCTTGTCAGATTCTAAGTTTTCAGATCAAGCTTTCTCGGGTTTTCTTCCTCAACCTTCTTCACCGAGAATTTTAGTTTTCAAGAAGGAAGATCCCTGAAGATTTCAGATCTGGAAGAGTAACATTTTTATTATTGTTGTAAAATTGTTTTAACATTTATAGGAGCTTTGTCTCCGAGATTGTAGGAAGTTTGTTCTTCCGAGTTTGTAGATCTGTGTGTGGATCGAGTTTGTAGATTCGGTTTGTGGATCGAGGTGTAGATCCGGTTATGGATCGAGGTGTAGGAGAGTTTGTTCTCCGAGGTGTAGGAGCGTTGCTCCGAGGTGTAAGATTGTGATAATCTGAGAAAGGTGAAGTAGCTGAATCTTACCCTTCATGGTAGATAGGCGAGGCAGGACAGTGGACGTATCCAATACGGGAAACCACTATAAATCTCTATGTTTGTGTGCTTGAATTTTTAGATAATTTTTATTCCGCAAAAAGACACAAACATCACCTATTCACCCCCTCTAGGTGATTTAGGTAGACGCTAGATACTTTTAGAGGAGGAACTGCATTCATGCCAATAAAAAAAGGAAAACCAAAATGCGTACCTGAAAGGACAACGCTGTCAAAGCGGGTAAGGCAAGAGGAACCTTCCCATGTCACGAATGTCGGCGGGCTGCAGCCAAAATCTTGGAGTGATCTTGTCCCAACTCTTGGTGTTGTGGGGGCGTTGGATCAGATGGATGACTTTGTCGCAAGCCTGGTCGGCTACCGCGGAGGTTCAGTCGTGCATCCACGCCGATCTCAGGCACAGCTTGATGTATCTCCATGGCGTGAATCGATCATCATCCCTCCACTTGTTGGGGTGAAACCTGGGAAGCGACCACTTGGTCTGTCTCTACTAGAAAATAGACTTTTGGCCAGGGCAAATTGCCCTGGCAAAAAGTCCAAAACCGTGGCTAAAAAGCTTTAGCCACAGTCTAGCCACGGGAAAACTTCGTGGCTAAAGTCGGCGTGGCTAAAAATTTTAAACCACGGATTGGCCGTAGCAAATAGTATTAGCCATGGGGAAAAACTGGTGTGGCTAATATCTTGACGTTTAGCCACGGTTTCAATCCCTGGCAAAAAATAGCTTCATGAAGTTAAAATACACTATTTACTCACTTTTCTAGTAGTGTGTTGTGCTCGGCGATGAAGACCTAGGACCTGAAGGAGTGTTTGCTTCTATGGTGCAAGGTATACATGTTTCCCTGCATAACTGCTTATATACAAGAACTTGGCAAAAGACCTACCTTCCGCATGGTGGTTGCTCTTGCAAGACCCCTTCTGGTGGCACAAGATCTTGTGATGAACCCGTAGGCCTTGCTGGACACAGTGGCGGGCATGCAGTAGCGGATCGCCATCCTGGAAGCATAGGTTAGGTAATCGGACTATTCGGGTAATACAACGGGCTGTTGTGAAGGAACAAGCTTTGCCATCTTCAAAGGCGGCTTCAGCGGGCTCATCCTCGTTCCTAATCTTTGATGTGAAAAGACTTCTGTATCCCGAGCTGCCCGCCATCGGTTCGCGGATAGCGCGCTTCTTAGATCGTGAGTGCTTGGATACCAACCATTGTGTCTGCCTCTTGAGTGAGGTGTAGAGCGCGCCTGTCACAGAATATAAGCATATCGACTTATTCATTATGCTTGTGCGTACCTAGACTAACTTTCATTTCATTTGTAGTTGTCCTGATGGTGCCCGCTTCCAAGTCGTGTGCGTCGCCTGAGAACGCATTGACTGTAGTCAATAAGTGGCATGCCTGACGCCAATGGAAAGCGGAGGCTGGCGCGTCCGCCTAGAATTCTTCGGAAGGTGATCTTCTCGACGAGACTGGGAACCTGTTGATTCTTCAGGGGCCCGAGTCTGCGACGCTTAGCATCGGGCTTTTATATGGAGGGGAATCTGAGCGGCCTCGACTGACCCTCGACGATGCCTTGGCGGCGAACTCTCATCTGCGAGAAGTTGAGTACATGAATTGATGAGTTCTTGGGATGCTATTTTCATTGCCTGTGCAGAGTCATGGTTTCACGGGTATTCTTGATTTAGGTGAGCGATGGAGAATCAAATATTTCATCAGAGGAACTCCGAGTCAGCAGACATTGGCGAGGATGGTGCTTCGCCTGTTGAAAGAGCACGGTGTCCAAGAGTCAGAGTATGTGAATATTGAAAGTCTTTGTTTGCAAGGGTAGCTAAACCACCTAGAGGGGGTGAATAGGTTTCTAGGTTTTTAGTGTCCTTTAACTTTTATAATTTTAGGTTGTGAGAGGTGATCTACTTCCTAGTGATTTTAAGATATTCACCCAGATGACACAGCAGTTTATAGTGGTTCCCCAGATTATGGGTACGTCGATTATCCCTCCCGTCTTTCTAACAGTGTGTTAGACAAGACACTACTTCAATATTTCAGCTCCTAAGATCTTACAAAACGATCCCGCAGGACCACTCAGTCTCCTCCAAGACTTACAACTCGGGCATAGAGCCCTACAACTCAGTGGTCAGATTACCACCCACCTAAGGCCAAAAGGCCCTACCACTTAGGCTGGGAGGACATCCCTACAACTTAGATCTAGAGGATCCTACAACTCAGGCCAAAGCCCTACCACTCAGATCTATAACAGATCCTACAAACTCAGCCTTTATAACACAGGCTTACATTTCAGGTCCAAAAGGATCTTATAGAGAGAAAAAGAGTTGGTGTTAATTTGACACCAGAGAAATTATCTATGTGTCTTACTCCTTCTATCCTGAGAAAAATTAGTCCAGATTTCTTCTTCACGGCTCTAGAAATTATCTTCAGGAATTGATCAGCTTGGGCTGTGAAGTGGTCGTAGCTAGGGTTAGCCTTGATTCTCCTTCTTTCTTGTTGTTGATGATGAGGATGACAACACCTACCGGAAGAACTTTCGAGTTGATCGTTTTGAGTTTTTTGCTTCTTGTATTAGCAATAATGGCGAGAAAGACGATGACAATCTTCTGCTTTTCGAAAAGAGAAAGCCCCAAAAGTTCGTGTTTCCGTCTTCCGATTTTCTTCCTTTTATCTTCTACAGATTAACGGCTATATAACGTGTGGGCCTAGCTTTAATTACTTGTATAAAGCCTTCCTTATACAGAATATATTATACAGCTGGCCACCGACGCCATTAGCGGTGGATTCCAGTTTTCCTGTACTGAATTTTAATTCCATTGAATTTTGTTGACTTTGGCTGACGTCAGCATCTGTGGACTTAGCCAAATCTTCACTTCCATCCCAGGCGTTGAGTGCGTTGAGTGAACAAGCTTCACTCAACGATTCTGGACTTAGTCAATCTTTTGTTTCCTCAGGCGTTGAGTGTGTTGAGTGGACAAGCTTCACACAACGCCAAAACCCTTAGTCAACTTTCTGAACCATTCTGCATCTTAGGCGTTGAGAGCGTTGAGTGAGCCTTCATCACTCAATGCTTTCTAACTTAGCTAATATTCTGCCTCTAGGCATTGAGAGCGTTGAGTGAGCCTTTCTCACTCAACGCCTCTGGACTTAGCCAAATTCTGACTTTCATAGTCCAACATTCTCTACACGATTAGGCGTTGAGTGAACTAGCTTCACTCAACGCCTCAGTACTTTCTCCACTTGTTAAGCGTTGAGTGCGTTGAGTGAATTGGCTTCACTCAATGCCTCTGGACTTAGTAAATTCTTCACATGTCTGAAGGCGTTGAGTGAGCTGGCCTCACTCAACGCTTTATGCCTTTGCCTGTCTTCTTTATTAGGTGTTGAGTGAACTGGTTTCACTCAACGTTTCTGGACTTAGTCGATTTCTGTCCTCAATCTTCTTAGGCTTTGACAGCAGCAGCATGAATCAACGCTTTTTGGTCTTGGCGTTCAGTGTGTTGACATCACTCAACGCTTCTGGACTTAGTCGATTTTTGTCCTCAATCTTCTTAGGCTCTAACTACAGCAGCATGACTCAACGCTTTTTGGTCTTGGTGTTGAGTGCGTTGACATCACTCAACACTTCTGGACTTAAGTCATTTTTCTTCACAGTCAATGCAAAAGCTTTGACTGACTGGTATTTACTTGACGCTTCTGCTCATCTGGCGTTGAGTGAGCTGTCCTCACTCAACGTCTCTGGACTTGAACAGAATTTTGCCTTTGTCAACTGCTCTTCTTGACATCTGGCGTTGAGTGAACAAACTTCACTAAACGCATATGGACTTCATCGAATATCGTTACCTGACATTGAGTGAGCTTGTTTCACTCAATGCCTGTGGACTTAGGAAAATTCCTGCCTTTTCAGCCAGCTCCTTTGTGTCCACCTGTCATTGTCACTTGAGCCACTTGTCCAATCAATGTGACAAAGAGCAACCTACATGCATGAACTTGAATATACATCAAATACAACTATGCGTATATCATTGACTTGTTTGACTTCTTACAAATTTAGGACATTGAGATCAATGGACCCAACAATCTCTCCATATTTGAAGAAGTCAAAACCTTTCATCAAAACTCTTAGTCAATGATACACACAACATATGCAGCAGATAATCAGTATAATGGAAGAGGTAATAAGATATAGGTTACCACACTTTCCTTGCCTGCAAGGTGGTCATCATCACTTGCTGCTCCCCCTATTTTGTTGCGTATCCTGCAAGGTGATCATCATCACTTGGTGCTCCCCCTATCATCATCACTTGTTGCTCCCCCTATTTTGTTGCATAGCCTTGATCATTTCCTTGATCACATTGTCCTCCCCCTTTTTGACTTCTGTAGAATAGTCAGGGAGGTGCTGACCTTATCTGCCTTTGAACATCTTCTTCCCCTATCTGATTATAGATAACCAGCTGCTTGCACCTTCTCTACAGGCAACAAATTAGTTCCTGCAAGTTTTGGACTTGCTCCCCCTCAACAGGAGCATCCAGTCATGATAGCACTTGAACCACTTGAAAGGCTTGATACCACTGAAGGTCTTTTCCACCTGCAAGAAGTAGTTCAACCTGCAAAAAAAACTACATAAAGAGCAACTGAAACTATACCAAGTTCAACATACCCAACTCAAACTTGAAGGTGTTGAACTTTGCTTCATCTAGTAGCTTAGTGAAGATGTCAGTCACTTGCTTGTCTGTAGGGACTGTGAAAAATGGACAAAGAGCTAAATAAATCGCAAATTTTATTGCTCAAAAAAGATAATTATTACATAGATATGCCCCCTTATTTATAAAAACTGGGGGAGAATAGAGAATACAACAAACAATGTGGGACTAAATATAATTTGCGCGGCTTATGCAGTTTGATAATGTCAAACCTCACACTATATAAAAGAATAACAAACCACCCAACTACACTAAGGGAAATCGCCAGTCCGCTAGGGAAGATCGCTAGGCAAGCCGTCGGACCGCAACTGCGGGTGGCCACCAGGTCATAGTTGCGGCTAATTACCAGACCGCCAGCAAAGGATCACTGCCAGACCGCTGCACCAACCCGCCAGACAACCAGACCGCCTGGACTAACCGCCAGACCGCCCGAACTACTAACCGCCCGACTAGAGTGTCAAACCGCCAATTTCTAACACTCCCCCTCAAGCTGGAGCGTATATATCAACCATGCCCAGCTTGCTACAAACTCTTGAAGCGAAAACTGGTTTTGTGAAGAAGTCTGTCAGTTCTTTATCAGAAGTGAAGGGAGTACAGATCTGATTCTTCAATACCTCTTCTTTAATGAAATGACAATCCACCTCAATGTGCTTTGTCCTCTCATGAAAGACAGGATTCTTTGATATGTAAATGGCGGTTTTGTTATCATAGAACATAGGAAGAGGATGGTCGTAGACTTCTCACAAGTCAAGCATAAGTGCTCGTAGACATTTCAACTCATAGGTAGTTGAGGTCATGCTCATATACTCTGCTTCAGCACTTGACCTTGAAACCACTGTTTGCTTCTTGCTTTTCCAGCTAACAAGGTTTCCTCCTCCAAAGGAGCAAAAACCTGATGTAGACTTTCTATCTTCCTTGTTATCAGCATAGCTGGCATCAGAATATGCTTCAATCTTCAGGTGACCATTCTTCCGAAACAGCAAGCCCTTTCTTGGAGATCCTTTCACATACTGTAAAATCTTCATGGCAGACCAAAGATGACACTCTCTAGGATTCTGCATAAACTAACTGACCTTCCCAACTGCATAACAGATATCTGGTCTAGTAACAGTCAGATATATGAGTTTGCCTACTAGTCGGTTGTATACAGTGAAATCTATAAGAAGAGGAGAATCGTTAGTCCACCCTTTATCATATCCAACTGCCATCGGGCAACGAGCAGGTTTCGTGCCAAGAAGACCGGTTTCTTTTAAGAGATCTAGCACATATTTTTGCTGTGAAAGAACCACTGAGTTCCTTTTACGTGAAATCTCAATTTCCAGAAAGTACTTCGGAGTTCCCATATTCTTGGTAATAAAATGTTGCTGAAGATGTCGTTTGGCTTGATCAATGCCTTCTTTATTATCCACAGTCAGAAGAATATCATCAACATAGACAGCAAGAACCACAAGGCATTTAGTAGTCTTGCGTATAAACAGAGAATGATCAGCAGAGCTTAAATTGAATCCAATAAGATAAACAACTCCACTGAACTTGTCAAACCAAGCTCGTGGACTCTATTTTAAGCCATAAATTGTCTTTCGAAGCTTGCATACCTGAGACTCCCCCGGAGCAACATACCCTGGAGGTTGCTCCATGTAAACTACCCCGTGCAAATCTCCATAAAGGAAAGCATTATTCATATCTAATTGAGACATCTCCCAGTCTCGATTAACGGCAATAGAGGAGAACATGTATAGTGCTGATGCGGGCAACGGGAGAAAAGGTATCAAAGAAGTCCACCCCATATGTCTAAGTAAACCCTTTGGCAACAAGTCGTGCCTTATAGCGATTAACTAAGCCATCGGGAAGATATTTAACCACAAAGATCCACCTACAACCAACCACATCAATGCCCAAAGGTGAGGGGACAAGAGTCCAAGTCCCTCTCGCAGTTAACGTGTTCATTTCTTCATCCATAGCAGCTTTCCATTGAGGACTAGCAAAGCCTCTTGATACATTGTTGGGATGACAGTAGAAGAGATAGCAAGAGCAAAACGCTTGCCATTCGGGGAAAGCTGAGCATATGAGACAACGACATCAATAGGATGCTTAGTACATTGTCGAACACCCTTCCGCATGGCAATGGGAAGATCAAGGTCACTATTGAACGGAGGAGGTAATGTACTGTCAGAAGAAAGAAGAGGCCCTAGAACAGGAACAGAAGGCTCCAAGGGCAACACATCAGGCTCCAGAGAAAGAGACGGAGCAACAGGAGCAGAGGTGGAAAGAACTAGCTTTGGTGGAGGTGCCAAGAGAATAGGCAGAGAAGAAGAAGTATCAGAGGGCAATATAGAGGAAGTATGGGAGAAATATGATGTATCTTCAAAAAAAGTAACAACAGCTGAAATATATTGTTTGCGCAGAAGAGGATCAAAACAGCGATAGCCCTTTTGCGTCAGGCAATAACCAAGGAAGATACACTTAACAGAACGAGGAGAAAGTTTATCACTACCAGGATAAGGTACGTGAACAAACGTCGTACATCCAAAAAATTTCAAAGGTAAAGGAAATGGCTCGGCCTCAGGATATAAAATAGAAAATGGAGTCTTGCCCTGAAGAATGGACAAGGGAATACGGTTGATGAGAAAGCAAGAGAGGAGAACAACATGACCTCAATAAGACAAAGGAACCTTCATTTGTATGCAAAGGCTGCGAGCAACATCCAAGAGATGGCGATTTTTGCGTTCAGCAATGTCATTCTATTGAGAGGTATAAGGACAAGTAGTTTGATGAATCAAGTCATGGCTCGCACAAAAATCAGAGAATTGATGGGTTATATATTTCTTGGCATTATCAGTACGAATAACCTGAATGGGTGCACGAAACTGTGTGAAGATCTCATTATAAAATGCAGTGAATACAGAGAACAGCTCAGAACAATCCTGTAAGAGATACAACTAAGTGCATCTGGAGAAATTATCAATAAATGTGACAAAGTATAAGCTTCTTCTTCCAACAGTAGCAGTAGGAGAAGGACCTCAGATGTCAGAGTGAACTAGTTCAAAAGGACTCGAGGAACCACGTCCCGTTCGAGCTGGGAAAGAAGAGCGATGATGTTTACCCAACTCACATGCTTCACAGTTCAAAGGAAAATCTTCTGAAGGAAGTTCTGGAAAAAGTTGATGAATGAGGCGAGAAGGAGGATGACCAAGACAACGATGTCATTGTTGAAGAGAGGAAGAAGCAGAAAAAGCAATGTCTTGATCAAGAAAAAAGAGGCCACCACATGCAGTCCCAGTAGCAATCGTAGCGTTGGAGACAGAATCAGAGAAAGAATAAGTGATGCTAGTAAAAGTAACTGTGCAATTCAACTGAGTACAGAGAGCATGAACAAAAAGTAAATTGCACGAAAAAGTTGGGACATAGAGAGTATCCTAGAGCAGCAAAGACGAGGAAAGATGCACGGTCCCACTACCATGAACAGGAGCAGAAGTCCCATCTGCAATAACAATAGGAGGTAGCCTGTTCTGGGCAGTCAAAGAAGAGAACAAACGAGAGTTGTCGGTCATGTGACAAGTATCTCCAAAGTCAATAAGCCACTTGTCAGAGGAGGCCATAAGAGCACAGTTGTAGATGAGGAAGAGAAACCATCTCCAAGAGGAAAGAAGGATTTCTAACCGTGCGGTTAGAAACAAGCCGTTCAAGAACATGCTGGCAAAGTGGTCGCTGAAATAAACCGACCACAGAAAAAAGACCGGCAAAAAAAACAAACTGCACGATTTGAGGAGAAGCCGGAAAGGACAAATACGCAGCGAACAAGCAGCAAAGGAACACGCGAGAAACCACACGGTCACAGTGTCAACACACCAGCGGCAAGAAAAAGTGGTCGCGAACTAGATGCGAAGATTGCAGCGGTTAGAGAAGCTGCAACGACAAGATAAGGCGCAGCGAGAAGAAAAGAGCAGAAGTCGCACGGTCAGGGTGATAATACACCAGTGGCAAGAAAAAAATGTCGCGACCAAAATGCGGAACAACAAAGAAGCCACGCGAACAAAACACGCGCAAAGGAGGAGAAACTGTGCGAGTAGAGAAAAGAACTCGCGCAAGAAGAAACAAGCCAAAGGAAGAAAACAAACCGCGGAGAAAGGAGAGAAGAAAACGTGAACAACCAAGAAGTCGCGCAAAGAAGAAGAAAGAGAGGCGAAAGAGTCCGCCCGATCAAGGTGACAACACACCAGCGGCAAGGAAGAAGCCGCGACCAAAAGGCGGAACTCGTAACCGAGAAAAGAAACCATGCGAACACAACAAGTCGCAAAGAAGCGCGGTTAGCAAAGAAATTCGGGCGAACAGAAAATCCCGGAAGGAAGCAAGTCGCAAGCACAGCGAGAAGCAAGGGAGGGAAGGGAAGGGAAGAAACCGGACAAACCGAAAGAAGCGAGACGAAGCCGGTAGAAGAGGTCGTGCGGTGAAACAAATAAATCGCGATCTAATTGGAGCAAAGGATCGGTTCGCTCTGATATCATGTGAAAAATGGTCAAAGAGCTAAAGAAATCGCAAACTTTATTGCTCCAAAAAGATAATTATTATATAGGTATGCCCCCTTATTTATAGAAATTGGGGGAGAAGAGAGAATACAACAAATGATGTGGAACTAAATACAATTTGCGTGGCTTATGCGGTTTGACAATGTCAAACCGCACACTATACAAAAGAATAATAAGCCACCCAACTACACCAAGGGAAACCGCCAGTCCTCCAGGGAAGACCGCTGGGCAAGCCGCCAGACCTTAACTGCGGGTGGACAACAGGCCGTAGTTGCGGCTAATCACCAGACCACCGGCAGAGGATCACTACCAAATCGCTGCACCAACCCGCCAGACAACCAGACCGCCTGGACTAACTGCTAGGACTAACCGCCAGACCGCTCGAATTACTAATCGCCCGACTAGAGTGTCAAACCGCAAATTTCTAATAGGGATAAACTCAAAACTGATGTCTTCACATTCCACATGCTCTCTAATAAAATGATATTTTATCTCAATATGCTTAGTTCTGCTCTGTGAGACAGGATTCCTAGCAATTGAGATGACACTAGTAGAATAAAAAAAAGGACTTCTACTTATTTGGAGGTTATAATCCTAGAGCTGATGTTGGATCCACAGCAACTGTGCATAGCAGCTCCCAGCAAAAATATACTCTGATTCTGCAGTTGAGATTGCAACACTTATTTGCTTCTTACTGCTCCAAGACACTAGTCTTCCTCCCAGGAACTAACAGGTGCATGATGTGCTCTTTCTGTCTTCTTTGCAGCCTGCAAAGTGTGCATCTGAATAGTCTGTTAGATTAAAATCCTCATTTCTAGGGTACCATAGGCCAAGATCTGGTGTGCCCTTAAGATACCTCAAAATTCTCTTAGCAGCTGAGTAGTGAGATTCTTTAGGGCAGGCCTGATATCTAGCACAAACACATATAGCATACATGATGTCTGGCCTACTTGCAGTAAGGTATAAAAGGGCGTCAATTATCCCTCTATACAAAATTTCAACAACAGGTTTCCCTGCTTCATTTTTGTCTATATGCATACTTGACCTCATGGGAGTTTTCATGGTGGAGACATTCTCCATACCAAACTTCTTGATCAACTCCCTGGTGAACTTAGACTGGGATATTGACAAACAATCATCAGTCTGTCTTACTTGGAGACCCAAGATGAACTTCAGCTCACTCATACTGCTCATCTCAAACTTCTCTTGCATAAATTTAGCAAACTTTCTGCAAATGTTGTCATCAGTAGATACAAAGATTATGTCATCAACATAAATCTGGACTAGGGTGATCTTGCTCTTAGATTCTCTTAGGAATATGGTCTTGTCTATCTTCCCCCTTGAGAATTTGTTCTCAATGAGGAAGCTGGACAATATCTCATACCAAGCTCTAGGAGCTTGCTTCAGCCCATATAGAGTTTTCCTAAGTTTATAAACAGAATCAGGTGAGTTAGGAACAACAAAATATGGAGGATGTTCAACATAAACCTCTTCCTTTAAGTCACTATTCAGAAAGGTTGACTTCACATCCATCTGGTGGACTTTGAATCCTTGGTATGCAGCATATGCAAGCAAAATTCTGATGGCTTCCAATCTGACTACTGGGGCAAAGGTTTGATCAAAATCAATACCTTCTTCTTGCATGTATCCTTTAGCCACCAGTCTAGCCTTGTTCTTAACTATAATGTCATTTTCATCAAGTTTGTTCCTATAGATCCACTTGACTGTAATGACATTATGTCCTTGTGGTCTGGGAACTAGCTTCCAGACTTTACACCTCTTAAACTGGTTCAGTTCCTCTTGCATGGCTATAATCCAGAACTGATTTGTGTTGGCCTCTTCAAATCTCTTGGGCTCAACCTGTGACAAGAAACTAGAATACAAGGTTGTATTCAAACTTTTACTCCTTGTCACTACTCCTTAGCTAGCATTACTAATGATTTGGTGTCTTAGATGATCCCTTAGATGCCTGACTATTATAGGCAATCTTGTTTCAGCTTCCTGATCTTCATTGTCTTCACTTGGTTGATCATCATCCACAACCTGTGTGTCTTGTGCTTCCTCTGAAATACACACTCTGTCAGATTCATCTTGAACTAATAGAGTAGCCTCCTTGATAGCCAGCTTGTCCATCATTAGTTCAGTACCTGCAAGACTAGAAGAGGAGTTTGACAGCTCACTGTTAATCATTGTAGACTCATCAAAAACTACATGAATAGATTCTTCTATAACTTGACTTTTCAAGTTGTAGATCCTATAGATCTTGTTGTGATTGTTGTACCCAACAAAAATCCCTTCATAGGACTTGGCAGCAAACTTAGTCACACAGGACTTTCTATTGTTTAGCACATAGCACTTACTACCAAATATCCTGAAATAGCTCAGGTTTGGTTTTCTTTCCTTCAAGATCTCATAGGAAGTCTTCTTGTGGCTCTTGGTGATAGAAGCCATGTTAAGGACATGACATGCAGTATTAAATGCCTCAGCCAAGAAGTATTCTGTGAGAGATGTGTCACTCAATAAGCTCCTTCCAGCCTCTATGAGAGTCCTATTCTTTCTCTCAGCAATCTCATTTTGCTGGGGTGTTATAGGAGAGGAGAATTCTTGGTGAATCTCATGCTATTCATAGAACCTTGTCATGCATTCAGACTGAAATTCAGTCTCATGGTCACTTCTGATTTTGACCACAGTCCTATCAAATTCATTCTGAATTTGCATGACAAATGTCTTGAAAACATAAGGGGTTTCAGACTTCTTCCTAAGAAAGAAAACCCAAGCAAATCTGGAAAAGTCATCAGCAACCACAAGGGTGTAGACTTTTCTACCTAGACTTTGAACTGGTATAGAACCAAACAAGTCCATATGCAGGAGGTATAAGCACCTCACTGAGTCTTTGGTCCCAATGCTCTTGAAGGAGGTCTTGGTATGTTTGCCCTTTTGGCATGCAGAGCAGATACCCTCCTTAGAGCACTTCTTCTTATGATCATTTCTAACTAGCTCTTCACTAAAGAGCTTGCCTATAGTTTTATAATTCAGATGAGCTATCCTCTTGTACCACTAGACACAGTATAAGGTTTTCTCATCTACAACTAGGCATACAATGGATTCTATATCTAAACATAGAAAATTCAAACAATAGATGTTCCCACTCCTAGTGTCTGTCAAGATGACCTCTTGGTCACTTGGCCTCTTAATATTGCACTCATCCTTGTGGAATGAGGTGACACAGCCTAGATTACATAACTGGTTTATGCTTATTAGGTTATGTTGCAAACCCTCCACATAAGCCACTTTGGTGATAATGACTATGTCATTAGTGATCTTATCATACCCTTTGGTGACTCCTTTGTCTGAACCACCAAAAATAACTTTGGGTCCATCCTTCACTAGAGTATACTCCTTCAGATAACTCCTTGTTCCAGTCATGTGCCCAGAACAACCACTATCCAAGTATCATATAGGGGTATGGGCACTTGGACTAACCTGCAAAACATGTTTACTTTACCTTAGGACCCCCAATATTTATAGGATCCTTGGTTCATGTCAGTCTGAAAATGAACATGTCCACCAACAATTTTTCTGACTAGTAGACTGACTTTAGCTCTGTCCACACTGGGATTATGTCAGCAATCAATGGCATAGTGGTCCACTTTGCCACAACACCAGCACTCATGAATGTTGTACCTTCTTTTCTAAGCTGGTATGGTAGTTATGCTGACAGCAGCTCCCTGTCTAGAAGGAACAACAACAGCCTTTCTCAGTTTCCTTTCAGCTAGGATCTGGCTGAAGGTTAGTCTTTCAGTAGACTTATTTGGTCTGCTCTAAGTGTCATCAACAGCAGTCTTCTTTGTAAAAGACATGCTCTTGATAGCATCAGAAATAGCCAAATCAGGCTTGCTGATTGACTGACCCTCGGTCAGAGTCTTAGCTAGATGGCCCTGAACTTTGGCTGTAGCCACATTCTTAAGAGTGGGGGTTGGAGCACCAAAGACAAATGGTCCATGATGGGCCATTTGTATTTCTTCATGGGCCGCCTTGAAGGCCCTCATCCCCATTCCTCTTCTCCTTCCATTGGAAGGTACACTTGTATTCTTTCAGGAAGAATTCACATTCTTCTAGTGAACATACATAGAGTCCTGGTCATACCTGTTAGAAGGGAGTATTACCCTTTCAAAGGCAATGGGTGGCTGAACTGGAGCTTTTCCCTTTCCTTTGAGAGGGGCATCCCTTGTGTTTCCCTTGAAACCTAAACCCCTCTTGTTTCTCTGAGAGGAGAAGGAGTCAATGATGGGCAACACTAGATTTGGCTTAGAGTAGCTAGCCACAATCCTCTTTTCTCTCTAGAGTTTCTCTTCCAGATCTCTAATGAGACTGTCCTTGTATTTTATGGTGCCTATCTGGATGGCAGTAATGTTCTTTAGCTGGCTAACTTTCCTAGTTTTCTATTCCAGCAGGGTTGCTGACTCAGAATGTTGGGAAACAGTAAGTTGTAGAGAAGCAATCTCCTGAGCCTGCTTTTTAGCCAACAGCTTACTTCTCTTTAATGTATGCAGAAGTTCACCATACTTATCAATCAATTGATTGATATCCTCCTCAGATTCTTAGCCATCTTCATCACTTGATGAAGAAGCACTAGAGTTGGGACTTGTCTCATAATTTGACTCAAAAGAAGAACTAGATAGAGATTATACCTTTTTTGGGCCAGGCTGATCCTGGAAGGATTCTTCCTCATACCTTGCCATCAGCCCAATGTAGGCTTCTTCTTCTTCAGATTCTGATGAGGAGGAGTTAGCCCAGCTCTTCTCCTTTTTTGTCATGAAGAACTTCTCCTTCTTGCTCTTTTGGTGGTGGTATTTCTTCTCACCATCCTCCTTCCTTTTGACTGGGCAATCATCAATTATATGTCCAGGTTTGTTGTAGCAATAGAAAACCACTTTAGTGGAAATCTGTTTACTAGGTTTAGAGCCATACCTATCCTCCTTAGAGGATTTCTTCTTTCCCCTGTAGTAGTCCTCCTGGTGATGAGAGGAGGAGGAGGTTCTGCTCCTCCACCCCTTCTTCTTCATCAGCTTCATAAACTGCCTAGAGAAGGCAGCAAACTCCCCATTAGACATGTGGCAGTTTGATGTGCATGTCTCTGAACTTTCTGAGTTAGACTCAGCAACCCTCCTTGGTGGAGAAGGATTCTTACCCCTGCTTCTTCTTGTGGCTTCAGCTTTGAAAGCCACAGTCTTTTCTCTGCCCTGAGACTTACTATTTTTCTCCTCCTCCTTCCTAGCAGTCAGCTGCATTTCATAAGACAGTAGCTTCCCAAACATAGTTGGTGGAGGAGTATCTGCCAGCTTTGTCACTTCCCTGATGGCACAAATCTTGGTGTCCCGGTCTCTAGTTAGAGACCTGAGGAACTTATCATTAAGCTCATAATTACTGAAGACTCGGCCATAGGTCCTTAGCTCATTGACTATCCTAAAGAATCTTTCATAGCAACTGGCTATGCTCTCTTCCTTGGACTGCCTGAAAGCCTCATAATCTTGATTGAGCATGGACTTTCTGTCATCTCTAACCTCTTCAGTGCCCTCCATATAGACTACCAAAGTGTCCCACATCTCTTTGGATGTCTTGCAGTGCATCTGATTCTGAAAGGTGGAGTCATCTATGACACTAAAAATAATGGTTTGTGCTCACTTGTCCTTGGTGGCAAGAATGACCTCATCCTTGGTCATTTCTGAATAAGTCTTAGGTGTCTTGACACTTTCATCCAGATCAGAGACCTTTATAGGGATGAAAGGTCCCTCTTTGACTGTCACAAAAATCCTTGGGTCAGATGCCTCCATGAAGAGTCTGACCCTCTCCTTTCAGATTCCAAAGCATTCCTTTCTGCAGATAGGAAGCTTCATGTAACCAAGCTCCTTATGGTTCTCTCCTGAACCCATGAGTATACTTTGACTGGTACCCTTGGAGATCTACTCAGACTGTTAAGCCTTTCTTGAGCAACTTTCCTCTGATACCACTTGAAATCCTTTGTTTGCAAGCGTAGCTAAACCACTTAGAGGGGGGTGAATAGGTTTCTAGGTTTTTAGTGTGTCTTTTAACTTTTATAGTTTTAGGTTGTGAGAGGTGATCTACTTCCTAGTGCTTTTAAGATATTCACTCAGATGACACAATAGTTTATAGTGATTCCCCAGATTATGGGTATGTCCACTGTCCATCTCGCTTTTCTAATAGTGTGTTAGACAAGGCACTACTCCAATATCTCGGCTCCTAAGAGCTTACAACACGATCCCGCAGGACCACTCAGTCTCCTCAAAGACTTACAACTCGGGCATAGAGCCCTACAACTCAGTGGTCAGATTACCACCTACCTCAGGTCAAAAGGCCCTATCACTCAGGCTGAGAGGACAGCCCTACAACTCAGATCCAGAGGATCCTACAACTCAGGCCAAAGCCCTACCACTCAGACCTATAACAGATCCTACAAACTCAGCCTTTATAACACAGGCTTACAGCTCAGATCCAAAAGGATCTTACAGAGAGAAAAAGAGTTGGTGTTAATTTGACACCAGAGAAATTATCTCTGTGTCTTACTCCTTCTGTACTTAGAAAAATCAGTCCAGATTTCTTCTTCACAGCTCCAGAAATTATCTTCAAGAATTGCTCAGCTTGGGTTGTGAAGTGGTCGCAACTAGGGTTAGCTTTGCTGCTCCTTCTTTCTTGCTGTTGATGATGAGGACGACAACAACTAACTGGATGAACTTTCGGGTTGATCGATTTGAGCTTTTTGCTTCTTGTCTGAGCAATAATGGCGAGGATGACGATGACAATCTTTCGCTTTTCGAAAAGAGAAAGCCCTAAAAGTTCATGTTTTCGTCTTCTGATTTTCTTCCTTTTATCTTCCGCAGATTAACGGCTATATGACGTGTGTGTCCAGCTTTAATTACTGGTATAAAGCCTTCCTTATAAAGAATATATTATACAGCTGGCCACCGGCGCCATTAGCGGTGGATTTCAGTTTTCCCGCACTGAATTTGTATTCCGTTGACTTTTATTGACTTTGGCTGACGTCAGCATCCGTGGACTTAGCCAAATCTTCACTTCCATCCCAGGCGTTGAGTGCGTTGAGTGAACAAGCTTCACTCAACGATTCTGGACTTAGCCAATCTTTTGCTTCCTCGGGCGTTGAGTGTGTTAAGTGGACAAACTTCACTCAACGCGAAAACTCTTAGTCAACTTTTTGAATCATTCTGCATCTTAGGCGTTAAGAGCATTGAGTGAGCCTTCATCACTCAACGCTTTCTGACATAGTTCATCATTCTGCCTCTAGGCGTTGAAAGCATTGAGTAAGCTTTCCTCACTCAACGTCTCTGGACTTAGCCAAATTTTGACTTTCATAGTCCAACATTCTCTGCACTATTAGGCATTGAGTGTGTTGAGTGAACTGGCTTCACTCAACGCCTCAGTACTTTCTCCACTTGTTAAGCATTGAGTGCGTTAAGTGAACTAGCTTCACTCAACGCCTCTGGACTTAGTCAATTCTTCACCTATCAGAAGGCGTTGAGTGAGCTGGCCTCACTCAACGCTTTCTGCCTTTGCATGTCTTCTTTATTAGGCATTGAATGAACTGGCTTCACTCAACGCTTCTGGACTTAGTCGATTTATGTCCTCAATCTTCTTAGGCTTTGACTGTAGCAGCATGAATCAATGCTTTTTTTTCTTGGCGTTGAGTGCGTTGACATCACTCAATGCTTCTAGACTTAGTCGATTTCTGTCCTCAATCTTCTTAAGCTCTGACTGTAGCAGCATGACTCAACACTTTTTGTTCTTGGCGTTGAGTGCGTTGATATCACTCAACGCTTCTGGACTTAAGTCATTTTTCGTCACTATCAATGCCAAAGCTTTGACTGACTGGTCTTTACTCGACGCTTTAGCTCATCTGACGTTGAGTGAGCTGTCCTCACTCAATGTCTATGGACTTAACCAGAATTTTGCCTTTGTCAGCTGCTCTTCTTGACATCTAGCGTTGAGTGAACAAGCTTCACTCAATGCCTGTGGATTTCATCGAATATCGTTACCTGGCGTTGAGTGACCTTTCTTCACTCAAAGCCTATGGACTTAGGCAAATTCCTGCCTTTCCAGCCAGCTCTTTTGTGTCCACCTGTCATTATCACTTGAGCCACCTATCCCATCAATGTGACAAAGAGCAACCTGCATGCATGAACTTGAACATACATCAATTACAACTATGTGTATACCATTGACTTGTTTGACTTCTTACAAATCTGGGACATTGGGATTAATGAACCCAACAAATATTGACTATGCGACGTTGTTAGTGAGCCATGACAATATCGCATTCTCAAGTTTGGAAGAAGACTCTGCCAAAGACTGATCACTAACCACGCGCATGTTTGAGCTTAGGGGTTCTCAACCGTCCTCTTGTCACCGAACCGCCGCTCTCTTTTCATATGCTTTATGTTGCCTCTGCTTCTGGAACTTCTACAATAGGTGTTAGAAAGAAATGATAACAATTGTTGCATACCTCGTTCGTGCAAATTCCTTTAGGTGGAGTACTAGTCGTAGGGTATCAACCCATAAAGAATAATGTATGCGTGTATGCACAGTTGTTCCCACGGGTACTTGCTACCTTGAGTACTTTGGGAGAATCGACCAGGCGACCCCATGTCGGGTATCGGCCTACTAGAATATTAAGTAGGGCGGAGTGCACGAAATTTTATGATGTCACTCACCAGCAAGAATAATTATAAGAAAATCGATCAGGCGACCCCACATCGGGTGCCCACCCAAACATTTATTCGCATGCAACCTCTACACCTTTGTAAGCATGCAGAAATGATAATCTTATGATGAAACTCGTTCTAAGCGGCCCCTATCGTTGCACATGCGAATGCATGATTCATTTATATAGTGTACTTGTTAGTTTAAGGTGTACCTTTGTCGAATGATCCTTGCGCTAGTACCGACAACATGCATCGTTTATTTCTGTAATGTGTTTGTGCGGTTGTATGAGTAGTATCCACGACTTATTAGCAAGAAGATGCTCAATCAGTGATAAAGTCAAATTTATGAGATTTGATGACCACCGCGCAGTTACATCCATCGGTGCCCGCCCATTAGAATGATGAATGAATATGACGACAATGTGCACTCCGTGCGATCACTTCATTCGTATGAACATCCGTACAAGAGAGAATCAGCCAAGCAATCCTACACCTAGTGTTTGCCTATTATAATGGGGAATAAGGCAAGGTCCACAAATCCCGTGTGGGTACTCACCTACAATAATATCCTTATACAAGAAAATCGGTCAGGCGACCTCACTCTGGGTGTCCGCCTATTAGTATGACGAGCAAAGAGTAATGGGAGCTACCAATGTGGGAGAGTGATGATAGTTTGTGCGCCCACCATGGGGGAAAACACATTTTAACCACTGAGATAGGTCGAGAATAGCAAAAAAACATGTGACCTCTGCCCGAGTGTCCACACGAACCATAAGTCTCCTCGGTGCAAGAATAGTGGTCACAAATATACTCTTAGCACTATTATTCGCAGAGTAACCGCCCATTGTTACGAAATATGATTTTGACGTCCCATCATATGGGCAATATTCTCCCGGCAGTTCTACCAACACCAGATTTGGATACCTGAAAGTTGAAGGTTTCACTTAATTCAACCTGTCAAAAGAAGAGAGACGGGATAGTAATACTTATAGAGCTTTTCTCCGTCTGGATCATTTGGTGTAATATCACTCACCATCTTCCCGGATTTGATTGCGGGCTCAGATGAAACAACATTTTTCACCCGCCCAGATTTGTTGGTGGGCTCAGGTGGAAGAACATTCTTCAGCTATCAGACCCGTTGCCAGAGGTTATTGGTGCTAGTCAGGCATGCGCCATCTGCAGGGTTCTCGTTCGGAAGTAACGTTCAAAAACTCTTGGGGTATGAAACACTTATTGCTCGGAGCTTGTCCTCAAAAGGGAGCCAGTAACGATAGCAACTCCTCAGTCAATGAGCAGTTGGTCAACACGTCTGAACCCACGGACCCGCCACATATGCCACCCTGGAGTATCTGCACGAGGACAATTATTGATATCTTATGGCGGGGGAAGTGACTCACCGGTAGGAGGGTCGGAGGATGATGTATGGAGCGTCTAGATTCGTTCTAGGGGGCTCACCAGGCTGGAGATAAAGACATTCACCCACCCAGATTTGATCATAGGCTCAGGTGGGATAATGCTCGTCGCCTACCACGATTTGATTGTGGGTTGCGGTGGTCAAAATATGTTCTTCTACCGCACGAATTTGATCGTGAGCTAAGTTGAAAGAACGATCATCACTCGCCCGGATTTGATCGTGGGCTCAAGTGGGATAACGTTCCCCGTTTAGCGCTTTAGGACAATTCACAAAATCTTTCAGCGCAAAAAGGCATTAGGATTTTTCGAAAATATGTTCATTGTTCAATAAGCAAGAACTGTACTGAACATGGAAAGTTAAGGAAATAAAGATACCAGTGAGTTCATGTAACATCCCATTTCCGGCTAGACCCCTAGGAGGCAGTCTGTCGTGACAGAACCCTAGGAAACCCAAAAATTGAAGTCCATCGACCAAGACTTCGAGTCACGGGTTAGTCACGCCCGTGACCAACCCGTCACGCCTGTGACCTAGGGCGTGACCCCTTCGACGATCGTCGATCTCAGGAAGACGATCGTCGAGCGCAGAATTTGCAACCCGGGCCTGTCACGCCCGTGACCTACGTGTCACGCCCGTGACCTACGTGTCACGCCCGTGACCTAGGGCGCGACCCCTTCGACGATCGTCGATCTCAGGAAGACGATCGTCGAGCGCAGAATTTGCAACCCGGGCCTGTCACGCCCATGACCTACGTGTCACGCCCGTGACCTAGGGCGTGACCCCTTCGACGATCGTCGATCTCAGGAAGACGATCGTCGAGCGCAGAATTTGCAACCCAGGCCTGTCACGCCCGTGACCTACGTGTCACGCCCGTGACCTAGGGCGTGACCCCTTCGACGATCGTCGATCTTAGTGAGACGATCGTCGAGCGCAGAATTTGCATCATGGCCCTGTCACGCCCGTGACCTACGTGTCACGCCCGTGACCTAGGGCGTGACCCCCTTCGACGATCGTCGATCTCAGCGAGATGATCGTCGAGCGCAGAATTTGCATCTTGGCCCTGTCACTCCCGTGACCCACGTGTCACGCCCGTGACCCACGTGTCACGCCCGTGACCTAGGGCGTGACCCCCCTTCGACGATCGTCGAACTCAGTAAGACGATCGTCGATCTCAGAATTTTCCACAATGACCTGTCACGCCCATGACCTACGTGTCACGCCCGTGACAAAGGCCGAAACGTCAGCCAAGCTGGAAATTTCTGTAACCCAAGTCATAATCAATTCCGATTATGGGAATTTACAGCAAGAGTATTTATGGGTTGTTTCTTTCTCTAATTACTTAGTAAAATGAGGAAGTGTTGACCCAATAGGAAATCGCCATCTGGATCAGCCATTTCATCTTTTCCTCTCCCTCCACCGTAACCGAAATATTATTAAGAGAGAGAGAGCATTCATGGCCATGAATGCTTCATCCTTTCCCCTCCCCACTTGGAGATCTATAAAAGCCCCCTTAGAGCAAGAGGAGAAGGTTACACTCTTGACCAAACGGATTCAGATTATTGTTCTTGCTATAGGAGAAGTTCGGGAACGCCACCACCGCGCCATGACAATCCGACGTTCATCTCGTCTCCAAACCGCGAACAAGTTCCTCCTCTACTTCTTCTCTTATGGGTAGATCTTAGGATCTTAGAAATGAAGTTCGTGCTCAAAGGAGCCGGACCTATCTCGCTTTTTCATGGAAAACCATGAAAAATATATTTTTCGGGTACGCCGGAAACCGCCACCTCCGGCGGCCAAACCACCGCCGACCGCTAGCCATCGCCTCGACGGAGGTGGTGGTGGTGGTGGCTGGCCAGGGAAGTGACCGGACGGCCGGCGACGGATCGCGGATGAGCTATAGGAAATATAAGTTGTCTGGTTTTAATCCTCGGACTCTGTTGAAGATGAACAGTAAAACATATTTATTTTATAAAATTATGGATATAGTATTTAAGGAAAATTTATATAAATTGGGCGTATTTTGAGGCTGCAAAACGAGGCACTTAGAGGCCGATTTAGGAAAAATGGTCAGTCACGACAGTTGTAGAACTTTGAGTCTAGATTAATTTAAAATTGATTTCAACTCGTTTGGATAAGCGGTTTGACCGCAGAACCCGTTTTAGTGGGGGCTGTACCTAGAGTTGGGCAGGAACTAAATTGAATGCCCACTCTTCGTCCCTTGTCCAAATGACCTGAAATTTGGGCAGGGGGTTACCCTTAGCCATATCTAGAGGCTGTCCAAAAATGGGAATTTTTGGAGATACTTTGCCTAAAGTTTTTGTTTTAATTTAATAAAGTTAGAGTAATTTATCTAAGTGGTCAAATGACCTCCAAACCCTCCCAAATTTTGGTGAGTGGTCCATGGCTATAAAACCTAGTTCTGTACAAAATTACAACTCATTTGGATGAGTTTTGGGTAGGAAATCACTTATCCTTAACTAGGCATTGATGATGCATTTTGAGTAAAAAGTGCACTAAGAGGTTGGAACGGTCGAATAACCTCAACAGAGGCTGATATGTTGACCACTGACTTAGAAGGGTTATTACAACCCACTTGGAGAAAATGGTGTGGTTTAGGGTTGATTTACCCTAGGATCCAAGCTCAAACCCTAAATAGAGGGTTTTGATAGTTGTGAAGGACATGGGGGCAATTGCTCTCGTATTGCCTTGAAACTCTGTAGAGTTGACATTAGCATGACAAGAATCATCTCGATGGAATCTTGGAGGATTTGGAGACAAGTAGATACCTCAAAAACCTAATCTTAGCTTTAGGGTAAAATACTAATTAAGCACAATCTATCACTAAACATTATCTAAAGGCTGTGAAACTATGGTAGAGTAAGTTTTAGGATGGGTAGAACCTATAACAATTTTATTGGAATTTTATGATGTCTATTTCCAGTACTTCATTTGTAACGATTGCTATAGCCCTTATTGATGTTTTAATTATTTGAATCTTTCTATTCATTGAAACACCATGAAATCTTGGAAGTAAAAGTTTTAGGACAGAATGGTTGCTCCTGAATTTTTTGTATAATTTTTAGTTGAGTAAATCAAGTACTTCCTTCACAAATGTTAAAAAGGGGTTTTGTACTTTAAAAATTAATTATGGATGATATTGTTGCTGGAAAATTATAAAACTTGGTCAACGCCATTTTTAAGATTGTACCTGCATAAAATAATTAATTTATAATTTTTGGATGGATATAATCTGTGCTTGGTTCATAAATAATGGAAGATAGAAAATATTGCTAAAATAGTTTTAGTGCTCTTTTGATGATATAAAAATTATGATACTTTGGATTTACCATATTGAGATAACATACTATTTATTATAATTTTGTTGGAAATCTTGCATGAGAACGTAGGGTAGTTCATGTTCAAACCGGTAGCCCTTGGAATTTTTGATGAAATTAATTAAATGCCAGATAAATTAGGAAAATTACCATTTTCTGGATTTAGACTAGTTATATCATGATAAGTCTCCAGTAAATAATTTAGGGCATTTGGATGAGTATTGGATCATTGCCTAACCGGTTCGACATATAGTCTAGGTTGGTCTGCATATAGCAAATTGTTAAATTACAATAGGACATGATCTGAGATAGTTGTTGGAGTTAGTCATTTTGTATGGGTGGATAGATATGGATGATATCGCAATAGAATTAAATGAAGAATAGTGAGAAGTGGTGTTAGCTAGAGTTAAGAGGTGCTCGGGTTCGACGAAAGATCGTCTTCCCCGAAGAAAGGAAGGTTAAAAATCACCCTATGTTAGCCTATCGTAATATGAGAAGGGAATGGGTAAAGGGAATCAACCAATAACAATAAGTGTCTTGCGAAAGGGAATGATGGGCTTCAACTACCATCATAGTTCCTAGTGCTCTTCGAGAGCCCTTCACGGGGAATACCGGGGGCAGTCCTGGGTTAACGTAAACTGTATTAACAAACTGACAAGAGTAACTTAGTAATTAGGGATGCACTTTTCACAAACACCGTTAGCACAGGAAGATGGTTGGGAGCTTCGGCTCATTTGGTTAAGAGACGGGCAGAATGGTCCGTAGAGCTTCGGCTCGTTTGGTTAAGAGACGGACGTTTTGGTCCGGGGAGCTTCGGCTCGGTTTTTGGTTGATTACGATTAAACTTGCATGTGCATAAAAGGAAAGAAAATTAAGGTGGTGGGTCTTCGGTATTGGAGGGTCGATGCACTGACGCTAATACGCTGACTCGGCAAGTGTTGTTAGCACTTCGCCAACAGAAGTCCGGTGCGCCAGCCGGCAAGAGTACGCAAGAGTCTGCTTAGTGCACCAAGCGTTGAGGCGTACGATAGGTCTGACCGATAGTGCTTTACTGGTTTAGAGATGGGCGAGGCCCAACCCACCGCTTCCGTCTGCCACTACGGAGGTATCCTGGGAGGTAACGGCTCTGAAAGGGGGAACTAAAGGTCTGTGTGCACAGAGTCGGGTGTGTGTGTTGCACTTGCATGTTCCATCATACCCACTTGCATGTCATAGCATAATCGATTCATTTAACCCCTGACACCTAATGTATAAGTAGAATGGGACGCTTATACATTAGGCCTTGCAAAACGACCCCTTGGTCTATAAGCTTGTGTGAGCAAGTTTATAAATTAAGGTTAAATTCAATATATATATGCTGTTGTTTGATAACCGACACCCTAACGTATAAGTGGTATGGGACACTTTATACGATGGGAGCCTTGCAGAAGATCCCTTGGCTTAGGTGCTTCCGCACCTAAGTTAAGGTTACATTTCCTACTTTCTGTTATTGCCATTATTTATTTTAGAATTGTTAGATTAGTTCCGCTGCCACCTGTTTTCTTTTGATTTCATCTCCACCTTCATGTCCTTCCCTTTCTTCCTCTCCGTTCGGTACCTAGGAGTCATGGGGGAAGTGGTAGGGGATGATAGGGCTTAGTCTTTATGACTAACGGTTTTCGAACCGCATCATTTTAGGGGATCGTGGAGCCCAGCATGGATGAGCAGCCCCAGAGACCGGTGTGCTTGGAGATGGGGCAGTCTAGCTCTGGAGTTCATACAGCCGGGACTGTGAGTCTCGACCTTGAGTAGATGTTCTGTTTTTGCTTCCGCATGAGAGATTTGTAGTGAGGACATGATGTCTGGGCATAAGCCCGTATTTTTAGTACTCTGATATTTTATTTTGTGGACACTCCCTTCGTGGAGATTTTATTTCTATATATGTGATTATCTTGTGGACTTGCTTTTACTTCTTTTTGCTACCTTTCTGTGATTGAATTGGCCGGCAGAATCGGGGCTTTGTGGTGATGACCCTTCAGGGCGTGAAGGTGTCACCGCAAAGTGGCGGTTCTGGGCCTAAGACCCCTGTGTTTTAAAAGAAAAAAAAGGGGGTCTTACAGTTCATGACCTGCCGGTGTGCCAATTTGCGAGTGTCTGAGTTCACAAGTGAAGGCCCAGCCTTCAAAATTGCTTTCTTGGTATCGCTTGGCGCTTACTGAAATAAGTAGATGTGAATCACTTCTGGATATTAACTTGGATTCTTCTGCTTTGGAAAAGTGTTGAATAGACAAAAGCCTAATCATTGTAGAGTCAAACTCCATTAATGAGGATAATACTCTTCAACTATCTCTTCCCCTTTGTTGGAGGAAGGATCGGGCTCTTGGGATATATCTCCCTGCGTTTTTCTACCATCCATGTTCTCTCTATTACGTCCTGAAGAGTGCGACAACTCTCTGTATCGTGACCACTTTTCTGATCATATTCACAGAATAGCTTCTTACGTCACTTTCTGCCCTCAGCCCCGAGGAAGGGGATTGGTGAAGTCTTGACTTTTTATGGTTCAACCGAGGAACTTCTTTAATTGGAGGGCCAAGATTGGTGTGCTCTTTTGAATGGTCATCATGCGAAGAGGTAATGTGCGTATGTTCCGAGATCTTAAACACTTTGCCTGTGAAGTATTATGTGAAGGAGACAGATATTGACGATGAAAATTTCTTTCCAACCTGAGAAGCCTTTCTTGTTGTCCATCCACCAAGGCATCAATATTTTCCATGCCTCTGGTCACAGAGTTTACTTGCTTTGAGAGGTCAACAACTGCAGCTAACAGAAGATTAAAGTCGCTCCTTGCTCCTTTTGAATAGCACTTCTGGATCACCATGAGAGTTTTCGGAAGACTTTAACGACATTTTCATCGAGACAATTGCCGAAAGAGAAAATTTGTGATAACTTTTAAACGAAACGGATTTTGGGCAATCTGAAGGCGCAAAACAAACTCGAACGGGAAACCCCGTTTGCCAACGGATAGATCTTTCCAAGCTCTTTCCAATAGACTTTTCCAGACTGAAAACGAACAAACCAATCAAAAATTATGCTTGTTTTAAAATTCTGTGTATTTTTAGGAAAGAAACCGCAAACTCGTCGACTTGCGGATTAGAACGAGCGCTCACTTCCTGAAGTAGGCGAACACTGAAGTGGGAGAACACTTTCTGAAGTGGGTGAACACTCCCTGAAGTGGGCAAACACTCTTCAGAGGGCTCGCGCGAATAGGAACGCTTCTGGGCTTGGTCGAACACTATTGTTGTTCAACTGCAGGGGTGATTTTGCCAACCGCTTGATCTGAAGGTCGCGTGCTCGAAGCTGGAGAAAAATTTGTCACCCCAACTTTCCACACCAAGTGACCGCACAGGGGAGTTCGGCAGATAGATAGGAGACCACAAACGACCGACTATTGACCCTGCGAGTGCTCGACGGACATAAAAGAAACTTAAAAGAAAGGGTGTCGTTGGCAGCGGAGAACACCATATATATTTGATCCGTTGTGGCAAATGCCTCTCTTGTGATGGGTATTTATATTGCTTGAATAAAGGACTATAGTAGAAGTAGCGAGTACACGCGAATACAAGTGAAGGATAAGAGAGAAAAGGAACCCGAAGGACAGAAGAACTTAGTGACTACACCAATAATGGGGTAGGTTCTGGCCCCCATTTGCTATCCCTTCCAAGCACCGCTGGCCCTCTATTTATACGTGAGGGTAGGCTGCTCAGATGGTTCATGGAGAGACGGGTATTTAATACTTCATTAAACATGACATTAAATGCGCAGCCGCCCTAGATACACGAAGAGTTGGCCGGCGGGGGGTAAGAGAAGAGGTCGCGCGGACTCGTGGAGAAGCGGGTGGACTCCTAGGGAGACTGCGAGGGCTCTCGGAGAGACGGGCACAAACTCTTCTGGAGACAGCCGCAAACACTTCTGGAGATGACCACGAACACTTCTAAAGGCGACGCAAAAAGGCCAAGGAAAATCTCTCAGGGCAATGATGCTCAGTTTGGGCATTCCGAGGGTGATTGTCGACTTCTGGGTGAACTTGCAACCTACATTCAGAAAGGGTAGGGTCCCAAAATAGGTTTTGGAAAATTTGAAGCATAGTCTACACAAATCCTTGGCCTATTTGGGTAATCAGTACCATGATAGTATGTGTTTGTGTTGTTAAACCAATAGACAACCATAAAATGGACAACCTTTTAATAACAAAAGGATTTAGGAACTCTCACAGATTGACCAATATGTGTCCTAACGATCAAACAAAAATTTGTTGATTATTGGAGCGAGAGGCGGCCAACAATCTCTGGGCAATGGCAGGTGATCATTTACCTAGAAAAAGATAAAATTTTAGTAATTACAATGCTTCAGATGACGATTTACGATTTACGATTTACGATTGTTGAACAGAAGAGAGAATTTGATCTCTGATCGTTGATCGTTGTCTTTAATTAGTTTCTATTTTTTGTAGCCCTCATTTTCCTTTCTCTTTCTGAGAAAGTTTCTTTGTTTTAGAAGAAAGAGGAAGATAGTGATAAGATACATTGTTGAGAAGGGAAAGAGAGGAGTAAGGAAACACGGATACTTCCTCGGAGGCAGTGTACCTGTACCGGATACGTATTTGGTACTGGTACGTGCCCGATACTCGACGGATACACCTATGTGAACACACTTAGATTTAACGCATCATTCTACATATTGAGATAGGAGTTTGTTTTTCTAGAGTAATCAAAAGTAGGCTCTATGCTAAGAAGCGTTGGTACGTCTAATTAAGTTGTGTATAGTATCTGTACCAAACATGTTTTTGTTATCGGTACGTTTATGTTGCAAGTACGTGTATTGAACGTGTTGATTCAACACAAGTTATTAACAAAATGGTTAACTAGTCTCTAGACTAACCAGTGATTGAAGATGTTGATCTTCAACAATGAAGTTGATCTCCAACAATGAAGAAGAAGAAAAAAAAAGACTGATAAATAGACTTAAGTTTAATTTTATCTCTTTTGGTTAAACATATAAGATGTTAAATTTTATAATATTTACGAATGCTTAATGTTTGAAAACTTTATGTTATGTTGCATTGATTTGTGAACATGTATTTCAAGTTATGATTTATGTTTGATGTTTCGATGTTTTGAGAACTATTTATTGCAGTTAAGATATATAAATATATATTATACCTGTTATAATGTATCATGGCGTACTCGTATCCTTATTTTTTAAATTTTTTCGTACCACCGTACCGAGTACGTATCATATCCGATACCCGTACCCGTACCGATGCTTCCTAGGGAGCATGTTGCTTTTTTCCTCATAGGTTTAGAAGATTTCTTTTTCACCTGATAAGTTTTAGAGTAGCAAGTGTTGCTTTTTTCATTCACAGTTCCTCCATACATAATGGTGTGAGGGGAAGAGGTCTACGGATTGCATCTTTGGAGGGGTTAGCACCTAATCCCGATTTATGGAATCGCACATGGAGAATTTTATTGGAACATGCGTTTCACATCTCGTAGTTTGAGAATAACTGATTTCATTATGTATCTGATCAAGCTTGATTTGTATTTATAGCGTGAGAAAATACAAGTACAATAACACAAAATGAGAATAATCCAATAATACAAAAAGATGTGCGTCATGCTCTGAAGTGGGACCTACCACGAGGTGGTAGCTCTGCGCTAGTGGTAGCGGATGTTACAATGGGACAACTGACAATAAGGCATTCCTATGAAAATACTAACTCGCCATAGTAACTGAAGGGTAAGCCTGAGAACCATCTGGCTGGTTGAGGAGACAAATGGTGCATGAGATCAATATCGTGGCGAGATTGAATATTGAGCTAACGTGACGTGATAGCCATATCATGACACGGTAGCTATTACCTAAAATATGAAACAAAGACGCCATTTTTAGACGACTGAAGCGGGAAATTCCTTTCCTTACGGGTACCGCGGGGTTTTAGCGCTAGTGCTAGCTCATAAAATATATTTAAAGATTGTTTTGCTCCTTCATACCAAGAATGATTGGACTATAACTCCGAAGATATTTTTGTGGAGGATCGTTCCCGACATCTAGATTAATCCCTACAACAATCTTGAAGATCTAAAGGAGAACTTGAAGGCGAAGTTCATCAATGCTCGTTCTACACGAAGCACGAACACATCTACAATGTCGATCTCTCTCGCTCCTTCGGTGATATTTTTGAGATGGTAGAGAAATTCACCTGTCTTGGCGACTGGGCCTGTGTATGACTAACGGAGGAATTCGTCTTGTGAGTTAGGCGACTAGATCTAAGGAGTAAGTTTGTGGTGTGTGTGTGTGGGGGGGGGGGGGGGGGACCTGAGGCCTCTCTAGGGAGAGATAGGATATGGTCAACCGACTCTTGGGAAGAGTCGGTACGGTATAGATACCAAAAAGGTATTTTTTGTACACCGCATCGATTTGTAGAACTATAGAAATCATTATTTTATAATTATTTTTTTATTGAAATAAAGCCATGTCTCTTTGTTCTAGTTTATCAAACTATTATTTATGAACTTTGATATGAAATGATTTAATATTTTTATAAGAGTTAATTGATTAAAAACAATTTTTATAATATCCTTATTCACCCCTCCTCTAAATGCACCTGATGATTCAATAAGTGATATCAGAGCAAGTTTATTCCAAAAAGGCTTCACCACATTAATTCACGGGAGCAAATCATAATGCTAGGAAAACAATAATAAAAAAAGTTTCTCATTATGCTAGACATAAATGTTTTGAATATCTCTATAACAAAACCTTCCGTTGTCTTAAATAGGAGTGAAAGCATTTTGAATGTGGAACCATCACTTAGGCTTCGTTTGGGGGGACTTATTTTCACCGGTCAAGCGGTTACGACCGCATGAACCGGACCTTAATTACAGTCAGATTCATGCGGTCGTAACCGCTTGACCGGTGAAAATAAGTCCCCCCAAACGGAGACTTAGTCCACATTGACTACCTAAACCAATCTCCCACTAGCCATTAGTGAAATTCGTGAAGTAGGATCAAATAAAAATGAAAAATACAACAAACCTCTACTTTGCGATGTGCCGAATCATAACTCGGAATATAAAAATGCACTTAAACATAAATGAACGACTCCAGGACAATCATAGTCATATATCACATAAGCAGGTGATCCAAAAATGTAGAAAAGTCATGTAGACATAGAGATAAGTCTATGTAGAAAAGTCACGACTCCAGGATCGCCTTTCACCAGAGGTGCAGACGGTGAATCACCATCCATCGGATGCGCACACAGGGGATCGGCTTCAGTCGGATGTGCAGATGGGAGAATCAACTTGCGCCGGATGTGCAAACAGAGTGAATGCGAAGATAAAAAAAATCTAGGCATAATAAACTGATGTAAAAGTAAAAAAACTCTAATGCCTAAAGTCGATGGACCATATTGCCCCTGTATTTTTTTGGTAAAGAAGTTGAGAGTGCAACATGCCAAACTAAAGATATTTGGAGGGTGCAAACTGCCAAAACCAAATCTTTAGTGTGTGTGTGCCTGTGTGGATAGAGGCGGGGTTCTAACATTTTATTCAAATATTTCAGCTTCTTCTCGCTGCACTTCAATCACAAAATAGTTTCAACATACTGTTTTTCAACAGTTTTTTTCCTCGCAATTTTACAAACAGCTGCACATGCATATGATCCATGTTTTTTTTTCATCATAACTTGAAGCGGTAATGGCTATAGCCAAGCTCAGGCATTAAACCTTCCTGAGGAGAATCTGAACACCATACTGTGGCTCAACAGTCATCAGCATCCTGGGAGAATGAACATAACCGGGAGAAACTTCAAACTCAAATCTCTGGAGAATCATGGAGAGAGCTACCTTCAGCTCTACAAGTGCCAGGTTCTGGCCCACGCATATCCTGGGACCCACTCCAAAGGGAAAGAATGCTGCGTGTTTTTCGCCTTTGTCAAAACTTGAGAACCGGAGGGGGTTAAACTCATTGGCATCCGGACCCCAGTGTTCGGCATCATGATGTATGGAGATAACAGGCGCGTAGAGGAATGTGCTGGCGGGGATGTCAATCCCTCCGATCTTCACATTCTTCTTGGTGACTCGGTTGAATAACGCTGCCGGTGGGTAGAGCCGCATTGTTTCCTTCAGAATCATGCTCACCTAACATCCAGAAATTTGTGGTAAAATGAAGCAAATTGATGTATGGAAAGTAGAGTTTATTAAATATGAGAGCAGCTTAAAAGAGAATAAAACGGTAGGTTCTGATCTCAGGCAGAAACATAATTGAGATATCATTCAGAAATACTCCACAGATAAGATTAATTTATATGCATAGTGCTAATAGCATCAATAAACCAGCCAATGCCGGTCCCAAGCCCGAATAAAAAATGGTGAGGGTTGTGTTAGGTAGACGGCCAACGTAAAATTTAGTCATCTTTATGAATATGGATCATTTGAGAATCTGAAACTATAAAGAAAGACATGATGTACTTTGTCATTAGTGAGATTATGACAAAAGATAGGGCAAAATGACGACAAAGGATTCATATAGCCGACCCCACTATAGTACGATAAAGGCTTGAGTGTTGTTGTCGTAGTGCTAATAGCAACAATGGACAAATGATTGTTCACATTTCATACTTGGATCTTGTAACTGCTGCCATGAATAAATTACTGAAATCATCATGTTGTGCTTTCGATTCCAACAGTAAAAAATAATTAAACTAAAATTATCAAAAATCCTACTTGGTCATCTTCTCTTCACAACTGTTTATATTTTAACTCCATGGTAATCTAGAACAGTAGAGTATATTACTGAATATTAACATGACGCCGAACTGAACCGAGACACTGTTACTAGGTAGTAGTGTCTTGTTAAATTTGAGAATATAAAGAAGACAGACTAGTATTCCAGACTTCCATCAAAAAGAAAATAAACCAAATTAGAAAGAAAATAAATGCAGCAAAAAAATTTCATCATAACTTGATAAATTGAAAAAATCTCCACTATGTTAGGTTTACTTCTCAAGCAATCTTGAAGAAAATTACTAAACAAGTAGAAAGAAGACAATATAGAAGGTTAAATTTGGTCAACTGCCAAGAAAAATCTAATTTAGGAGGAGGATAAGACTCCATTATTATTGAAATTGTTGGAGTAGGAAGTGGGCGGTCAGAATGGTGCAGACTGCACAGACCGTCGAGACCGCGCGCGGTTAGAGCGGATAGGATTGGCGGATAGTCAGGTTCTTGGCTATAGATGTTCGTGGTCTGTCTTAGCAGGTTCCCTGTGGTTTTAGCTAACCGCGGACTGCGCGGTCTGGTTTGGGAGACCGGCATACCGCTGCTTGGTGTGGTTAAGGTTCAGGTCGCGTGACTGTCTGATTATCTACCTAAGTCCACGCAGACTGAGGATGGTGTCGCATTGTTGTGCGAAGTGGTGGACTTAACCGCACGCGCGGTCTGGTGTGGCAGTCCGCATGATGGGCGGATTGGTGCTGCTAGCTGCCACGTCACTGGCGGTTACTCTATCCCCTAGGCGGTGACGGTATCCGTCTGCCCGCCTATAAATAGGGGTGCTAGCCTCATCATAAACAACAGAAACGGTAAGAACTGAAGCTCAGGTTAATCTCGGTGGTTAAGATTTTTTAACCGCGCACCCAAGTGAAGTGACCAGATTTATTGCTGTATTTGCAGATTGTGCGGCTAGCACTTGGCAGCCAGGAAACTGGTTCTGAACGTAGTGCGAATAGCTGGTAGCAGTCGGCGGCAGTTAGCAGCAGGTCGCGGATAGGCGACTAGGCGGTCTTCTTCCTTGGCAGTTTACCAGCTTGATATCACAGTTCGCCTTTGGCGGACTGAGTTGCAATTCGAATAAAGTTGTTTGTTCAACTCGCGGTTAAGCGACCTTGACGGTTAGGCAACCAAGAGTTGCGGTTAGGCGGCAGCTCCGTTTCACTTCAACTGTTCGCGGCAACTTCAGTGGTTAGGAGACCTCGCGGTTAGACGATCAGAAGTTGTAGACAGGGTTATCTTCGGTAGTCAATAAGAATCAGTTCACGCGGTTAAGGGTGTGGTCTGGCAGTTCGGCAGACTTGGCAGTTAGCCTTGGCGGATAGCCGGCTTGGGCGGTTACAGAGTTCTGTCCGCCGGTTTTACTCTTGTTATTTTTTGTGTTCTTCATCGGATGCATTGCGAAATCATGTATCGCAATGTATGTCTCACATTGTAAAGAAGACTATTAATTCAATTGTGACTCTTGTTCTTCTACTTGCTTCTAGTTTATTTGGCTTGGTTTGGTTGAGTGTTCCTGCGACATTCCCGCTTCACAAAAATTTTTACATGATATCAGAGGGACAGAGGTTTGAGCAGTGATCAGCCACTGAGGTTTGCTTCACACCTTTGGAAGTTTCAAGTGAACCAGGTACATAGCAATGGAAGGAGGTTATACAAGAGGCCTTGAAATTGAACTCCAACACATACTAACTTCAAGAAGTGGAAGTCGTATATGGAGAGTTATCTTCTAGGTGAGGACCTCTGGGAGATCGTTGGTGGAGAAGAAAGACAAGAGGTGATTGTTATTGCTGGAAATGCTCAAGAAGTGAGAGCTTGGAGGAGAACAAATACAAAGGTTGAATTCACTCTAAAGTGGGCGATATCACCTGAGTTCTTTGACCACATCATCGAATGTAGGTTGGTTGCAGAGATTTGCACGGCTCTTGATGGGTTGTTCAATAATGAGAACGTAACTCGAATACAGTTCTTAAAGAATGAGTTGGCGCGAGCAACTCAGGGTGATCTGTTCATACTTCATATCATCTTTCTTCTTGAAAATGAAGAATCTTTGTGCTGAGATTTCAGTATTGGACCGGGAAGAGCCTATCTCAGAGGCAAAGCTGAAGAGGCACATTATCCACAGCTTGTGGAAGGAATATGCTGCATTTGTTACTTCTGTGCAGGGCTGGGCCAATCAGCCATCTTTGCTTGAGCTGAAAAATCTGCTGGCTTTGCGGGAGAGCTTGGCAAGGCAGATGGTTGGAGTTTATCTCAGGGGGAGATAACGAGGTTCTCTATTCTGGCAAGAAGAAGAGATGGGACAGGAAGAAGAAGATATCTGTGGATGATGGTCCTTCAACTTCATTTCAGCAGGAGAGGAGCAAGGCTCCTAAGCAGGATGGAGGAAAGAAGGGAAGACCAAGGTGCTACATGTGTAACAAGCTTGGTCACATCAGAAAGTGCTGCAAAGTTAATCTTCAGCCAGGGCACGTTGCGGATAAAGGAGCTAAATCCATGAAGAAAGAAGGTGGATGGGGGAACTGCTTCATGACAGATATGACGGCAATGTCGGTTCGTGTCATGACCTCTATCAATTATCAGGATTACTGGATCGTGGACTCGGGGTGTGGACATCACCTCACCAAAGACGAGACAAAATTCTCTTCTTTGCAGGCGTACACGGGTAATGATGTTATCATTACTGCTGACAATACTTTGCATGTAGTGGAAAAGAAGGGAACAGTTTCTTTAGGCAGTGATAAGGGGCCACTCACTTTGCGAAGTATTTATCATATGTCTGGAATGAATAAGAACCTGTTCTCGGTGACCAACGCTGTGAACGCTGGGTATCATGTTCTGTTCGGCCCGACAGAAGTGAAGTTTCTCTGGAACGTGTCAGCGGTGAAAACTGACGTGACTCATGTTGGGAGGAGAGTGAAGAACTTGTTTGTGTTGTTAACAAGTTCATATGCTAAAAAGATGAGGGCTAACGACAACGCGATTATCTGGCATGAAAGGCTGGGACATGTCAGGATGGACAAGCTGAAGGCTATGACGACAAGAGGTTTGGTGAAAGACCTGCCTAGTCTTTCATCTCTTGGTGACAGTCATGTTTGTGTTGGGTGTCAGTATGGAAAGGCTCATCGTCTTCCATTTGACAAGTCCCTGTCCAGGTGCAAGGCATCATTAGAATGCATTCACGGTGACCTGATGGGACCGACCATCACCCCCAGTCTTGGAGGTAGTTGATATATGCTGATTCTGATTGATGATTCCACTAGATATACTTTGGTATATTTTGTGAAGGAGAAGTCAGAGGTATTCGAGAAGTTTGTGAAGTTTAAGAAGCTTGTGGAAGGACGGCTGAATCTGCGGATTAAGAAGTTGAGAATAGACAATGAAGGAGAATTCACTTCAAATGAGTTCCTCAACTTCTGCAAAAAACATGAAATCCAAAAGGAACTTTCTTGTGCGCATACTCCACAACAAAATGGTATTGCAAAGAAGAAGATCTGCCATCTGGCGGAGACCTGCAAGTGTTGGCTTTACTCCAAAGGAATTCCTAGGACCTTTTGGGCGGAGGGGATGGTCTGCGGAGCTTATGTTATCAACCAGATGTCGTTGATCCTCAACAACATGAAGTCTCCACATGAACTCATGTTTAAGGAGAAGCCTAGTGTGAGACACCTTCGGGTGTTTGGATCCACCTACTATGTGCATGTTCCAGACGCGCTCAGGACGAAGCTGGATGCGAGGGCAAGGAAATTTGTCTTCATTGGCTACGACGGACGGAACAAATGCTGGAAGTGCATGGACCCTGAGACAAAAAAAATTATCGTCTCGAGGGATGTGGTATTTGCTGAGTTAACGTCATACCAGGGTAGTTCCTCTGTGGAACTACAGGAGAGCAGGGTGGATGGCAGACGAGAAGAAGTTGTTGGTGATCTTCTAGTGGAGTTGTCTGTGTCTTCAGGAGCTCTGACTTCATCTAACTCAAGAGCAGGTGCTTCTAGTTCAGGAAGCAGGGGGAGTGATGCTCCTAGTGTGCCCGGAAGAAGAGCTGAAGGAGAAGAAGCAGTTGGTGTGGTGGAACATGGTCAGGCCTTGCGAAGGTCGAAGAGGACCATTATACCATCAGCTCGGTACAGGTACGGGAACATGATGAGTTTTGTCTCATGTTTTTTTGTAGGCCCTCTAGACGAGCGAGAGCCGTCATGCTTTGAGAACGCTACTGGGATTAAGGAGTGGGAAATGTCATGGATTAAGAGATGACCACCCTCGGGAAAAATGAGACGTTGGGATCTTGTGTCCAAGGTCGATGACATGACTCTTGTTACCTGCAAGTGGGTTTATAAACTCAAGAAGAAGGCTGACGGCAGCATCGAGCAGTGCAAGACCCGTCTTGTATCTCGGGGGTTCTCTCAGCAGTATGGAGACGACTACGAGGAGATGTTCAGTCGGTGGCCAAAATGACTTCGGTACGGGTGGTGATTACATTGACGGCTTGCCAATGATGAAAGATTTGACAGTTTGATATAAAGAACGATTTTCTTTACGGAGAGATTGATAAGGATATCTTCATGGTCCAGCCATCTGGATATGTATCTGAAGAACATCCAAGACACGTTTGTAAACTGAAGAAAGCCCTCTATGACTTGAAACAGGCGTCTCGGGCGTGGTACGGAAAGATCGCAGAATATCTTCAATTATGCGGATATTTTGCCTCCGATTCTGATTCAAGTCCTGTTCGTAAAGAAGAGGGGGAGCTTCATGGTCTTGGTGCTACTATATGTTGACGATATGATCGTCACAGGGAACTCAGAAGAGGAGGTAACTAGGCTCAGGGCCGAGTTAGCTATCAGATTCAAGATGAAGAATCTTGGGGAGCTCCACCATTTCCTTGGTCTCGAGATAGAGAGGAAAAAGAATGGTGTGCTCGTTTTCAAAAAAAGGTTATGCGGAGTGGATCGTGAAAGCAATTCCGCAAGTGGGATGGAAAGAGCAGCTCTACTCCACTAGAGGTTGGTCTGAAACTTCAACGTGATAAGAGAAGGGTTCTTCTAAATCCCTTGGTGTTCCGGACTCTGATCGGGAGCCTGATATATCTGACGATTACAAGGTCGGATATTGCTTATGTTGTGGGCCAAGTAAATCGATATATGCAGGGGTCGTGGAAACCTCATCTGGTGGCGGCTAAAAGTATCCTGAAATATGTGGCACGTACACCTCAGATATGAGTCTCTTTTATGAGAGGGACACGAGCTTCCAACCTACATGGTTACACGGATGCTGGTTATAGGGGAGATACCGGCGATCGGAAATCGACGTCTGGTTACGTCTTCATGTGCGGATCGACAGCTATCTCGTGGTATAGCATGAAGCAAGATTCTGTGTCTGTCTCCACCACTGAAGAAGAATACAATGTGTCTTGTCATGGCAGCTCAGGAAGTCATCTAGGCTGAGGAGATTGGTGGAAGGACAATCCATGAGGAGGTGTGAGGTCCTACTCTGCTACTTAGTGACAACGAGAGTGCTCTCAAACTGGTTACCAATCCAGTTTATCACGCGAGAACAAAGCGCATCGAGATCGGAGCATCACTTCGATTCGGGAGAAGGTGTTGGAGGGATCTCTGATGGTGGAATTACGTACAGAGCCAGGACAATGTCACCAACATCTTCACAAAACCGTTGTCAAATGAACCAATTGTGCGGTTATGGGGACTGCTTGGGCTGACTTCCACTTCCCACTTCAAGGGAAAGTGTTAAAATTGTTGAAGTAAGAAGTGAGGCGGTCAAGATGGTGCAGACCGCACAGACCACCGAGACCGCGCGTGGTTAGCGCGGATAGGATTGGCGGATGGTCAGGTTCTTGGCTATGGATTTTCGCGGTCTGTCTTAGCAAGTATCCATGTGGTATTAACTGTGTGGTTAGCTTTAGCTAACCGCGGACTACGCGGTCTAGTTTAGGGAGACAGGTAGACCGCCGCTTTGTGTGGCTTAAGGTTCAGGTCGCGTGGTTGTCTTGTTATTTAACCTAAGTCCACGCGGACTGAAGGATGGTGTCTGCATTGTTGTGCGGATTGGTGGACTTAACCGCACGCGCGGTCTGGTGTGGCAGTCCGCATGATGGGCGGACTAGGTGCGGATAGTTGTCACATCACTGGCGGTTACTCTATCCCCCTGGATGCGGTGACAGTATTCGTCTGCCCGCCTATAAATAGGGGTGTTGGCCTCGTCATAAACAACAGAAATGATAAGAACTGAAACTCGGGTTAAACTCGATGGTTAAGATTTTTTAACCGCGCAGCTAAGTGAAGTGACCGGATTTATTGTTGTGTTTGAAGATTGTGCGGCTAGCAATTGACAGTTAGGAAACTGGTTCTGAATTCAGTATGGATAGCTAGTAGCAGTCAGCGGCGATTAGCAGCAGGTCGCGGATAGACGACTAGGCGGTCTTCTTCCTTGGCAGTTTACCAGCTTGATATCACAGTTCGCCTTTGGCGGACTGAGTTGCAGTTCGAATAAAGTTATTTGCTAAACTCGCGATTAGGCGACCTTTGCGGTTAGGCGACCTTTGCGGTTAGGCGACCTTGGCGGTTAGGCAACCAGGAGTTGCGGTTAGGCGGCAGCTCAGTTGATTTCAATTGTTCGCGACAACTTCAGCGGTTAGGCGACCTCGCGGTCAGGCGAGCAGAAGTTGCGGACAGGGTTATCTTCGGCAGTCAATAAGTAGCAGTTCGTGCGGCTAAGAGTGCGGTCTGGCAGTTCGGCAAGCTTGACGTTAGCCTTGGCGGATTGGCGGCTTGGGCGGTTACAGAGTTCTATCCGCTGATTTTACTCTTGTTGTTTTTTGTGTTCTCCATCGGGTGCATTGCGAAATCATGTCTCGCAATGTATGTCTCGCATTGTAAAGAAGACTATTAATTCAATTGTGACTCTTGTTCTTCTACTTGTTTCTGATTTATTTGGCTTGGTTGGTTGAGTGTTCATGCGACCTTCCGCTTCACTTTTTTTTTACAATTACATATGCTTTGAAATTGATGAAAAGGGAGAAAGAGGAAAAGCACTCACAATTCTGAATCTATTCAAGTCCTCTATTTTGGGATGTCTTTCCCTACCACAAATGCTTATCACTTCTTCTCGTGCCTTGATCAGCCAGTCTTGATGAATCGCGAGAACAAGTATAGCCCAAGTCAGCACATTAGCGGTTGTCTCCTTCCCAGCAAAGTAAAATGTTTTGCATTCATCAATAATTTCATTCATTCCAATTTTATCTTTTCCTTCATTCTTGTTAGCAGAAATCATCAGCCCAAGTAAGTTTTTCAAATTCTCAGATTTCTCTCCATTGATCGAAATAAGTCTCTGTAACGAATCTCCGATTTCCTTATTCAGTCTCCACCTTTTGCGATTCTTTGCTGTTGGTAGATAACTGCATCAAGAAGGAGGTTACATGATAGTAAGAACTGAGGAAGGGCACTGAAATTGCATTTAAATATCACCTAAAACCTGGGATGTGCACGCTTCTCAATGCGAGTGAGACAAGAGGCAGTTGTTCTTCTTGCAATTCAAAAATTCTCTTTCCCTCCTCATAGTTGCTGCCAAATGCGATTCGGGAAATGACATCTGCTGAAAAAAGGTGGCAGTACTTGTGAACATCAATTTCAAACTCGGAATTCTTCCCACCTTCCATCTCCCATATATCCAGCATGTTCGCAACGCTCATCGCAATTACAGGTATCCAAGACTGCAAAATAAGAATGCTTTTAGATAATAAAGGAATATCATGCATAATTAGGGGAAAACAAAGAAACCTAGCTATGCCTTTTGATGTTAAATTTTCAAAACTTATATAACAGCTATGAATGTGCAATGCCATTTTAACACTATTTCCTGTGTTCAAGTCCATTATCTTCATCTGGAAAAGAAACCATTATGAGATTCTAGTCATTGTGAGGGACTTTTGGGTAGATTATCGAGATCTACATGAGAGTGGAGAACAGTCTCACGTCAACATATGAAACAAGATTTTAGCTCTTAAAATTATCCATTAGCCGAAGATTTTGCATTATCCATTTACTAGTGTATTGGGATCAACTTGAGCCCCTAGTTCCCCACCCACAAATGAAGGAATCAAAGCCAACAATTCGGTTGTAAAAAAATGGTTCATTTGATTTGTGGCTCCCTATGGGTCTACCATAGTTTAAAAAGCTCAAGGGTGAAGGGATCACAATAATTTCACTTGGTTGTGTGACTTTTGATGCATGAAAGGCAATGATGTTAAAAAATATTCAGTTAAATGAGAAGTGATGAAGGATTTGTGATTAGCACTTCAATTAGGAAATGATGTAGGCCATCTTTGAAAAGCTTGAGCCTTATTTAGCCCAATCCCTACAATTATTTTTCTAGTTCCCCTTCCTGAGCATTCATGAATTTATTTGTCACTCGCATTTTGTTATCTAGAGCCTAATTTACCTTTTCCATTATCACGAGTAATCCTAAACGAACGATTGGGAAGATAGAAAAAACTTTTTGGGGAACATGTTTCGACATGTGCAATGTGCATTTTTTATATTATTTGATGTTGGGTAGTGGTAGAATAAAAAAATGGAAGAAAGAAAAGATCAATGAGAAGTGATGTGCATTATGTTTGCCCACCACTAAAAAATAAATGGCAAGTTTTGGGGTGTCAGCTCTTCAATATTATTTGGGAAATGATTTTAAGTGTAGGAAATTGGTGATTGTCAATTAGTCCTTGTGATTATGATTGTGATGCTAGTCTTCATATTTATCTTTTAAATATCATATCTGTAACATAAGCTTGACAAAACAACCTCCTAGTTGAGCCTATCCAGTGCCTAACTTCCATAGTGGAAAGAAAATAGTAGGGCAAGTCAAAGGATGATGCTTGCAATAATGGATTTCATTGGAGACACTAGTAGTTAATGTACTTGTGTTATCCTATTCAAACTAACATTGTTAATTCAATGCACCATGCTAGGTACCATTTCAAAAGGAAGATGAAATGCTAGTAGCTCAAGGAATTGCAATTGAAAACGATTCTTGATTTCTATTTTATTCATGTTTTATATTGTTTAGAAGAGTGTTGTCATGGTAGGTTATCTTGAGGTATTATACTCTTTTCATTGTCACTTTTGTGTTGTGATGCGATCCAATCAGCAAAGCCAGGTGGCAGCAGGGACGTGCGTGACAGCTAATCATTGGGAGATATACGTGACAGCAAGGGAAAATGGACAGGAAGGCGGGAATGCTTCTTTTACTTTGAATAAAGGCTAAGGGAATTTTTGTCATTTCCTTCTAGTATTCTATTTGTTTGAGCTATAAATTGGGCGCGCGTAGGGAGACAGGTAGGCAATTTTCCTGAGTGAATCTTTGTTGTAGTGAATTGGATTGCATCCAGTTCTTGCTCCGGTCCCGCTGTTCAGAGGGTGATCCTCTTAGGTGGAAGATTAATTGTGATTCTTCGTTTTCCTTGTTTTTAGATCGAATACAACGACTGATGAACTTTTGAGATCCTTGTTGTGCTGTGATTCTTGATTAGAAATTGCACTAGATTGTTTTGGATCTCATCAAGGTATCGGAGCCAACGAATCTTGGTCATTCTTGCCATGCCTCTAAAGGATTCATCCAAAACAGCGGAGTGGCAAACTGATTTGGAGACGATACGCGCGCAACAGGACACTATGGTTTGTTCCCTTCATCCTTTGGAGGAGCAGCACAATAATTCTATCTTGAGTTTACAAGAGCAACATCTCAAATCAATAGAGGAGATGAGGACAATGTTCTCCGAGTTATGTAGACGACAGGAAAGAACCGACACACAAGGGGTGCTGCTTGATCCATCTTTCGGCGGGGGGCCGCCTTGATGGCGACCGCCACCATGACGGCCAACTTGATGATGAAGATGACGTACATGGCGCATTGGTTGATCATGGAGTTGCGGCGGATGATGATGATGATGGCCCTCCGGCTAAAGACTTGCGGCGCCGTGGCGGCCACGGCTACAATCTTCGTCCACGCCACAAGCATTAATTATTATTTTTATGTTTGCTAAGTTATGGCTTGAATTTACTTATGCCTTGTATTTTATTATTTTGAACTATTGGTGTGCATCTAGCACTAATTTTGGGCTGCTATTAGCGCTTGTGTTGTAAGGCCTATATAAGGCTAAGACTCTAAATAAAATTCAGATTTTATTTGCTTGCTAAACAAGGCTCCTCTAACCTAATTGTCTCTCCTTTCCCCCTCCTCTTAGCCGCCGCCCCCCTTGGGGTTCTCCTCCAAAATTTTGGCCTCCCTCTCTCTCCATCCTCCTTCTATTCTCCTTCTACCCGCCTACTACACATCCACCCCCACGATTCTCTCCACCTATTTCATCCTAGCCGGCCATCCTTGGAGGAAACAAGTTGAGTGCAAGAACCAAAGGACTTGGGGAAAACTTCACTGTGCAAAGCGGGGAAGACGGTCGAGTTTCTTCATCCTTGGAGCATCTTCCGTGGAGGACAAAGGAGAGCGATCATTTCTAGTGGAACCAATATCCCGGATCTACTATTCCGAGAGGGGTAACGAAATTTCTACTCAAGAGTTTTCCTCTTCTAGATTGTTTTGTGTGGTGGACAATTTTTGCGTGACTTTGTGAAACGGAAGAAAATTTTGCGGCGTTTTCTTAATAGATCTGTGGGTTTTTCGTTTGATTTTTGAATACTCTCGGGAGGATTGGCGATCCACGTTATTTCTTGTTGGGGAAAGATCAACCGTTTTGTGAATCGGTATTTTTCTTGGTGGATCTTTCTTTGGTACAACTTCGCTCGTACGGACACGAATATTTGTCCCTTTAGCTTGATCGGAACTCGGCCTCTAGTCGTGGTTCGATCTCTATCGGATTGGCTAACCGAACATTGGCGCTTGAGATAAATAAAATAATTGGTGGTGCTGCGTTTCGTTGCGTGTAGAACGAGATTGTTTATCGTGGCGAGAGAAAACTCGACGCCATCCGTGTAGGCTCTTAGGACGGCGCTACATCAATTTGGTATCAGAGCCAGGTTCGTGTTGATTTCTCAATCGACACCGTCCTTACGCTTTCCTGTCATAGGACGTCGACCTACACTTGGTCGTGCACGTTTCGTAGTCACAAAATCTGAAATTTTCTCCTTTTGGTCTGCATATAACAAAAATAAAAAAAAATTCTGCAAAAAAAATTTCAAAAAAATCTGAATTTTCTACCTATTTTTCTAAGCATAAAAGTCTTTGGTCTAGGTGAGACACCCTGCTTCACTGTCGTTCATGCACACGAGACTTGGCACGGAGTACCCTCCCTCCACCTCACACATGGCCGACAACCATGATGATGAGCACGCTCCCGCAACCATTGCGGCGCTTAGGGAAGAGTTTAACACCAGGTTCGATGCACTCACGCAGTTAATACAAGGGTTGGCTGTCAATCAGGCGGCGCCTCAAAACCCCGGCTTTGGGATAAATCGATCGGGGCCACCACCCCAGCCCGCCAACCAACGAGAAGAGCGACAAAATCACCCTCGTGATCAGGACTACGAATACGCACCTCGAGCCCCTCATGAGTTCAACTTAACTAGGGCTGTCAAAATGGATTCACCATCCTACGATGGCATGGGTGAACCCCAAGTATTTCTAAACTGGATCATGAATATTGAGTGCTATTTTGAGTGGCACAACCTGACGGACGTTGAGAAGGTGCGGGTAGCACGAATGAAACTTCTGGGTAGAGCCAAAACGTTCTGGTTGAACGAAGAGAGGCGTCTAGGCACCGTGAATGGAGCACCCCCAATTGGGTGGGCTGCCATGAAGGCACTCCTGCATGACCAATATGTCCCGGCGTATCACCGAACCCAAATGTTCGACGAGTTAGCCACCCTTCGTCAAGGGGGGCAATCGGTAGCGGAGTACATGGGACAACTCAAGGATATGATGGTGCGTTGTGATATCCGAGAAATGCCCGAGGTCACACTATCTCGTTTCCGTAAGGGACTTAATACGGACATCCAAGGCAAGCTTTTGCGTTATGGTCACACGGACCTTAACACAACATTCAATGCAGCATTGGATATAGAAAAACACAATGCCAACAAGTCCAAGGGACGAGCATTCCAGAAAGGAAAATCCATCTTAGGACCCCCACCTTCGCCATCCATGCGAGACAAAGGAAAGTTTCGGTCGACTGACTCAAGCTCCATAGTAATTACCGCTAGGAACAATAAAAATCCCAATGGTGAGAGAGTTCCTATAGGACGAATTAATAAGACTAACGCCACCTGTTATTCTTGCGGAATCCAAGGGCATTACTCTAGTGAGTGCCCCACTAAGGGAAAACCCCTAGCCCTTTTAGACTCCACGTCTGATTCCGCCGAGATCGTTTATGAAGCCGGTACTGAGTCTGACGCCGAGCCGAGTGATATTGATGACGACTCTTTATTGATGGTTATGAGATGTATTCTGAATACACCGCGTGCGACGGACGATTACAATCGGACGAATATCTTTTCGGTAAATTTTAAGAACGGTGACAAGTGGTGTAAGTTAATAATCGATAGCGGTAGTTGTATGAACGTCATTTCGGAGAATGCCATCACTCGAATGCACTTAGTCACTGAGCCGCATCCACATCCGTATAAGATAGCATGGGTGAACAAAACGTCTATCGCAGTTTCTAAACGATGCTTGGTACCGCTTACGGTGAAGAGCTATGTCGATAAGGTGTGGTGCGATGTCATCCCTATGGATGTATGTCACGTTCTACTAGGACGTCCATGACTTTATGATTATGACGTGACCCATTTTGGCAGAGCCAACACCTACGAGTTCAAGTTCAATGGTAAGACCATTGTTTTGAAACCCACACTACCTAAGGACCCGTCGATTGCTTCCAAGGACACAGTGGTGCCTGCGGAAAGGAAAACGATAAGTTTTATAAGTAGGAAGGAGTTAGAACGCGAGACCTTTTTAGATGGCGTCTGTACAATCCCGTAGCCGGGCGAGTGGGACCCTCCCCAAATGTCAGCCTAGGGGCGTGCTGTGGGCGACGTTTTGGCGTCCCTGTTCGAGGACGTGCGGGTGCGCGCGCGTGCGTTCGAAGGTTTTATGTGTGTAGGCCTTTTAATACATATATATATATATATATATATGTGTTATATATAATGTAATATATATGTTGTATATTATATAATATATATATATTTATATATATATTTATATATATATTTATATATATATATATATATATGTGTTATATATTTTATAATATATATTTATTTATATATATAAATCTATTAGATATTATGGAGGGGGGAAAAGGGGAAAAAGAGGAGGCAGCAGGTGAAATCGGGCAGAGGGGGACATCGGGCAGGGGGGAAAAAGAAAAAAGAAGAAGCCCTAATGGCTTCCCCGATCCGCCGCCTGGAGCAGCCCGAGGCCAGCCGACCCTTCCCTCCTCCCGTCGGCCTCCAAGCCCAGACCGAGCCCCCAGCTCTCTCCTCCTCCTGTCGCCGGCCGCACCAAGCAAAGCCCGAGCTCCTCCCTCTCTCGCCGCCGCCTAGGGCAAGCAAAGCCCGAGCTCGTCGTCTCCCTCTCCCTCTCCGGCCACCGGGCAAACAAGGCCCGGGAGGCTTCCTCTGTCCAGGCCGCCGCCGCAAGGAGGAGCACAGCCCGGCCGCCTCTCTCCCTCCCGGCCTGGAACAGCACACAGCCCGGCCGCCCCCCCTCTCTCTGCCTGGAGCAGCACAGCCGGCCCCTCCTCTCAGTCTCTTTCTCCCGTCGCCGCCTGCGGCAAGTCTGGCCACTTGGAGCCGAGACTGACCTCGTACAGCATAGCTCCGCCGCCCGGAGCTCGGATCGGCCACTGTTAGTGAGATCGAGGTTTTCTCTCCCCCCGCCGGCGAGAGGCTCGGCCACCAAGAAAAATGAAGAGGAAGATGAGGATTTCTTGTCTCTCCCGGCGGGGTTCGGTCTGGAGTGGAGATGGGACACCGCCGCAGCTACCCAGGGCCAAGCTAGCCAGGAGCTCCTCTCCCGGCACCGCCGTCAAGCACGCGTCAAGGGTAACGATGTTTCTACTTGGGCAGGTGAAGCCCTTAATTTTCATATTTGCATGGAAGCACCTCTCCACCGACGAGTGGGGGAAGGATGCTCTCCGACGGGTTGACGTGTACGTCCCCGCAGTTAATTGCATTAGCACCCGGAAGCGTGAGTACGGGTTTAGGCATGCTGTGTGAAGCCCATCCGGATGTGTAAACCGGATTGGTGATGTTCTGGGGTTCCCGGGGAAAACCCTGTGGAAGTTGTTTATTATTTGCTCTTGGGAGATAAGCATCACCGCCCAGAGGCAGAGGCGGAGCCGGTATTTGCTTCTCCATCGCTTGGCGGGACGTTGGCGTACAAGTGCTGTCGTAGCAAGCGGGAAGTAGCGGGCTTAAGCCTCCAGTTTGTGCCGGCCCTCGAAGGCCTTTTTCTGCTTATGTTGCCGGCCTGCGCGCCGAAGTATGGAATTCATATTCATGTAATTATCTAATATGCATGTGATGCCCTGTGATGCCCTGTGAATATTTTTTATCCTTTTCATCTTAGGCGGGCGGTATGTTCGCGAACCGCTCGCCCCGTGGGAGCCCCGAGGTATAGTTGCCGGGAAGCCCCTGATGGCCTGTTGACAGCCTTTTAGGACAACGTAGTTATGTTGTTAGCGGCCCAATTGGGGCTGCGTCGGGTAGGGCTGCTAGGCGGTATTACGCCTTTAACAAGGCAGGCGGGGAACAGTTTTCATAGACTCAGGGAGACACCTCTAGTTAAGGAGTGGATCTTGAGATCCTCCTTAGATGTTCCGGCCGTCCAAGAGAGCCCGCCGAAGGTGTCTTAGCTCAGCCCCTGGTGTGGGAGGGGAAGAGTTTGTTAGTCTTCCGGGTATGCGGTGGGACCTCCACGCTGAGGCCTTGGGTCTGTCCCTTGTGTTCCTAGCCTTGAGCCTAGATTGTTCACTTGAGTGTAGTAGGTGTGCGGCCACCCCTTCCCCAAGGGTCGAACTCCACAAAGATCGATTTTTCGGTTTCCACCCCAGTAGCCGCGGGACCAGAAGAGGGTTGTTGAGGGTGAAGGCGAGCCGGCGATACCAGCCCCCGCGAATCCAGCTCCATGACTTCGGTGACGAGGGGCGAGTCTCGCGGGCGCGGGTCAGAGGATGGCTCAGGCGCCTTGGCAGGTAGATTCTCGACCCTCGGTGTGGAGACCTCGCCGCCTTGGTCCTGTTCGGCGGTAAGATCCACAAAATCTTTATCATGAGGGGCCAGGGCAGAACGGTTGGAGGAGTCGGAGCCATTGGCCAAGGTGTTCTTTAGGTCAGCAAAGATGTGCTCGGCCTCGGGAGGAAAGGGCCGCGCCCTCTTGGCCGAGCCAAATTCAGCAAAGCGGCGAGCCGGGGCGTTCAGATCCGTCAGGGCCGCAGCGCGAAGGGCGGTCTCCCCGCGGGATTTCGTGAGTCGCTCCATGACCTCTTTTGGGAGTGGCATCTTGGCAGGGCTTAAGTAAAGAGGGGCGGAAGTCAGTCGAGCAGGCAGGGCATGTATATATAGCCACTGGTGGGTCCTACCAAGAGATTCCTTTCGGCTCCTGTCGCACTCGCAGGATCCTAGTGGGTTGGATGTTTCTTTCCGAGTTTGTGCCAACCTCGCAAAGAGCGGGGATTGTGTACAACCCCGTATCCAGCGAGTGGGCTAACAGGAGCCGATCCGGTCGGCCCAGGCCGCCCCCGAGCCCCAGGCGAGTTCAGCAGGGTATGCCGAGCCCAGCATGCCGAGTACGGGCTCGGCAATCGTCGGGCCGAGCTCGAAGATCGTGGAGCTGAGCCCGGCGAGAGGAAGCCATTCATCGTGGGGCCGGCCGAGTACGTGCTCGTCTAGAGCCGAAGGGTTGGCGAGTGCCAACGCGACCGTCATCTGCGAGCAGGGGCTTCAGGCCCAACTTTCCCAGGCCCGAGGCGAGGCGAGCCGGTCCGCGGCGCTGAGAGAGGCGAGCTCACTCAGCGTCTTCTCCAGTGGCGTTGAGTCAGGCGAGTCAGGTCCGCGGCGCTGAGAGAGGCGAGCTCATCTGACGCCCTCTCCCTCGGCGCTGAGAGAGGCGAGCTTACTCGCCGCTTTTCACCTCGGCGCGGGGGGGAGCCTTCTCGCGCCCATACTCGCCGCCCCCGCTCGATGGGCGCTTCTTAGGGCCAGCTCGCCCTTCAGTTGCGGGGTGTTTTTACCATGTTACTCCCTCTGGATTGCCTATAGTCCTCGAAAACAGTGACGGCTGGATATTGGCAGATCATCTTTTCCTATAAATAGGACCCAAAGGGTACCTCAGAAGGCACGCTTGCTGGTGTCCGGTCTTCTAGCGCTTTCTGAGGTACCTTAGCTTCAGCACTTGGCTAAGGAGGGGAAGCGCTCTAAGATCTTCCGGGTGTGTGGTGGGACCTCCGTGCTGAAGCTTTGGGTCTGTCCCCGGTCCTTTTCCCTTGTTACTTGGGCTTGTGAGTAGAGAAGTAAGTGTGCGATCACCCCTTCCGCAAGGATCGAACTCCACAGGGACCGATTTTTCGGTTTCAACAGCGTCATTTATGCGTTAGTATGCCTACAAGTAAAGGAAGATTCACCATCTTTAGAGAACCTACCGTTATCTCTGCGCACGTTATTGGAAGAATATAAGGACGTCTATCTGGTAGATTTACCTTCCAAGTTGCCACCTATCAGGGATATTCAACACGAAATTGACTTCGTCCCGGGCTCATCCTTGCCTAATTTACCCCATTACCGACTCAATCCCTCCGCACATAATGAACTACAAATATTAATTTCCGATTTATTAGCAAAGGGATTTATCCGCCATAGCAAAAGCCCTTGTGCCGTCCCTGCCTTGTTGGTCCCGAAGAAAGATAAGTCTTGGAGGTTGTGTGTAGACTACCGGGTCATCAATAAAATAACTGTCAAGTATAGGTTTCTCATTCCCCGTTTGGACGATCTATTGGATATGTTATCCGGTGCCACCGTGTTCTTAAAATTGGATTTAAAGAGTGGTTACCACCAAATAAGGATTCGGGAGGGAGACGAATGAAAAACGACCTTTAAATCTAAGGACGGGCTCGAGTGGTTAGTGCTAGGAGAGGGACTCACCAACAGACCAAGTACTTTCTCACGGTTAATGACTCAAGTATTTAAGCCATACATGGGTAAATTTGTCGTAGTCTATTTCGATGATATTTTGGTGTTTAGTACCTCGCCGATCGATCATGAAACTCATTTGCGGACAATCCTTACTACATTGCGCCAAGAGAACTTATACATTAATTTTAAGAAGTGCGCGTTCGGTGTGACTTCCGTGGAATTTCTAGGATACATAGTGAGCGTTGAGGGTATATATGTTGACCCTAAGAAGGTCCAAGTGATTAGAGAGTGGCCGGAACCGCAAAATATTAGGGAGGTTAGGAGCTTTCATGGATTGTCTACGTTTTATCGACGATTCATTCGCAATTTTAGTAGTATCATGGCACCAATCACTGAATGTATGAAGAAGGGTGATTTTATATGGACCAAATCGGCCACTAGCGCGTTTCAAATGATTAAGGATCGGATGTCCGAAGCCCCCCTACTACGGTTGCCGGATTTTAATAAAGTGTTTGAACTATCATGCGACGCTTCGGGGATAGGAATTGGAGGAGTGTTAAGCCAAGAGGGACATCTGGTTGGATACTTTAGCGAGAAACTTGCGGGCCCAAAATTAAATTATTCCAATTATGATCGTGAGTTTTTTGCCGTGATACGTTGTCTCCAACACTGGCGACACTATCTCATATCGAAAGAATTTGTAATCCTCTCGGATCATGAGGCGCTAAAATTTGTAAACTCTCAAAGTAAAATCAGCCCTCGGCACGCCAAATGGGTCTCCTATCTTCAGGAGTACACATTCATTATTAAGCACCTTAAGGGTACGTTAAATCGAGTGGCGGACGCCCTTAGTCGTGTCACTCTATTATTATCAAAAATGGGGGTGACGGTAATAGGATTTGAACGCATTAAGGACGAGTATGTCCTATGCCCGGATTTTAAGGATATTTATTTAGCCGCTCAGGAACAGGCTCCCTCTACTATTTCGGCATACTACATTCGTGACGGTTATTTATTTAAGCATACGCAATTGTGTATTCCCCGCTCTTCACTACGCCATTTCATTGTATGGGAGCTACACAGTGGAGGGTTAGGTGGACATTTCGGCCGGGATAAAACGATAACACTAGTGGAAGATAAATTCTTTTGGCCGGGGCTTAAGCCAATGGTCAATAAAATCGTAGGGAGTTGCCGCGTATGTCAGTTAGCGAAGGGAAACAAAACCAATGCCGGTCTTTACACTCCACTTCCTATTCCGTCTGTTCCTTGGGAGGACGTTAGTATGGACTTTATTTTGGGCCTACCTATGACATTTCGGAGACACGATTCCATCCTTGTCGTCGTTGATCGATTTTCTAAAATGGCATATTTCATTGCTAGTCACAATACCAACGATGCATCCCATGTTGCTAAATTGTATTTCAAAGAGGTCGTGGCGCATCGGGGCGTCCCCAAAACGATAGTGTCTGATAGGGACGTTAAATTCACTAGCTATTTTTGGAAAACACTTTGGAAGCTTATGGGTACAAAACTGATGTTTTCGTCAGCCTATCATCCCCAAACGGATGGGCAAACGGAAGTGGTTAATCGTAGCTTGGGTAGTTTGCTTCGTTGCTTGTATTTTATTATTTTGAACTATTGGTGTGCATCTAGCACTAATTTTGGGCTGCTATTAGCGCTTGTGTTGTAAGGCCTATATAAGGCTAAGACTCTAAATAAAATTCAGATTTTATTTGCTTGCTAAACAAGGCTCCTCTAACCTAATTGTCTCTCCTTTCCCCCTCCTCTTAGCCGCCGCCCCCCTTGGGGTTCTCCTCCAAAATTTTGGCATCCCTCTCTCTCCATCCTCCTTCTATTCTCCTTCTACCCGCCTACTACACATCCACCCCCACGATTCTCTCCACCTATTTCATCCTAGCCGGCCATCCTTGGAGGAAACAAGTTGAGTGCAAGGACTTGGGGAAAACTTCACGGTGCAAAGCGGGGAAGACGGTCGAGTTTCTTCATCCTTGGAGCATCTTCCGTGGAGGACAAAGGAGAGCGATCATTTCTAGTGGAACCAATATCCCGGATCTACTATTCCGAGCGGGGTAACGAAATTTCTACTCAAGAGTTTTCCTCTTCTAGATTGTTTTGTGTGGTGGACAATTTTTGCGTGACTTTGTGAAACGGAAGAAAATTTTGCGGCGTTTTCTTAATAGATCTGTGGGTTTTTCGTTTGATTTTTGAATACTCTCGGGAGGTTTGGCGATCCTCGTTATTTCTTGTTGGGGAAAGATCAACCGTTTTGTGAATCGGTATTTTTCTTGGTGGATCTTTCTTTGGTACAACTTCGCTCGTACGGACACGAATATTTGTCCCTTTAGCTTGATCGGAACTCGGCCTCTAGTCGTGGTTCGATCTCTATCGGATTGGCTAACCGAACATTGGCGCTTGAGATAAATAAAATAATTGGTGGTGCTGCGTTTCGTTGCGTGTAGAACGAGATTGTTTATCGTGGCGAGCGAAAACTCGACGCCATCCGTGTAGGCTCTTAGGACGGCGCTACATCACGCCTTCTGATGTGTTCAACAAAGGAGGGTCTCAGGTACCTCATACTCTAGCAACCAGATTGCCCCGCATTGAATTTCCGCATTTTGGGGGTGATGCCATGACGGAGTGACTTTACAAGTGTGACCAATTTTTTGAGCTCGATGATATGTCGGAGGACATGAAGGTGAAAATGGCATCGATGCATTTGGAGGGCAAGGCTCTTTACTGGCATCAAGCATTCATCAATTCCCGTCTTACGCGCCATTGGCCCAGTTGGAGCGAGTATAGCTCAGCACTTCAGAATTGTTTGGTTCGTATCTTTTTTAAGATTCCATGGAAAAGCTAAAGAATCTGCGTCAAACTTCATCAGTTCAAATATATTTGGATGAGTTTGATGTATTGCTAAATAGGGTTGCCATTCTTGAGGAATATGCGATTAGTTTTTTGTCTGACCAAACTCCGAGAGGAATTGAGTTACGCTATTCGAATGTTTCAACCTAAGACATTGCAAGAGGTGTTCTCTCTGGCAGAACAGTCGTTGGCAATTCGTCAGAAGAAGATCACAAACCGTGTGACAAGAGACGTGCCTTCGAACAAGTTCCTTTCCTCTGGCAAACCATTAACACCACCTTCTGGTGTTTCTCAAAAAGCACGCGGATGACGTCGTCAAAAATGGAAGAAAAACGAGGAAAGGGGTTATGTTTCTGGTGCGATTCTGGTGTTTCTTCAAGGGCCGGTAACCTCTTCCTCCGACAGCCCTAATTTCTCCCCTTCTTCGTCTTGGTCGGGGATTTGCGAGAGGGACAACTAGGGTTTCCTTCTCTCTCCTCCTTGGGCTCGAATTTGGCCCATTTTGATAAGGTTTTCCCTTCAATCCCCTTATTCAGAATTTTCTTTGAATCCTTGATAAGTTTTGTGCTCCAAATTGCGGATTTATGTTGATCCAAGTTAAACTCCTTCCAATTTAGGGTTTCTCCTAGCCAAAGCACCGCTAAATCTCTGATTTTTTGCGGTATCTCCTCTCCCCTCACTTTTGAGGGAGGTAAATTTGTTAAACCCCCTTTTTGTTTAGGTTTTTGTGTCGTTAAATGCATGTCCCAGCATAGAAATTTATGTTATGTCAAATATCATTCATGCTTGCCCTTGAACAGGTTTAAATAAGGCTGTTAAATTTGTTTGCGTCACTTAGTTGCCACCGTCTGATTCAGCCTTATTTAAGGCAAGTGCAGAAATCTCTCTTTCTCTTGCAAACATTGAGCTTAAATTAATGTGTCTATTCTTATAATTATATGACTTCACTCTTAAAAATTTGATCTGTCAAACGAATTTAAATCTTGAATGTCTAATCTGACAAGTTAATAGTTTAGAGTTTAATACGTTTGAAATGGTATTGGTTGTGATCGTGAATGATTTTTATTTATATATTCACTTAAATGAATGATTTTCTAATTTGACATATAATTGGAAGAATGATAGAATCTGAGGCATGAGAAACAAATGTCATAATAATAATTGTTAATATTTCTTTTCAGCAAACAGATGATTTGTGTTTTATATAATGTTAGGACCGTACACGTGTTTACTTGGAAGATAATCGTGTCTTAGAATAGTTTAATCTAGATGTATATTTGTTATCTCAAAAACGATGCATAGTAATTTTACCACTTATGAATACTTGAACCTGCAAAGTATAAAGCTGACTAACTAGTTTTTTGTGTTATCGAATTTTGCTTCTTATGCATGTTTAGTTGCAAGACATGGATAAAAATTGTTTCATGATCCGATTTTCCCTTTGACGTAAATTCATTCCTGCTAGAATCGCGAACTATGTCATTCGTCAAATGTTTCCCCCGACTTTAACACATGTCGCACGCTGTACCCGCGCCCCCGTCAATCGTCTGTCTATTCCGCCGAAAGTGCAGCGGTAGAGCTCTTCCGCACATCTACTCCCACTGTCCGCGCAGACCGAAAAATGCAAGAAACCTCCTCCCGCGCGGCAACAGGCCTCCATCTATTCCACCGAGAGCTAAAACAGCGGCAGAGCCTCTAATCTCCCGCACTGTCACCCCATTCGCGTTCACGCTCGCTCTGCTCTTCCTCACAAGGTATGCTTCCATTTCTCTCTACAGATCTTGCAAATCATCTTTTTCATGCTTGATTGCTTCTTGATCTTGCAAATCATCAACTTCTTTCCCCACAGAAGCTCACGCTCACGGTCCAAATCCATCGCATGTTCCGCCTCTGATTTGACACGGAAGCTCAGCCTCTGATCGGCTGTTGTCCGGCCTCTGATTTCACTCTTCTCCGTCCAAATCCATTGCCGCTCCGTCGATAAGCGTGATTTTAAATCAGAATTATGCTTAGCTTAATGTTCCATTTGTTAAGACATTTTCAAAAAAAAACAATTTCTTATGAGTGGTGTAGGAGAGTTATCAATGGCTAAAAAACCTTGACAGATTGTGAGGACAAAGCTGAGCATCTTTCGATTGTATTTTGAATTTCAGCTCATGGTCACGCCTGTTTTGATTTTTTGATTCATTTAAAATCTCAGCTTTGAAACTTTTCATGGTTGTATTTTCAACTTCTTTCCCCCACAAAATCAATTGAATGAGAGGAAAATAGAGGAAGCAAGATGTATTAGGTCACACCTGTTTCGGATTTTTTAATCATTTAAAATCAATGCTTTGGAACTTTTAATGGTTGTATTTTTTGGAATAAGTTATTTCATAAGGTTTAAAAAGGGGGAATGGGAGGCCATCAACCAAGGAACATGGCACTAATACATCTCCAAACCTCCAAACGGCCATAGTTAGTCGCTTCTCTTTGCAATGATTTTTGGTTTTTTCGTTGTCAATCTCATGGTCGTCGGAAATCTCTTTTTTACCAATAAAATATGTTTATATTGCTGAAATTATTTGCTTCCCATGCTGCTGAAATTATTTGCACCGTAAGTGGTAATTATATGTGTGCTTATTATAGCTACAGTTCATCTATGTATACAGTTCTAAAAGCATGTAATTCTGAATTTCTTATGTATACAGTTCTAAAAGCATTTATTGGTTAGCTGATTTCTGGAATTTCAAAAGAGCTTTGTTCTGATGATATTAAAGGCATTGAGAATGGTCTTAAACAAGATATATTTGTGATGAGAGCTTATTTGAACTACAACTGAAACAAAGAAACGTTGTAAAATTCTTTTGTTGTAAAATTGTATTCCTAAAATGTTTTTGATAGAAAGAAACATTGTATTCAGATAATACTCCCAAATAAACTCATGTTTTCATCCGTTGTCAAATTCAATTCATAATACTTTTATGTTCTTCAAATGGAAGGTTTACTAATATGTCATAGAAATGTGTAATCACAATAGTATTGACTGTTGAGTTGTGAAAATTTACCTAAAAATATTCATGTTGGGCTGACGCTTTTCAGGCTATTATTACTATTTGGTTTTGATATATTTTTTTTTATTTTTCACCAAGAGCTAATTTTGATCTAATTCAGACCTAATTTTGACCTAATGCATGTACAGCTTCCTGCAAGAGCTCATTCAGACCTAATTTTGTATTCATTTGCATGCTCTAATTTTGATCTCAACTTCATCTCAAACACAAGCAGATGGCAGACCAAAATCAATCTGAGTATTGGAGTTAACGTTATATTATATTTATAATATTGTATTAATGTATTTGAGTTTATATATATGATAGGGCTCCGGTTTGGGAGTCAAGATTTTCTCCTCATTTCATTATTCAACATGGTATCAGAGCCGGTTCGCGCATCTTAGGGTTTGCCCGCATCTCTCGCCCCCGACTCCCGCATCGGAAGCTTCCGCGTATCTCGCCGCCGCTGCCTACTAGTTCGTCCCGCCGCTCGGGGCTTCTCGTGGTCCGTGGTCGCGGCTGGCATCCCCACAAGGTGGTTTTGCCCTCTTCCGCCGTTGTCGCTAGTCGTCGGCCTCCTCTGCAGCGCCTCCCGCTGGTTTTTCCAGTCGTTCAGCCGCCGCAGCAGGCTTCCCCCCTCGATTCCGCAGCCACCTAGTCCCACCGGAGTCTTCTCCTGCGGTTTCTCCGCCCATGCTCCTTGTTTTCTCCATGGAGACCTAACGGCGTCCTTGTCTTCTCCATGGAGTCGTTCTTGATGCTTTGTATGTGATTTTTCGTTCTTCTTCGTCCTTCGGTCCACGATCTCCTTTGCGGGAGGGATCTCGTTACTAGTTATTTTTGTGCTTCATGGATTCCAAGGATACCTATGGCTCTACGGGACGAATTACTAGCGTCCTTCTCGATGAGAAACATTATTCTTCATGGGCGACTTCGATGAAAGTGGCTCTTGCCGGCCGGAATAAGCTTTCCTGGCTGACCGGCGGCCCTCCGATGCCCAAACCAACTGACAAAGATGACAAGAAAGAGGAGTTAATCAAATGGTCAACCGAAAAGTACATGGTTCTTGGATGGATTCAGTGCTCGATGGAGCCTCGTATCTTCAGTCAGTTCATGCGTTTTGAGGATATCTCCGAGCTTTGGTCCGCTCTCCAGCGCACTTTTGGCCACACGCGTGTTGATACCCAGATTTTCGGCATTTTTCAGGATATCACTTCCGCCACACAGGGGGAGCACTCTGTTCAGGAGTATTTCACTTACCTTCAAGACCGTTTTCTTGAGCTTAACGATCTTGAGCCTCTTAGCGCCCTGGAGTCTTCTAATGATATCAACCTTATTCGGAAACAGCGCCAGAGACGGGAGACATACCAGTTCTTGATGGGGCTTCGCCCCGAATATGAGTCTACTCGTGCTCAGATTGTGGGGATATCACCTTTGCCAGATCTTCTTGAGGCATACACTATTGTTGCAGAGCATGAGAAACATATGCAAAGGCAATCTAGTCATCCCGGCGTTCGTGCTACCTCCTCTCTCCCTACTGAGGAGATGGCCCTAGTCGCTTCCTACCGCCCTCCCACCTCCGGCACTCGTAGCCGCGGTGGTCGGGGTTCCTCTACTCAGCCTGGTGGTCGTGGCTCTTCTGGTGGTCGTGGCTCTACGGGTCCTCCTGGCCCTTGCTCTCAATGTGGACGTCTATACCATGACCGTAGTCGTTGCTATCAGTTATACCCACACCTACGGGGCTCTGAGTGTCCTACTCCTGGTAGTGTCCCCAGACACACTGTTGCTTCTACTGAGTCTTCCGAGCCCGTCGAGCGCACCTTGGGTGCCAACTCCTCCGACTTCTGTCAGATGATGGCCCAGTTTCAACAGTTTCAACAGTCTCAGCCTTCTACTACTGTCTCTGCTTCCACTGTCTCTTCTTCCTCTGGTACTCCATTTGCTTGCTCTGCGACCATGGTTGACCAGGATTCGTCACTCTGGGTGATTGACTCTGGTGCCACCGATCGTATGACTGGTACGTCTTCCCGTCTGCTTCAGGTTGTTCCCTGCTCCCACCGGGACGTGCACCTTGTTGATGGCTCAGTTACTCCTATCCTTAGTCGGGGCAACGTCCCTCTCTCTTCCTCTCTCTCCCTTGACTCTGTTCTTCTTGTCCCTCAGTTGGCTCTCAATCTTTTATCTGTTAGTAGTATTACTCGCATTTTGAACTGCTCAGTAACTTTCTTCTTTGATCATTGTGTTTTTCAGGACCTGAGATCCGGGAGGACTATTGGTACGGGATATGAAAGGAGTGGGATGTACTACCTGAAGCTACCTCCTACCACTACTGCTGCCACCACCACTGTTACCTTCCCGCCTACCTCTTCTGCTGCTTATCCTGCTTTGTCGTCGAGCTCACTTTGGCACGCGCGTCTCGGCCATGCCAACCAGCCCTCAGCGGATATTGTTTGTTTGTCCCGATATGTCTTTTGTTTTTCCTTTTCGCTGTGATGTACGTGAGTTGTCAAAACACACACGCAGCACGTATGTTCCTTCTGTTAGTCGTGCTACTTCTTGTTTTGAGTTAGTTCATTCTGATGTGTGGGGTCCTGCCTCCGTTGTGTTATTTGATGGTTTCTCGTATTTTGTAACTTTTATTGATAACTATTCTCGTTGCTTATGGGTTTATATCCTCAAACATAAATCTGAGGTCCTATCGGTTTACTCCCATTTTTCACGTATGATACGAACCCAGCATGGCACGTCTATTCATATCCTCTGCTCTGACAATGGAGGTGAGTACACTTCTCGTCCCTTTGATCTCTTTCTCTGCGATGAGGGCACTTTACACCAATTTTCTTGTCCGGGGACCCCCGAGCAAAATGGGGTGGCAGAACGCAAAAACCGCCACCTCCTAGACTTTGTTCGTTGCCTTCTTCGTTGAATGCATGTCCCTAAGTCCTATTGGAGCGTTGCTCTTCTTACAGCAGCTTTCCTTATTAATAGGACTCCCTCTCGTCCTCTCGGTGGCGTTACCCCTTATAGTCTCATCCATCCATCTGTCTCCGCTTTTCTCATCCCTCTCCAGGTCTTTGATTGTGTGTGTTTTGTCCAGAATCGGTGCCCCTCTCGGACTAAACTCGACGACAGGGCCATCCACTGCCTCTTCCTTGGATACTCGACTACCACTAAGGGTTACAGCTGTTATGATCCCTAGTTGCGCTGTGTCATTTACTCTATGGATGTGACATTTCATGAGGAGGTTCCCTTCTTTTCTGCACATTCGACCCCTCCTGCGCTTCCCACTATTGTGCAACCTCTCCCAGACGTATCTCCTCCACCAGATATTGCCCTTTCTGCTACTCAGCCTGTCCTGCAGACTTACTCTCACCGCCCTCCGCCACCTCCACCCGGTGCACTCACTTCTCCTCCAGTTACGGATCCGCAGCTCCTTTCGGTCGCAGGTATCTCTCTTGAGCCTCTCTCCTCTACTTCTCCTGTTGATTTACCTATTGCCCTCCGCAATGGCAAGCGTACTTGTGTTCACTCCTCGATTACTGAGCACCCGTTGGCTAGTGTTGTTTCCTACCAGTGTTTCTCACCCTCTTACCAAGCTTTTGTGGTTGCTGCTAATTATGTCCAGCTACCTACCTCGACTGCCGAGGCTCTCCTTGACCCGCGGTGGGTTCAGGTCATGGAGGAGGAAATGTCTGCTCTCTATCGTACTTGAACATGGTCTCTGGTTCCTCTTCCTCCCGGGAAACGCACAGTTGGGTGCAAATGGATCTATACCGTGAAGTACTCTGCTGACGGTACTATTGACCGCTACAAGGCTCGTTTGGTGGCCAAGGGCTTTACTCAGGTTCCGGACGAGTTTGGTGCCACGTTTGCTCATGTTGCTAAGTTGACCAGTGTTCACATTCTGCTCTCGCTTGCGGCCTCTCGGATGTGGCCACTCCACCAGCTCAATGTCAAAAATGTCTTCTTGCACGGAGAGTTACGGGAGGAGGTATATATGGCTCCTCCTCCAGGGTTTGCCCTTAAGGGGGAGTATTTGGGGAGAGTTTGCCAACTGCACAAATCTCTGTATGGCTTAAAGCAGTCCCCGCGTGCCTGGTTCGAACGGTTCAGCTCGATCATCCTTCAGTCTGGCTTCACTCAGTGTTGTGCATATCACACTTGCTTCATTCGTGCCACTCCTGAGGGACGTCGTATCATTGTCCTGGTCTATGTTGATGATATTATTCTCACTGGGGATGATCCCCCTGACATCTCTGAGGTGAAAGCTACACTTCGCTTAGCCTTCGAGGTGAAAGACCTTGGACCTCTCTGCTACTTTCTTGGGATTGAAGTAGCTCGCTCACGACAGGACATCTCTATATCGCAACGCAAGTACACCTTAGGTCTTCTTCGGGACACGGGTCTACTTGGGTGTCGTCCTGCAAGTACTCCAATGGACATCAACCATCGCCTTCATGCTGAATCTTGTGATCCTCTTCCAGACCAGCGGCTTGTTGGCCGCTTGATATACTTGACCAATACCAAGCCCGACATCAGCTTCTCAGTGGGCATTTTGAGCCAGTTTATGCATTCTCCCAGGACATCTCACCTAGAGGCTGTTCGACGTGTCCTTCGTTATCTTAAGCGCGCTCCTGATCTTGGGTTGTTCTATCGGGCTGATAGTGCCACCAGTCTCTCATGCTTCACGGATGCAGATTTTGTTGGATCTTTGATAGATCGACGCTCTACGTCAGGTTTTTGTGTTTTTCATGGTGATCATCATGTTTCGTGGCAGAGTAAAAAACAATCCATTGTGTCTCGTTCGTCTGCTGAGTCAGAGTACCGCGCCATGGCACACGACGTTACTGAGTTGATTTGGCTCTGATCGCTACTGACTGAACTTGGAATATCTCTTGTTGATGACTCCTCTCTACTGTGATAATAAGTCAGCTCTCCTACTTACCCAGGATTCGGTCCTTCCAGCTTACGTCCCCTCGGCTGACCAGCTCACTGACGCTTTCACTAAAGTTGTTGGTCCTACTCATTCAGATTTGACCATTTCCACGCTGGGCATGATTGTCATCTTTGCTCCAGCTTGAGGGGGAGTATTGGAGTTATCATTATATTATATTCATAATATTGTATTAATGTATTTGAGTTTATATATATATGATAGGGCTCCGGTTTGGGAGTTAAGATTTTCTCCTCATTTCATTATTCAACACTGAGGCGGCGGCTTCGTTGCCAAATCGGGGTGGCCGGGTCCGACATAAGAGCTTTATACTTTACAGATCTAATTTCGTGCATTTTAAATAGCCTAAAATAGTATTGCATGTTAAATATTTTCATTTACCTCAAATGTATCATTTGTTTCTCAGCTCTGTCAGTCTCAAGAGATAAAAACTGCAATATCACTGCTACCACCGACAACGATTATGAATACTACAATGAAGTTTGCAAAGTGAGTGCAGACAGATGGTCTGATGGTCTGCATACTGAAGTTAAAGATTTTAGGCTAATTATACTGACAGTGTCAAAAGTCTTGATTGCGAGAGAAGAGTGAAATTTTGTATACGATATGATTAGAAGATAACACCTAACACAAAATATATATCATGGTTTGAATATTGTTATTTTAACACATTACAATATTGTTATTTATTGTTTTTTATCTTTACTTCTTTGATCAAAACAAAATCTCTCAAAGTCACTGAATGAAATTTATTAACGTTTGGATTGTTGCATTAGAAGTGGATGTCAATATTTTGATATGGATTCAACTGCGGGATTATGACGGATTTTTTTTTGTGTTTGCAGATTTAAATTTTTTGACAAAATGTGTGTAATCAATGTTACTGTTATATAAAACTACCTATATGCTATTATTATATAAAGCTCGATCTTAACTGATACTTTTGTTTTTCCTTAAATTCATCCATGCAATGTGCATTGTAAGTAATGCTACTATTTTTACGATCATTGATGCAGGCGCAACCGGCCTTGATGCAAACACAGTCCGCCTTGATGCGGGTGCAACCGGCCTTGATATGGGTGCAACCCCCAAACAATGTCGTCGCCTCCGAACAATGTCGCCGCCTCCGAACAATGTCGCCGCCTCCGAACAATGTCGTCGTCTCCGAACAATGTTGCCGCCCCCGAGCAATGCAACCACCCACAAACAATATCGTCGTCCACAAACAATATCGCCTTTCACGACTAATGTCGTTATTCATGACCAATGTCGTCGGCACGACCAATATCACCGCCCACGAAACATGTTACTGTCCACGACCAATATCGTTGGTTTGCGGGCGCATCCCGCAGCGCCGCATCGAAAACTGGTGAAGCCTGTTTGAAGATGCTATTGTATATATATATATATATGTATATATATATATATGTATATGTATATATATATCTATATTAATAAAGTTCTTTGAACTTTCCGTCGCCTCTCTCCGTGCGTCCGTCTCCGTTTGTCTCCGTCAGATGCAATTTCACGAAAACCCCCCTCCCGCCCCGCTTCCTCCGGTCGACGTTCTTTCGCGACATTTCCCTCGCCTGCGACGCGTGCTTCCTTCATTCCGCTGCTCGCCGCGTGCCGCCTTCTCCTGGCCGCCATCCGCTGACGCCGACGCGTGCCCCGTCCTGCTCCCGCCTGCCGCTTCGCTTATCGGCGCCATCGCACCCTCTCACGCGTCCTGCGTCAAATTCCCGGAAATGCCCCCGCCGCTGCGGTCATCGGCGCCATCGCTCCCTCTGCCGCGTCCTCCGTCCTTCTTTGATGCCAGATGTCCCTATTCGTCCTTCTCTGTCATCCGCGACGCGTCGTTCTCTGAAGCCCTCATCGCCCCGTTCCGCCATTTGACGCGCCGGCTTCTCCATCCTCCCACCGCTTCCATGCCGCTTTTATTTCCTCCTCACAGCACTGTAACAATATTTCAGATCGACCGTCAGCAAAATTTCTTCCAGCCCGATCTTCTCCGTCCAGGCGACTCCTTCCTCTTCTCCAACTTCCCTACCGCCCCTGTTGCCCCAAGTGTCCGGTAATTTTGTATTTCTGGAATTTGTTTCTCAATTCATTTCTGCTTCTGCTTTTGATTTTGTTTCTTTTTTTTCTGTTTCCTCAGCCAGTCCGTCCACCCCATATCTTCTCCATCCAGGCGATTTCTTCCTCTTCTCCAACGTCCCTACCACCGCTGTTGCCCCAACTGTCCGGTAACTTTCTGTTCGTGGAATTTGTTTCTCATTTCCTTTTTGCCTTTTGTTTTCAGTTCGTTTGTGTTTTTTTGTATTTTGATTCCGTTTATTCATGTGCTATTCTCCACTGATAGGTCAACTACTCCCGCAAGCTAACACCCGTGCTTTACAGATTTCCACGGCTCTCCCCTTCGTGACCTTCCTCCCACAGCAGGTTCTATTTATACGATTCATGGATATCCCGCTTTGTTTGTTTGCTTATTGCTTTTAATGGTTGCTATTGTTGTGTTTACTTACTCTTGATTGTTATTTGTATGTCCTGTGCACATTTACTCATTTTCTGTACTGATGTTAATGCTTTACTGATTTTAATACTTCACTATAGAGATTACAGGAGATATATAATCATGCATATCCGCATTTTCTCCTGACAATAGATCCAAGTAACTTAAATCTATCATGCCTAGAGACATATTTACCTTATAATATAATACTTTGTAAACATATTCGTTGTTTCATTTTCACTACAAAAAAAAGACTGAACGATAATCCGAATGTAAACCTGCCATAACTGGAAAACATATATTACTCCAGCACTTTAATATTAATCAGCGTTTCATTATGCATATTTTTAATAGCTATAATATGCAGTTGACAAACATTTCTTACTTAAAAGTCCAATTTCTCAGTTAGTTTAAACTTAATGCCTACCTTAAAAATCAATATAGCATTCTCTGCATATAAAGAAAAGTGCAAAAACTGCATTTAAAATCTTCCCGTGATAATTTGCTGATATATTATACTAATGGATAAGAGATTTAGAAAAAAAAAATAATAACCTATACATGTTTATGTTGCACTCAGGCACATGTATATCCCTACATTAGGGAGGCAAAAATGAATCAGCAAGTATAATGTATGTGTTGAAAAACTTAAATGAAATTATACAAATCACGTCTGCTCAACATCTAAAGGTTATATACGAATCGTTAACGTGATATACGGCTCCAAATCCTTCCATTCCCACTTTAATCGTTCCTGAAACAAAGCAGAAAATCGTTCCTCAAACAAAGCAGAAAATCGTTCGGCATGAGTTGAGGCAAGAGCGGCGACACTGAAAACACGATTCCATTCTTCAACACCAATTTTGTCGCACAAAACCTATAGAGTGAAGGCTTAGGTACGAGAACGACAAACCCAAAATAACTTTGATTTGAAATTTGTTCAAGATTCTTTGTGTAGGCCTACACTCAATTAGCCCTCAATATCTACAATCAAAAATGTGGCGTTCATAAAGCTGAACCCAAATAAGGTTTTACTTAGATGTTCTAAGCCGTACCAGACGAACATTTAGCTTCGCTTTAACCCTATTATTACAAATTCCAAAACTCATTAAGATTTGCTCAGTAAGCTTTTGTTTTACATACCCAATGTTTTCATTTGGATGCCCCAATGCTTTCGTTGTTTCCAACAACATGCTTACTGATTTTTATGATTCATCGTCGTCCCGTGTTGTTTGTTTTATAATTTGTTGTACTGCTGTCTATGTGTTTTCTTCACTGACTATAAACTCCATAATATGTTTTGATTCAATCTGTTACATGCACTTCATTTAACAGAATCAAATGTTTTTTGATTCATAAAAGATTTCATAACGCCCCTTAGAAGACAAAATTAACAACTCTGATATTGATGCAGTTGATATAATTCAATTGTTAGTGCGTTCTCTAAGGTAATAAGTACTATTACATACTGTTGCTGTAACTTTTAATTTACTTTAAATGAGTGCTTGGAGAGCCGGTTGCGGCGCAGAGCCAGTGAAATGCGACCTGCGAGGCCCGGTTGCGGTGCCCAACCGGTGATATGCGGGGACACGAGCGGCGGTTGCTGCGCCGAGCGCGTGAATTGCGTGGAAGAGGGGTCCGCTTCTATGCGGCCGAAGGCCGCCCGAATCATTAAGCACGAGCACAGCCCGTTTGCAGGCGGGCGAAGCCCGCCTGATGCGGCCGAAGGCCGCCCGAGAGCATCGAGCACGGGCGTAGCCCGTGCGAAGATGCTCGTATATATATAAATGTATATATATAAATATATACAGAGAGAGAAAAGCTTTCATAATGAATGTATGAACTAATAAATCCATTTTTAAACTCTTGTATGTTTCTTTTCTTTATCTCTCTTAAAAAAAAGCAGTCTGGTGCACAAAGCATCCTTGCGCAGCGAGGACCCGGGGAAACGTCTCATCACAAGGGTGAAATGTAGGCAAACCTTACCTTACATTTTTGCAAGAGGCTACTTCTAGGACTCAAACTCGTGACCTCAAGGTCACACGACAACACCTCAACTAGTGTGCCTCTTCAATCAATAAAAATTATTTATTTTATTTTCTTTAATTATTCTAAAAAAATGAAAGATACATAAATATAGGGTTTGGTGTCATTTCAATTCCCAAACCAAACTTTTAAGAGAGACCTAACCTTTACTCTCTCCGTGCTGAAAGCATGTCCAACTATCCTTCGATGTCTGGCCCACTTCTCCCCTGTGAGCAGCACCAAACCCTCGCCGAACAACTCCCTCAACGCCGGAATAGGCCTTCCCTTATCGATCGCACCGCTGGTGTCAGTCATCGCCGCCCTGACGGCCGCCGGATCGCCGATTGCCAGCCGCGGCTGAGAGCCAAACCAGTAGAGGAACGAGCGGCCATACTGCGTTGACCACTGGGAATAGTGCGGCGCCACACGGCCGGCTATGTCGTGGCTAAGCTGCGGTATCGTCGGCGATTGCGCGGTCATAAACAATCTGCGAATGTCGCCGGCATTCCCGCCGGCGAGGAAGCGCCGAGGAGGTCCAGTGATCCCCTGGCGCCGGAAGTGGCGGTCGATCTGGTGCGGAAGCCAGAGGAAAGAGTGGAGGGCTTTGAGGAAGAGTAAGGAGAGGCAGAGAAGAAGAATCACTGGGAAGAAAGGATACATTTCTGGAGGAAGAGTTGGTTTGTAGGCGGAGTGGAGAAGTGAAGCCGGCATTGCCGATTTATTTGGGTTGCACAGTTGACTAATTGACTTGTCAATTTTTTAATTTTTTTGCTCTTAAAAACACTAATGACAGGACAAATGTTATCGCAGCGTTAGTTAAGGAATGGCCGGCCATCCGCCACCAGCAATATAGTGGTGTGCAAATAGTAAAAAAATTCATCATGAGAAGAGGATTGTAAAATTCTCAAACATGAGGGTGTAAATAATAAATTTCTCAATCATAGGTACGGATAGTAAAATCTTGCAAGTAGTAAAAAATTTAATCATGGGGTGTGGTTAGTAAAATCCACCGAATTATGGGGTTGCATATAGTGTCATAGTGGTGTACAAAAAGCCCGGGCCCGACGCGGAAAAAGTCCGGCTAGACCCGGCCCGGGAAAAGCCCGACCCAGGCCAAGGCCATGCTAGGGGGCCTTCCGGGCTCCTATATTAGTTGGTTGTTCGGCCCGGCCCGGGCAAAGCCCGGGAACCGGGCTTATCCTGGGCCTGTGTTCGTCGAGTAAGTTCACCAAAGAAATCCATGGTGCAAATGGGCCCTTAGGACCCGGCGAGTGGCAAGTGGGGCAAGCCGGCCCGCACTCGACCAAGGCTACAGATATGCGATAGCGGTGCTAGTAGGGGAGTCGGTCTGCACTCGCCCCAGGTAACGAGTATGAGGTAGGCGAGTGTCGGCTTCATCGGGCACTCGCCCTAACCTAGGAGCGAGTGGGCGGTTGCCGACCCCATCTAGGCACTCGCCACTCGAGGGGGTATGACATCATGGTCTACCCGTCCTAAAAAGATTATCCATGGGATAATATTTTTTGGTCTGCCAATAATCCCTTCAAACAGTAGAGTTTGGCTATTAACAGACCAATTTGGGGTGCGTTTAGTAAAACCACATGGCGGGATTTTCGCTATATGCAGACCGAACTTGGAAAACTTTAAACAGACCTTGTAGGAGGCACCTTTGAAGGGGGTCTAGTTCCTTTGGCTTCTCCCTCCTCATGCTATTTTTTGTTAGTTTCGAGTGCCCTCCAAGGTGTTCAGCTCAACATTTGGCTTGGCAGGGGAAGCACTCTAAGATCTTTTGGGTGTGTGGTGTGACCTCCGCGCTGCATCTCAGGGCCTATTGTCTACTTCTTATTGTCTGATCGGGTGTTCTAGTTTAGGAGAAGTAGGTGTAAGCTACCCCTTGGGTCCGAACTCTCGTTGGGAACGTCTTCCGGTTTCAACACTTTTGGTGTGGTGAGCGTTGACCATAGCTTATGTAGAAAATCTTGAGCAAGTTCCATGGTCGGGGACCACGAGCAAGGAGGCAACCCCGATGAGTCATGCAATGCGAACAACTCCGTGTAGAATGCAGATTTCCTAGTGTTTACCAAGAATGTCATGGAGATGCGATAAGGACTCGCCCCGGGGGAGTGCTCGACTCCATCCACTCAGGTGTCAACCTCTCAGTCGATGGGCGTGAACGCCCCAAGGGGAAGGCTAGGGAAAGAGGTGGGGAGCGGGGGGTTCGAGCGTTAACTCGTCGGGCAAGAGTTGTTCCCCAACCCGGCGAGTGCAGGCCTAATAGGAAAGTGCCTCGCTTGAGTGGAGCGGGCGAGACAGGTGAGTGGAAGCAGCTCTGGTGAGTGCCTTGCGCGAGTGGAGCAGGCAAGACCGGTGAATGGTGGTTTGCCCAGCGAGCTGGTCGCAAGAGTAGAGCAGGCTAGATCGGCGAGTGGGGGAAGCCCATTCTGTGAGTTGATAGTTTCAGCACCAGTTCCAGAGGAGTTCAGAGAGCTGGAGATGGCATACTACACTGTTAAAGGATGATCATGTTTAACACCTGTAGTGGTTCGAGGACATGGTCTCCATCAAGCAAATGTCACATGCGTTCAAGTGTCCTCCTTTTGCTATCATTCTGAATGAAAAAAAAACGAGGGACAGGTCCCACCAGCTCCCTACGGGATTGATCTACAAGTTCGAAGATCCGCGCCAAAGTTTTTCAACTACGCTTCTCGATGTCCAAGAAGAGGAAGAAGAGTGCTGAGTCTCTCTTCCTGATGAAGCAAGGGGCGGGGGAGTCGCTGGCCAGCTATGTGGACAGATTCCAGGAAGAGATCTTGCTTATTCAAGAGGTGCCCGTGTATGCCCTCTTGCTCGCATTCACCGTGGGGCTGCGCCAGGGCTTCTTCAAAATGATTCTAACTCGAAAACCCCCCCTTGTCTTTCGAGAAGCTGATGGAAAGGGAGGCAAAGGAGATCGAAGCAGAGGCAACGAACCCGGCATTCGCAAAAAAGTTAGCAAGGTTGAGTGATGCGGAGTCGAGCGAGCAGGGAGACTCTAAGCAATAGGAGGTAAGAAGAAGAGAGAAGCCAAGGGTGTAGGGGTTTTAGGGACCCCTTGAGGGTTAAGGGTCAGGTTGGAGGCAACAAGGAGGGCCTGCTCAGGGTCAAGGAAGAGGGTTTGCCTAGGGATGGGGGAACTTCCATGTAGGGCATGGGAGGTTCAACCCCCATGGGTGGAGACAAGGCCCTAGGCCACTCCTACCCCCTCTGTAAGACCCCTCTCTGTAACGACCCGGTCCAGCTAGGCCAAGCACCAAGCGTTGTTGGACCACCAGCAGCCCAAGAAGAGCCCAAGGCGCCACGGTGGATCAACCCAAACATCAAGCCTGCAGGATATGCACCCCAACACAAATCTTCGTGCATGTTTATCAGCAGCGGTAGGTTGTTACCACGGGGTCTCGAACCCGCAACCTTGATAAGAGAGTCTTATTACCACTCCTCATCACCAATTGAGCTGCACATTTTTATAATGACCCAGTTCGGCTAGGCCAAGCACCAAGTATCGTCGGCTCACCAGTAGTCCAAGGCGCCAACGTGGTTCAACCCAAATAGCAAGCCTACAGGTCATGCACTCCACAAATCTCTGCACTCAATTGGTGATGAGGAGTGGTAATAAGACTCTCTTATCAAGGATGCGGGTTCGAGACCCCGTGGCAACAACCTACCGCTGCTGATAAACAGGTGTGGAGATTTGTGTTGGGGTGCATGGTCTGTAGGCTTGATGTTTGGCTGAACCACCGTGGTGCCTTGGGCTCTCCTTGGGCTGCTGGTGGGCCGACGACGCTTGGTGCTTGGCCTAGCCGGACCGGGTCGTTACAAAAAAGTGCAGCTCAGTTGGTGATGAGAAATGGTAATAAGACTCTCTTATCAAGGTTGTGGGTTTGAGACCCCGTGACAATAACCTACCGCTACTGATAAACAGGCGCGGAGATTTGTGTTGGGGTGCATGGCCTGCAGGCTTGATGTTTGGGCTAAACCACTGTGGCGCCTTGGGCTCTCCTTGGTCTGTTGGTGGGTCGATGACGCTTGGTGCTTGGCCTAACCGGACTGGGTCGTTACAAAAATGCAGTGAAAATGCGGGTTGTGACACTCTCCCCCTTACCAAGGAGGTTACCCGATCTTATGCCACGAACTGCCGTCTTACGGTGACACTAACACACGGGCTAGTCGACACCACAAGACGCCGATCCTGCCGGCTAGTACGATCATTCAACCTGTTTGATCAATCGAGAGAAGAAGTATAACAAGTAGTAAACAAAACTAACAAGTCCACAATGTTACAGTACAATGTCATTATATATGTAAATGAAAAGTACAATAGTCCAAATGAGTACAAAATGAGAGAAGGACTTATGCCCGATACATGCCAAATCAAATCTCTCTCTCTCTCACTACAACACTATACGGAAGCGGTAACTGAAACACTCGTCATCACCTGACGTTGAGCTGCGGTAGTAGTACGTGGTATCTGCTCCTCATGTCCTGTCACCTTGTCATGTTGGTCGTGCTGGTGCTCCAGCTCCTCGATCTCCTACGGTCACAACCGACCATTAGTCATAAAGACTAAGCCATTTTATCCTCGGCAGGTGGCAGTGGATCTATTCTATCATGGATATATAATAACAGTTATATCTCTAGTCTAGCAGTTCTATATAGTACAAGTAAAGTATGTAAAAACAATACTGAAAGAAGTGTGGTAAGTAGAGTAAAAAGTGGAGCATAAAGTAAACTAACCACTATCAAACTATCATCACAGTGGTACCTTAACTTATAAGAATGCACATACAAACTTATATGTTAAGATTTCACAAATATAACGTATCGTATAAAAGAGCCCGTACTAATTTATATAATAAGGATCTATGGTGCGTATGTCCTAAGTATGTATGTATGATATGGTATGCGGTTTATGATTCATACAAGTGCAACTCATGCACATGACTCTGTGATCACAGACCTTTAGTTCCCACTTTTTAGAGTTAGCTTAACTATCGGCTACCACCGTTGTGGCTACGGCAGCAGTAGAGCGAGCGTCTTCACATCCTAGGCGGGTATACACACTACCAGGCCTAGACCCTTCGTACGCCTCCGTACACGTCCTAGGTGCACATTCTAGAGCCTTTGCGTACTAATTTGCTGGCAAATCCACCAGTCTTTTGGTTGGGTGTGCGTTTTCGGGGATTGTCCTCTGAACCACAGTGTAAAACAGCCCACTGACCCCTCAAACCCTCACACCCGCCAGAGTCACCATACTGCCATCGGTGTGATGATTGGCCCAACACCGCATAACCCACCACTAATATGTTTTATGCACATGCAAATTATTTCCAACCCGAGCCTCTAGCTCGTATGACTAAACCTGTCTTGTATCCAAACATCCGAGTCTCCAGCTTGCAGGACTAAACCCGTCCTGAATCCCTCCAACCCCATGCGGGTGAGTTTGTCATACCATTCCCTTAACCTATTAGACTACTCTTGTATAATTCTTGTTACATATAGTAATTTAGGGTTAGTCCTTGGACTGCCCAGGGCATGCCTGGTGAAGGGCTCTCGAGGGCACTAGGAATTACGATGGGCTGAAGCTCAAAGCTCCCTTTCTCAAGGACACATACTTGTATTAGTGTCTACCCATTATTATTGCCTCAATCTCATTATTACTCTTGAGTAAACCTAATGACTTAAGGCACTGATTGGGAGAGCGACGATCTTTCGCCGGATCCTGTTATAGTTGTTCTCCTTTTGACTTGCACTCTAACACTCGTTACTATGTAGTGACATACTTGAGACACCAAGCAGGGTATCAACTTCCTAATACATCTCTCAATCCAACAACCTATCATTCCATGTGGGTTCTAGTGTTACATAACACTTTTACTAAGTGCAATCCACGATCTAATTCTGACGTGTATGAGATGACTTCCAATTCCTTAGGCCAAAGACCCCTAAATATTTATCATGGGTTCATGTGTATGAAGTTGACCATTTAGAATTTTATCATTTTTTAAGTATTTAGGACCATAAATTAAATTATTTAACTAGGTGACCTATGTCACTTTGTACATGAGCTACTATATCAAATGGTCCATTATGTCTAGATAATTTACCTGGAGTTCATCTAGGTTAAAAATTACTATTCACCAAAGATAATAATTTTTCCTCTTGATTTATCATTCCTTTTCTATTTACGTTTATAATCGCATTATTCTATTTTCCAAATGAAGTACCTAAAATATTCAACTAAAAATTCATGAAAAATTTCTGGTGATTAACATGGTCATAATAATACTCAAAACAAAAATTCATCTTCCTAACCAGTGATTTGACTTAAAATAATTGCATGTGATCATTATTACAAAAATGTCACTACTATGATTTTCAGCATGATTATTTATCGAAAAATTCTTGAATAATTTATAGAGGTCTAAATCACAGAAATATGAGTCTCCACATTTTTCCACATTTTTCCAAATAGTATTACCCCAATATTTAATTTAAATCCCAAAAGGGTAAAATTGTAAATCTACTAAATACACAAGATATAATTCTCAAACAAACTCATAACTTTTTCCAAATATGTAAAATGTCCTATTAGGGCTTGTATCAAAATTTTAGAATTTTATAATGTCAGTAACCCTATTTATCATTTTTATTTCTAAATGAGCCTATTTTCCAATAATTCAAATTAATGGGATTTTTGATCCCAAAAATCCCAATATTTCTATGGAAGGTGTAATTCATCCCTATAAGACTCTGTACAAAATCTCATGGACATGCATTGGGCCAAATGGGCTAACTTCTCACTTTCCCATTTTTACTATTGGCACGCCATTTACAAATCTACCTCCACCATGCATGTTGGATTCCCCAACATGCAGAGGTCCAAATGGTCTCAAATTTCTACCATGGTCACATAATGAACCAATGGCCATGCCAACCAAATTTGGGGGCATTTGGATAAGGGAATCTCCATATATTCCTTTTATTTAATAAGTGGAATTTTTATAAAAATTATAGAAAAATACCCTCCAAAAATTCTGATTTTTGGGCAAGACCTAAGTCTAACATAGGAACATACATGACCTAAATTTTATTGTATGTGGACTTAGAGTTTTACCTAGGCATTGTTGAAGCCAAAAATGACCTCTGTGGAGTTCAGGTCCCAAAAGAGGGGTGACCGCGCACCTACTACCCTCAAGCGAACGATCTAGGCACTAGACTAGGAACAAAAGGGACAGACCCAAGGTCTCAGCGTGGAGGTCCCACCACAAACCCGAAAGACTAACAAATTCTTCCCCTCCCAAGCCAAAGACTGAGCTAAGACACCTTCGGAGGGCGCTCTTGGCCGACCAGAACATCTAAGGAGGATCTCAAGACCAACTTTCTCTTATCCAGATGTGTCTCCTTGTGTCTATACAAAATACTCCTCACCTGCCCTACTAATGGCGCAATCCCGCCGAGCAATTCTACTTTACACAGCTCCAACTGGGCTACAAACAGCGCGACTCCGCTGTCCTAAAAGGCTGTCAACAAGTCATCAGGGGCTTCCTGGCAACTATACCTCGGGACTCCCACGGGACGAGTGGTTCACGAGCACACCACTCGCCCAAGACAGAAGAAGTAAACTACACATACACAGAACATCACAAGCATTATAAATAGTTACAGGAATATGAATTCCGTACTTCGGCACGCAGACCGGCAATATAAACAAAAATAGGCCTTCGAGGGCCGGCACAAGCTTGGCCTTAAGACCGCTACTCCCCGCTTGGTACAACAACACCTGTACGCCAACGTATCGAATGGCGGCAACAGGCCGAACAAAGGTCGACTAAGAGCGACGCAAAAACATCGCACTCACCCCTTTTTTGGGGGGTTGTGGCGCGCATTCCCTGCAAATAGATAATATACAACTTCCTCGAAGTCTTCTCCGGGAACCCCAGAACATCACCAATCCGGCTCACATGTCCGGATGGGCTTCTCATAGCATGCCTAAACCCGTACTCATGCTTCCGGGTGCTAATGCAGTTAATAGCGGGGATGTGAACATCGACCCGTCGGAGAGCATCCTTCCCCCACCCGTCGGTGGAGAGGGGCTTCCATGCAAATATGATAATTGAGGGCTTTACCTGCCCAAGAAGAAACTTCGTTACCCTTGACGCGTGCTTTTTGTCGGCGGTGTCGGGCCTCGCTGAAGAAATAACTTCCCATCCTCCTCCTTGATGGCCGAGTCTTTGCTGGGAGAGATGAAATCATCTCCCTCTCTCTTGGTGGCTGGTTCGATCTCCAGGCGGCGCCGGGAGAGAAGCTCCCGGCCGGCCTTGCTGTAGGCGGCGCCGGGAGAGGAGCTCCCAGCCGGCCTTGCTGTAGGCGGCGCCGGGAGAGGAGCTCCCGGCCGGCCTTGCTGTAGGCGGCGCCGGGAGAGGAGCTCCCGACCGGCCTTGCTGTAGGCGACGCCGGGAGAGGAGCTCCCGGCCAGCCTTGCTGTAGGCGGCGCCGGGAGAGGAGCTCCCGGCCGGCCTTGCTGTAGGCGGGGTCGGGAGAGGAGCTCCCGACCGGCCTTGCTGTAGGCGGCGCCGGGAGAGGAGCTTCCAGCCGTCCTTGCTGTAGGTAGCGCCGGGAGAGAAGCTCCCGGCCGGCTTTGTTGTAGGCGGCGCCGGGAGAGAAGCTCCCGGCCGGCCATGCTGTAGGCGGCCGATCCGAGCTCCAGGCGGCCAAACCTTGCTCCAGGCGGCCGATCTGAGCTAGGGCTCGGCCTTGCTTGTTCCAGGCGGCGACAGGGAAAGGAAGCCAAGGTCGGGCTTGCTTTGCCCTAAGCGGCGATGAAGAGAGGGGGAGGGGCTCGGGCAGCCCTCCTTGCTTAGACGGCGGCCGGAGGGAGATCTGGAGGCGGGCGGTGCTGCTCCAGGCCGAGAGAGAGAGAGAGCGGCGCAGGGGTGCTGCTCTAGGTGGCCGACGGGAGAGAGAGGGAGAGGGGGGAGATGGATCGGGCTGCCTCTTCTTTCTCCCCCTCTTTTACTTCTTTTCTCTTTTTTTCTCTTTTGCTGTACCTGATGCCCCCTCCTTCCCCTTCTTTTCTTTGTCTTTTTTCTTCTTTCATGCCCCCGCCTATCTCATCCCTCCCCCTCCTTTTTATCAAATCTGATGTATATATATATATATATAATATAATATATATATATATATATTATAATATTAAACATATATATTTATATATTAAAAGTCTATGCACATAAAACCTCCGCACGCACGAGCACTCGCACGTCTTCGAACGGGGCTGCACTACATTGTCGCTCATAGCATGTCCCGAGCCCGCCACTTGGGGAGGATCCCGCTCGGCCGGATACGGGGTTGTACATGCATCCATTTGAAAATCTGTCATAGCCTAGGAGCATTCTTAGGAGAATTGTCCTACAGTGAGCTACAATGCTCCAAATTACAATTTTAGGGTTCAAATTAAAGGTGAGACCTAGATCTACCTTTTTTATGTTGGACATTATTTCTGGAAATGCCTCTAAGAGGCCTAAATAATTCATGCAAGGTGATTGTATTTATGTGACAGAAGAATGAAATCAATTAACATGATCCATAGTTTAATATAATTAAAATGGACAACATTCATGTATCTTCTCCACTGAGTCGATGGCCCAGATCGATCCGTCCAGTAGCTATTTGATCTCCACTTTCCCGGCCATCCGGCCATCCGGCCACCGCCACCGCCAGCGATTGTCACCACCACCTCCGTTGAGGTGATGGCTAGCGTTTCCCGGCGATATGGCCACCGGAGGCGGCTCCTCCGGCGAACCCGAGCAAGGAGAAATGCTCGGAAATAAAATATCATCTTCCTCGCATGGTATCGGGCTCAATCTCTCCTAAAAGAGCTAGACGGCTAGCACCGAGGGAGAGGAGGAGAAACAGACCTGTAGCCGTGCTTGGCGGCGAGTATGGTGGTGGTGAGCCATGGCCGACGATTGCTTCGGCGAACTCTTATCTCTAGCTGTCGGTTTCCACTCGTCTTGGCTCACTGAAGGTGATGGTGGGGTGGAATGGAGGTGAGGTTGGGAGTGGTTGGTTTAAGGACTTTGAATAGGGGGGTGGCTGGGAGTGGTGGGGCATGGCTGGTCGTCCTTGAGCATGGTTTCTCCTTGCCTCCAAGTGTCACCATAATATTGGACCACCCAATTATTACTTTAATTAGGTCTTGATTGAAAGGACTGGGTCCAATATGTCAATTGGCGTTCATTCCGAAAACCCTATTCAGTCCGTACATATGAACGCGTAAGCACAATTTTTAGACCGAAAAATACTCTAAGTCCAAAAGCGTTGAGTGGCATTGAGACCACTCAATGTCGTGTTAAGTAAGCAACCTTCACTCGACGAATCGTCGAGTGGCGTCGAGTGCACTCAACGCACTCGATGCCTACAGGCCTCAGAACAACTCTAAATAAAAAATGTTGAGTGGTGTTGAGACCACTCAACGCCGCATTGAGTAAGCAACCTTTACTCGACAAATCGTCAAGTGGCGTCGAGTGCACTCAACGCACTCAACGCCTATAGGCCTCAGAACAACTCTAAGTAAAAAATTCGCATTGAATCCACTCAACGCCAACATCAGCCAGAATAGATCTAAGTTAAAAGCGTTGAGACCACTCAACGCCGCGTTGACTTCACTCAATGTCTCAAATTCCAGAAACTATTCTAAGTAAAATACGTTAAGTGGTGTTGAGTTCACTCAACGCCTCAGCATAATTCGTCGAATGGCGTCGAGTGCACTCAACACACTCGATGCTTTGTCGAATGGCGTCGAGTTCACTCGACTCACTCGACGCTTCCCGAGCCTAAGTCAATTCTTTTGACTCAAAATGCGTATGAGGAGCCTAGCGCGAAATAGGATGTTACACCCGCCGCAACAAGCTATGTCGATCGATCGATCGAGAAAGAGGTAGATGAAGAGGAGGAGCAGTAAGAAAAATGAAGAATATGCCCGTAGAAGGGCGAAGGGAGGAGGTGGTGTTGCCTTACTGTGATTATCATCAGGAGGAAGGTCACACAATGTCCACCTGCCCGGAGTTTCTGGAAGTCTGTAGGGCGAGAGGCTCGAGAGAGCAACAACCTCCTATGCAGATTGAAGAGGTGACCGAAGCACTCGAAGAAGAAGATCGGTGTGTAGATCAGGCATATGTGGGTGCCTGAGAAGGGATCGGGGTGAACTACGGAGGGGTGGGGATCAAGGCCATCTGCAGGGCAAGCCTCCATATCATGTATCGTCAGAGAGTTGCTTCGACATCTAAGCCCCACCCCCGGAGGAGAGGATCACCTTTTCCCAGAAGGATATGCCGGACTATGAGGATCCGTTCTGCCATCCAGTGGTGATCTAGATAGTCATTGAGAACTTCACCGTCTCCCGGATCCTCGTTGACAATGGGAGCTCGGTCAACGTCATCTTCAAAAAGACGTTCGGCGAGATGAAGGTGGAGGAGAGAAGAGTGCTAGCCTTAGATGGGCCGATGTTTAGGTTCTCAGGGGAGAGGAAGGAGATGGAAGGGGGAGTCAGGCTCTATGTGACCTTGGGGAGACAGTCCCAGAACTATCGGTTCGTCATCGTTGACGCTCTGAGCAGCTACAATGCGATCTTTCGATGGCCCCTCAATAGGGCATTCTGGTGCATCCCCTCCTCATTCCACTTGTGCCTGAAGCTCAACGTAGGAGGAGTCCAGGTCAGGGTGGGTGCGAGGAGACCCAAAGGTAGCAAGGCAATGCTACGTGCCCAATATAAACACCATCTCTTGGCATGAGAAGGCTGAGGAGATGGACAAGTACTTGAAGGACCATGCTCAGTTAAAGGCTGTAGAGGCTGTGGTGGATAAGGAGGTCCTCACTCAGGAGGGGAGGACGAAAAAGGTGAAGATCAATAAGGAGCCCAGCCTAGAGGACCGGGAGAAGATCCTTGCATGGATATAGTAGAACGTGGGCATCTTTACTTATAGCACAACAGGCATGCTGGGGATCGATATGAACGTGGTATGTCATCGTCTCAACCTCGACCCAAGTGCCCACCCCATCCTATAGAAGAGAAGGTTCGTTGCCGACAAGCTGGCTATAAATCACTCTACGTTTGCTAGAATGAGGATGATTTAGTCAGATATAAAGTCGCCAAAAAGACTAAATAGGCAGTAGGTAAAGCAAGAAGTCAAGCTTATGAAGAATTTTATAAGCGACTAGATAGCAAAGATGGAGAGCGTGTCATATAAAAAATTGCTCGAGATAGAGAAAGAAAGACAAGAGATTTAAGTCAAGTAAAATGCATAAAGGATGAGACATATACAGTTTTGACGGATGATGTGGATATTAAAGAACGATGGAAAAGATAATTTAATCAACTCTATAATAAAAGAAAAGAAAATGAATTGAACTTGAAAGAGTTAAGTAAATTAGAGGAGTGCAAAATATAACGTTTTTTCGTAAATTCAAGTATCAGGGGGATATAAGAACATAACGTTTTATCGTAAAATTCAAGTATCAGAAGTAAAAGATGCTCTAAATAAGATGAAAAATAGAAAGGAAGTTGGGCCAGACGATATACCCATCGAAGTATGGAAATATCTAGAAAATGAAGGAATTTTGTGACTTACATATTTTTTTAAATAAAATACTGAAGTCAAAGAGGATGTCAGATTAATGGAGAGAAAGTATCTTAGTACCTTTATATAAGAATAAATGAGATATACAAAATTGTGTTAGTTACAGAAGAATTAAATTGATGAGTCATACCATAAAACTATGAGAACGAGTAATAAAAAAAAATAAAGACGAGAGACTAACATCTCGGAGAAACAATTTGGATTCATACAAAGGAAGTCGACCATGAAAGCTATACATCTCTTGAGGAGACTCATTGACAACTATTGAGAAAGAAAACAAAATTTGCATATGCTGTTTATTGATCTTGAGAAGGCTTATGATAGAGTTCTAAGAGAGATCTTATGGAGAGTCTTAAAATTGTGTTAGTTACGGAAGAATTAAATTGATGAGTCATACCATAAAACTATGAGAACGAGTAATAGAACAAAAATTAAGACGAGAGACTAACATCTCAGAGAAACAATTTGGATTCATACCAAGGAAGTCGACCATGAAAGCTATACATCTCTTGAGGAGACTCATTGACAACTATTGAGAAAGAAAACAAAATTTGCATATGCTGTTTATTGATCTTGAGAAGGCTTATGATAGAGTTCTAAGAGAGATCTTATGGAGAGTCTTAAAAAAGAAAGGTGTAAATATATCATATATTGACATAATCAAAGATATGTATACAAATTCAGTGACAAGGGTGAGGACATCTGGAGGATTAACACAAGAATTCCCTATTACTGTTGGATTGCATCAAGGTTCAGCTTTAAGCCCTTATCTCTTTACTCTTATCTTAGATAAGCTCACCAGACATATCCAACAAGCAATACCTTGGTGTTTATTATTTGTGGATGATATCGTTTTGGTTGATGAGAAGCGCGAGGGTGTAAACACAAAACTTGAATCTTGGCGGGATACTTTAGAAAAAAAGGGTTTTAGGTTGAGTACAGCAAAGGTGGAGTATATGGAGATTAAATTTAGCAGTACAAGAAGGACAAATGACTTCGTTATTAAGTTGGGTGATCAAAATATTTCCCGTACTGAGTGTTTTAAATATCTTGGATCGATAGTTCAAAAAGATGGAGGTATTGATAAAATCCAAGCGGGTTGGTTGAAGTGGAGAGGCACGTCAGAGATCTTTTGTGATCGTAAAGTACCACAAAAACTTAAGGGCAAGTTTTACTGTACTGCAATTAGACCCGCGATACTCTATGGTTCTGAGTGTTGGGCAGTGAATTGTGTACATGAGCAAAAAATGGGAGTTGCGGAGATTAGAGTGCCTAGGTGGATGTGTGGACACATGAGATTGGATAAAATTAGGAATGAAAGTATCAGGGATAAGACAGGAGTAGCACCAATTTTAGAGAAGATGTTAGAAGCTCGTCTAAGATGGTTTGGATACGTACAAAGGAGACCATTAGAGGCACCTGTTAGGCGTTGTGAGAGTCTAGTCACTTGACATGTTAGACGAGGGAGGGGTAGACCAATAAAGACTTGGAATGAAACTATAAAGAAAGACATGATGTACTTAGGCATTAGTGAGATTATGACAAAAGATAGGGCGCAATGGCGACAAAAGATCCATATAGCCGACCCCATTATAGTGGGATAAAGGCTTGGGTGTTGTTGTTGTAACGTTGCTGTCAATTTAAATTATTTTACCAGGAATATGTATTGTAGTTCAAATACACAACTTCACATCATTCCAATTACAATCCAGAACTTTGATCATAATTATATATTTTCATGGATTATTAAGAATATTATATCTAAAATTATTTCTAAAATATGTGCATTGATTCCACTGCCCGGGGAAAAAATGTAGCTTTGGGGAAGGAGGTGGAATTATTCCTTTACTAGAATGAATACGAAAGTAGTCAAATTTATAAGAGAAGAGAAATGGAAGAATATAAAGATGTTTAAGAGAGAGAGGGATAGATCTAGTTGTAATCTATTGAAGTCTTCAATGATACATTGAGATCCATCGGACTTGACTGTCATGATCGAGAGCTAGGTTTTTATGTTTCATTCCTCATGATACTTTTTACACTCTCCTCTCCATACGAAATATTTAATTAAAATGAATTTTGTGTGTTCTACTCCACCTAAAGTCAAAGAAGCATAACATATTAAAGCACTCGATCTCACTATTTCAGGAGTTAGGAGGAACCAGAAGCAAAAGACATTGAGAGAGAGGGAGAGAGCAAGGGGAACCCCTAAACATTGCAATGAATACAAAAGTTTTCATATTTAGCAATTGTGTGAATAGATTTTAGTTAACTCTATGGAAATATTGGACTGTGAATGAAATATAAGACTACAAATAATTTTTTGGACTATATAATACATGTAGAAAATATGGGTGCTAACATCATCATATTTAAAATTTAGATTATTTTGAATTATGCAAAGTTTTTCACGTTAACAAAAAAATTCCAAAAAAATGCATAGAGAAGCAAAGGAAAAAAATCATGAATTCAGTTCCTAAAGTTTGGGGCCTTTAAGAAACTAGTCCCAAAGCTTTAAACATTAAGATTTTGGTATCAAAGGTTTAATATCTTTAAAATTTTAATTTGTAACCTCAAACATAAACATAGACTTAAGTGACATTTAAATGGTGATTAGGAGAGAGAACCCAGCCCAACCCAACCTAACTCAGAACAGCCCAGCCCAACCTAACCCAGCCCAGCCCAGCTCAGCCCAACCTAACCCAGCCCAACCAAGCCCAGCCCAACCCAACCTAACGAAGACGAGTATATTTTCTTCTAAGGCTCTGTTTGACAACCCGGCCGGGCGCCTTTCTGGCGGGGACGATCCAGAGTGGAGGCGTTCGGAAAACCGTCGCGAGCTCCGTTTTAGAATGGCAGGCGTGAAAGGGCGATTTCTGGCCGTTTTGGCGCCGGCCATCCGAGCACCAGCGGTCGTTTCAACCGACCGTTTTGATCTTTGTTTAATTAATTTCCTGCAGGCTTCCTCCGCGTACCTCCTCCCAGCAGGGCTTCCACGACGTTCCTCCCCCAGTAGGGCTTCCACGACGTTCCTCCTCCCACCGTTCGTCCTCTCGCAGGGCTTCCGCGACAAGCTTCTGCAAGGGCTGCGGGGACGAGAAGCATTAATGAAGGACGATGCATTAATGCTCCGGGAAAATGAAAAGCATAGTTATTAATTGCAAGCCAAATAATGTTAAATTTTATTAAATGTTTGATTTAGTAATCATAGTTATACACTTATATTGTTATATACTTGTAATTATACACTTATATTGTTATATACTTGTAATTATATACTTACATAATTTGATTTAAAGTTATATAATTTTTACTCCTATAGACAGGAGGTTACTCAAACATAACCTCAGTTCGGGCCCAGGCCGGGCCATTAAAACTTTCCCGGGCCGGGCCGGGCAGCCCGGGCCGGGCCGGGCAAAGCCCGGTTTTAAAAATACAGTTTAAAATTTCCCCAGCCAGCAACCAACGGCTTTTGAACTTCTCCCTTTTAAAACCTATAAATTCCCCCCCCTCCCCCCTCCTTTCTTCCTTTCACCCTCCCACCCCCTCTCTCTCTCTCAACTCTATTTATTTTTTCTCGGCTCCAGTATTTTAAGGCTCCATTCGGCGCGGAGCAAAAGGCGAGGTGGTTCGGCGGTGGCGGGTCGAGCCAAACAAGCTCCGGCGGGTGGAAACGAAGTGTCGGCAGCGAGAGCTCGAACTGGAGGGGGGAGTACATTCACCAAGTTGCTGCTCCAAACAAAGCTTTTTGGGGCTTTTTTCAAGGCGGGCGGGTGGAAACGGAGCAAACGCCGCCAGATGTTCATTTGTTCACCCTCCTTCCGACGGCATTTGCCCAAAACGGAGCAGCAAAACGCCCAAAAACAAATAGTAGAGCCCAGCTCCATATGGTTTTAATTAGTAATAAAAAAATTCCAGTTTTGGGTTTAGTTATTTTGTAGTGCCGACGGATTCCTCTCCAAATGAGTTTCATGGCGAAACCTTCTTGCTCAGATGGCAAGAAGCGGTCCAGAGACGAAGAGACTCACCCTGATGAGGGTGACCGAAATGAACTGGATGGACTAGGTGAGATCGCGCATTCCTTTAGGATGCCCTAGTTGAACTCCGGTGATTTCTTTCTGCTTCAGTGCACGATGTTACTCTTCTTTTGAATGAAAAATATTGGATAATCCTGTGTACTAGTTTGATTATAAGGCAAAAGTAGTCGGCTAATGATGAGTGATGCAGGAATCATTTAGTTTACTTATTGCAAAAGTAGTCATCTTTTCTTCTACAGGCAGATAGATCATCCTCATCCTCATCTCTTCATGTCCATATATTTTATTAGACATTTTTTAATTTTGGTTTTTTGGCACTCTGCACCCTTGAAATACTCTCTTTTGGCACTTTGCATTCCGAATTTTTAAAATCGACACTTTGTGCACCCCATAATTATAGATTTTTGGCACATTGCACCCCATGGATGAAATTTTAGGGGTATTTAGGTCCGGACACCATCCAAAATGCTCATTTTGATACTTTATAAATAGCCAACATAAGATAGTTTGGGGGTGCAAAGTGCTAAAATGAGCATTTTGGGTGGTTCTGGAACCTAAATATCCCCAAAATTTCAGCTTTGGAGTGCAAAGTGGCAATTTTAAAAATTCGGGATGCAAAGTGCCAAAATAGGACAATTTGGGGGTTCAAAGTGCCAAAATAGGACAATTTGGAGGTGCAAAGGCCCAAAAAGCCTTTAATTTTTTTCTTATATTGTAAGTAATTAAGTATGTAATAAGAAGGGGAACCTTGGTGCACCGGTTGAGGTGTTGCCGTGTGACCTTGAGGACACGGGTTTGAGTCCTGGAAGCAGCCTCTTGCAAAGATGCATGGTAAGATTTGCCTATATTTCACCCTTGTGGTGGGATCCTTCCCCGGACCCCTCGCTGCACGGGGATGCCTTCGTGCACGGGCTGCTACTTATTGTAAGTATGTAATAAGTGCACATTATTTTGATCCTTTGCTGGTTTTGAATACTTTAGCTATGTATTTAAGAACCATCTTGTACATAAAAGTGCTATATGTTTTAATGAATCTGTTGAAGAAATGTTAAAATTAAGGCATGCTTGTTTGAATCTTCTTGTTCTCTTTGTCCTCTCTCTGATTTGTGTATCTGCCCTCTCCATTTTTCTGCTTTAAGGTTATGTACCTTATTTTTCAACTCTATTAGTTCGAGTGATTGCTATCTCCCAAGAAGTCTGGATCAACATATTATGCTACTCATCTATTGACACTTAGTATCAAGTCTCGAGGGAAGAAGAAATAGCGCCACAACTGAACAAAACTATTTCACTGACTCAAGGCTGGGTGACCTATCCATGACAAATAAAACTCTACAGTAGCTCATCTATGATGATTAGTGTTGAGGTAAAAGTGTTTCAACTCTACACCCATTGTAAATAAAAAGAAGGGGGGCACCGTAAGTGGAAGGGTACACCGAGTCTCAAGTGTTTGGGACGAGTACAAGGATACTGTAAATGGCGAGAACGGGCATTGCACAATGCGAACCTTTAGTTGTGCGTGATTTTATTGTTTGAAAATTTGTTTCAGCGAGGTTACAAGTATTTTCAATTATGAAGCACCGATACTTCAAAATGCCTAACATGTCGGTGTCAGCTCGTCCGACTCTCTGACACTCTCCGACACTCGTGTCGGAAGTCCAAAACACTAGCTCACGCGGGACTCGCGTGCCCCGATCAATCAGAATCGCATGTCCTTGAGCTAACTACTCATGGTGAGGCGGGAGACAATTTGTTTTGGAAGTGCAACTTTTGTGAAAAATTATTTATAAGTTCATATACAAGAGTGAGATTATATTTGTTAATGATTGGTGGAAAAGAAATTGAAAAGCGTGTAAAAGTCTCAAAGAGCGATCAATTTAAGGTTTAAAAACTAGAAGAGGTGGTTAATGTTAGAATAACGAGTCTTGCTCGTAAAAAGTGTTTTTCCCACTTATAGCATTTCAAGTAGTGATGGTGGATCTACTAGTGGAGTGTATATTTTTTTTTCTAGAAAAAAGAAGATTGAAAGTGAGGGAAAAAGTTTTCTTGAGAATTCATTTTTTTTAAGTGATGATTTATAATGGTAATGTATTAATGTTCTATCATTTTTTGACCTTTTGTTAAGTTTTGCATTTGAATATTTGATGAGTAATATTTAAACATGACTTAGTTTATTTGAATATTTGTTAATTGTTCATTTTTTAGTTTTTATTAAATGTTATAGGATTTTCATAATTATAAAAAATAAATATTTAATATACGTGTCCCAGCGTGTTGGAAACTTGGAATATGATATTTTTTGAGAATTGACGAGTCACGTGTCATGCCGCGTGTTAATGTCGGTGCAACATAGATTTTCAATGCTCCAAGTGAGTACCCGCAAACGTCATTTTTGGGTATGCGAGTACTTTGGAGGTTCTGGAGCAAGTTCCGATGCTCTTACAATTATTGTTCATGACCTATTTATAGGCAACATGCGGTCTGCACGCCGACATCCACTAAAAAGATGGGCTACCCGCTTACAAATTTGGGTAAAAATAGAGAAAAAATTGTAAGTACATAGAGTGGAGAGGATTGTCGAGTTCGTCCATATTGTAGGCGAATGCGATTTGATGATCAACGACTACTTCTGAATGATCAACGAGTTATAGTTGATGGCCGACGAGATACTTTATAGTTTTATGAGTCAGACTTTAATGGAAACACATGTCATTTCATTTGATAATTACGACTACTGTGGAACTTTGGTAGACATGATCCCCGTATTTTTTCAAAGCGTAGACAAAAGATTTTGAAAAAATTAGTGTCTGCGAGTTCCATCCCGCCTTAAATACCCCGCACGTCTGTATAGAAGTCGATCATTTGAATGAAATATCAGTATTAACAATGACGCGATTCTCTCTGATAGCAGTACACGTATTTCTAAAAGGCATGGCGGGTGGCATATTTTCAACTTTGGTTGACCTTCACGCTCGCAATTTGGCAAAAATTGAAACTTCCAAGAAGTTGGCCTCTCCGATGGTGGGTGAGTCGGTATGGAACGCGAGTACTCCTGCTTTATCTGGCATCTCCAATGTTCGATATTACTGCTTCAGCTTCCTCCAGAATGAGAACCCCCTTAGTTTGTGAGACTGTGGTAGTGCCTGTGAGCTCCTCTTGTATTTCAGATAGTACATTATTTAACCATCATCTTGGCTTGGATCCTCTGCAGGGTGTTTTTTTTTCTAATCTTTCAGTAGCGGCGACAATGAGGAAGGGAGTTCTAAGGCATTTACGATTCCCAGATCGGAGGAAGCACTAAGGCATGCAGGTCTAGAGAATGACCTATGCAATAACCATTACTCTAAAGGATAGAAGGTGTAATTTTATTCTCCACATAGGGACAATATATAGGACAAAGCACCCAACACCGATTTCCGATATTAAACTATTGAATAATAATAACTCTAACACTCCCCCTCAAGGGGGGGATTGCCCATAAAACGAGGTAAAAGAAGGTTGGCGACAAAACAACAGAGCCCAACCGCGTCAAAAAGGGCAAGAGCCACACGACTTTGGTCCAAAAACCGACCATGACCACGATCGCGGAAACTCAACCACGAAAGACCAAACCAACCCTACCAAATCGAGAGAAAACTCAAACACAAACAACATCCCCTCTGTGTGACCAAAAATCAGTCGCCGTTAACAAACATTCCCCCTCACGTGGAATACAAAAAGAAGCTGACTGTGTTGTAACTCCCTCTCACGGCTGGTGTGGGACCCTCGTCGGGTGCATGAGTCTAAGAAAACTCCTATAACAACAACTAGAAAAAACATCAACTTAAAAAAATGGATGCGGCAAAGACGCGGGCAGTGACAACGGTGGCTGCACGACATAGAGAGCTGCCGGGCCGGACTTCTCTTGCAAAAGAAAAGGCCACACTAGCTACAGAGGAGGAGGAGGAGGTGACCGCGAGAGAAGCTAGCCGAAAAAGAAGCTGGGGAGGTTGCAAGAAAGATGACGGTCCTCTGAAAGAAGAAGGAATTTTATTCTTCCACAGAATATATAGGACTTATATCAAGACACCCAACACCGATACGGTGTGGGACTAAACTCAACAATATTAAACTATTAATAATAATAACTCTAACAACTCTAAATGGAAGGCAACAAAGAATGTCGCTCTGTCAAATCCCCTCTCTAAAAACCAGCAAGTGGCATAGTGAATAAGACGCGGACAGTGCTGGGTTCTGCTTCTCTTGCAAGAAAAGGCCACACTAGCAAGAGGAGGAGGAGGTGACAAGGAAGAAAATGACAAAGAAGAAGGAAGAGGAGACTGAGGAAGCGACAAACAATAAATAGGTAAATAGGTAGCGAGGAAGGGAGAAGTTGAGCAAGCTGCAATTAAATTAGCCGAGGAGACGACGAGGAAGATGGAAGAAGAATAAGCGGCAAGGAAGCCAACCAAGGGAAGCAATGAGAAAAGACGCTGAAGCTGCAACATATAAGACTCTGAAAATAAGGGCAGAGTAGGAATTCGCTGTCGCTAAGACTGTTGTTGCTAAAGAAAAAGTGATGCAGGAGGCGGCGAGAGCTGAAGTCTCTCAGAACGAGTCTCTGCAGCTCCGGTAGGAGTTGAGAAAGAAAAAAAAAATCGATAAAGCTCGGAGAATGAGCAAGATTGAGATCAAAACGTAGATAATTATGTTCTTGTTGGCCTAGAGTAAGAAGGGTTCCCTTGGCTCTCAGGATAAGACCTCGCTGAAGAATAGTTTTTTTATTCTGGAGGAAGGCACAATCTTTACAGGAGATGTCTTGAAGCGACGTCGTCTTGACAAGGAAACCACAAAAAAAAGAAAGCCCGTTTCCGTTGATGCTGGCCATCAATGAAAACCAGTTTAACCGGGGGAACTGTCAATAGCTGAGAAAAACGTTCCTCTTGCTGTTAGTGGTGATAGTCCTCGAGATCCTGCGAGTACAATCGATATGCTTGTATTTTTGTTGCGGCTGTTTTTTTTCGATTACTGATTCTTTTTCTTGGGGTCTTTGTAATGTAGCTTCAAGATTGAATCTGGATGATGCTCTATGAAAAGGTCATTCTGCTGAGAATTTAAGTGAGTTATGGTGGGCAATGATGGTCTGTGGAGGTGTGTCCAAAGCACGGAAATAGAACTAAGACAACACTCTGAAGAAATTGCACACCTGTCGGGTGGTCTCAAGATTCTCATGGACAAGCAATCGCTTCCTCCCCAACCCTCGGTACCGAAACCTGCAAGTATTACTGTAAGCTTACAAAGTGTTATAAAGAAGGATGCGGGGAGGCTTCATGCTCTAATTGGCAATTGCGCATTTCCATCATCACATAACTCCATAAGATCTCATTGTTTCCCAGATGACATATATCATTGCTCATATGAGGCGCGAATAATTTCTTTAAATTTTTGTAGTATGGATTTACTGTAATAATACTATGTATGTTGATTTCATGAATTCTCTTTTTTAATTTTAATAGGAATTTCTCTTGCTTAGCAACTACGAGTGTTCTTATGCCTTTCTATTGAATAATCATGAACTAAGTGGCTAGTATTCCCAAATACTTTCCTCCGCGGTTACGAGTTCGTTTATCCGATGTTTCATTTTTTGATACAATCATTCTATAAATAACGTTCCTTCTTGTTTTCATTTTACGCCCCTTTTGAGTTTTGATGAAGAACAGGTGTTGGCGAGCTCCATACATGGTAGGAAGTCGCAGAAGGGGAAAAGCTTAATGTCCAAAAGACCAAGAATTGTGGCATGGTATTTGGGACATACTTGCAAGCCACTGTCCACAACTGCAAATGCACTCAAATTTTTTTGTAGATCATACCCTTTACCCTAAGGAATAACTGCGAGATTGCCGGTGGTTAAATAACATATCAACAAGTCTACAGAAGGAGTCATCCCCATTCCTTTTGATGACTTCAGTTATAGTCTGCGATGATCCTTCTTGCCGGAATTCGCAGTAGTATATAATCATTATGATGTTGTTCCAGCCTAGATAGTCCTTGTCTTGTATCTCATATTGACAGCATTCACGTAATACCTTTGACTGGAGAAGATGTAATATGAAATTTTCTTGAAATCTATTTTTCGCCAGGTCTCACAAGGTGCCATGATATTTTTCGGAGTAAATCGGCTGCGAATTTTCAACCTCCCTAATAACGTCCACCTCTGGCCACAACATTTCTCCCCGTTTCCAGGCGACTTTGGTCTTTTGGTATGAAACCCCCAACGAGAGTTGATGAAGATTTCACAGCCATGAATTACGAATGGGTCGAGACGGAGATTGCCGATTTTATAGCGAACAATCCTCTAAACGTTGAACCGTATCTTTCACGAATAGATGAGATGATGGATTATGATCCTTCCCATGATAAATTAAGGTACTTCATAACTATTCGCGGAACCTTCAACGAGTTCTAATTTTTTATAACCAAGCTTACTCTTCCAACAATAGACCATAGTAGCGTAAGGGATATTTTGATCCCCAGAATGACCTTGAGGTTGAGGCAATAAGGGAAGCCCGTAGGGTAAGAAGACACTGATATAAACGAGGAAAAATGCCAAAGGATCCAAGAGCATGGCGAGTCTTCGAGGGCTTAGCAGCGACGAGGTTCATGGCCTCTAGGGGAAGTATCGTTAGCGGGTATTGGACACCTCCCGATACTGCCGAAAATGTTGTGGGTTCAGCGAGAAGGCCGTTGATTCTTTGGTATGAAGCGAAACAAAGGTTCTCTATGAGTTCGCTAAATAGGACTGTGAGCTAGCTAGCGCCAGCGGTAACTGTTACTGCCGGGCTGCAGCCTAAATGGTATGAGATCTGCGCGCATCCGTCCATGAATGGTAAACACGTTCCTTATTATAGGAAACCATTATCGCATCCGCGATAGGGTTATCATGCCGCGTTAGCTCCATATACGCTCCTTTCATTGGATTGATTTCTTGCTCCATATTACTCCTCAATTAGTTGTTGATTGCTAGGCTTGCCTTGAAGTTACCGCCACGCATTAGCGTTATCGCCGCGCGTTAACTTCTTTACTATTTGGCTTCAGTGCCCCCGCCAATGCTTTCACTTGAATGTGTTGTGACAGCTGTCCCATTGACACGATCGTTACTGCCAGCAGTAGGTGCTATCGCCAGCAGTAGGTGCTTCCGCCAGCAGTAGGTGCTACCGCCAGCAGTAGGTGCTACCGCCAGCAGTAGGTGCTACCGCCAGCAGTAGGTGCTACCGCCAGCAGTAGGTGCTACCGCCAGCAGTAGGTGCTACCACCAGCAGTAGGTGCTACCGTTGTGCCGTAGGACTTTCTTCAAAGCATCGTTTCTATTCTTGCATCACATTTCATGCACGCTTTCAGAGTGGTATTGTGCATGTATTTCCTGCACACTATAAACATAAGACAAGCGTGATCAAATAGATAGTGAGATTTGTTATTCTCAAATCAAGAGGTGCGAAACACGTGTTTCAACATAGACTCGCTATGCTCCTTTGCAGTATGAGGCATTTACAAATATAGCCGATCCCACTATAGTGGGATAAAAGGCTTGAGTGTTATTGTTGTTGTTTGATGACAGTTGTAGGATATGAAACATTTTCAAATATTGTTAACTTATGATTGAGATGATAGTCACTTGCAATGTTCATTAAGCCTAATGATGCAGGCTTGCTATAAGTTTAAAATATTCTGAAGTATTTTTTTCCGGCTAGTAGTGACATTACTATCCTCAAATATTCTGAAGTATTTTTTCAGACACATGAACTTTTCATTATTTATGGTTTTGACTATCAACATTATCATTGAAAGTATCACAGATATTCTTTACCCTACTTGAGTATACCATAGTTCAACAGCTATATTTGATTTAGTCCTGAAATTGTTTATTAGCTCCCTGATTTTGTTTTAGCGCTTTCGGAAATATGTTCTATTTCTAGAGAAAATGTACCTTTTTTGCTTTTATGCTCAAATTCAACCAAGGGCATTTTCCTATCAACAGGTATTGAAGCTATAATTTTAGAAAGATAGTACAAGTCGTATTTTTTTTGATTATATTCCTAAATGTTCATGTCAGTGCAGAAGGCAAGTTCACATTTACCGACACATTAATAGCGCTCAGAATGATGCATGCACAATTTCCAAAAACAGAAAAGGTGCAATTTTCTTGTTCTGATTGATTAACTGAATGAATTGACTGTTCATTTAATCATGCAAATACATGGTCCCCCATCTCCCCATCCCCACCAGTATATATATATATGTCATGTGTGTGTGTGTGCATTTTTTTTGAAGAACCATATAAAAAAGCTCATGCAAAAACCCATGTTTCTAATGTATATGTTAGAGAATATGAGAGAAAACGATGTAAAAGCCCATGTATAAGGCCCATCTATATGCCCGCTTATTCTTTATTCTATTAGTCCAACATCTCTTGTATATGATTCTTTCTCCTTCTCTTCTCCTCCATATTTGTACTCTCTCTTGTATTTTGGTTATGACAAAATATATACAAGGTTTGGCTCTAAGTTTCTACATGGTATCAGATGCTATCCGATCCTGAGCGGATACCCATTTTGTAACCGCAACTATCCATGCGGCTTCTTCCCTTCTTCCCGCTGCTGTTCCGCGACCTCCTCTATTTTGACCGCCCCCTACTCCTCTCTCAGTGGCTTCCACCTCTCTTCCCCGCCCTCTCTCTACTTTTATAGCCCTCTTCTCTCTGACCGGTGGGACCCTCCCCCCCGTCCCTTCCCGCTGTCCGCTCTTCTACCCGCTGCGGGTTGCCTTGCCGCTGCAGATTGCCTAGCCGCTGCGGGTTGTCTTGCCGCTAAGGGTTGTCTATTCGCTGCCTCTTGCCGTTGCTCCTTGCTGCTGCTTCTGGTCGCTGCCTCTTACCGTTGCTCCTTGCCGCTGCTTCTGGTCGCTGCCTCTTGCCGTTGCTCCTTGCCGCTGCTTTTGGTCGCTGCTTCTAGTCACTGCCTCTGTCCGCTGCTTCTGGCTGCTTTGTTTGGTCGTTCGACCTCTCCTTCTCACTGCGGTCTCGCCTATCTGCTGGCCCTTGGGAATTTCTTCTAATCGCTGCGGTCTCGCCTTAACCGCTGCTTCTGTCTGCAGCGGCCTGTTGTTCTGCTCGCCGTGCGCTCTCTTAGCCGTGACCTCTCTTACCTTATCCTTCTCGCCGCGGTCCCGTCCTAACCGCTAGCCTGGTGTTCTGCTTGGCGAATTTCTTCTAATCGATGTCGTCTCGCCTTAACCGCTGCTTCTGTCCGCTGTTTCTGGCCCTTGGCGATTTCTTCTACATCGCCGCGACGGTCTCTGTTCGCAGCGGCCTGGTGCTCTGCTCGTCGCACGATCTCTTTGCCGCGGCCTCTCTACCGCACACTCTTTTAGCCACAACGGCCTTGTCTTCTAACCGCTCGGCTAGTTTTCCCAGTCGCCGTTCTTGGCGTTGTCCGCATGGCTTCCGACTCCCCTACTGCTTCCGATTCAACTACTCTTCCCAGACATCCTCGTGTTGCTCCCTTGGAACTTTGTGATGAATTATGTATTACCACCATTTCTCTCCGTGGCAAACCAAATTTTGTTGAATGGGTTTACTCAGTTCGCCGTGTGCTGCAAACTAAAGGTCTTCTTCATCACCTGACAAGGCCTCCTCCCACTGAACCTACTGATGAGTGGATCTGAGACGATGGGCGTATCCAATCTTGATTTCTCAATTCTCTGGACACTGAGCCGTATCGAATGGCCATGTATCACGAGACGGCCCACGCTATGTGGACGGACCTTCATTCTCTCTACTCCGGGAAGGACAGTCTTCAACGCTTATTCGACATTCTTACCGTTCTTTAGTCCCTCGACCCTGGAGCTACTGGTGACTTGACGTCCTTTGTTACTCGGGCTAAAACTCTTGTGGAGGCTTGGATCCAGCACTAGCCACCCACCACGGACTTGGTTACTCAACGACATCAGAAAGAAGCAGTTGAGATTGTTATGATGATGACCCGTGTTCCACCACATCTTCATAGTGTCCGCGCTCATATTCTATCTTCCGCTATTACTCTGTCCCTCTTGGACGTTTACTCGATGCTTCTGAAAGTTACCCCTCCACCAGATGCTCCGCCTCTCTTTCCAGCTCTTCTTTAGCAACCCGTGGCTACTCTTGCTCCTTCTACTCACGGTCACCTGGCTCGTGGAGGTCGCTAGTCTCGGGGACGAGGTCGTGGTGGCCGCACTCTCTTCAAGTGCTCTCACTGCGGCAGGGATGGTCATCCGGAGGCCACTTGCTACCGCAAGCATGGTCTGCCCCCTCACCTTGCTGCTTCAGCTACTCCCACACCTCCCTCTGCTACTAATGAGGATATTGTTGCTCTACGTGCTCAACTCCATCAGCTTCAAGGGATAGTTAGTCGCTCCTCTGGTTCAGTGGACTCGATCTCAAATGAAGGTATATCTTGCCTCTCACACAACTCTTGCTGGATTGTGGATTCGGGTGCTATGCATCATCTCTCTCCGCAGAAGCCGCCTCAATACTTAGATCCTGCTTATCCCAAGTTCATCACTGTGGCTAATGGTGACACGGTCCCGATTTCTGGCACAGCTCATCTGCCTCTTACTTCTTCCCTCTCCTTATCCTCGGTTCTTCATGTTCCAGGATCCCCTTTCAATCTACTTTCTGTTAGCTGTCTTACACATGATCTTGATTGTTGTGTAACCTTCTCATGCTCTTCCTTTGTTGTGCAGGATTGACTAACGTAGAATATACTTGGTAGGGGGCGACTGTCTAACGAGTTGTATCTTCTCGATGTTCCTCCCGGTGCTCTCACCACTCTCCTCCACTAATTGACATTGTCGTCTTGGGCATGCTCCTCTTCCGATTCTCAAGAAAGCTCTTCCAATTGTTCCCCTTCAGGAGTTTTTTTGTGAATCATGTATTTTTGACAAACAATACCGTGTATCTTTTACTTCTCCTTGTACTCGAAGCGATACCCCTTTATCTTTAGTGCATTCTGATATTTGGGGACCATATAAGATCCCTAGTATTTTTGGTTATCGCTATTTTGTAACATTTTTTGATGATTACTCGCGGGTTACTTGGTTGTACTTACTTCGTGATCGTACCAAACTCACCTCCACGTTCCGTACATTTCTTACGGAAACTCGTACCCAGTTTTCAACGTGTGTAAAAATTCTCCGTACTGACAATGCTCGTGATTATACTGGTCGCATCTTCTCCAATCTATGCGCCGAGTTTGGTATTATTCATCAGACTTCGTGTGCCTATACCCCTCAACAGAATGACGTAGCGTAACGAAAAAATCGCCACCTTCTTGATGTTTCCAGATCTCTCATGATCCAAATGCAGGTTCCTCCTCTCTACTGGAACTTTGTGGTTTTCACTGCTTGCCACCTCATCAATCGCATGCCCTCGTCTATCCTTCACTTTGTGGCTCCCGTCACTCTCCTTTACCCATCCAAGACTCTCTTCTCTCTTACTACTCGTGTGTTTGAATGTACATGTTATGTCCATCACCTTGGTCCTCCAAATGACAAGTTAGCCCCTCATACTACCAAAACTATGTTTGTTGGGTACTCTCGCACTCAAAAGGGGTCTGTCTGCTATTACCCTACCACCGGGAAGGTGGTTTTCTTTGCCGATGTCTCCTTTCATGAAGACCAACCATATCACATCAGTGCTACTGATCCTCTTCTTCCTCCTCCGCTACCTCGGCCCACAGTTCCAATTATGTCCTAGCTTCCACCCCTTCTACCTACTCCTCTGCTTCCAATTCCTACACCACCACCACCACCAGTCCTCTCCAAACCTCCTATCATTCAAGTTTACACTCGTCCTCCTCCACATCTAGATGCCCTGCAGCAGCTTCCCTCTACCGGTGTATCCTCGTGGCTTGTTGATTCGACATCATCTTCGACAGCTCATCCCTTGACCAATTATGTCTCTTTACATCGGCTCTCTCCACCTCTTCTTATATTTGCTCTCTCTCTCTCTCTTCTCTCTCTATACCTAACTCTGTGTAGGAAGTTTCCAGCATTGGGTGACGTGTAACCATGGATGAAGAAATGACTGCCCTATGGGGTAATCAGACTTGAGATCTTGTCTTTCTTCCTCCTGGCCGAAGTTGTATAAGTTGCAAGTGGATCTTTACAATCAAGCATACGACGGATGGGGCAGTTGATCGCTTGAAAGCTCGGCTTGTGGCAAGAGGTTTTACTCAACAATACGACCTTGATTATGATGAAACTTTCTCCCCTGTCGCAAAATTAAATTCGGTTCGGGTTCTGCTCTTCTTAGCTGTTCATCGGCAGTGACCCCTTCATCAGTTGGACGTGAAAAATGTCTTTTTGAATGGTGATCTTCTTTGAGACTGTTTACATGAATCAACCGTCGGGTTTGAGACCACGAGGGAGTTTCGTGTATGTTTGCTTTAAAAATCTATCTATGGTCTCAAACAGTCTCCTCAGGGCGTAGTTTGAGAAATTCAGCAAGACAGTTCGTGAGGTTGGTTTCAAACGAAGCTCCGCAGATTTCTCTCTTTTCACTCGTCACCAATCAACCAGGACTGTAATACTACTGATTTATGTGGACGATATTTTGATCACGGGTGATGACTCCACTGAGATACAACATGTTAAACAACATTTAAATTCTGTCTTTTAAATCAAAGATCTGGGAAACCTTCGGTATTTTCTTGGACTTGAGGTTGCACGGAGACCTGATGACTTTGTCTTATCCCAGCGCAAGTATTGCATTGACCTTCTGCAAGATGCTGGCCTCTCAGGGTGCAAACCTGCGGAGACCCCGTTGGAAGTCAACCACAAGTTATGTGCTCAGGGATTTGAGTCTGACTCTCTACTTCCAAATCCGGAATACCATCGGCGTCCTGTGGGAAAACGGATATGCCTAACATTTACAAGACCAAATATCTCATTTGCGGTTGGAGTGGTCAGCCGCTTTATGCACACTCCACGGTTCGGGCACACTTCATGAGCCCGAACCAATACTTCATCCTCATGGATAACAAGCGTGAGAGGATCAAAATGGTCGTATTCATGGAACAATTCTGTAAACTTCAAGTAAGAAACTAAGGGAGAACGATCACCTTTGTGAAGCAAATATATCTTCCATCCTAATTGGAAGATCTGAGTAACATTGCCTCTGCGTGAGTAGGTAGACTCAACTCTCTTCCAAATTCCAATAGCAGTGTCCAAAAACAAATAGTTAAGAGCAATGGACTCCTGCATCATAATTTAGGACATTACTAAGGAGTTTTCAGACTCCTGTTGCATCCAATTTGATGAGTCGTTTTCCTGTTCCCTATTAATGTCATTCACATAACCAAATATTCGATGAGTCTTAAGCGACAAGGCGATGGAGTATGACCACGAGATTTAATTGGAATCACCCAAACGAATGGTAGTAATTCAGGAGTATTATGATCATGACTCGCTCTGAGGGATCTCATGAGAGTAACAAATGCCGATGAGGGAACGAGAGAATCAACACTACTTCGACATGACGATTCAAGAATAAAAAATATGAAAATTACCAAAAATATCTAGGGAATTTTACGGAAATCAAGAGGGTAGTACTAAGTCATCCAAGACCCACGATCCGACCCACAGATCATAGAGAAGTCACACAAATCATGTTAAGGAGAGGAAGATACATCATCACCTTACAAAAGACGAAAAAAGGGAAATAATATTACCTCACCACATAGAGGTGTTTGGCGCCGAACAAGCACAAGGAGATCTCACCGATACAGACGAAGGAGGGCTGAAGAGCTCGTGAAGAGAGAGGCTTGTGGGAAGAAGTGCAAGGATGGGAAGAAGTGCACGGAAGAGTCGTGCGACTGAAAGCTAGGGGCGCACATGAAGAAATGCGTAGAGAAATCCCGCGGGAGTTCACCTAAGTAGTCGCGCGATTGGAGCACCCGCTGGAGAAGACGCAGAGCAGTCACTTGTGCTAGAGACGTGCGAGGTGAGGCGGACGCTCAGTGACGAGAGAGCGCTGATCCGACGAGCGAGCAGGCTAGGGTACTAGGAGTGTTTTCTCTGATACCATGTTGAGAATGAAAAATAGGTTCTATATGATTAATTCAAGTAATCTTCCTTTTATATATAAAGATGTATGAAATATAAGACGACACAAAGTAAAAAAAAACATAACATTAATCATAATTCATAACAGAGGCCAAGAGTTAAATTATGATATGCATCACAAAATCTATTATTATTGTTTGAAAAGACATTGTAAAGGCCCGCCTAATGACCCATTTAGTCTTTTTTTTTCTCTTGTTGTATTAGTCCCACACCATGTATATGGGACTCCTCTCTCCTTCTCCCTCCTATATATATGTACTAATTTATTGTATTTACATACTGAACAAGGATATACAAGGTTTTCTGGTTTTCCTTCATTGATCGTGCTCTTTTCTACATGGTATCAAAGTCACCGATCCTCCTTGGGCGGTCTCTGATTTCTTAACCGCCACCACTTAGGTGGTCTCCTCTTCTCTTCTTTCCGCGGGCTCGGCAAGTTACCTTCTTGCCGGATAGAACTCTTCTATCCGCTCGGTACTCGACGAGTCTCTCTTTCCGCAGACTCGACGAGCTGCCTCCTTGCCGGATAGATTTTTTTCTATCTGCTCGGTTCTCGACGAGTTTCTCTCTCTCTCCTCCTGATTCTCGTGTCTTTCCAGTGCCTTTATAGCCTTTGCTGCTGGGACCCACCTCTTTGCCATCCCGCAATCTGTTTTTGAGTCCGCTGCATCTTTTTCTTTATCGCACGGGGTTATCCCTTCTAATCGTGACGGGCTGTCTTCTTACTCGCGCGGTTTACCTCCTCTTCATCGCGCGATTTGTCTATTCTAACCGCTGCGGCTTCTCTTCTGGATCACACGGTCTGTTTACTCGCACAGTTTGCTCGCACTGCCTCTCGTGGTCGCCACCTCTGTTGCTCGCCCCGGTCTTCTGCGGAGCGCTGCTTTCATCTTGACCGCTGCGTTCTTCCCGCTGCTTTGCACGGTCTGGCTTTTCCTGCTGTTTCTTGTTCTCTCTAGCCGCTGCTCGTACTAGGCGGTCTCCTTGCTTGAGTTTTCTTCCAGCTTGCCCCTGTGTGTTGCGGACTGCCGGTCTGTGTCTATAATCACATCCTTCTCTCTTGCCGACTTCCACTTCTGTTGTGCGGCCTGCTCTTCGCCTTTTCTTTGACTTTCTGGTCGCCGTTCTTTGGCCGTATTGCTTGCCGCCTTCCCGCCGGGTGTGCCCACCTTGTTGCTTGTGCGGTTTGTTCGCCTTGATCGGCTAGCCGTCCTGTGTAACCGGCTGCCCTCTTGCCCATGGATACTTTTCCTGCTACCTCTTCTCCTGTTGCGGGGGCTACTCCTGTTCCTGAACTCCGTGCCGAGTTACTCATCACTACCTATCTCTCTGATAAGAAAGAAAAACTTTTTTAAGTGGGTGCATTTGGTTTGCCGAGTTCTTCAATCAAAAGGATTTCTGCATCACTTAACACAGGATGTTCTCGCTGTCCCTACTGATGACTGACTTCGTAACGATGGGCGCGTTCAAACATGGCTTCTCAACTCTCTTGATGGTGAACCTTCCCGCATGGCCATGTATCACGAGACGACCAAAGCAATATGTGATGAGCTTCATTCTCTTTACTCAAGCAATGATAGTTTCCAACATCTGTATGACATCATTACTGGTCTTCAGACTCTTGATACCTGCGGTGCTATCGACTTAACCTCATTTATTGTTCAGTCCAAAACACTGGTTGAAGCCTGGATTCAGCATCAGCCCCCGACTTTGGACCTCGCTACCCAGCACGCTCACAAGGAAGCAGTCGGTATTGCCATGATGATGACTCGGGTCCCGCCTCATCTTCGGAGTGTTCGGGCTCAGATCTTCTTGTCTGCTATGACTCCCGCATTCTCTGATATATGTTTCCATGCTGCTCAAAGTCTCACCGCCTCCTGATACTACTGGACCTCCCTCCCTGACCCTTCTCCAGCACTCATCTGCGCCATTACTACCTCTCCCTCCTCCTACTCGTGGAGGACGTTCAGGCTCTCGGGGATGGGGTCGCGGTGGCCGTCTGCGGCCTAAGTGTTCTTTTTGCGGAAAGGACAGACACCTTGAGGCGACCTGCTACCGCAAACGTGGTCTTCCTCCGCGACCGACTGCTTCTGTTGCTGCCCCCAGTCCCTCTGCCACTCGTGCTGATCTTGACGAAGTCCCCCTCCAGCTCTAGCAATTTCACTGGATGCTCAGTCACCCGTCTGCCTCTGTTGCCTCCATCTCTAATGAAGATATCTCTTGTCTATCCACTGGTCCACGCTGGATAGTGGATTCAGGTGTCACTCACCATATCACCTCGCTGAAGCCACCTCAATACTTGAATTCTTCATATCCTAAGTGTATCACTGTGGCCAATGACGCTACCGTTCCTGTCTCTGGCTCTACTGCTATTCTTCTGAATTCCTCTATATCTCTCTGTTCGGCTCTTCATGTTCCGGGATTCCCCGTTTAACCTGCTTTCTGTTAGTCGCCTTACTGTCGATTTGAATTGTTCTATCACATTCACCTCTACTTCTTTTCTGATGCAGGATCGACGGACACAAAGTATTATTGGTAAAGGATGACTACAAAACGGGCTCTACCTTCTTGATGTTTCTCCTACCATCCTCTCATCAATTTCCTCCGTTGATTGACATTGGCGTTTTGGGCATGCTCCTCTACCGGTCCTCAAGAAGGCCCTTCCTGATATTTCTCTTCCGCCTTTTACATGTGATTCATGTATTTTGGGAAAACAACATCGTTCATCTTTTCCTCCTAATTGTACTTGGAGCTCCGCTCCTTTTATTTTAGTGCACTTTGATGTTTGAGGCCTGTACAAAATTCCTAGTATATCTTGGCTATCGTTACTTTGTTACCTTTATTGATGACTACTCTCGGACGATATGGTTATACTTATTACGTGATCGCTCAGAGCTTTCCTTTGTGTTCCGGGCTTTCATTCTTGAAACTCGCACACAGTTTTCTGACAAAATCAAAACTCTCCAAACTGATAATGTTTGCGAATACATTAGACATGAGTTTGCCAATATCTGCTCTGAATTCAGAATTATTCACCAGACTTCATGTGCCTATACTCCGCAACAAAACTGCGTCGCCGAACGAAAAAATAGACACCTCCTTGATGTTGCTCGCTCCCTCATGATTCAAATGCAGGTCCCCAAGGTATATTGAAACTTTGCTCTTTCGACAGCATGCTATCTCATTAACCGTCTCCCTTCCTCCGTTCTTCAAAATGCTACTCCGTTTAGTCTCCTCTTCCCGTATACTCTGCTCTTCTCTCTCACACCTTGCATCTTTGGTTGTATTTGCTATGTTCACACACTTGGTCCTCCTTCGGGCAAGTTGGATCCCCGGGCGACTAAACACATATTTGTCTGATATTTCTGTACCCAAAAAGGCTATGCTTGCTATTCTTCAACTACACGCAAGGTGACCGTCTCCGCTGCGCTACTTTTTGGGAAGATTAACCATACTTCAACGCTCCAAACCTCTTCCACCCCAGTCTTTGTCAAGACCTGTCATCCCTGTTACCTCTCCTCCACCACCACTTCTACCTGACCCGACTCCCGTTCTTCAGAAACCCCCTCTTATTCGTGTCTATACTCGTCGCCCTCCTCGCTCCGCCGCCCCAATGCAGTCGTTTTCGACCTCTGACACTCTACGACCTACTGATCCGACACCGGCCTCCACCGCCCATCCCATGGCGAATTATGTGTCATTACATCATTTGTCCCCAGCGCTTCACACCTTTGTTACTTCCTTATCTTCTGTTTCTATCCCTAACTCTTTGCAGGAGGCTCTCCAATGCCCAGGCTGGCGGGCAGCCATGAACGAAGAAATGATAGTCCTCTGGGCTAACCAGACGTGGGATCTGGTACCTCTTCCTCCAGGGCAGACTACTGTTGGTTGTAAATAGGTATTTGTCATCAAGCATGCTGCTGATGGGACAATTGACCGTCTTAAAACCAGGCTGTCTTGTGGCTCGTCGATTTACTCAACAATAAGGTCTCGACTATGAAGAAATATTCTCTCTCGTGGCCAAGCTTAACACGGTTCGTGTTCTCCTTTCAGTGACTATGCATCGCCAATGACCCTTACATCAACTAGATATCAAGAATGTCCTTTCTAAATGACGATCTGCAAGAAACAGTCTACATGCAACAACCTCTGGGGTTTGAGACCACAGGGGGAGTCCAGGGTTGTCATCTCAAAAAATCAATTTATGGTCTCAAATTCAGTAGGCCGTGCGAGAGGTTAGTTTTACTCGAAGCTCGGCAGACTTCTCTGTTTACTCGACATCACACAACAGACACTGTTCTCCTCTTGGTGTATGTCGATGACATCATAATCACAAACAATGACTCAAAGGGAATACAAATGATCAAACAACACCTGAGCTCTGTTTTTCAAACAAAAGATCTGGGGAACCTCCGATACTTTCTTGGCCTTGAGATCGCGAGACTTTCAGATGACCTTGTCCTATCTGAACGGAAGTACTGTATTGACCTCCTTCAGGATGCCGGTTACTCTGGATGCAAGCGGACCAAAACTCCCATGGATGTCAATCATAAGTTTTGTGCTGGGGCCTCAGATACAGATCCACTTCTTTCAAATCCAGAATACTATTGACGCCTTGTTGGAAAACTGATTTACCTTACAGGTCACAAGACCAGACATATCCTTTGCTGTTGGGGTTGCCAGTCGGTTTATGCACTCTCCTCGGATGTCTCATCCACAAGTCGCCGAACGCATCCTGAGATACCTAAAAACTGCCCCTGGTCAAGGGTTGGTATACAAAACCTCCTCTACTCCTACTCCGACTCTGGTTGCGTATTCAGATGCATATTATGCTGGATCCCTGGATGATTGACACTCTACCAACGGATTTTGTACCTACTTGGGAGGACATCTTGTTACTTGGCGCAGTAAGAAACAAGCTCCGTGGTTGCTCGATCTTCAGCTGAAGCTGAGTACCGTTCAATGACGTCTGTTGTATCCGAGCTTACTTGGCTCGAAAGTCTCCTAGGAGATATGGGTGTAAAACTTTCCTCACCAACTATCTTACTCTGCGATAGTCAAGCTGCTATACACATAGCTAAGAATTCAGTCTTCCATGAAAGAACAAGACACATTGAAGTTGATTGTCACTTCATTCAAGAGAAAGTTCAAATGAAGAAACTAGAATTGAGACATGTTCCGGCTACTGGCCAAGTTGCGGATCTTCTTACCAAGACCCTGCCTAGTACTCTATTCTATAAGTTCTTGTCCAAGCTTGGTGCCTACGACTTGTACGCTCCGGCTTGCGGGGGAGTGTTAGAAAAGACATTGTAAAGGCTCGCCTAATGATCCATTTAGTCTTTCTTTTTCTCTTGTTGTATTAGTCCCACACCATGTATATGGGACTCCTCTCTCCTTCTCCCTCCTATATATATGTACTCATACATTGTATTTACATACTGAATAAGGATATACAAGGTTTACTGGTTTTCCTTCATTGATCCTGCTCTTTACATACTGAATAAATAAAATGCTTGAAAGACATCCTCAGTCAATGGCTAGCATTACACTGTCAGCATGGGTAATGCCCTATTGCTTACACTGCCTTTTATCTTTGGCTAGCTTCTACATTACATATCTAACCACGTTTAGAGCAAGCAATTTTTCTTTCATTATTTCTCATCTTTCAACAAACTTCAAATTGACTTGATAGAGAAAATAATTAATTAATTTGAACATGGAAAATATTGATTATATTCTTAACATACTAGATTCTTGAATTATTGTTGCTCAAATGTCCTGTTATATACTTATATTTGTAATGCTTTTTATACTTCTAGATCCTTCTTAATTTTCAGGTTACGCTTCAGCCTTTTACTTTACAATCTCAACTTTATAGTAGTATTAAGGACAGGACGCAAGTGGATAGAGACTTGGAGGTTAGTTCTTGCCTGGCCTTTTTTTTTTGCTTCAAAAAGCTATCTATAAATGGTTTTTTCTTTGAGTCAACTGAATTCATTACTATAAATAACTTTAGAAACTGGAATCATAAATTTTAAATTAATCTCAAACTCTGAAGTGAATTTAATGAAAATTGATGGGTCAATTTTAGAAGTGGTTGTATACAATTTGTGGGATCAATTTACATAATATATTACCAGCTTGTCGAACCTAGATTTTCTATTGCATTATAGTGGGCAAACTCTTTAAATTTTCCCTGTTGGGTGTGATAACAACTTGCCTTAGGCTTTATTTAGTACACTTTTGCCCCGGTGTCATTTTTGATTAACCTCACTAGAGAAATGAAAGTGTTTGGGCAACTTTCATTTTAAAGCTCCCGTCTGGTGGGAAAGACTAAATCTCCAGTTTGAGCTCATTATTTGGTTGTCTTGTGTAATATAAGCAAGACGTTAGATTTTTTGGGCAGCTAAGTGTACAAGAACATCAAAAAGACGAGAAATAAAATATAATTTTATTAATTTCTCAATCAAAATCCCCTTAAAAAATACATCATATGTATTTGTACATATATGTATAGGAGGAGAGGGGAGAGCCTAAACTCTATCCCAAGATGTGAGACTAATTCCTAAGAGAGCTTTACATGGGCCTTCAAGATGGTCTTTCTTTATACTTTCTTCAACACTCCCCCGCAAGCTGGAGCATACAAGTTGTAGGAGCCAAGCTTGGAAAAGAATTGAGAATATAAAGGTCATGGTAGTGTTGAAACTGAAACTCGGCTTCTTGTGGAGTTCTGACCTGAAAGGGGTAACCTCACACCTACTTCTCTTGAAGAAGTGCACATGACCAAAAACTTAGGACTGAGAACAAATCCTGGGCTACAACACGAAGGTCTCACCATACACCCGGAAGATCTTAGAGCGCTTCCCCTCCCTAGCCAATATTGAGTCGGGGCACCTTGGAGGGCACTTAAAAGCCAACCAGAAAACCAGAGGAGGAAGATGCCAAAAAGGAATTCCATCTCTTCAAAGGTGCCCCTATAGATCTATTTATAGTTTTCTAAGCCTGGTCTGTGGATAACAAAATCCCGCCTTCTAGTTTTACTATACGCAACCTAAAACGGTCTGCCAATAACGTAACTCCGCTGTTTGGAGAGGCTATTAGCATGCCAAATTGGGATTCATCTAGGAGAGTGCGTAACTCCCTGGGGCGGCGAGTGCTTGATGAGGCCTGCACTCGCCGCCTGCCTTGACTCCGGGCGAGTGCGAGTCAAAATATCCACTCGCCCCTTGCTTGATCTCGGTCCAGACCGTACGAGAGTGAGTTTACCACTCGCCTGGGGCGGCGAATGCTTGATGAAGCCTACACTCGCCGCCTGCCTTGGATCCGGACGAGTGCGAGTCAAAACACCCCACTCGCCCCTTGCATGCTACACCCCACCCGCCCCTTGTGTGCTACACCCCACCCGCCCCTTACTTGCTCTCGGTCCATACCGCACGAGAGAGAGAGAGATTTACCACTCGCCTGGGGCGGCGAGTGCTTGATGAAGCCTGCACTCGCCGCCTGCCTTGACTCCGGGCGAGTGCGAGTCAAAACACCCCACCCTCCCCTTGCTTGCTCTTGGTCCATATTGCCGCACACGAGCTAGGCGAGACTTAGCCACTCGCGAGCTGGGCAAGACCTAGCCACTCGTGAGCTGGGCGAGTCCTAGCCACTCGCGAGCTGGGCAAGATCTAGCCACTCGCGAGCTGGGCAACCTAGACTTGCGAGTTGGGCGAGCCACTCGCGAGCTGGGCGAGACCCAGCCACTTGCGCACTCGGCTTGCCTTAACCTGAATGGCCCCTCCTGATCTTGACTCCACTTCTAAGGGCCCCATTCACCGAATACGGGATTGTACATAATCCCCGCTCTTTGGGAGGTTGTCCCAAGCTTGTAAAGAAAAGTCCAACCACTGGTATTTGGCGAGTGGTCACTGACTTCTGCGAGAATCTTTCGGCGGGTCTCCCCAACGATCTATATACACACCAAACTTGGGGGGGGGGATGGACAAGGTAAACCCTGTTTACCACCCCTTCCCCCTCTCGATTCCCACGTTTGCCGCGGGATGTCACTTTCCTAAGAATTTCAGGATAAACCTGCTACGGCGCGGGAGCGAAATAAGTCTGGCACCGTCGAGCTTTCGTCCTGGCTTTCTTGCAAACCTGCCTGCTCGCCTCTTAGAGCGTTCTATATATACGCAATACCTGGCCTTCTCTCCATGGAAGTCGTTCACGCTTCCCCTTGGCACGCCATTTTAGGGGCAGCTGAGCTTGTCTGGCCTACCCCCCAACAACAGTTAGTCAGAGCACTTGCTACTCCTCTTGGCTAGAGGTTTCAACATTTGTTACCTGGGGATATCCCTCACTCGCCTTCTTAGAGGTTGGGCGCGAGTGGGGAGCGAAGTTCCACTCGCCTTTTCTCTCGGGGTTGCTCGACACTGACCCCCTTGACGAGATTGGCGAGTGCCCAATTGACGAGATCCCAACTTGAACACCCCCACTCGCCTACTCCTTATATCCAGTCTCCTCCATGTTCTGCCTTGTCCTCCAACATATAACTTACTTCTGAGTGACTTCTAGCCCTGCCAGCTAGTGAGAGCTTGACAGCGGAATCTTTTCGAGGTCAACATTCTGCTACATCCTTTCATTCACAGCCTACCTCCAAGTGACTTCCAGCCTCGCCAGCTAGTGAGAGCCTGGACAACGGGATCTTCTCGGGGTCACCTTCCACTTACACTTTCAATTTGCCACCGAGCGCCTTCCAGCCCTGCCAGCTAGTGAGAGCTTGACATCGAGATCTTCTCGGGGCTCTCAACCAACATTCCAACCCGCCCCTCCGAGAGGTCAATCTGCCCTGCCGGCTAGTGGGAGCTCGGTCAGTGGAATCATCTTGAGGGCTTCAAATCAACATCTCAACCTGTCTCTACGAGAGGTTAACCCGCCCTGCCGGCTAGTGGGAGCCCGGTCAGCGGAATCATCTAGGGGCTTTCAAATCAACATCTCAACCCGCCTCTCCGAGAGATCAACCTGCCATGCCGGCTTGTGAGAGCCCGGTCAGCGAAATCATCTAGGGGCTTTCAAATCAACATCTCAACCCGCCTCTCCGAGAGATCAACCTGCCCTGCCAGCTAGTGGGAGTCCGGTCGGCGGAACCATGTCGGGGCTTTCAAATCAACATCTCAACCTGCCTCTCCGAGAGATCAACCTGCCCTGCCGGCTAGTGGGAGCCCGGCCAGCGGAATCATTTTGAGAGCTTCAAATCAACATCTCAACCTGCCTCTCCGAGAGGTCAACCTGCCCTTCCGGCTAGTGGGAGCCCGGTCAGCGGAACCATCCCGAGGGCTTCAAATCAACATCTCAAACTGCCTCTCCGAGAGGTCAAGCTGCCCTACCGGCTAGTGGGAGCCCGGTCTGTGGAACCATCTCGAGGGCTTTCAATCAACATCTCAACCTGCCTCTCCGAGAGGTCAACTTGCCCTGCCGGCTAGTGGGAGCCCGGTCAGCGGAACCATCCTGAGGGCTTTCAATCAACATCTCAACCTACCACTCCGAGAGGTCAACTTGCCATACCGGCTAGTGGGAGCCCGGTCAGCGGAACCATCTCGAGGGCTTCAAATCAACATCTCAACCTACCACTCCGAGAGGTAAACCCGTCGTGCCGGCTAGTGAGAGCCCGGTCAGTGGAACCATCTCGAGGGCTTTCAATCAATATCTCAACCTGCCTCTCCGAGAGGCCAACCTGCCTTGAAAGCTAGTGGGAGCCCGGTTAGCGGAACCACCTCGAGGGCTTTTAATCAATATCTCAATATGCCTCTCCGAGAGGTCAACCTGCCCTGTTGCCTAGTGGGAGCTCGGTCAGCGGAACTATCTCGAGGGCTTTCAATCAACATCTCAACCTGCCTCTTCGAGAGGTCAACTTGCCCTGCTGGCTAGTGGGAGCCCGGTCAGCGGAACCATCTCGAGGGCTTCTAATCAATATCTCAACCTGTCTATCCAAGAGGTCAACCTTCCCTGTCGGCTGGTGGGAGCCCGGTCAACGGAACCATCTCGAGAGTTTCTAATTAATATCTCAACCTGCCTCTTCGAGAGATCAACCTGCCATGCCGGCTAGTGGGAGCCCGGTCAACGGAACCATCTCGAGGGCTTTCAATCAACATCTCAACCTGCCTCTTCGAGAGGCCAACCTGCCTCTCCGAGAGGCCAACCTGCCCTGCCGGCTAGTGGGAGCCCGGTCCAACCTGCCTCTCCGAGAAGTCGACATGCCTCTCTGAGAGGTCAACCTGCCCTACTGGCTAGTGAGAGCCCGGTCAGCGGAACCATCTCGAGGGCTTTCAATCAACATCTTAATAATATCTATCATCCACTAAGTGGAAAACTTTTTAGTATAATGTGCCTTGAACTCATCGGCCAGGGACAAGGTTCATCATAAAAAAGTACTCACCAAAATAAGGCTCCTTCAGAGCGTTCGGTACTCACATCAGTCTTCTTCTTCTGTTCCTCCCACTGCCACTTCTTCGATCCTCACCTTTGGTTGTTGTTCCTCCAGATCTCTCGCCCCTCTTATCTCTAGGAACTCCGGGCAGGTGGCTGTTGCATGACCTTCCTCTTGATAGAAGTCACAATAGGGCAACTCCACCCCGCCCCTTCCTCTACTTCCCGGGTGATTCCTTCTTTCTCTCCTCCCCCCTCGGCCGATTGTCATAGCTTATTGCGGAGGGGGTAGGAGTGGACTAGGGCCTTGTCCCCACCCCTGGGCGAATCCTCTTCCTTGACCTTGAGCGGGTCCTCCTTGTTCTTTCTTCCTCCGCCAACCTGGCTAACTTCTTGGCAAAAGCCAGGTTCGCCGCCTCTCCTTCGATTTCTTTTACTGCCTCTCCATCAGCTCTTTGAATGATAAGGGTGGCTCTTGCTTCAATTCCATCCTGAAGAACCCTTGACGTAGCCCCAACGTGAAGGCTAACATCAGGATATACCTCGGTACTTCTTGAACTTGGAGAACTTCCTCCTGGAACCTGTGAGCGTAGTCCGCCAGAGTCTCCTCCACCTTCTGCTTGATGGCGAACATGGACTCAGCTCCTCTCTTTCTCTTCTTGGACGTCGAGAACCTCAACAAAAAGCCTCGACGCAGATCTTTAAAGCAATAGATTGAGATGGAGGGGAGCATGTGGAACCAGTCTCTCGCCTTTTCCTTGAGAGTGATGACGAATAGCCGACACTTGAAGGGGTCGGGAATCTGCCTGATCGAGACTGCGTCTTCAAACCATTGGACATGCTGAACAGGATAATCCCTGCCGATGTAGTAAGACATTTCCGGCTCTCGGAACCCCTCTGGAACTGGGGCCGAGACGATCTGCTCGCTGAAGGGGCTTTCCCCTCTTACGGGGCGAGTCGGGTGGTGACGCGACATCGGCTCGCCGTCCCTGCCCGCACTCGTCGAACTGCGGAAGAGCTCCCGCTCGGCGAGATCCTTCTCGCTTCCTTCCATTGCCACCTCCCTCCCAGGCTGCTTGACATGAGTGTTCTCTCCTAGGCATGACGATGCGACCACTAGGACAAAAGGGATCGAGCATTCGCCGTGCGCGGCGAATGCGTGGTTCAATCTCGCCATGACTTCACACTTAAATTCCTTAAACATCCCTACCGTGACTGGTGCTGCGGGTGGTGGCGAGTTGCCTGGGTCGATACCTTATCCTTCATCTCCAGCCATGGAACTTGCTCTGGGTTTTCTTGTGCTGGTTACTCTCCACGCTCACCGCACCAAAATGTTGAAACCGAAACTCGAATTCTTGTGGAGTTCGGACCTGAAAGGGGTAACCTCGCACCCACTTCTCTTGAAGAAGTACCCAAGACCAAAGACTTAGGACTAGAAGCAGATCCTGGGCTACAACGCGGAGGTCCCACCATACACCCGGAAGATATTAGAGCGTTTCTCCTCCCTAGACAATGCTGAGCCGTGGCACCTTGGAGGGCACTTGAAAGCCAACCAGAAAACCAAAGGAGAAAGAAGCCAAAAAGGAATTCCATCTCTCCAAAGGTGCCCCTGCATACCTATTTATAGTTTTCCAAGCTCGGTGTGTGGATAGCAAAATCCCGCCTTCTAGTTTTACTATACGCAACCCAAAACGGTCTGCCAATAGCGTAACTCCGCTGTTTGGAGAGGCTATTAGTAGGACAAATTGGGATTCATCTAGGAGAAAATTGCCGAGAGAGAGTTTACCACTCGCCTGGGGCGACAAATGCTGCATGAGGCCTGCCTTGACTCCCTGCGAGTGCGAGTCAAAACACCCCACTCGCCCCTTGCTTGCTCTCGGTCCATACCGCACGAGAGAGAGAGAGAGAGAGAGAGAGTTTACCACTCGCCTGGGCGGCGAGTGTTTGATGAAGCCTGCACTCGCTGCCTGCCTTGACTCCGGGCGAGTGCGAGTCAAAACACCCCACTCGCCCCTTGGTTACTCTCGGTTCATACCGCACACGAGCTAGGCGAGCCTTATGCACTCGTGAGCTAGGCGTGACCTAGCCACTCGTGAGCTGGGCGAGACCTAGCCACTTGCGGGCTGGGCGAGACCCAGCCACTTACGCACTCGGCTTGCCTTAACCTGAATGGCCCCTCCTGGCCTTGACTCCACTTCTAAGGGCCCCACTCGCCGAATACGAGATTGCATAGGTAGAGCTTTTGTAAGAATATCAACGACTTATTCTGTAGCTGGAATATGTCTCAAGTACAATTTTCCGAGTTGAACCTTTTCCCGAATAAAGTGACAATCAACCTTATATGCTTGGTACGTTTATGAAACACATGATTTTTGACAATATGAATGACAGCTTGACTGTCGCAGAACAACATAGCAGGAGAGGAGAGTTTGACACCCAGATCTCCTAGAATGCTTTCTAGCCATGTGAGTTCAGAGTTTGACACTTGTGCTGCGGGTGGTGGCGAGTTGCCTGGGTCGGTACCTTGTCCTTCATCTCCTTCCATGGAACTTGCTCAGGGTTTTCTTGTGCTGGTTACTCTCCACGCTCACCGCACCAAAATGTCGAAACCAACACTTGACTTCTTGTGGATTTCGGACCCGAAAGGGGTAACCTCGCACCCACTTCTCCAGAAGAAGTGCACATGACCAAAGACTTAGGACTAGAAACAGATCCTGGGCTACAACGTGGAGGTCTCACCATACATCCGGAAGATCTTAGAACGTTTCCCATCCCTAACCAATGCTGAGCTGGGGCACCTTGGAGGGCACTTGAAAGCCGACCAAAAAACTAGAGGAGAAAAGAGCCAAAAAGGAATCCCATCTCTCCAAAGGTGCCCCTACAGATCTATTTATAGTTTTCCAAGCCTGGTATGTGGATAGCGAAATCTTGCCTTCTGGATTTACTATACGCAACCCAAAACGGTCCGCCAACAGCATAACTCCGCTGTTTGGAGAGGCTATTTGCAAGCCAAATTGGGATTCATCTAGGAGAAAACTGTCGGAGAGAGTTTACCACTCGTCTGGGGCGGTGAGTGCTTGATGAGGCCTGCACTCGCCGCCTGCCTTGACTCCGGGCGAGTGCGAGTCAAAACACCCCACTCGCCCCTTGCTTGCTCTCGGTCCATACCGCACGAGAGAGAGAGAGTGTGTTTACCACTCGCCTGGGGCGGCGAGTGCTTGATGAAGCCTGCACTCACCGCCTGCCTTGACTCCGTGCGAGTGCGAGTCAAAACACCCCACTCGCCCCTTGGTTGCTCTTGGTCCATACTGCACGCGAGCTAGACGAAACTTAGGCACTCGCGAGCTGAGCGAGACCTGGCCGCTCGCGAGCTGGGCGAGACCTGGCCGCTCGCGAGCTGGGCGAGACCTAGCCACTCGCGAGCTGGGCGTGACCTAGCCACTCGCGAGCTGGGCGAGACCCAGCCACTTGCGCACTCGGCTCGCCTTAACCTGTATGGCCCCTCCTGGCCTTGACTCCACTTCTAAGGGCCCCACTCGCCGAATACGGGGTTGTACAGGTAGAGTTTTTGTAAGAATATCAGCGACTTATTTTGTAGTTGGAACATGTCTCAAGTACAATTTCCTGAGTTGAACCTTTTCCCGAATAAAGTGACAATCAACCTTATATACTTGGTACGTTCATGGAACACATGATTTTTGGCAATATGAATGACAGTTTGACTATCACAGAACAACATGGCAGGAGAGGAGAGTTTGACACCCAAGTCTCTTAGAAGGCTTTCTAGCCATGTGAGTTCAGAGACGACAGAGGCCATTGATCGGTACTCAGCTTTTGCAGATGAGCGTGCGACGATAGATTGCTTCTTGCTTCGCTAGGTAACAAGATGTCCACCAAAGCATGTGCAAAAATCGCTTGTGGAATGACGATCGTCAATGGATCCAACATAATCAACATCAGAGTAAGCAATGAGAGATAGAGACGTGGAGGGCTTATATACGTGCTCTTGTTCGGGAGCAGACTTCAGGTATCGGAGAATGCGCTCAACTGCTTGAAGATGAGAAGTTCTTGAAGCATGCATAAACCTACTAACAATCACAACATCAAACGATATATCAGGTCTTGTAACTGTCAAATATATCAACTTTCCTGCAAGATGACGATAGTATTCTGAGTTTGGTAGGAGAGTGTCAGAGTCGGAGGAGCACGCACAGAGCTTGTGGTTAACATTCATGAGTGTGCCAGCTGGCTTGCAACTAGAGTAGCCTATGTTATGAAGAAAATCAAGACAATACTTTCTTTGAGATAGGACAAGACCATCGGGTCGACGGGCTACCTCGATGCCAAGAAAGTATCGGAGATTCCTCAAATCTTTGGTCTGGAACTGGAGGCCAAGTATTCCTTGATCATTTGGATACCTTTCAAATCATATCCAGTAATTAAGATATCATCAACATAAATCAGGAGTATTATGATGTCTGATGGACTATGTCATGTGAAGAGAGAGAAGTCGGTCGAGCTCCAAGTAAACCCAACATAACTAACAACCCGACTGAACTTGTCAAACCATGCCCGATGCGACTGTTTGAGACCATAAAGAGTTTCCAAAGGTGACATACAAGTGACTCTCCCATGATCACAGAGCCGGGAGGTTGATGCATGAAGACAGTCTCAATAAGATCACCATTGAGGAAAACATTTTTAATGTCCAACTGATGCAGTGGCCAATGCCGATGAACGACCAAAGAGATCATGACACGAACAATGTTTAACTTTGCAACATGGAAAAAGATCTCTTCATAGTCAAGACTGTGTTGTTGAGTAAAACCAGGGCGACAAGGCGGGCCTTAAGGCGTTCAATTGTCCCAGTTGGAGTATGTTTGTTAGTAAAGACCCATTTGCATCCCACACACGTCTGGCCAGGAGGGAGGGGGACAAGATCCCAGGTGTGATTGGTCCAGAGGGCAGCCATTTCTTCTTCCATAGCCGCCCACCACCCCGGATGTTGAAGAGCCTCTTGCAAAGAATTAGGGGTGGAAATCGACGATAATGATGTCGCTAAGGTATGAAGGAGTGGAGATAAGCGATGCAAAGACACAAAATTACTGATGGGGTGAGCTGTAGAAGGTGTGTCCGGACCAACGGAGCGCAAAGTGTCATTAGTAGAAGGTAACTGGCTCGGGGCATTAGAATGAGACAGACGACGAGTGTACACACGAATCAGAGGAGGTTTTGGCGTTTGTATTGGAAGTGGCATGGGGAGGAGAGGTGGAAGTGAAGTAACCGGAACAGCTGGCCGCAGAGGAGACGGTAGTGGTAGTGGAGGGTCAAAGGGTTGAGAATGATATTACTGGTCTTCAAGAAAGGTGACATCAGCAGATACAACAATCTTCCGATCACTGAGAGAATAACAGGCATAACTTTTCTGAGTGGAAGAGTACCCAACAAACATATATTTTGTGGTACGTGAGGCAAGCTTGTCAATAGATTGGCCAAGATTGTGAACATAGCAAACGGAGCCGAAAACACGAGGGGTGACTGCAAATGGGGGTGTAAAGAGAAACAGAAGGTTAATACTGAGTTTGACATCATCCATCAAACCACTTGTGTCCCCAACAAAATGGTGTTGTCGAACGCAAAAAACGTCACTTTCTTGAGGTTTCCCGCACGCCGATGTTTCAAATGAACCCAACCTGTGTTGGAATTTTACGGTTTCTACGGCCTGCTAGAAAATTGGTTGCCTCATAAAGACATAACCGAGGCAGTCAGATGCCCTCCTCTCTTCTCAATGAAGGTAACAAAGTTACGATAACCAGCTTTAGTTTTATAGGGTTCCCAAATATCTGAATGAACTAAAACAAGGGGAGCATCGCGCCGAGTACAATGATGTGAGAAGGTAGAACACAGGTGTTTGCCGTAGATACATGACTCACATGTGAAGTCGGTGATGGACAAATCTGGAGGAGCTTTTTGGAGGATGCGGAGAGGGAGATATCCAAGACGTCGATGCCACTTGACAGAACTAATAGTGGATAGAATCGTGTGGTGGGGGTTCAAGATGAAAAGCCCATCAAACAATTTTCCTTTACCAATGACAGTCTACGTCCATCGATCCTGTACAACACAAGAGGTGGAAGAGAAAATCACATAACAATCAAGATCTTGTATGAGACGGATAATAGATAGGAGATTGAAAGGAGAGCCCAGAACATGAAAAACCGAGTGAACAGTGAGGGAAGAGGTAAGGGTGACGTCGACTGATCCAACAACTGGAGTAGTGATCCAATTGACAACAGTAATGAACTTGGGATGTGCAGAGTCCATGTAGCGAGAAGGTTTTGTTGAGGTAATATGATGTGTTGCCTCAGAGTCCATAATCCAGGAGGAATTGTGGGCAAGACAGGAAGCACCCTCATCAAAAATAGATACAACAGAGCCGGAGGAGCGGCAAACCAGCTCTTGAAGGTGGTGGAGTTGGGTACGCAGGGCATCAATGTCATCACAAATGCTGTTTGGAGCAGGGATGACAGTAGAGGCGGCGGTACTAGAGGTAGACCGTGCAGATTGTAACAAGTGACTTTGAGGCGACCATCTCGATCGCATTAAGTACACTTAAGGGAAGCTCGAGTGTGCCGACTTTGAGGTGACCATCTCGATCGCAGTAAGTACCCTTAGAAGAGATGTGACTGCCATGAGAATATTGTTGAGTCAAAAGAAACAGAGTAGCATGAGCGGCCATTAGAGAAGATCCAACCAAGAAGAAGCTGCAGTGAAGGCCTGGAGAGGGCAGATGTACCAGGCGGCCAGTCGAATAAGGACAGCAGAAAGAGCAAATGGCGGCGGCTTGTCGGGTAGCATTCAACGGCGACAAGAAGAGCAGATGTCGCTAGTCAATCAACAACAACGGGTTGCAATTAGCTCTGATATAACCGGCGGCCTGGAGGACAAGAGGGAAACGACAGTATACGATCAAATGACAAGGAATTGCGGTCTAAACAACAGCAAGAAGAGAGCACGGACAGTCACAGCAGCCTGGAGAACAGCAAAAGGCCAGTACAGGCAGACACAATGACCTGGAGAGCAACAGATCACGGGCAGGAGGGAGAGCAAAAAACAGAACCAACGACTTGTTGACAAATACTGGCGATAAGGCCAAGGAAGACCAACAACCTGCGCGGCTAGAGGAGCAACAACAGTGCACTTGCAGCTAGACAACTGGTAGCTAGAGGACTTTGCGGCCAACAGAGCAGCTGACAGAGAACTTGCGGCTAGTCGAGTAGGTGAAGAGGCGCAAATAGAGTACTTGCGACTAGAATAAGGCGAAAACGAGCTCCAACAGTGGGAAGCAACTCCGGGCAGGAGAACTAAAGGCGGCAAAGTGCAAGGCAACAACGACAATGATACGAAGCGGCCACCACATGCTTTTTTAGTTTATGTAGCCCATGAGCAATTTTGTAATTTGTATTTTCCCCCACTTACCTATATATATGAGTGGTAGTTTCTTTAGGGAGACACTTTTTGGAATTTTAGGGTTTAGACTCTCTTGGAGAGTGGAGTGTCAAGGAGGACCTAGCCTCCGGACGCTTGACGAGAACTTGTCCTCGATTATATTTTTTATCGTTTAATTTAATGCAATTTCCTCTTCTCTATCAACTGGTCTGATCTGCTATTAGAGTTCTATCGAGCCCTAATACCACCCCCTGCCAATCCTGATCCGTTCCAGCTGCCACGCCCTCCCGCTGTGGAGTCCACGTTCCGCCGCTCGCATCTCCCTGCTGCCGCTTCCGATTCCGTGAGGTTGGCTTTCGTCCCACCACTCTGGTGCTTCCTTCCGGAGATCCAACCGTGCGTCTGCCTCCACGATCCGTGTTGAGTGACTTCCGCGCCACTGTCTTCTCTTGCGACAACACCGAATGCATCACCGACCTCTCCTGCGATAGCGATTGCATCGCCGACTTCTTCTGCGACCGCGGCTGCATCACCCGACTTCTCTTGCAACTGTGCCGACATTTTTCTGTAACTTCGCCCTGTTCGGCCCTTCCAGCGGCCGCTCTGGCCTGCCCAACAACGCCTCATTTCCGCTAAGTACAAAGCCACCCACAATGCCTTCTCTTGCGGCTTCTGCGGCCTTCCAGCGACTTCTTCTACTCGCCGCTTTCCGGCGGCCCTCCCGCGGATTCAACAGCCTTCCAGCGGCCGCGTCTCGGTTTGGCTGCCCTTTGCCGTGTTCGGACGCCCTCCTACAACTATTGTTGCCTTTCGGCGGTCCTTGCCGCTCCTCCTAGCTGCGGTTCATGCCCAAAACTCGGGCCATGACCCTCTATGCCGACGAGAACACCTCCAACACGGCACCATCAAACTCTCAGCGCATGGATCACATCGAAGCCCAGCTGGCGGGCCTCACGCTCCTCCTTCGAGGGCTTACTGCGACAGTTAATTGCCCTCCGACCCCTCCTCCACCGCCACCAATTTCAACCGTTCCGACCACATAGGGTTTTTGCACCCCACGACAGACTGTGCCCCGACCCACCTCCGTCGGATTGAGATTCCGGTGTTCGATGACACCGACCCTCTCGGGTGGATTGCCCGCGCCGAGTAGTTCTTTGACTTGCAGGCCGCCCTCGCCGACCAGAAGGTCCCCCTCGCCACTATCTATATGGAAGACTCGACGCTCCATTGGGTGCGTTGAATGCGCTAGCAGACACCTGTCATTTCCTGGACCTCATTGAAGGAAGAACTCCGCCGCTACGACAACCGTCAGACGGGTATTGCCTTTGAGCGCCTCAGTTCCGTCCACCAGTATGATTCAGTGGCAACTTACATCAATGAATTCATCACGGTCACTACACATGTCCCCGACCTGACCCTCGACCACTACTTGGGCTATTTTCTGGCGGGTCTGCACCCTCATCTCCGCGCGCACCTTCGGGTCCACAACTCGACTAATCTTTCCCGCGCAATGGAGCAGGCTAGATATCTCAACGAGGAACTTTGCCCAGCCCCACCGTCCTCGACACGGCTGGCCCCACCGCGCGGCCACTACCACCACCTCTTCTTTCGCGGCCACTACCACCACCTCTTATGCCAGTGGTCCCTGTACCCCCACCCGGGACCCAGCTTCTGACTCCGCCTCCGCACTCGCTTGCTCCACGGCCACCGGACCCCCCGATGGCCCCTTCATCTGTCTTACCAGCAACAAGAAGAGCTTTGCCACAAGGTCCTCTGCTTTCCATGCCAGACCGTTCTCACCCACCCACTTCTGCCCTCTCAGGAACTTATGTGTATTGCTTGGAGCTGAAGATACTGATCCCGACTCTGGGGAACCGGATCCGCTGACACTTTCTGACGACCAATTTGGCTCTCAACCTCGAGTACAAGGTCGTTTTTCGGGAGGGACGTGATGATACAAAGCGGACGCCACATGTTATTTTAGTTTATGTAGCGCATGAGTAATTTTGTAATTTGTATTTTCCCTATATGAGTGGTAGTTTCTTTTGGGAGACACTTTTTGGAAATCTAGGGTTTAAGCTCTCTTGGAGAGTGGAGTGTCAAGGAGGACCCAACCTCTGGATGCTTGGCGAGGACTCGTTCTAGATTGTATCTTTTATCATTTAATGTAATGGAATTTCCTCTTCTCTGTCAGGCAAGGAGTCGAGGCAAGCTGTGGTAAGGACCAACAACAAGAGGCTGTGGTTAGGAAGCGGCGAAAGAGCAGGCGACTTAGCGACCAGGAAGAGCAGCGGCTAGGCCAGTGGGCCCTAGGGCCGGGGAGGAGGAAAACCTATAAAAGGAGAGGGGGGGAAGGAAAAAAAAGCAAACCCAGCCGAAAGAAGGAAGGCTACGGGTAGGGCAATAGTGACCGCAGAGGGAGGGGAACAGCAGGGGGTGCAGTTAGAAAATTTATAACCGCCCAAAGATCAACAAGCAAGCAAATGACTTAAAGACTTAAGATCAGATGACTCTGATACCATGTAGAAGAACATCAAAAAAGAGAAAAATATAATATAATTTTGTTAATTTCTCAATCAAAATCCCCTTAAAAATACATCATATGTATTTGTACACACACACGCGCGCACACACACACACACACACACACACACACACATATATATATATATATATATATATATATATATATATGAGGAGAGGGGAGTGTATAACCTGTAATTCGTCGAGATCAGAAGTACCCAAGAAGACGGTTATTCACGGACCATTGGACGAGCAGAGGCGAGTACCTCGCGAGTATGGGCGAGTAGACCATTGGAACTCGCTAGCAGAGGCTGGATACTCGCCTATACCCCCACCCCCCAAGATTTCTCTATAAATAGACCCCCAGGGGTACTAAAAATGACACTTTTGGAAGAGGTTGAGGTTCCCATAAGTGGATACTCGCCAAGTCCATGCCTGCCTAGTACCTCGCCCAGCCTTTTGGTTTTGGAGGAGAAGTTTCTCCCAAACTTCTGGGTACGTGGTGGGACCTCCCCGCTGGAGCACTTGCGGTGTGCTTATAGTCATTTTCTCTCTCCTATTTTAGCTATCCGAGCCGTGGAGTTCGACCGCAAAATCAGTAACCTCAGACTGACTTGTTCCGAATTTTGGAGTGGGAAATTTATCCGGCTTCAACACTTTGGTTCGATAAGGGTGAATCGTAGCCGAGGAAAAAAAATTTGCGAGAAGACTTCATAGCTTAAGATGGCGAGTTGGAGACCAAAGGCAGCAACTCATGATTATTCGGCACAGTGGGCGAGTTCTCGACAAGGTGGGCGAGTTTCCCGGTTACTCGCCCATATGCGACTTCACGATGGCGAATTTCAAGCTTGGTGGCTTCGTGAGGCGAGCTTCCCTGTTACTCGCTTATAAACGAGTTCTAGATTACGACCTCCTTAGACGGGCTCCAGATGACGACTTCAGCTGACAAGTATTTGCATGCGAGTTCATAGAGGCAAGTTGCAGATGGCGATATACTTTGACGAGTTCCGGATGGTGAGCTCCAAATCAACTTGCAAATGCCCTACTCGCAGGTTGGCGAGTTCCCTTGTTGCTTGCTCATAGGCGAGTTCCATATGGCGACAACCCTAGGCGAGAATTCGCAGAAGAGTTCATGGAGGCGAGTTGCAGACGGAGATATACCGGCGAGTATAGACAGGATTGACGATTTCAAAGAGGCGAGTATCTTTGTTACTCGCCCATAGGCGAGTTCTGCAGGTGACTTACTTGCAAGGCCAGGAGAGTTCAGAATCTGGGCGAGTTGGGCCTTCGTACTTGCCCATAGGCGAGTATAGGCAGAATTGGAGACTTCAAAGAGGCGAATATCTTTGTTACTCTCCCATAGGCGAGTTCTGCAGGTGACTTACTCGCAAGGCCAGGAGAGCTCAGAATCTGGGCGAGTTGGGCATACTGATTAATCTAAACGCGAGGCATACCGATTAAATGCAAAGAATAAATTAACAAAACCTGAACAAAATGCATACTGTTTTTTTGTTAACATACTGATTTTTTATTCTAAATACTTCTGGAACCTATCAAGAACTGCTTCGATGTTATATTTCTGATTTTTTATACAAAATTCAATGAGAGCAATCAAGAGGAAAAACAAAAAAACAATGGAAGGATCATTTCTATGGCAGTGGATGGTCTCATGTGCCCAAATAATGAATTTCAAGTATTGTTCATGTTTTGTCACAAATAAAAAAACAATACCTAACAATCTTGATATAAAAAAGAGTCATTGTTACACTTTAACATTAATAAAATTACATGAAGAGCTGTTAGACCACATTAATGAAGCCTTTGGACACTGATTTCACACGATTTTTTATAATAGGTGACATCATAAAATGTCGGCGGCGGACGACATAGCGGATATGATCCGAAATGTTGGCCGACTTATTGCAAAACGTCATAACCTTTATATTTTTATTATGCAAGTCGTTTTCTGTTCAAACAGGACATGTCGGTCTACATGTCGGACATGTCGGCCGACATTTAAAACACTGACAAATATACATTGGAAATTGAAAGTTCAAACATGAAATTGTTCATAGTAAAATTATTATAGCATTCACAAACACATTATAAATTTACATCACGAGGGAAGAATAGAAGACACTTTTAAGACTCGGTCACCTGGGTGTGAATAACTGAAGTTGCGCTATATAAGCAATTGCCTAGCTATTCGAGCACACATCTTCACATCATCTATTTCCATTGCCGTTGAGCGAGAACATGCTGTAATTGACCGAGGCTTTTGAGTTATCTGAGCCAATTGTGATTTCATCAACAAATCCACGCTCTCGGATAATTCTTTGATCTTTCTCTTTATACCATCATCCTCGCTCTCCAGACTTGTTATCCTTCTCTAGTGTCTCTTCAATCTCTTCTCGCAACTTCTCAATAATTTATGTGATCAATATTTCTTTGGAAGGGTGTGAAGTGCTCACATCAACCTTGACGGTGCTTGCAGTAACAAATTGGAAATATTGAAAATCTTCAGATTAATCAACTAGAAAAAAGCATTCACAAGCATAGCTACAGAGCTCGTTGGTTCTGTAGTGATTTCAGTAGCCACTGGTTTTTCAGTACAAATCTCATAGGGCCTTCCAGTACTCGTTGAATTATCAGAAGATTTTGCATGATCCATCATAGCTATTCCCGCCTTTGTCGCCACTATTAATTTTTTATCTCGGGATCCTCCTCAAGTTCTTGTTCTCACGATTTTCCTTTGCAGATCTCCTCCTCAATTACTCAACAATACCACCAGTTTCTCCTAGATTTGGTTACAAGGGGAAGAATGCTATTTCTTTGCCAAATATGAGAACTTTGCAGTGAAGCGTCCTCAGATCCTTTCTTGGAACCTTCCTAAGCGAGTTTAATGACATTCCTATTGTCATCTAACTCCTTCAATTTTTTGGCATCCACAATAGAATTATTATTGCCAAACTCCTACTAAGCGGCAACTCGTGCTAGCCTCATTTCAACTTTCTTCTTTGTTGTAGCGGTAAGTTGTTCCTATTCTTTTTTCCTTTTTATGGCAGACGAGCTCTCCTCATTAGCCTTTGCCGTCACCGCATCTCGTTCTCATTGCTCCTCAATGACCATTCTTTCCTCATCAACGACCCCTCGCTTCCTCTTATCTTTCAACTTCTACTCAACCACTATCTCGTCTATTTTTCTCACAGCTTCTGATTTAAGTATTTTCAATGGAGGTGACAGAGCAGATTTAGAGGGTCTCTTCGGCTTCTTCGCTTTCACAACATCATTAGCAATAACCTGTTACGACAACTCCTCTGCCCCAGGCTTCTTCTACTTCACAGTTGCAGCCTTACCAGAATCTTTCCTTAAGTCATCAGCAGATTCATTCGGCCCAACAAGTTTTAGCGAGATCTACATGGTGTCGGGATATCTCTTGTTCCCACTTGCCTCATTTGTCTTTCACCGTGGCTAATAAATTCGGGGAAATTGCCTCTGCGTAGGATCCAATTCAGGTATTTATTAGAAAATGTGTTATCAAAAAGATTCATGATACTTGCGTTTTCACCTCGCCAACTTGGATGCGCGCTTCTGTTGTATCCACGACGTTAACAAACACATCAGGGGTGACAGTGGTCACCGATGGTATTTACTTTTTGTTTTGCAATTTTATGTGCTCACAATGTTTTCTTCTCCACAATTTTCTTGGGTTGCAACATGGTGGAGACTATCCCAGATCAGGTCGACGAAGAAGTACTCGGCGCCGCATCCGACCAGAACCCTACCGACCTTGAATCATTAACATATTTTATTGCATTTTATTTTATTTTGCAATTTTATGATTGGACAATTTTATTTCGTTCCACGCTTGTGTGCGTAGCCTTTAATATCATTTTTAAAGTCTTTTCTTTCCCATAAAAAAGTAAAAAGGAACAAAAAAAGAAAAAAAGGAGAACCAGTTCAACTTCTTCCCCAACCGTCTAGCACACATGCATCCTCGCCCGATATCTTCGACTACACGTGGTGCGAGTTTCACGCTCATCCCTTGCATATGCAAAATCAAATAATCATTGCATGCATTAAGGTTTCTAGGAAAAAGCCGACAAACGTGCAAACCCTATGCGCCATGCTGAATCACAATACTTCTCTGATTTCAGCAGTAGTGGATCTTTGGGCAAAGCTCGCCATACTTCCAAGCAGTATTGACACAACTATAAGGGAATAACAATCCATGGTTATGGAATGTAATTTTGCACCAGCCCTCCTGGTTTTTTATATATGTTGACAGTAGTAAATGATTATCACAAAATTCACATGTATTCAAATTTTTGTGAAGTCCTTGCGAACTTAGAAAAATACAGAGATTGTGTCTACACAAAGTTCTGTGATCGAATTCTGGGCTACTATTCGCACATAGTGTCACTGTCCTTGTGAAGTCTTGCTATCATCCTTGTAGCAGCCTCAAGGTCGTCGTTAATTTTCGTCAGTTCATTGCAAGCACTCACACTTCCTTTAAGGCTCTGAGAGAACCTATCAAAATGACTTGCTTCCAATCCATTTAGGATTTTTTCCCATAATACTTACAGGAACTCACAACAACTCCTCAATTCTCGCAAGCATTAGATTTTGCCACATTTTGTCTTATAACAACTACCTTTTTGTCTTGCTGTAACTTTTTCTGTGACATGCACGCCTTCTATGTAAAACATACAGCTAAAACAAAAGACTGGAGCTATGGTTAGTGAAAAATTAGTGTGAACTAATTCGAATACTAATGGAAATCATTAATACTGCAACAACTAAATTCGAAGAAAATGACATAATTTAAAATGCATAAACTCTCATGAGTTTATCCTAAGCAAATCTATGTGGTTCCTGAAAAGAAGAGTTCGAAGACGGGATCAACTCACTTGTGAGTAAGAAATACTCTTCGTCCCAGTGACACAAGGAAAATAGATAAACATGTACGACAACTAGATGAGGCTCATATGGTCTATTGTATCATATGAGCATGTTGGTGTAATTCTGATACCTCTAACAATCTATGCATCTAGCGGTCGACATGCTCAAATAAGGGAGAAACCCACATAAGCCCACTAGTTTAGATCGTTCAATTTATGTGGGTTATATCATGATTGCATCTTTCAGTACATACATCTAGCGGTTTGAATGCTCAACGGATGGAGACACTCGAATAGGGCCACTAGTCGAAGAACTTGTATCTAGTGAGCTGAATGCTCAACTGATGGTGACACTTGCATACAACCCACTAGTCTAAGGAATTTGCATCTAGTTGTCGGAATGCTCAACTGATGGAGATACTTGCATAGGCCCACTAGCATAAGGTCTTTGCATCTAGTGGCCAAAAACCTCAAGCACTCGACACTCGCATAGACCCACTAGTCTATGGACTTATCATTCAATTCATATTATTACATATAGTAATTTTTCATAATTTTAACATACTCATCTAATAGAGTTTTTTTCTTATGCATTCACATAACAACTTCATGAGGCTTATTTATTGCATATGATTATTATATTCTAAGTTGAGATGTTTTGTAATAATGAGTATTAACTTAACATAAATTTCAAATCTAAGCATAGAATCACATGTATCTAACTAAACTTAATTCCATTAACCTGTTAATTCATTAGTGTTTCTTGTCTTGGTTAACCTATCACAAAATTTATATTCATATTAACATAATGATCATCAATTCATCATATAACATCCCAAAAATCTCACCTTTTTAAATTTAGATTGGTTTGGATTTTCTTTGCGTAATTATCATTTTGGTATATGCCTCCTTACAAATTTGTCATCGCGTCCTTTCGATAAAACTGAGATTACTAAACCCGTATTAATCCATTTATTTATTTTAAGTTTACTTATGTGATCAGTATCATATTTGATGCGTTCGTTATTCGAATGGAATTTAGGCGATATGAAGAGGTACATTAATATTGAATGGTACTATTTTTTGTAAAGTTGTGAAACCTACTTCGCACTCATAAGAACCATACATTTTAGGTTAGCCAAGAGTGGTGAGGTATCCATGCACCAACTTCACCTTCTATTTTTTCCATTCCTCTCTTAATCAAACTGATAGGGAGTCTCGGGAATGAAATAGAAGGTGCAAGATTTGGGCTTCCCTTCCACCGATTGGAGAATCCGTATTAAGATTTTCCCTCGCCACAAGCATCGATGAGTACCTTCACACGTTTGCTTACTGGATTTCGAACATCCCGCCCCCTGACGGGTACCACTCCCTCTCATGTCTACGAGAGCCCGCGCTGGAAGACACCTTCGTCCTCTGGCTTCAAGTGTTGCTGGCCGACGATCTAGATCGTGTTTTTGTTGTTACTAGCAACCTTCTTCGGGTTTCTTGAGGGGAAACAAGGTTGATGATTTGTCTAGTCATAGATCATTCCTCGTCTTGCCTGTTTCTTAGGGCAAGATAATATCTCCATTCCTCTTTCAGATATCCATTTCTTTCTTTTTCTTATTTTTTTGGAGATTCTACTTAGGGTTCAGTTGATTGAAAATGAGATGACACATACATAGTGATTTACTTAGTTATTTATCTTTCTAGGTTAAAAAAACTACATCTTAAGTGGATTTGCATGAGTTGATAATTTTCGACCAGAGAAGAAGGATTCTGTTGTTAATCAATGGAGAATTCTTCGTATTCATTATGGAAGTTAGAGAATCATGCCTCAGCATCACGTCTGAGCGTTTTATCGTCGGGGTAAGAAATTTGATAAATTTATGATTGTCAATTTAAGTTTGCACTTTCTATGATGTAGAAATCCAATCTTTTACCTCCATCTATTGCGAGATCACCGGAATCGATGTTCTCTTGTACAATTTTTGTTTCTCTAACATTCTTAACCACCCAATTTAGGTTAACTGCGGTTGATATGATAAGTGCGAATCTTCCCCTTTTACTTTAATGGTAATTATTTTCCCTTCTTCATTTATGATTTTATTGTTATGGTTTAGAGATACCTTAAGAGGAAGAAGTGCACTCTTGGGTGGGAGATCAAAAATGTCATTGCGCGGCTTCAGTGTAAATTAGAGGAGTCATACTTGCATGTCATATTTATGAACGTCGTAACACTGAGGTAGGAAATTCGATTCCTTTTGTCTAGACATACCACATAGTTCAGATTATTTCCTTAATGTGTTGTGCAATGTTTTATAGGATTAGAGTATGAACATGAAATTTTGTATAACACATTTTAAAGTATAGATGATATTTGTAGATCATAATTTAATTATCTTGTCGTAGAAATTCTACTTCTATTTGGTTGGATATATCATGTAGATAACTGTGTATAGTTCCAGACTTCCAGTTATGCAATCTACAAAGAAATTTGATAAATATTAATATATGAAAATCGTTCATTTAGAAAAGTAAATTAGAAAACTATGAATGAGTCATTTATCACCATATTACGAACAACTGTTTTTAAGATATAAGAAACACTTTAAGAATTTTTCTTACGCATATATGTATGTAAGTAAGAAGAATATAAGTACATGCTATAGGGAATCAAATAATCAGATATTTATGTAAAAAGAAAATCATGTTACGACAAAACACTTGTAATAGCATGACAAGACAAACTATAAGAGTGATGAAATGCGTAATTTAAGATGATGTATAATGCAAATGTTCTCATAAGAATAGTCTTGGAAATCATTAATAAGAAGGTAAAAGATTAATGGAATGCTAAATTTAAATTAGTGGCTTTATGTGTGCGTGCATTTCTAAATTCATGCCGGTCACTAATAAAAGTTAATTAGGTGGCACAATCAAGTTTATCTCTCATGTTAGATAGAGGTACACTATCTTACTCATAGGGTTTAGCAAATCATATGAGCCTCAAGTTGGGGAGTTGACACCTCATTCCTAGATACGAGTCTGTGTTTGTGATTGAGAGACACTAGAATACCTATATTCATTTGTAGAGATTCGATTCGCTAGAATGTGCTTAAGAATTTATACAACTGGGAATAAGAAAAAAAAAGAATATAAGTCCTCCCCACTTAAAATATGAAGTTGGGTCCTAGAACTCTAAACGTTAATAATCCCGATCTCAGAAGATTCAAAATAAAATTTAATCACAAAAAAGATGGTTTATATTCAATTGTACTTTTATAGAAAAGCATGCATAGAACTATAATATATTTTCCTTAGTATATAACATAATTTTAAAGTATTTAGGCATATTTTCATTTTGTTTTTGTCACTGGGGTAAGTATTCTTGCTTGCTAGTGGGTTGATCCGTTTCTGGAATTTTCTTTACAGGGAATACATGACATTTTGTTCGCACATACTTTCTAGTGGGCTATGTGTTTCAAACTGTGAGGTATTTTACTAATTTTAATACTAATCCATTATTTTCACTGCAAACTTTAGTTATTTCTGTTATGATACTTATTTTATTATTGTTGCCTTGTTTGTGATGGAGATCGATGACTTTTGGATCATCAGATGGATGATCGGAGACCGTCATTGCGTTTGACGCAATTTTCACTTTAGTTTGAATTTTTTTGGATTTGTATTCTGGGAGTTATGTTAAAATATCCATCCGACGATCGTGGTCGTTGGATCTTCTTAACCTAACTCCCCCTTATATTTTACCAGCAGTCAAAATTAAAGAGCATTGAGAATTTATTGTTTTAGAAAGAAGAGAACCACTCGATCGCGGACTCGGTGCGACGTTGAGTTTTCTGTGTGGTGCGATGCTGCCAGATTCTTCCTCCGGGTGCGCTGACTACACCATCCGCCACCTTTCCTACCTCGAGCACCCAAATTCGAGCCTTCCGCTGCCTCCCGCCGTTCCTTGTGCCGCCGACAATCCCTTCCAACCCTAGTCCATCCTTTGTCCAACTCTATTCTGTCCACCACTCCCCCGACAGACACTCACATCCCCCTAACACTCTTCCCAACAACCTCCATCCCCTCCCACAACCCCCATTTCCTCTCCAACAGTAGAAGCCTTAAAGCCCTCTCCACCTCACTGCTGACCACTCTTCCCTCCCCAAATCCCTATGCCGACCACTCCTACCAATAACCCCCTCAACATCCACCAAAATCCCCATACATGAAGCCACACCTCCTCCATTTACATCCACCAAAATCCTCTTCCTTGAAACCATCCCCTCCATTTACATCCACCAAAATCCCCATCCTTGAAGCCACAGATCCTCCATTTACATTCTACAAAACAACACATAATTTCCCTGCCAGTCCAAATTTAGTCCCAAACAATAGCGTTTACAATTCCGGCAGCCTCCACCACCACCGGCGTCAACTACTTGGTGAGCTTTTACTTCTAGTGTTTAGTTCTTCGCATTGTTCAAATAACTTATATTGTTAGTAATATTTTGGCTTATATTAATTTGATTATTGCCTCTCTTTATTGACGTGCATTACTTATTTTGCTATGCATTTCAATTTTCAGTGCACTCAATTTATTCTGCATTACTCGCTTAATTATTAATTTTGGGCGCTTTTTCTTAATTGAGATTGAAAGTGCAGGAATTTTAAAATTAGTATTATTTAATTAATTGCACGTCAGAACTCATCACATGATTGAGTCACTTACATTCTCGTTAGGTTTAAGGTTTATGTCATAGGATTGTGTGCACTTGCATCTTTTCACGCATCTTATGGTCTTTGTTGGTCGATTGTATTTGGTTGTAACTTGTGATTGATTGCATGGCATCGTGGATTAGGGCTTTGTGTTGTCACGTCCACCTATGGATTTGTCCCGCGTCAGTTTGCTTCATATCATGAGTTTTGGGCGGACTTTTGAAATGTTGCTAAAATGTAGGGGTCTTACACTTCACCTGAATTTACAATATCATGTCTTAAAATGCATTGCATTATGCAGTATCAATCATACTTGAAGTTTGTATCTAAGTAAAGAATCACAAGGATTTAAAATCATTGCTTTGGATTAGGTGATATGTCTAGTCAAAAGATAAAAGAATTTCTTACCTAGGTGCTCATGCATTCGAAGACGCAATGCTGCAACAAGATTCTCTAGGTTACAATGAATATATGAAATGACTCTTCTCCGATCTAGCACCAAAATCATACCCTCACTTCTAAGTTTTCTCCAATCCCCTTCATTTAAGCTTGATCAAGTGGCTAAGAGAGGTGCAGGAACGAACAAAGAATTGACGTTGTTGGGTGCTAGGGTTGAAGGGGATGTGTTGGTAGAAGCCGGTGGAACAGTCAACCAACAACGACAGTTGACTGTGAGAAGGTACCGTTGAATGCCTACTAAACTGACAAAGTGGTGCCGATTGAAAGCTGCGACCGAAGAAGAGGATCCATTGAACTGCCGCAGTCGAAGCCAGATGGGAAAGGAAGGCTTTCCCGTGTACGCTCCCATCGAAAGGAGTAACGACTGCGCTCTAGGCAATGGAAGAAGGCCCTAGGCTGTGGTTCCAAAACTGCTGAGCTAGAGACGTTGGTTGCAATAGATATTGGGAAGGTTGTTGTGAAAGAAGTGGGCATTGATTTCTTTTTATATAAGAGAAATAAACTTAGGTTAAGCTATAATTTCGAGTAAGCCACTATCAACTATGATCTTATTATATCTTGATGAAAAGTTCTTGTGAACCTCTAACTTGCGGTAAAATAAGTCTCGTAAAATATCTTGCTAATGAAAAATTTATATTTATTAACTCGTGAAATCAAGGGTGATGAGACATATATATCTCAATTGGATGGCAGCACCAAAGATATTATTCACGGTCGGAATCTAAAATTAACATTTTGGCATAATTAATTTTCGGATGCTACAATATCAATAGCTGTGGGGTGGCTGTAAGGGGGACTGGAAAGCTTGTTTGGGGGTTGCTATGGGTCGGGAGGGCTGTTGGGATTGGAAGGATGACGTAGAGAGTGGGTGTGTGCTACAGAGGCGCCGACCAGGCCTGGTAGGGTCTCTATTAGGGGAGAAATAGGGAGGAGGGGGGGGGGGCGGCTGGGTTGTGGGTGTTGCAGCGGTGGATAGCAGGGGCTAGGGATTTGGGAAGAGGGGGACGAGCTGATTTGTCGTGAAACAACAATATGGGCGATAGTTGAGCAGTTAGTGGCTAGAGGAGGAGGATTTGAATGGTGTGGGCGACTGTTTTGAGGCAGCCGCTGGGGTGAGGGGAGGATGGAGAGGGGTGTTGGATTTAAGGCTTACAAGGTAAGAAAATGAAATACCCCAAGAGTCGTCACTTTAGGATTTCGTGGAGTCGCCAACATGACAATCGTAGGATTTTGTGAAAAGTCTTCTCCAAAATTCGCAATACCTAAAACCAACCCTATATCCCTCATATTTATAATATAACCATTTAAAGCACCCATTGTGGACAACTATGATTGACCATGCACAATAAATGTCCGATCTCCTAACATAAATACATAATACATTAAAAAAATAAAGTAAAATACATAAGGCGTCCAGATGACGATCCGATAAGGCCTGCGTGAGTAGACACGCGCGGGCTCCATTAGGCGACGGTCCACGTTAGAAATGCGGTTCTCATAAAAAACAGTTTACCTAAATAATGTATACAGAGTTTCAAAAACATTTCCACTGAATACATTGAACACTTACAAGAAATTAACAGGTCATGCTAATTCGTAAAACCGATCCTAAATGCTTCGGTTAGGGCTAATGGTAGGTATGTGAGGACCCAAGCTAATGGTGGTGCTGATGATAGTATTTTCTTTAATTTTTTTCTTAATAATTCTGAGCGATTTGCTGTAAGATAGTACTCATGGATTATTAATGCACAACCATCGCAAGTTCATTCTACATTCAATTTGCATCTATTTTATGCGTTTTCTCTTCTCTTACAGTTATTAAAGAAGGAGAAAATTCTCCGTTTGTTCAAGCTAAATACAGGTCAGGATGACCATGCAATAATGTTTTTTCAAGATTATATAAACCAAGTAAACTCCTTTAACCTCAAATAAATTATTTACATCAGATGGTTAATTTTGATTAAATTTGTGCAAAATACGTCATCATAGTTATCTGATTTCTGGCCATTTATGCACGTGGAAATATGTGCAGTAGAGACCTTTAGTGTTATGTTTTCAATGGTCAATAATTAGCTGTGAAAAGTTCTATATTGGATGCACCAAAGTGTTACTCTTGGTGATTTTGTCTAACTTTAGCCCTTTCCTAATTATTTAGGAAATTTGTTTTATTAATATCTTGTTGAGGTCCTTAATTAGTAAATAATTGTCCTTTTTCCAACCATTAAAAAATATAGTTTGTAGTAATACTCAATGGAAACGTCAGATTTATGTTAATGAGGAAAAATAATTCTGATAAATGCAATATAACTATTGTTTCTTGGATGTTGAAAAAGGAACAGTTACTTGTGCAATGCGGAGTCATACATGAAATTAAGTCTTATCTAGCTTGTTTTCGTATGGCACGTAGTTATGCAACTTAAGCTCTATACCCTTTATGTTCTTTAAATCAATCTAATTTATTTTAGTAATGAGAAAAATGTACCTCAACGTAGAATTTTTAACATGATTTTTTTCTTTTTAATAAGAAGTTTGAAATTATTTCAATGTTTGTCCATTGTGCTTGCCATGGTGTATGGATTACTGCTGTTTTATTTTTTGGATGATGTGGGAAATACATAGGATAGAGTGGGAGACCAAAGTTGGTTTAGAAATGATTATGGAGGTATTACAGGTCACCAAAGGTTACCACATACCAATGAGATGAAAAAGTTGCTTATGGGCAGTTGTTTATGAAGATATCATTATTGGCCTACTGTTGTGAAAGTGCAGTATGGATTGAATATCACTTGTTTATAAAGAATCGTTATTGACCTATGGTTGTGAAAGTGCGGAATGGATTGAATATGTCTCTAGGCAGTATGACACGTATTGATACGTATTTGATCATGTAATGACTTATCCTGTAGTGAGACCTCCAACTATATAAAGAGCCCCTTAGGTAGTGAGAGTTATCTTTGGAGTGATAGTCTTTGGTCTCTCTTTGGAGAGGAGTGTTTTGGAGGACTCAGCCTCCGAGTACTTGACGAGAGTTTGTCTCTTGATTGTATCGTTTGTTTCATGCACTGTGAGTTCATGTTTCTTGTTTTAGATCTTGATATGGCCATCACGTATCAATTGGTCCGACGTGCCGCTCATTTGAGGTTTTGGTCGAAACCCTATTTAAATCTCATTCCTTATTCCAGTCGAGACCCGATGACTTCACTTGTCTACTGTCGACTTCGTTGCTACTGGTCGCTGCAATCGAGCCCTCCCTGCTCTGGATTGGCACTATTTTCCAACCACGGACATCGAATCCCACACCCTCCTTCACGCCAGTTCGTCGTTTTGCCATTGCACTAGGGTTGATGCAACAACTCCGCACCGTCCCTTGCGCGATCTCCTAGTCTGGTTGTCGTCTTCCCGCGCCTGGGTTTGCTCCCTTCAAGCTGCATCTAGCAGCCGTCGCCCCTCTATCGGTTTTTGATGATTCCAGCCGGCTCATCTTCTTCTCCGACCGATTCCAGAGGGTGCTTCGAGCGACTTCGCCCGAGCACACTGATTCCATAGGCCGTCAACCTTCGCCAGCTCCTCCATCCTGATAGTACTTCCGCCTTCCAACGCCGCTTCAATCACCTTCTTCAATCATCTTTTGGCGCCGCTCCAACCGCCTTTGGCCAACGCCATATCCGACCCCCTTCCCGCGGCTCCTGCAACATTCAGGTGCTTCTCGCCGCTACGCCTAACCGTCGTTCCATGCCCATGACTCATTCAATGCTCCTCCACACCGATGAGACTGCCTCCGTTGTCTCGCATCGCTTGGTTCAACCTGATCCCCGACTTGAGGATGTCATTCACGACCACGGTGGTAAACCGCCCACCGGAACCTCCACCACCACCACCATCGCAACCGCTTTAGACTGTCCCAAACTACATATGGTTTCTCCACCTTGTTGCGGACATCTACCCAACCCATCTATGTTAGATAGAGATCCCTGTGTTTGACGATGTTGAACCTCTTGGTTGGATCTCCCTCGCAGAATAGTTCTTTGACCTTCAATCCACCGCCGCCAACCAGAAGGTTCCCCTGGACACTATCTATATGGAGGGCTCGATGCTCTATTGGGTGCGTTAGATGCGCCAGCCTGTTCTTGACCTTTCTCGGCCCACGTTGAAGGAGGAATTCCTCCGCCGCAATGATGCCCATCAGGCGAGCAATGGCTATGTGCGCTTTAGCTCCGTGCGCCAGTCCGATAACGTAGTCACTTACATTGAATAATTCATCGAGTTCACCAAACACGTACCCGGTCTATCCCCTGACCACTACCTAGGACACTTCCTTAGGTGTTTACAACCCCACCTTCAGTCGCGCCTGCGGGTCCATAACCCGACGACCCTTTCCCGCGCCATGGAGCAAGTCCGTTGCCTCGATGAGTAACTTTACACTACCCATCCATTTTCCTCGCCCCGACCACCCACCGTCCGTTGCCACCAAAATCCTCACCACCTCTTTCCCGCTTGGATCACCAGATCTCGCCTAGGCCCCCATTTCTAGGCCCGCCTCCGCCAGTTCTGCCAGCTTCTCCTCCACTGGCGTCTACCGACCCCATCACTTATCTCATGAACAACATCTCGAGCTTTGCCTCAAGGGCCTTTGCTTTTGCTGCCATCAACTGTACTCTCCCACCCACATTTGTGCCATCAATGACTTGTGCGTGCTTGTGAGATCTGAAGACGACAGTCCTGACTTCTGGGACTTGGATGCTTGACTTTTGCGAATGACCCCTACGAACATCCACCTTGAGGACAATGCCATTTTTTCGGGAGGGGAGTGTTTATATGTATTTGGTCATGTAGTGTCTTGTCCTATAAGGGTGCCTCCATCTATATAAGGAGCCCCTTAGGTAGTGAGAGTTATCTTCGGAGTGATAGTCTTTGGTCTCTCTTTGAAACTGGGAGTGCTTTGGAGGACTCAACCACCGGGTACTTGGCGACAACTTGTCTTTCAATTGTATCATTTGTTTCATGCAAATTGAGTTCATGTTCCTTGTTTTAGATTTTGATAGGACTACCGCATATCAGGGTCTAAATAGAGAGTCATATATTATTTATCACGTCTAATTTAAATCTAATCTATGCAGATAATGTTTAGCGCTGAAAGTAAATCTAAGCTATAGAGCAACAAACACAAATTTTTATTGAGGTTTCCCAAAATGTGGGTAGTCCTCTCCACCTCTAGCTATCCACTGCTATCAAGGACAGATTCTTTTCCATTGAAGACTCCAAGAACCCAAAAAGCCTTTTCCATTGGAAACTCAAGAACTCACTAAAATTTTTTCCATAGGAGTTTTAATAACCTCACAAAATCCTTTGAAGTGGTATTTCAAAACTTTTTACAGAAGGAATATGACTTTTTCACAATTAGGTGCCTTTGCACTTTGAAGGCCCTTTACAATGATAGTTGAGTGAATCAGGAAAGAAGATCAACAGTATTCTTGTTTTACACAGCCTTGATCACTGTTTCACTTTCTACAGAAACTCTTTAAGGGAAAGAAGATCAACAATATTCTTTTTTTTTACACATTTTCTTCATTCTTCTCTTTTTAAGTATATGATTCTCTGATTTTAATATTTGAATTCGACTCTTGAATATATTTGGAATGCAATTCCATCTCAGGCTTCAAAATAATCCTTCCCAATGTGTAATCAATATTCTTCTTAGAATAAATGCTTCATTAGCTGCTCTAGTTGTCTACAATGACTATATGAGAATTCCGTCTTCTTTAATTAGTTCATCGATCATTGACTGTTTGGCCATCAGTCCCCTGATCGATGATCTCTGTTCCACTTCTCTGTTCTTCAATTTCTTAGCTATGTTGAAAACTGGCCCCGGTCCACAGTGGTACTAGCTATCAAAGAGCCTCTCTCAAGTGAGAGCCCAAAAGACTAATGATCCAAGATAAGATTAACCCACATGCCCCTCCTCCTTATATAGACGAGGAAGGACACACATAACAAGAGAGTACACATAATATTAATTAATAAAATCAACATCAATTAATAGTAATTAATTAACATTGACCATTAATAGTAATTAATCAACATTGACCATTAATAGTAATTAATTAGTACTAGCTATTATATTAATAATATTATTAATTAATACTAATTAATTAATAGTATATATTGCCCCAAAGGGGTTTCCATAAGCGAATGCGTAAAATACCATCACCATTGAAAATTGACCTTGCCCTTAAGGTCGAGCCACTAATATGTAGCGGAATTGTTAATGATACCGGTGATATATAGGAGAGAGATGCAGCGTGGAGAATTTCGAGAAAGCAAAAGATGATATTTTGGGGAAATGGATTGTTTAGTGATAATTAAGGCCCGGCTCATGCGATCGTAACTGCTTGACCGGTGAAAATAAGTCCCCCAAAACGGAGCCTAAATTAATACCCAAAATAATTAGTTTAGGATTTAATGTGAGAATTAGTAGGGGGGGGGGGATGGTAGCTAGAGGAAGAAAAGTTGTGCTTTTGTTTGTTTTGGGAAGAGGAAAAATAAATAAAAGACAAAGAAGTTGATGTCACAGTACATTGGAGGAAAAATAAGAAGGTGAGTGTATAGTGGACAATTTTTGGCAGCTTGCATGGGGCTCAAGGATGAGAGAAGGGAGTTGATGTAGGATGTGATGGGGCAACTGGAGGGAGGAAAAAATTGAATTATAGATATGAGAAAAATTTAATTAAGAGGATGTGACAAGAGGAGGGTGAAAGAAGATGCGGTTTGTATTTTAGCGGGGACAACAGTGGGTGTAGGTATTTAAAAGGCAAAATAAAGTATAAAAAGGAAAGAGGAGGTGACCAAATAAAGCCCAAAAGGGATGTCCATTCTAATATGAGAAATTAGAATAGGAGAGGAGGGAGGGTGCAGCGGGTGAAGTGAAAAAATAAAAAGAAACAAAAAAGGGGGCACAGTTTCCCTGCAGGACACAACTAGTATGCCCTTTCGTGAAGAGGACTTTAGACGGAAAAGTACTTGTGGCAGTGGAGAGCGGACGCTGGAAATAGGACAAGATGAAATCCTGGAAATAGCCCAGAGGGCGCGTGGTTTGATGGGCTGGAAAAAGGAGCCATTGCAGGGAGTATTTGGCGGGACAGTGGGGGAGACAGGGGAAGCTGCATCGAAGCCACCAGTTGGCGTGCACTGTGAGTGCTGAAGCAGTGTTTGGATCGGGGCTTGGAGAGGAGGGAGGAAGATAACTTGGAAGAAGCATAAAGTCAGGTTGGAGATGGGAATGAGACACCAGCTGCTGGACTGCGCACGTGGCAGCGAGATCTGGCGCAGGAGGAACGTCGACCGGAAAGGGGGGCTGTCATGCGGGTCTGATGCGAGGGCTGTCATGCGGGTCCTGATGATAGAGGAAGTGGAGACTTCCCCGACTGCCGGTGGCAGGTGTTTATGCGAGCCATCGTTCCTTTCCGTCAGCGATGGCGTAGGAACATGGACGTGCTAAATGACGCGAGATCTGTGGGACAAATGCAGGACATCGGGACCAATGATGATGGCAAAGAGGACGAGGGATGCTCGTCGTGGCGGGGGTCATTCTAATGCGATGTGGATGTCAGTAAAGGCGTGATGTAGGGATCTGCCGATGTGGGGGTATGTAATCTGAGAGGAGGCCGCAGAGGATAGTCCCAACGAGTCGCGAGATGCTCTAGACTCGTGTGGAGGGACACAAGGATGTTGTCCTGGTCATCAAGGAGGCTTTCGACGGCGTTGAGATGGGTGTACATCGTGGCACGATCTCCGATGGCTTGGAACAAACGGGCAAGGGAGGCAGGTCGGACCATTCTTACTAAATGAAAGTTGTGTGATCAAGAACGAACAAAAGTTTGTATTAATTGAAAAGAGCACATGATAGAATCCGAGCAAGCTCCGGCCATGCTCAAGGAGGCAACAAAGAGTCTCTTTCAAGTGAGATCTCAAAAGACTAATGATCCAAGATAAGATTAACCCACATGCCCCTCCCCCTTATATAGATGAGAGAGGACACACATAACAAGAAAGTACACCAAATATTAATTCATAAAATCAACATCAATTAATAGTAATTTATCAACATTGATCCATTAATAGTAATTAATTAATTCTAACTATTATATTAATATTATTATTAATTAGTACTAAATAATTAATAATAATATATATCGCCATGATTGTCCCAAGGGGATTTCCATAAGCGAGTGCGTAACACACGACCTTTCAGTATGAGTGTTTAATCCTTTTATTTGATGCTTTAAATTGCTTGGTGGTAACTGCTAGTTTCTTCTTTAGAATAGCATAATGGAAGTCATGTCGTTAATGTATATTTTAGATTTCTGACACCAGGTGAAGTTTTCGGAGATGACTGTAAATTTATTATGAATTTGATCATCTCTGGTGTTGTTTTTATATAGATGGATATTTCTGTGAAGAAATTAGGTTCCAGAAATCAGCATGATGTTGAAGTTTTTGAGTGGTTCAAAATGCATGTAATTGAGTCCGAACTGGATACGAGCATAGGTCATCATGAGTTGGTTAGTTATATCTATTTTATCTTTGAGGAACTGCTATTTATTTAATCGTACATAGTGTTTGCTCTTTTATAAACATGCGGTGTTATTACTTGATTTATCACTTACTGCACATTTTGCATAATATGAATCTTTATATTGATTTCTCAGACTACACTGTTTATATTAATTCTTTTTATGCATATTTTTTACCTGCTTATATCCGATCATCTTTTAACCTTTTCCACTGATATTTTGTTTCAGTGGTATGGACAAAATATGTTGCAGGCCATGCTTTTCTGGCTTAACTGCCCATTTTCCATTGGCTATTTGTCCCATTTGTTGTCACTAATCAAATGAGATGGCCCGTTGCAGAAAAGGCAAAAATATAAATATATAACTGTGAGAATGCAACTTAAAAAAATATTTTATTATTTTAGGCAATCAAATACAAATATATTTACACATTTATAGTTATGAGGAGTGACACCTTTACTGACCCAGTCTCGCACAATATCAGAAGTATTGTCCGCTGTAGTTTTGTCCTTTTCCATGGGTGATCTACGAACACTTTTCAAGAAAGTCACTCATCTCAGGATTACTCCCATCAGAGCACACTAACTTTTGAGTTCCCATCATAACTCCAGCAGTTGCTCCAAAAAGGTGCCTCTGATATTTGAGATAATTTGTTTAGCTTTTGATTATGTTATGCAAACAAATTAGCCTTTGGTACCCTTTTGTCACATTTAACCTTGGTTGGATTTAATGTTGTCTATATCTCCCTGACTACAGATTATTATGGTATGAAATTTTGTATGTGGGTTCCTTATGATCAGATATAGCCCTCTTAGGAAGTTTCTTGATATTTTGGATATTATTAGAATTTTATTTATTTATTATATGCTATATTAAATTAATGAAGCACAGAGGTTTTATCTTGGGTTTTGGAGCCTAAATTTTGGGTACTGATAAATGATCACATGAACTCTCCGTGGCTATAATTTGGACCAATTTGGAAATCATTTGGCACTGTTTTGATTGAGAATGATTTTAAGGTCATTTTGTCACAGAGTAATTTATTTTTGTATTATATATTTGGAGTGTATGGAACTTAAATTTAGCAGTGCAAGAAGGACGAATGACTTCGTTATTACGTTGTGTGATCAAGATATTTCTTGCGGTGAGTGCTTTAATTATCTTGGATTGATACTTACAAAAGATGGAGATGTTGATAAATATGTGATACATAGAATCCAAGCAGGTTGGTTGAAGTGGTGAGGCGTGTCAGAAATCTTATGTGATCGTAAAGTACCATTAAAACTTAAAAAGAAGTTTTACCATACTGCAATTAGACCAACGATGCTATATGGTTCTGAGTGTTGGGTAGTGAATTATGTACTTGATAAAAAATGGCAGTTGCGGATATTTGAATGCTTTGGTCGATGTGTGGACACACGAGACTGGATAAAATTAGGAATGAGTGTATTTGGGATAAGACAGGAGTGACACCAATTGTAGAGAAGATGCAAGAAGCTCGACTAAGATTGTTTGAACATGTTTCAAGGAGACCATTAGAGGCACCTGTTAGACGTTGTTTGTGTTTAGTCACTAGGCATATTTAACATGGGAGGGGTAGACCAATAAAGACTTGGAATGAAACTATAAGGAAAGACATGATGTACTTAGGCATTAGTGAAATTATGACTAAAGATAGGGCATAGTGGAGACAAGATCCATATAGGTGACCCACTATAGCGGGATAAAGGCTTGAGTGCTGTTGTTTTATTATATATTTGGAAATTCATACCTCTGAGTTTATGCAATACAATGACTTGAAAATTGATGGGGAGGCTGGAATTTATTAAGTTCACACCCGGAGAGTTTTATATTTTTTAGATAAACTTTTCCTAAAGTTTGTGTTATTTAAGAGTATTTTGAGTAGTTTATAAGACTAGCTCATATTTACTAAGTAGAGCTTGTCTTGTGTTGTGTTATTGTATTGGCTATAGGACATGTTTTTTTTCTTCCCTTTTTTCTCCACCCCTTAGGAACCCCTACAACACATATAGACAACACTTTTGAGTACTAAGGAGGAGTAAGCAAATATGTGTTTTTGGGCGGTGGTGCTTGAGTGGGGATTGAGTATTTTGGAGGTTACTTGCAATGTTGCTGTGTTTTATTCTGTCTTTGGCGGCTGCAGTCTTACCCTTGTGATATGGTTCCCACCAATTGGTGCGGATTGAGGTGCATAAGAGAGAAAGTGATAGATTTTCCCACTCCTCCGATCACACCGTCGGGGAGTGAGTAAGATTTATTTGCTAGCGGGTGTGGGATCATATGGTAGCTAGGCTGATCCCCTAATTTTGATTACTCTTCAGAGGGCCTTACACTCCCTTTAGCCCATAGAGTGTTGACGTACATTAGTCACACAAATTAGTACAAAGGCTGCTGCTATACTTGAAGGCCTAGGAAAGCGTGGTAATGAAACCATCCTAGATGAAAAGGTAGTCCAATTCGTTGTTGTCTTGCCATGATGATGATTCATGAGGGTTTACTACCCTCTTAAAAGAGGAAACCAATTGTGTCTGGATTAATGACATCATTGCATAACATAACATATCATTGCATCACATCGGAGGAACCTCATAATATAAGTTTGTATGTGGGTTTTTATCCGATAAGCGCCTAATTATGTAGATCTTATCATATAAATTCGTATGAGAGTTCTTATATGATAAGTTACTTCAAACTCTTTATTTAAATGGACCTTTGACATATAAGTTTGTATGAACAGTCTTATATGTTACGTTACTGTTACTGTAGATACTTTTTATTGCTGATATTTCTGCTTTACTAATATATATTATATATACTCCACTCATGTCACATGTATTATTTTATATGCCTGTGCTAATATTGCAGCTTCCATGATCCTTCCTTCCACCCCGTTAATTAGGACGCTTTGGGAGAGGGGGTGGGGAACACTTGATCTTTTAAAATACTTACCCTTTCGTTATCACCACAACATGAGTGAGGATGATTATAGTAGGAGCAGTAGCGTTAGCACTTGTCCCAGTTGATGTGTAGAATTGATGCCATGACAATGATGTTGATAGTACCTGCTGAGGCCATGACTACTACATTTTATTCTTCTGATTATTGTAAAATGTATTTCATGTATAAATGTGATGGATAGTTGTACTTCCCGTACTTTATACTTATGTATATGAATTGAGAATGTGATGTGATGATGATAGCCTTACGAAGTAAGCTTCATGTGGTAGAGGCTAGCCCGTGTGATGGCGCTACCTCAGGGTGATTACCCTGAGCATAAGATTTCCCCTTCGCTTTACCTCTTTTCGGAAGGGGGGGGGGTCTTCCAAAAAGTGTCCCACAAGTTCCAGTGCACCAAAATCTCAGAGGGGTGGGTGCACTATAAGTGGTCAGATACTCATGTTGTAAATGGAGGCGCAAGATCTCAGAGATGTCACGGGATCCCTGATTTTCGGATGGAGTCGCGAGATCTCTGAGAGCTATCGTAGAATCCTTTGGTGCCGAGACCTATAGGATAAGGGAAAAGGGTGCCACTTGCGGCGAGGCCAGATTTTGTACATCGCGAACCTCGGTCGTGCGTGATATTATTACTAAATCAAACTGGGGTTACAACTGTCACAAAAGAGCTCGAAGACCCTGTACAGAGGTACTCGTTGGAAACTTTTCAAGGTTGCAAGAGTCCAAGGGCCTTTTGGCTCCGATTTCTATGATGTCTTTAAAGCTACTGTTCACGACTTTTTATAGACATTGGGGCACTGAATGTGGGTAACTTCTGAAAATACGGGCTACCTGTTTACAAGGTATGAAAAAATGCTATGTACAAAAAAGCGGAGTGGTCAGCGAGATCCCATTGGAAGGTCGATGAGATTTGTCTGCTTGAGGTGGAGCAGCAGTTATCCCTTTCACCGCAGATAGCAAGTGTGGCATAATTTAGACAGACATCAATAATTAGAATGATATTTTAATAATAAAATGATTTCAGCTTACTGATATAAAATCACTATAGTTTTTTATATTATTTTTAGCATGGCAATAGTCCAACATAGCATAAATGAGAATATTAAGATTGATGTGAAGTAAAGTTAGTACAGGCTGTGATAGCTTCTTGGGAATTTCAAAGAATAAATTCAGTAATCATCTCCATAGATCTTCTTTATTAGAGAAGTCTTCAAAAGTTCAATTCTAGATTGCTTCCCAATAAGACTCCTAGTAATCTTCTCATTGCAGCACCTTATCGTTGAAACCAACTTGCGCCTTCCCGTTGAAGGTGATAATGAAGAACCTACACTTGAAAACATCGTTACCATTGCGGGTGGGCACCACATCCTCGAACCATTGCAAAATGGTTCAGCGGGCGGGCCTTCCCGAAATAGTAGTTGAGAATGGGTTCGCAGAAGCCCGTTGGTACGGGTGCGTTCAAAATCTCCTCGCAAAAGGACTCAAATCCCCTTGGAAGCGAGGTTGGTATAAACGCTCCTCTTGGTCAAATTTAGGACGTTGCATGATCACTTCATCGCGACATGAATTCGCTCGAATGCTTGCGGTCCTAGGCAGCTGGTTCCTTCCCAGAGGATGTCTAGGTTTCTATATTGGCTGTTAGAGAGGGAGGGGTCTTTGTGATTTCGACATGGATGGCGACAAGACCCTGCAAGGTTTCTTCTATCATTAAGTGAAAATTATTGAGATCAGCCTGAATTATGAACTCACCTTGATCTCGCCTAGCTTTGTGATTTTCATCCGGTTTGCCACTTTGTGCCAGGGTGTGCTTCAGATATTTTTCTTCCTTCAACCAAAGTCCACGCTCACTGCACTGAGATGTTGGGGCAAAGATATTGACTTGTAAAATTCAAACCGTATTATGGTCGGAGGTATACCAGCTCACCGAAGAGGCAACGCAGACAGATGGCCAAAGAGAAAATAGATCGAAAAATCATTGCTGGCTACGCTATTACAACAGAGGAATGGCGTGCTCCAAGTTGGAAGACCTCACCACATACCCAAGAGTGTAAAAAACTCTATCTAGAATCAATTGTTGTGAAATGTTAGAGAAAGGTAGGCTAGTTCAAGCAAGGGTCTAGGCGAACTGAATGGCTTTAGGTGTGCTCCCTTTTGAGTTATTAGCATTGTCTTTCTCCCTCATCAGTGGGTCGTATTTATATGCAACTGATATGGGGGTTCCCCTTGTCAAGAAGTATGCCCTACCCCTATGCCAGTCTCACAAGAACATTGTCAAGGTCTTACAAGTTGATTGATTGGCCGGTGAGGTGAACGTTGGGCCCATGCGAGATAGGTGTGAGTTGTCTGCGAGCTCCTTTTGCCTTGCCTTTGGTTTCTCTGACTTGTCTAATTGTCTTTTTCTAGGTCTTGATGAATACAGGTCGTAGATAATATCCTCTTTTTCTGAACTTGACATTAGATTGGGAAAACTATGTGTGGCCCGAGATTTGACGGGCTGTTTGATCCTCTATAAATAGGGCATGCTCACCACATTTGATATCTATGTGTTTGACTTCGTTGAGATGGATCCAATGTTTTAAATGTCGGATGTTAGATACATGTTAGATTGTGTTTTAATTTGTGGGAGACATGTCATGGACATTTGAAAATGTCATATTTCAAAAACTACAATATATATTTATATGTATATTTATACTACTATTATGTACGTAAAATGCATATATTATGTTTTTGTATAACCATAGAATATGCACGAGACATAATTTTAAAGATCTATATGCTCTTTTTTATTATTTATATTGACAAAATAATGACAAATGACAAGTATTTAACAATTTTTTTTAATTGCAGGTTTGCTTGGGACATGTCAAACTACGACACTATAAATATACAGAGGAAATAAAATGCAAACATATATAATTTATGAAAGTGCAGAAATAAGAACAAGTATTAGCCATAAACATTTATTTTTACAACTTACAGGGTGGCCAACAATCGAAGAAGTGCCAAAATCAGATTTGACATCAAATGAGCAAAACAATAGTCACTTGATGTTCTAGCTACCTGCCAGCACTAGCATAAGCATTCCATGCCTAGTAAATGGAAGGGCAAAATGACTTAACTTGCAATAAGAAAAGTCATCAACAAACACTTTTATATCAACAAAATTTTACATCATAAACAACTGTAATAATTTATAATTTTAGATAAAGCGAAAAGCATTTATATAAATGTCATAAGTACATAGCAACCTTTCAACACAGTAATCATTAATTATAAAGAAAAGCTAATTATTTTACCCGCTTTCTCGCTGGTGTGCAGGCTAACTTCGAGTCTCCCCACTGTTGAGACCGAAACATTGCCCTATACTCTTTCTTTTTGTCTTGAAAGCTCTGTAGAGATAGAAAAGTAGCAGCAAATCTAGCCACTCCTTACCAAATAAGATCATGAGACTCCAAATTCTTTGTAAATTGCCTTAAATGGTCAAGGGAAATGGTATGTTCATATATAAATACCGTCGCTATATGACCTTGAGTGATGAAATTTTTGATTTGCTTTATTTTAGCAATGTCTCAAAGTAGTAAATTAATCTTGTAGGTTGTACAAGAAGTCCAAAATATAGGTATTTTCATGGATAACATCTTTGCTGCTAACATACTATTAGATTCATCATCCATGACTACTTGCACGACATTATCCTCTCCAGGTCTAGACTCGGATTTGATTGCCTCATCTACAAAATCAAAAATAAACTTTTCATCTTGAACATCTGTTAAGACATTCCTAGACATCCAAAACGCAACTCCTGCTTCACAGTGCACCATAATATTCATAATACTCCTTCCTTTTCTATCGGCCCACACATCAATCATAATTCTACAACCATTCAACCTATAAGTAGTGGTGTTTGTATTCAATGATTATTTTGTTCGCTCTACTTCATTTTTGAGATGTTTTTCTCTTAACTATATGTGTTTGGGTCTTTCAATCCTAGCCCACACTGCCCAATAGCCTATAGTATATGATCAAAAGAGGAAAGCGACAAGACATTAAATAGATTGCCTGCCTCATATACCATCGTGTGATGTGTTTGTCACCTCATTTGTTTCTTCCACTTATCCCCTCCCAAAGTCATCTTCCCACCTTTATTTTTATGTGAAACACTCTCCACTGGTAATTTGAAATGCATATCTAATGGTTCTTTTATATTAATTTTAAAAAATATACTCCCATGTGATTGGGAGTTGCCCTCTACATTCATTTCACCTCCAACTAGTATTTCATCACGGTCTGCCTCTAATATAGCAATTTTACTTTCTTTTATTGCTTGTGTTAACTTTAGCGCAATGTTTGCCTTGACTTTCACCTCTCTTGGTTTTTTTGGGCATGATAACATTGCCTCTAAGCCCAACTAGATGTGCTTTCAATCGACTTACCCCTCCACTTGAAACTTGCTTGCAATAACGACATCTACTTTTTCACCATTAGAACAAAAAACATCCCTGCCTAACTTTGTATTTGACTCTTTCTTTGAACCTTTAGACAACATCGGAATTGAGTCACTTAGAAATCCATTTAGGGTCCGTTCGTTTGCACGGAATTGAAATTCGATATTGGAATTAAATATTGATGAATATTGTGGAATTAAATATTGGTGACGAATTCCAATTCCAATGTTCGTCTAATAAAGAATATTGGTGAATATTGTGGAATCGGAATTCGATTTTTTTGCCCGGGCGCGATTTTTACCCGGACGCGATTTTTTTGTTCGGGCAAGATTTTTTCACCTAGTCGTGATTTTTTCTCACGGGTGGGATTTTTTCACGTGACCGCGATTTTTTTTCGCTCGGGCGCGATTATGTCGCTCGGGCCCATTTTTGTCGCCCTGGCGTGATTTTTTCGACTGGGGGCTAAAAAACGCGCCCGAACAAAAATCACGCCCGGATGAAAAAAAACCTGCCCCAGCGAAAAAATCTCGCTCGCGCCCAACCGTTAAAACTGTATATGTCTCATCCTTTATGCATTTTACTTGATTTAAATTTCATGTCTTTCTTTCTCTAACTCGAGCAATTTTATATATGTCACGCTCATAATCTTTGATATCTAGTCGCTTATAAAATTCTTCATAAATTTGACTTCTTACTTTACTTACTGTCTGTTTAGCTTCTTTTTTGACGACTTTATACCTGGCTAAGATTTCATCATTCCTACAAGCGTAGAGTGATTTATAACTGGCCTTATTTGCCATCACTTTGTTTTGCACTTTCTCTTTTCACCACAAAGATTTTTTATTTGGGAGGCGAAAAAAATCGCGCCCGGGCGAAAAAATCCCGCCCGGCGAAAAAAATCGCGTCCGATCGAAAAAAGCGCGCCCGGGTGAAAAAACGTGCCCGTGCCAAAAATTAGCGTCCGGGCGAAAAAAACGCGCCCGGGCGCAAAAATCACGTCCGGGCGCAAAAAATCGCGTCCGGGCTCGAAAACACGTCCGGGCGAAAAAATTGCGCTTGGGTGCGAAAAATCGCGTCCGGGCGAAAAAATCGCGCCCGGACGAAAAATTCGCGCCCCGGCGAAAAATTCGAACCCGGGCGAAAAAACGCGTCCGGGCGAAAAAAACGCGTCCGGGCGAAAAAATTGCGCCCGGACGTACAAAAACGCGCCCGCGCGAAAAAATCGCCCCCAAGAAAAAAAATTCGCGCCCGGACTTAAAAATGTGTCTCGATCGGAATTGTCCAATTCTTATATAGATTGGAAGGAATTGTCTTTAGTTCAAAATGAATTCTACGGAATTCATTAAAATTTAAATTCCAACGTCAAGCGTGCAGACGAACGATGAAATTGGAATTAGACATTCAATTCCAATTCCAGGGGCTCAATTCCGTGCAAACGAACGGACCCTTATGGATTTTGCAAATATGTTAGAGGAAATTTGGTCACTTGGAAAATCAAAAAGCAAATAGTGGCGTGTGCAAAAGTTGTATATAGAACAATGACTTAGACTAATTGTGAGCTAAAGTGGTTGAGAACACATCTAAAAGACTTGAAGAAATCTACGATTATCCTCTACCAATATTTTGTGATAATAAAGTTGTCATCTACATATTTAAAAACTATTGTTCCGTAAAAAAACAAAATATATTGAAGCTGATTGTCACTTCATCAAAAAAATATCAAAAAGCTAATGTATTTTTCATTTGTTTCTTCAGTTAAAGAGTTGATTGACATCTTTACCAAACCAATGTGTCATCTTTTGCAGACATTAGTGTTAAGCTGAGAATGATCGATATATATGCTTCAGCTTGAGATGAGTGTTAAAACCCAAGGTTAAAAGTCCAAAAGGGGCCCATTGTATATTTTCTATTTCTTGTATCTAATTGTATATTTTCTCTTTCTTGTATCTAGTTGCACATCTCTTAGTGCAAATTGTTTCTCTACTCTATAAAGAGGGGAGCTCCCATATAATATTTAATTATTCCAGAATAGTAATTATTTTATTTTCAAAGTTCTAAACATTGATCTCGATAATGCATTGTCCAAAGATTCAAAAATGAAATTTCTTTCTTGTTGTAAATTGTTTTTCCCGTATACTCTTTTTGAGCAGCTTACCCATAAATATCTTGGTTAATCCATGTAGGTTTCCTGGAATCAATTTTATTTTCTATAATGATTATTACTGGATATATATATGTAGATGTTTACACTTTTTTCCCTGTTTGTTGCATTTTAGTGCGTGCTACTGTCAGCTGGAGGCGAAATGAAAGATGAGGATGTGACACTTCTAATCAATGCTGGTCTTCTTGTAAGTAATACTTAAAATCCAACTTATGAGAGATAAAGTTCTTGCTGCCGTTGTCTTATTAGAAATTGCATGCTATAGTTTTGTATTCCTCTACCTGACAGTGGGGCCTTGTGGTGGCACTGTAGTTGAACCGTGGCTTGAGTTCCCTTGATGACCGTAAACTAAGATCAATCTACAGTGAAGGTGTTTATTGGTTGAAAAGAAATTTAGAGATTTGGCAATTAATTATTGTTAAGATAGAGTACATATTTAGGCCAGAGTATCTGAACTCTTAAAGCTGGATTATTTAGTCTTACTGAGAATCTATTCCTATGATAAGGATCGATGGTATGCCATATAACAACGTATAGAATATCCAAAAGTTGCTTTGTAGAGAGAGGGAGAACTGAATTACCGTGAAAAAATTATGTTGTTCATTTTCAACGTCTGTCACATGATTATAGTTTTTTATGTTGAACTATGCCATGGTAAGTTTGCACATTTTTATCAAAAATTTAAATGAGCATGGATGCATTCTATAACTACATCTTGGAGCATTGCATGTTTGCCAGATAACTTCAATTTGTGGGATAAAGTTGACAAGACTAAATGAAATGTAAAAAATTAAGTTAAAAAGATATAAACAACCAATCACGGAGCTTTTCTTGCTGAATTATCCAGAAAAATGTGAATCCATAACTAATATGATGTAAATCATAGCATCCATAAGTGGAGAAATTCTAGAGAGGAAATTAAAAATTTTATTCTTAATGAACTTTCTAATAACAAGCTATCAACTCATATTATAACAAAATAGATGATAGATATAAAGTCTAATATTATCCAAAGTGAATCAAAATAAAACAAAACTAAAATAAGCTAAACATGATTTATCCTCATTTTTAACAGACGGACTAGAGTGGCCTGTGAAAGTCAAGATTTTCTGCATTATTCATTAATCGACGAAAAAACCGATTGCCGACAGCACTACGTCGATATCGGAAGCCGGCAAACGTGAATCGTCACTATCGAAGAGAGAACGCGATTGAGCTTCTTGCCCGCATTTATGCCGATTTACAAGGGAGTGAAAGGAATTGCTATCCAGTATCATAAATCATAGATGTGATTGCTTAGGGCTTCAGCTTGTTTAGAGAAATCTAGTCAACTGAATCAAAGAACTGAAGTCCTTGGAATCGATTTGAAGAGAAGCAATGAAGAGAAAAAGAGGGAGGTGTTGTTAAGGTTTCTCTGCATTTTTGCGGGAAGTGTTGGTGACTGTGGTTATGCTGCGCAGGAAATGCCGGTGGGGAATGTTGTCTTCTCCGAGTCATCCAATGATCGTGGGGCTCGGACATGAGCCAAAGCGGTGTCTCACCGCCAACATCGTTGGGTGGCTCCGTCAGAGATCTCACTCGAGGAAGTTGAGAGATTCCAACTGTAACATCTCGACTTTTAATTGGGTCACCAGGACCCTAGCTGACCTAATTAAGGAGACCCAACCACCCACTAGGCACCCTAGAAGATGAGAGACGTTTCTAAATATCATTTTGAGTAAGTGGGCTCAGGATTGACTTCTGTCAGTTTCATTAGACTCGTATGACCCATAGAAGTGCAACATAACACGTTTCGTTTGAATCTGAGGTCATTTAGTGGAAGTAACCATTTTAGGTAACATTGTTCGACACAAAGATCCTAAAATGTCTTTTTTGAGTTAGCAGACTCAAATTACTTCAGTCAGTTGCATTAGACTTATATGAAACATACGAGTGCAACGTAACTGATTTCGCTCAAGTCTAACGTCATTTTGTCGAGTTGATAAAAATAAGTTTCATAAAATTATACGACATCTCGAAAAGCGCGAACACTTGAATATCACTCCTTCGCAACAACATTAACTCGTCACTCGACGACTAAGACCCACATTGACCTTCACCTACATGGGGGACCCACTTTAAGGTTGACTTTGGTCAAAGTCTCTTAAAAGGTAAAATTAGAGTTTAAATTAAAATCTCCACTCAAAACTAGGGCTGCAAACGAGTCGAGCTCGAGTCGAGATTGACAAAAATAGCCGGCTCGAGCTCGAGTTTTTTTTTGAGCTCGAGCTCGACGAGCTTGTGTTTAATGAGCTTGAGCTCGAGCTCGATAGAGCTCGACGAGCTCAACTGAGCTCCACGACTGAGCCTCTCTGTTGGGTATTGCATCCACAATAACCCAGATTTGCATGAAGTCACCCTTGAACTAAGATGAATTAAGTTGTATTTGATATCCTTGTTTAGTTGTGTGTTTGCAGATCACCATTGCTAAGTGTAGACCAATGTCAGTCTACAGTGGGTCATGAACACAAGACCATACAGTGTAATCCCTCACTGTGTGATCCAAGGTGTTGACTCATGTGTAACCTTTCAATTGGGATACACTTCATATTCAAACACTTGGATCATGGAATGAAGATTGGATTCTTGAAGAGAAGAGAAAGATTTTCTAAAGTCCACAATTTCTCTAAGTCCACTTTTCGAGAAGTCTATGATAGTTCTCGAGAAAGAGAGTTACCAGAACTCGAGAAGTTCACCTAGTTCTCGAGAAGCCGAGACTAGTTCTCGAGAAACATTCTTATAGTTCTCGAGAAGGTCAGTCTAGGTTCTCGAGAAGTCCCAGCCTATATTTCTCGAGTAGTCAGAGACAGCCGCAAAAATTATTCTAAGTCCCTCTCTCGAGAAGTCCATCATAGTTCTCGAGAACTTAGTCTCTAGTTCTCGAGAAATCAGCATAGTTCTCGAGTATACGGTTTGGCTTTCGAGTAATGGTTTGCGAGAAGTCTAGTTAGTTCTCGAGATGTTTCAGCCCTTTTGTTCTCGAGTTCTAACTTAAGTCCAGACAGTCTAGTTCTCGAGAAGTCAGCCTGTTCTCGAGAACTCATTTATACTTCTCGAGAACTGCTGTCAAGTTTTTCAGAAAATCTATTTAAGTCCAGATTGACGAGATTTTTAAGTGACACATCGTGATTGGTCCACGTGTCCTAATTAATGTTATTTCTAACCGTTAGAGGAAATCCTATATAAGGTCTTGTCAACAAGACCAACCCTAAGCGGAAATCCGTACTGTCTATTATTTCTGAATCGGCCGTCTCTCTCCAAGAACAAATTTACAGAAGCCGCCGCCGCCGCTCAACGTGAAGATCGACACGACTGTTTTCGATCAAGTTAGACTTGCTCTTCAAGGAATCTTCATCTTCTCCTTGATCGAGTAGGTCCTCAGTTTCTCAGATCAGATTTACAGAGGTTCTTCAACAAATTCTGAAAAAGCCGCCAAGTTCAGAAGAAGACCTAGAGTCAAATTTTTCCAGATCTGAGACAAATCTGTGTGTATTTCAAAACTCTTTGTAATTTTGTAGGAGATTATTCTCCGAGTGTAGGAGCGCTGTTCTCCAAGTTGTAGGAAGTTTTCATCTTCCGAGTGCAGATCCCTTTGGATTGAGATTGTAGGAACTTGGTTCCGAGACGTAGGATTGGTTTTCAATCCGAGATAGTGGAGTAGCCGGATCTAGTGATTTACTAGATCGGTGAGAGAAAGTGGACGTACCCAATGTTGGGGAACCACTTTAAATCTTCTTGTCGTCTGTGATTGCTTGATTGTTTGTGCAAGTTCTTTTAAATTTTTTATTCCGCAAATAGACGCACAATTCACCTATTCACCCCCTCTAGGTGATTTAGGTAGACAACTTAACACTTTCAATTGGTATCAGAGGGAGGTTAGTCGTTAAAAAGTTAACACCTTGATCAATTTCCTCTCTAAGTTGTCTCTTGAGAATTTTCAAGCAATGGGCAAGGCTAAAGATTTTGCCAAGCTTCCCCTGTGCACAAAGAACAATTTTCCCATGTGGAAAGAGAGAATTAAATTTTTCATGGAAGCTGTGGATCCCCGGATCTTCATGATTGTTGAAGAAGGTCCTTACGTGCCCATGACCATCTCCACTATAGATCCAACCAAGAAGGTTCCAAAGAAGTTGATGAATCTGGATAAGGACGAGATTGCACTTGTCTCTCTGGATAAGAAAGCTAAAAATATAATAGCGAGTGCAGTCGATGACTCTATGCTGCAGAATCTGATTCACTACCAATTTGCTAAGGAGATGTGACAGTCTCTCGTCACTCTGATGGGAGGTACAGAAGAAGTGATGGATGATAGAAGATCCCTATTGAACCAGAAGTACGAAGCCTTCAGGCAATGGCCAAAGGATACCATTGCAGATACATTTGAGAACTTTTTCAAGATAGTTAACGGCCTCAGAGTATATGACAGAGTCTTCACCAACGGGGAACTGAATGACAAGTTCCTAAGATCCTTAACCAAGGAATGGGACAACAAGGTCTATGCTATCAGGGAATTTGGAAAGCTAGCTGAGACAGATCCTCAGAATCTTTTCAGGAAGCTGATGTCGTATGAGCTTCAACTCAACACGAGGAAAGCTGAAGAAGAGAAGAGCAGGTCTGCATCCAAAGAGAAGTCTGTTGCTTTAAAGGCAGACACCTCCAGGAAGTAAAAGGCTACCTCTCCTGCCCCAGCATAAGAAGTGAGTGAAGAAGAAAACTCGGAGCCAAGTACCTCGGGATCTGAGCTATCTGAAGGAGAGTTCTCTTTACTCTCATGACAGTTCAAAAAATTCTTGAACAAGAAAAAGCAATGGAAGGACAAGGATGCCTCTCACAGAAGATCACGACATGACGGTGATCGACACAGAAAAGGCTCAAGCAGCCACGACAGGTATGGTTCTAAACAGAACAAACATGTTTCAACTGACATAGTTTGCTACTGTTGTAACAAGCCAGGTCACGTCATAGCTGACTGCCCCCACAAGAAGAAGGAGGGTGGCAGGAGAGAAGAAAAGAAGTCCTCGTACAGTAAGAAGAGGATAGAGAAGAGCCTGATAGTCAAGAAGGGCAAGACTCTTAGTGACTATGACTCATCTGAGTCAAGTGAAGAAGAGGAAGCCTACTTTGGACTTATGACTCAATCATATGATGAACAAGAGCCCCAGTTCACTGGGAAGGTAAAATCTCACACCCCTCTTTCAGAATCTGAAATTTCTGAGCATGATCATGAGGACAGCTCCTCTGACGATGAGTCTGAACTCATGGCCCAGTATAAAGAGTTGATCATGACTTACGACAAATGTCGAAAGGTCGTGAAAACTCAGGCAAAAGAGATTAAGTCTCTAAAGGCCATAGAAAGCTCTCTGAGAGAAGAAGTCGTTAAGATGGACTCACTCAGAGAAGACTTAGATAATGTTGTTGACGAGTTCAACAAGGCTATCAGACACCTTGATCTGAAGGATGAAATCATCAAGCGATTGGAAGACTTACTAGAAGCCGAAAAGAAACTTGTTGAAGGTTTCTCTAAGCCAAAGGTAGTTCTTCCTCTTGTTGCTGAGTTCTCTGCTCAGGCCAAGGGTGCTGGGCTAGGCCATGTAGGAGCTCCTAGTAAATCTTCTAGGAGGAATAAGGCTCAAAGAAGGAATAAGGCTCAAAGAAGGAATAAGGCCGCCAAGAAGGCCTTGGCCAAAGCAAAGGGGAAAGCCTCTCAAGATCAGTCTGTCTTTAAAAAAGTCATATTTCCTACAAATGAGTTTGATCTTGACTCATCCTACGACCACTTGACTAGACCTACTTATGTAGAGTCAAAGTCTCGTTACTAAGGATGGACTCGCTCCAGAAACTTTGGTGAGAGTGTCTTTAAGGCACCTTATGAAGAAGTCATTCTTCAGGACTATGACCCTTATGATCATGGTCATAACTTCAAGAAAGCACCAAAAGTAAAAACCATTGTAGAAAAGTCTGTGATGGAGAAGAAATCATGTGATTGTCATCATCATGAAGCTTCTTCCTCCAAGAATGCTACCCCTGCTGGACCAGTTTCCCAGAAGGTCAAGCAGGAGTTCCTAAGGCAAAGATACAACAGGTTCGACTGTTGGTGCTGTGGCAGAATTTGTCATTTTGTCATCGATTGTTGGTTTAATCCAAGAAATTTTGTAACTCCTCAAGTTGGCAACATGAGAATGACCACTCATGATGCTAATCCTCGTAGGGGGAGTGTTCTAACACGAGACCAAGGACCCAAACATGTTTGGGTTCCTAAGGCAAACTGATTATGATTGCAGGGATGTCCAAAGGCCACCAAAATTCCAATCTGGTATTTGGGCAGTGGATGCTCTCGGCACATGACCGGGACAAGAAGCCTACTTCAAAATTATTCTCCAGTGTTGAACGGACCAAAGGTCATCTTTGGAGGTTCAGACCGCGGGATAACTAAAGACTACAGTATGATCACTAACGGTAGTGTATCCTTTTCGGATGTAGCTTATGTTGAGGGATTAGAACACAATCTTATAAACATAAGCCAACTATGCGACAAAGGGTACATAGTTGAATTCCACGCTGACAGGTGTCTGATAAAGTCTGTTGACAATATGAAAACAATTCTATCTGACACTCGAAGAAGGAATATATTGTTTAAATTTCATTTGTATAGATTCTTCTACAGCAGTGTGTCTTTTGGAAAAAATAGTGCGTCTCTTGATGACCAATGACACAAGAGGTTAACACATATTAATTTTAAAACTATTAATAAATTATTCTCCCAGAACTTAGTACGTGATGCCCCGAATGTCAAGTACGTCAAAGATAGACCTTGTCATGCATGCGTAAAAGGCAAGCAAACAAGGGCTACCTTTAAAAGCATTATTGACAAAAATTCAAGTACATGTCTCCATCTACTTCATATGGACTTGTTCGGTCATCTGCAAATTAGAAGCTTGGGAGGTAAGGAATATACATTGGTTATTGTTGATGACTACTCGCGCTTTGCGTGAGTGTTCTTTCTGAAACACAAGTTAGATACCTTCGACATCTTTACTAATTTTGTCAGGCAGGTCCAGAATGAATACAACTGTTCCGTAGTCAAAATCAGAAGTGACAATGGAATAGAGTTCATGTCTGGGGCCATGACAAAATTCTGTGAAAGCTTAGGTATCTTTCGTGAGTTTTCCTCTCTTCGCACTCCACAGCAAAATGGAGTAGCTGAGAGAAGGAACAAAACACTCATAGAGGCCTGCAGAACTATGTTGAGTGATACTTCACTACTAGAGTATTTCTGGACTGAAGCCGTCAATACTGCATGCCACGTGCAAAATCGAGCACTCATAAATAAGAATCATGATAAGACACCTTACGAACTTCTAAAAGGAAGGAGACCAACTATTTCATATTTTAGACTTTTTGGCTGTAAATGCTTCGTGCTTAACAATGGTAAGTATCACACTACCAAGTTTAGTGAGAAAAGCTTTGAAGGTATTTTTGTAGGTTATAGTAGCCATAGTAAGACATTCATGATTTTCAATAGAAAAACTCTGGTTGTAGAGGAATCCATACATGTTGTATTTGATGAGACGAGCTTGCTGCAAAGCAAATCGTCTAGTGTGCTTGTTGAAGATGCATGTACAAGATTGAAAGAAATCAGCTTGGATGAACCAGCTGAAAGGGAAAAAGAAAAGTTCATCAAGATCACTACTCCAACCCCAATTGGAGAGGCAGATGATCAAGATGAAGAAAACATCCAAGTTGATGAAGTCACTCTAGTGGCTGAAGAAGTTCCAGATGCTAGAAACCTAGAGCTTAGACATCTGAAGGATCATCTATTGGACCAAATCATAGGAGATCCCCGGGATGATGTCAGAACTCGTCGAGGTACAACTAACGAGAATCTATATTTAAGTTTTCTCTCACAGGTTGAACCAAAGAAGTTTGAGGAAGCAAACTCAGACGCATCATGGATCTTGGCCATGAAAGAAGAACTGAACCAGTTCAAGCGATGCAAAGTTTGGAAACTAGTTCCTAGACCCAAAGGTAAGAATGTCATCGGAACGAAGTAGGTCTACCGGAACAAGTTGGACGAGGATGGAATAATTATAAAGAACAAGACCAAACTCGTCGCCAAAGGATATCGTCAAGAAGAAGGGATCGATTTCGACCAAACATACGCTCCAGTGGCAAGACTGGAGGCCATCAGGTTGTTCCTAGCTTATGCTGCACTTAAGGGCTTCACTGTCTACCAAATGGACGTGAAATCCGCCTTCCTAAATGGTGACATAAAGGAAGATGTGTACGTGGAACAGCCCCCAGGTTTTGTTGATCCTAACTTTCCTGAGTATGTTTATTTATTATCGAAAGCGCTGTACGGTTTGAAACAAACTCCTCGAGCTTGGTACGAAACGCTATCTACCTTTCTTCTCGAGAACAAGTTCACAAGGGGAAAGATAGATAAAACATTATTTCTTAGGGAAATTAAAGGCAAAATTTTGCTAGTGCAAATCTATGTCGATGACATTATTTTTGGTTCTACAGACAAAAACCTTTGCAAAAAGTTCTCTAAACTTATGCAAGGGAAGGGGTGAAATGAGTAGTATGAGAGAGCTGAAGTATTTCTTAGGAATTCAGGTGAAACAATCTGAAGATGGAATTTTCATCTCACAGACGAAGTTCACCAAGGAGTTGATTAAGAAATTCGGAATGGAGAGTGCAACCTTTATGAGAACTCCAATGACCTCAACTATGTCTCTGGACAAGGATGAGAAAGGGAAACCTTTTGATGAAACCAAATACAAAAGCATAGTTGGATCATTGCTCTACCTTACTGCCAGTAGACCAGACATAATGTTCTCCACATGTGTCTGTGCTAGATTCCAAGTGAACTGTAAGGAATCTCGCTATGCTGCTGTAAAGCGGATCTTGAGATACCTTAAAGGTACACCGAATCTTGGCTTATGGTACCCAAGAAGTAATGACAGCGAACTAATTGGTTTTTTCAGATGCAGACTTTGCAGGTAGCAAAGATGACAGAAAAAGCACTTCCGGGACATGTCAGTTCCTTGGAAGAAGGCTTATCTCATGGAGCAGCAAAAAACAAAATTGTGTCGCAATCTCTACGGCCGAGTCAGAATATATTTCTGCCGGCAGTTGTGCACAATTGCTTTGGCTAAAGAACCAGCTAGAAGATTGCAATATGAAGGTTAAAGACATTCCGTTGTTTTGCGACTCCTCCAGCGCAATAGCAATTGCAAACAACCCAGTCTCGTACAGCCGGACAAAGCACATCGAGCTCAGATATCACTTCATCCAGGAGCATGTGGAGTAAGGGGATGTGGATCTGCAGTACGTGCCAACAGATCGACAAGTTACAAACATTTTCACAAAGCCGTTGGACGAGACCAAGTTCAATTTCTTCAAAACTGAACTTGGGTTGCTGAACAGAGAAGGATAGACCAAAGTGGATCACCTCAAAGCTCAAGAATCAAGGATACTTCAAAAAGGTCAGAAATTTCTCAAGTGGAAGGCAGTTTTCGAGAACTATTATCACTTCTCGAAAAGTATAGAACTAGTTCTCGAAAACTTCAAGTCTACTTCTCGAGAACTACAAATCTGTCTCTCGAGAAGTACTGAAAGTTCTCGAAAACAAGGCTTATACTTCTAGAGAACTATTATTATACTTCTCGAGAACTAACCCTACCTCTCGAGAAATGCCCCGTCTCTTCTCGAATTCTGTTCATTTCTTCTCGCAAACCGACTTATTTTCGCTTTATTAAAAGGATTAACTTAGATTGATTAGACACTTAATTATCATAACTAGAGTTATATATATATATATATATATATATATATATATATATATAAAACTTTAGAAATCACATTTCAACCGACATTTCAAATCCATTTCTCTCGAAAAGTCTTCGTCTTCCACCGACTCAGAGCTTCGACACAGCCGTTCTCTCGCGCTTCGTTCGTCGCCGTCTTCAGAATCAATGACGCAGCAATCCAGGATAGGAGTTGGAAGTGAGCTTGTGGTAGCCGGGATTGCCGATCTTTCAAATGACTTCAAGAATCTTCTACTTCTTCTCGACAGCGCAGGTCTCAACTTCGTTCTCCAAGAACCTTGTAAAATCCTCTTCCCAGAGGTAGAAGAATTTTATCAGAATGCCAAAGTCAGGAGGAATAATACTATTCTGAAATCAAAAGTAAAGGGAGTTAATATCAAGTTAAGCCCGACCATTGTGTCAAAACTTCTCAGATTGTCGATTGGAGATGATGAAGATGAAATTACAAGGGAAGATACTGACAGAACATATCATTTTTATGGAGTACCAGTAGACATCACCTCTCTCAGGAGGACAGCCTTGAATGATGTTAGCAAGCTCTTGGTAGATATTATTCGAAAGATCCTATGGAGCAGAACAGGGTCTGTTGGATTCATTACTAATGTTCTATTTGATGTAATGACTGCCATAGTCTGCAGGAAGAAATTTCTCTATGGGATGATGATCTTTGACATGATCAGGGACACCATTCAAAAATCAAAATTTGCCAGAATAATCTCCTTGATGTTGCATGAGATTGATCCGGTTGTCTTCAAGACTTCCAGAGGTACACCTATTCATCACTTGAAGAACATTTCCTTAGCTTCTATTCAAAGGTGGGAGTTAAAGCTGAAGAACCCCAAGCAGATTGCTAAAGAGCATGCAGCCCTTGCTTCAGAGGTCAGGACCCCATCTCCCTCATCTCATCAAGTTGCTGAACCATCTGGTGCAGCACCTAAGGGGGAGCCTGCTTCCTCTGTCCCAGTTGACAGAATCCCCTCTCCTCCTCCAGCTCAATCTCCAGTCAGAACTCCAGCTGCATCTCCAGTCAGAACTCCAGCTGCATCTCCAGTCAGAAGTCCTATCAGAACTCCAGTTCCTTCTCCATCTCCAGTTCCATCTCCATCACCAACACATACTCCGTCTCTAATACCATCACCCAAGTCTCAAACTGCTCAATCCCCATCTGCTAAGAAAGATCTACCAATACTATTCTTCTTTCTGATGAAGATAGAATTTCTCCAGAGCCTGTTGAAGCTCCTCTAAGGAGACTTGACTTCTCCATGCCCACCTTCCTTGATGAAGAAGGAGATGCAGTCACTCATACTGTTAGAGCCAAAAGTTCTGTAGTGGTTGATGAGATTCCTCCATGGACTGCACCTCCTCCTGCTATTACTGCTGCTGCTGCCCCTTCAAGTTCAGATATTCTCAGTAAGATTGAAGTTATGTTGGCTGACCAGAGAAAATATTTTGATGATTCTCTAAAAGTGGTCCAAGATAAAGTCACCGCTCTAGAAAAAGAGATGAGCAGAGGATTTGTAGAAATCCAGCACAACACAGACTCCCTCAAAGGATTGTTTCAGATTGGTGGAAAAGCTATAGACCACACCATTACTAGTGTTGGTCAGGTAATGGAACAATCTGTAACTCTTGCCAACAATCAGATCCAGTTAGAGAAGAAAGCCCAAGAACATGTTATGAAAATCTGTGAAGAAGTGGGAACCTTCAAAGAAGATGCCATAGAAAAACTATGTGTAGAATTCAGAAAGGGGGAGAGCTTGGTGAAAGAACATGTGAAAAAACTTGTGGATAAGTTTACTCTCCTGCAAACACAGCTTGGTCTGACAAGATAAGTGAAATCAATAAGAATGTTTTAGAGCAAATTCAGTCTGTGAAATTTCATACATATGACACCTCAGTCTGGATGCACAACCAAATATTCCGTGAATTTCAAGTTGATCCTAATGTCATTCCTCATAACCTGAACCCTCTTGCTGAAGGACAGTCCAGTCAGATGCCAGCTCAGATGCAACAACCTCAGATGCCCTGCTTTTCTCCAAGGCCAGAAGATCAGGATCCTTCTCCTGCTTCTTATGACCAAGTATGGGATGATGATGTGATTCCTCAGGATTTGCCTGAAATCCACACTGCTAAGAAAAGGAAGTATGGGGAAGGCCCCTCTACTAGCAAAAGTGTTCCCAAGACAGATTCAGTGAAAAGAAAAGCACAAGAATTTGCTGAAGTCTGGAGTACTACCTCCAAAGCATTGATTCTTGATACTCTCAAGTTAGTAATGGACTATAATGAAAACAGGAATCTCCACTACAGCTCTTCTGAGTGAGATCTTTATGAGAAGTCCATGACTAAAAGAAGGATATATGACAGAGAGTATGACAAGAATAATCTTAAGGCTCCTCCAAAACCTCCTAGGTACTACCCAAAGCCTTATAGCTATCAGAGGAGACAACAAAAGAAGCAAGACAGACAACATCAGGGCAAGAAATAATTTTCTGAATATTTGTTTTTGAGACTATGGATGAAATGAATGTTGAATTGGTAATCTAAAACATTATATATATACAATTTCTAGTTTTTGCTAATTGTGTGTTTAATTTTTTCTTTCTTGCATTTGTATTCTATTTCTTCATTTACAGTTCTTTCTTTATTGGTATAATTCACCTTAGTGTAGAGTGTTCTGACTTCTACAAATAGGGGGAGATTGTTGGGTATTGCATCCACAATAATCCAGATTTGCATGAAGTCACCCTTGAACTAAGATGAATTAAGTTGTATTTGATATCCTTGTTTAGTTGTGTGTTTGTAGATCACCATTGCTAAGTGTAGACCAATGTCAGTCTACAGTGAGTCATGAACACATGACCATACAGTGTAATCCTTCACTGTGTGATCCAAGGTGTTGACTCATGTGTAACCTCTCAATTGGGATACACTTCATATTAAAACACTTGGATCATGGAATGAAGATTGGATTCTTGAAGAGAAGAGAAAGATTTTCTAAAGTCCAGAATTTCTCTAAGTCCACTTCTCGAGAAGTCTATGATAGTTCTCGAGAAGTAGAGTTAGCAGAACTCGAGAAGTTCACCTAGTTCTCGAGAAACATTCTTATAGTTCTCGAGAAGGTCAGTCTAGGTTCTCGAGAAGTCCCAGCCTATATTTCTCGAGTAGTCAGAGACAGCCGCAAAAATTATTCTAAGTCCCTCTCTCGAGAAGTCCATCATAGTTCTCGAGAACTTAGTCTCTAGTTCTCGAGAAGTCAACATAGTTCTCGAGTATACGGTTTGGCTTTTGAGTAATGGTTCTCGAGAAGTCTAGTTAGTTCTCGAGAAGTTTCAGCCCTTTTGTTCTCGAGTACTAACTTAAGTCCAGACAGTCTAGTTCTCGAGAAGTCAGCCTGTTCTCGAGAACTCATTCATACTTCTCAAGAACTGCTGTCAAGTTTTTCAGAAAATCTATTTAAGTCCAGATCTACGAGATTTTAAAGTGACATATCGTGATTGGTCCACGTGTCCTAATTAATGTATTTTTAACCGTTAGAGGAAATCCTATATAAGGTCTTGTCAACAAGATCAACCCTAAGTGAAAATCCGTACTGTCTATTATTTCTGAATCGACCGTCTCTCTCCAAGAACAAATTTACAGAAGCCGCCGCCGCCGCTCAACGTGAAGATCGACACGACTGTTTTCGATCAAGTTAGACTTGCTGTTCAAGGAATCTTCATCTTCTCCTTGATCGAGTAGGTCCTCAGTTTCTCAGATCAGATTTACAGAGGTTCTTCAACAAATTCTGAAAAAGCCGCCAAGTTCAGAAGAAGACCTAGAGTCAAATTTTTCCAGATCTGAGACAAATCTTTGTGTGTATTTCAAACTCTTTGTAATTTTGTAGGAGATTATTCTCCGAGTGTAGAAATGTTGTTCTCCGAGTTGTAGGAAGTTTTCATCTTCCGAGTGTAGATCCCTTTGGATCGAGATTGTAGAAACTTGGTTCCGAGACGTATGATTGGTTTTCAATCCGAGATAGTGGAGTAGCCGGATCTAGTGATTTACTAGATCGGTGAGGGAAAGTGGACATGCCCAAGGTTGGGGAACCACTATAAATCTTCTTGTCGTCTGTGATTGCTTGATTGTTTGTGCAAGTTCTTTTAAATTTTTTATTCCGCAAATAGACGCACAATTCACCTATTCACCCCCCTCTAGGTGATTTAGGTAGACAACTTAACACTTTCACTCTCCACGAGCTCGACTGAGCTCCTCGCCCTTGTGGTCCGCCGTCCGCCGCCTCGCTGCTCGCGAGAAAGGTGCTGTCCGCAGACACCGCACTCTACTGCCGTTCGGCCCCCGCTCCTTTAAAAACCCTAACATGGAAGACGTTGAAAGAGGAGATGAACAGAAATTTATTATTATATAATAATATTTATTAAAAATATTAATATATTTATTATTACTATATATGGTCATACTGTTACTGCAGACACTCACCTCGGGACCGGCAGGTCACAGGTTTGTATATTATAATATATTATATATTTATTATTATTAATATAATATATTAATTTAAAATATATACATAAAAAGCTCGCGATCTGGCTCGCGAGCGCATGAACAAGGTTTACTGGGCTCGAGCTCGGCTCTAAAGCAAGCTCGAGCTCGAGTTTTTTTTGAGCCAGCTCGTCGAGCTCTCGAGCTGGCTTAACTCAACTTGCACCCCTACTCAAAACCACTCCACCCAACTCGAAACCCCACTCACCATTGGGTTAAGATCTGATCCCTAGGCAGGGGAAGATATGGATTCATGATATGGCCAACTAAATCCAAGGCTAACTCAAATTAACCTAAAAATCCATTACCCCAAATTTCTCTCTCTCCTTAACCAAACCCCAAACCCCACTTAAACCTGAACTAACCCTTTGCTCTAACCAAAGAAGTACCCCCTCCCCCCATTCCATGCTTGCCAACTTCCCTCCCTTATGCTAACCAAGGTCGTATTAACTCAACCCAATCCTAGGCTAACCCACTCCTAGCCTAAGACCAAACCATTCCACCCTTGCTCTACCCAAATCCCAAACCCATTAACCTTGGTAGCCCTAACCCATAGTACTCAAACCTCTGAAAAGATGCCAACTGACCTCTAAAACAACTAAAGTTGGCTAAAATCAACCCGACCTCTCCTTAACCGAGAAGGAAGAGGGAGCGGGTAGGCTATTGCCTCAACTATTTAAGGAACCCTCAGGCTCAGCTGAAGCCCACAACCACTGCCCGAACACAGTCAAAACACTTCCCGACCATCTGGACCGTCGGAGGAGACCCGAACACTACTCGTTCCACCACCATGCCCCCTCAACCCAGACCTTCCAAAGGAGGCCCACCAGAGGTGGATCTCATCTCCTGTCCCTTTACCCTATCTTTCCGACGACCTGCATGGCGCTCCGGCCAATGCCGCAACTCAAGCTCTTTTTTGAGCTCGGGTTGTAGCCGAGCATGGTGAGCTCTCCAGGGCTCCCTTGGCCCTTTGGGGAGCTCTTCCTCGTTGGATAGGGCTCGACGAACCTCTCCGGGAGAAGTCAAGGAGGCGGTACCGCCAGAGAGCAGAGCTCCGACGGTGCCTTTGTTTATTATCTCTGTAACGCCTCCTTCTGGAGTCCCCCTGCGGAGCCAGGCCGTTGGGCCACTGCCTAGAGTGGCGCTTGCCTTCGGTGAGTTAGCCAGAGGCAGTGGTGTAACAGTCCCAATTTATTAGGTTACCGTTTCCCTTTTGTATTCATTTGTAAATTCCTTTCTTCTGAACATCAACGAAAACAGGTATATGAAAGACAGAAAATCTCAATATTATCTAAAAGCAACTCACGACCTTCCTTTATTTATGAAACAACTGATACAATATCATACATATCTAACAGATGACTCAGTATACTAACACAAAAGCGGAGTCATCACAAAATCTGAGTTACATTTAAAGATTTACAACCTGATCATAATACACTATACTCGTAACTCAGATCAAAACTATACTGTCACACCTGACATAAACATGAGTAGACTACTTAAAATAAAACTGGAATTCATCGTGGGGGCAGTCAGAGTCGCGACAAGCTTCCTTGTGGGCATCCATGTAACCAAAGACAGCTGTGATGACCTCAATCCAGATCTTGTACATCTTTTCCTTACGAGAAGGGGCTCCAGTAGGATTAACGGGAGTAGCCTCCGTTTTGACCTGTTTTAGTTACATTTATATTAGTCAAAGACTAAATGAATTCTCTTTAATAAAATGTTTTAATTGTAAGGATTTTATAGCTTATTCTCATAATTACGTCATATAGATATGTTTACATTATTTTCTTATTATTGAGCTTTTCTTCTTTCGTTCATCCTTTTTCTCATCCAGGTACATTGCAAATCTCTTTTATGTGGATTTTTATTTGTTCATCACTGTCTCTTTTACTTTTCCTTTTATTATCGGGCAATGTTAAGGGAATATTAACAATCAGTAATATTTGTATAGCGCGCTTATGTGCTTTTTCATATTTGCACACCTTTCTTAACGTGCCTTTTCATATTCGCACGTTAACTTTCATTACATTATGATTGGGAGGACATTCACCCCACCTCCACTGTTGGGTTAACCCTTAACTTAGCCCATGTTACTGCTTTATCTTTTTACTTTAACTGAGTGGTTCTCTTTCCTTAAACGTGGTCTTTTATGTTATTCATTTTCTTTGTTATGCGATTACTTTAATTGCTAATCCTTACAATACATGTCATAAACATCATATATAATTGAACCATTAAGCAATTAAGTAATTATGTAAAGGTGAGAACTCACATTAGCAATTCCTTTTCCCTTGTCCCTTCGACCACCGTCATCGCCTTGTTTCCCACCACCTCTCGACGCCATTTCCTAGTGAAAAATAATTAAGGATAGGTATAAGTTGATGTTTTAATTAAATTTAACACCTCGAAACATTCTTGACGACTCCACTTGGCCTAATTTGGTCAAGGGTCGTTTAGGGTTTCATGGTTAACTATCCTATTATGGAAATAAGGGTTTTTCTGGTTCAGTTGGCAAAGTACCATCTTGCCCTAGCACTGAATTAGTGAAAGGCAATCAGCCTTAACCTCCAATAATTGTTTGGAGTTTTAGGGTTTCTCCTCTTGAATCCTAAAGTAACAAAATTTGTAACCTAACTAGGGTTTAATCAATACCCGTGAAAATCATGGATTTAGGTTACAAATCCCTTTCAGAAACTTTTCCATTCAAAACAAACTAAAAGTTTCAGAAAACCCTAAACCCTAGGAATCATAATTACTTCCATCCGGGAAAAATCTTGGAAAAGGAAACAAAAGGACTAGAGAGGAAGAGATTACCTTTCAATTGGAAGAGAAATCAGGGAAAATGGAGGAGAAACGGGCTTGCGGTGAAGATCGGCGGGTTCGGCCTGTCCGTCGCCTGCAGCGAACTCTTGCGGGAAACGGGAGAGAGTGAAGTGAGCCACGACTTCTTTGCTTGGGTTAAAATCGGGCGCCGCTTCATACTCGTGTGCCACGATACCTTCTAACCGGCATTTGCCGGTTCAAACCTCTTTGGAACCGATTACTCCTATTATTACTCTTTGCTATTGACACACCATTATTTAGTGTTGTCACAAGTGGTGTGGCCAACCAATGACTAACCGATGCTGGTGAAGGACATAAATATTTTGGTCACTGACGGCAAGCAGTTGTTGTACATTCTTGTGATCGTGATTGGACGGACTGGATAACATAGTTATTTGCTATCCAATTTTTGGCCCCATAGCGAATCCATGCCTTATCTGCTGTGGAGCCGCATGATGGATTATCTCTGGATAAATCTTAGTCCGAGATCAACAATAAGTTCATTGCAGTTTTAATTGAACTGAAACTTTAGGAATTTAATTGAGAGGTCGAATGACCACTGATTAGAATATTCCTTATATGAATTTTGCAAGGAGTTTAATTATTTTTTTTTATAAAAATATCTTCTAATTGTTATGGACAGAACAATGAAATTTAGCTCATTAAATTAAAATTTTGATTAAAAATAAATCTAAAAATTGATTTGCTAAAAATTTCAGCTAAGAATTGTTTCTTATTTCGGTTATTTGTTGTCTTATTTACTGTCCTTTATTTATCTATGCACTTTATTTACAACACATATTTTACTACTGGTTTAGTTTTATTGTGCACTATAGCTTATTTATAAGCTCTATATAGAGTTGCCTTGGAGACGGGACCTTCCTCTAATGATAACCCTAAATACGGCTCCTTATCTACTTCAGCACTTTATTTACCACACCTTTATTTACTGTCGGTTTAGTTTTATTGTGCATTCTGGCTTATTTATAAGCCCTATTTAGATTTAGCTTGGAGACGGTGCATTCCTCTAAGGATAACCCTTAATATTGTTCTTTATTTACTTCTGCACTTTATTTACCACACTTCCATTTATTGTTAGCTTAGCTTTATTGTGCATTTTAGCTTATTTATAAGCCCTATTTAAAGTTAACTTGGAGACCGGGAATTCCTCCAAGGATAACCCTAAATAATATCTACTCTTGCTCGCCATGTTTTGTCTGTTTGATAGTCTCTTGTCTGGATTATTTATATGTTTAGTAGGGCACCAGAAGGTGTAGGGCTTGCTTCTTCTTATAAATACTTGTAACTTGGAATGTGTTTGTTGTGGCGGGCTGGTCGTGCCCATGAGTCGTTTGTACAAACATGGGAGGGTTGACAACTCTTAGGCACTATGGAGTGTATGAACCCTGAGAAGTTAAATTATATTATATTTCCCCGCTGGATTCCTCGACTAGTTAGCCGGATATTGTTATCACCGGATGTCACTCACATCCCCGAGTACACTGTATTGTACACAAGAGCCTGGGTTGTGAAGTACGAGCATACTTAGAAGTGGAGAGACTGTCCTCTGTCATTGTTTTTCCACAATGATGAGGCCTGTGGGGTTAGCTACCCCGCCGGAAGAGAATGCCAATCAATGTCGACATTGGGTGTTGTACGTGACCACGGGTTATGAACGTCTGTTTAGATTGCGTGTAAGCTAGATATGCAAATATGATATAATTTCTTAAATTGCCCTCATTTCCAGTTTATATAATTGCGCTGGCGCGGGCGAGAGAGAGAGAGAGTTTTCGGTTTTTGCTTCTGCATTTGAATGAATCGGGATGTAATGATGTTTTCTTATCCTTACATGGTGATCGTTCTACGTTTGAAGAGCTAACACGTTTTACCCGTTTGAAAAGCATAGAGCGGCCGCCTTGAGCATAAGGTCACCCTCGGCCCGATCGAGTTTGGGGGGGGGGGGAGGACCTTACACTAGCTATCCCAGAATATGAAGCTGATATTTGAGCTAGAGGTTCTTGCGGAGGTGAGCAAGGCTTGAGAGTTTTCCCTTGTGGGGAGGTTTTTTGGTGATAAGCTCATGTCTTCTGTGGTGGGTCGATCACTGGCACATCAATGGCAGACTAAGGAACCTTTCCAGGTTACGTCACTCACCGTTGGTTTCTTCGTATTCACCTTCTTAAACCAAGTTGATTTAGATAATATTAGAGATGGAGAACCTTAGATTGTTGTGGCAACTGCTTGCCATGGACTGGTGGAAGCCATTCTTTAGACCTCACGAGGATTTTTTCTATCCCTCCTCATTTGGGCCGGTCTACTGAAGCTTCCCATGGAGTTATGGGCTCATCCTACTCTGATCCCCATCACATCAGTTGATAACATGCCTATGAAGGTGGATACCCATACTGAAGGATTAAAACCTATATTGTTAAAGTCACGCTTATGGCTCAAGGCTCACTAGGATCAGAGGTTTGCGCCTTTGTGCGACTTTGGAGTTCAGAAGGTGCGCCTAAGTGAGATTTTTACTGCAATTTTTTTTTAAAATAAAGAAAGAAATAATGTAAGAACTCAATTGTTTTTGCGTGGTTTAGTGTTTGTTAATCATAATCGAGTGTTGGAACTTAGATATGATGCAAGTGATCACTTTGATTATATATTTTTAAGAAAAAAATGATAGTAATGAATGATTAGTGAGTATAATAGATGAAAAATCCGATCAAGAAGATCCATTGATGTTGATTATTTAAAATGGTTGTGGTTACGTCTTGATATTGTTAGGTGCGCACCTCCGCCATGAGCCTAGGCTCCAAGTCCCCTGTTGTGTGATTGCCTTTGAGATCTCATGATCGACCCCGAAGGAGGAGGATGCACCGGAGGAGGCGCTATGGCTGGCGAGGAGGAGCAGCGTCGATCTACGAATGGAGGATAGTTGCGGGTGGCGGCTTGGTCATAAGAGCAGGCGAGTTTCGTTGGGTAGAGACAGAGATAGGAAGAGGGAAAAGGAAGAGAGAAAGAATGAGATTTCTAGATTTAATTCTTGCATACCAACCAAGGCCCAGTCGACCAACTAAGTATGTTCACAAACATGCCCCCCATTTGGGCTTACGACATATGTGCAAAATACTATTAAAAATAACACAACATAATTTAAGATAAACAGAAATAACCGGCGTCGTCACGCCTCTTAACATCACCGCCCCTGTTCGAAGACAACTTGTCCTCAAGCTGGATCGAAAGTTATTCCAGTTTCTTCTTCGCCCGTCGTGTTCTCATTGGAAGGATCATCTACTTCGAGCCAAAATAAGCATTTGCATCGATGTCCTAGCGTGAAATGTTCATCACAATTGTAGCATAGTCCTTTCTCGCGGCGCTCGACCATTTTGGGGCGGTACAAACGACGACAGACAATAGGCCGCAATGGCTCTTCCCGGATTGGAGCCTTGTCAGGCAAACTGGCTAGATAGTAGGCTTCCTGATAGTCCCGAAGTCCCAAGGGCGGACGATCTAATAGCAGTCTCCGTTCACAAGCCCCGGTGAGGCTCATGACCGTGTTGAGATCACGCGACAGTAGGAATTTCACCTCCCAACATAACTGCTCATGAAGACTGGCAGTGAAGAGGGGAACTTACTGCTTCGGTAAGAAGGACGTTGCCCTAGATAACAGAATATGAAATTGTTCTAAATAGGTGTCAATGGAGCCGACCTGTTTGAGGTTCACAAGGTCTCAGAGCGGGTTTCCTTGTAGAGCAGGATCAAACCGCAGGGTGGAGGCTGCACTGAATTCCACCCACGAAGGGTTGGGTCGTTCCCGCATAAGTTGTGTGAACCACAGTTGCGCCAGGCCAAGTAAGTGGAAGGAGCCGATGCCGACGCGTTCGTCATCTGGTGTGCGTTGGTTGGCGAAGAAAATGTGACAATGGGTAAGCTAAGGAAGAGGATCTTCGCGACCCTCTTAGATGAGAAAATCCATCCGGATAGTTCGTGCATAGGCGAGGTAGTCCGCGACTGTAGGAGCGGCAGAGTCCACTCGGCTTGACAAAGGGTGATCGGCCGTGTTCATAGGCGGAGGAGAAGGCACCTCCTGTAGGGCATTCAAGCGTGCGTTGAGGGCATCCATTTTGGAGTTTTGAGCCGCGAGCATGGTTTGGAAGAGTTCCATGATCTCGGCGAGAGAGGGAGCATTGCCCGCCATCTAGGATAGGGCTGGACCGAAAGCAGGCGGTGTTGGAAGCATGCCGATGGAGGAGAGGGGTCGTGGGGCCACATAACATCCCCTTTGCGCCCTGACGCGCCTCGAGTCTTTATTAACTTAGATTGGAATGGAGGAAGTATACGTGCGCTTGTGTTCGCATTGATTCAACCAGGCTACCCTTTCCTTGGATTACTATTGGGAGGAAGTGGGGTTCTATTGGGGAGTGTTAGCAATATTAGCCTTTATGTTTTTTATCCTTTGTTTGTCCTCTATATATAGAGGACCCCTTTAATGAAATGAATATACTTTTTTCTCCCGCAACATGGTATCAGAGGAAAGCCGATTTCTCGTGCCCTAAATTCCCGCTCGCGTCCTCCGCTCGCCAGCTCGCCGCTCTCCCGCTCGCGTCCTCCGCTCGCTAGCCCGCCGCTCTCCCGCTAGTGTCAGCGCTCCGCTCTCCTGCTCTCCCGCTCGCGTCTCCCGCTCGCTCTCCGGTCGCCGTCCAGTCGCCGTCCAGTCGCCCGCGCCCTCTTCTGCTACTCTCCGCCTCTTCTAATGGCGCCGGAATAGTGCTCTTTCTTCCTCCGGCGCCTCCTGCCCTTGTGATGCTTGGATGGCTGGCTCCATTTGCCTCTTGATGCCCTAATTTCTTGGGTTTCCTCCCTTTCCGGATTTCTATTACGACCTGCTCTTTCTCTCAAGATTTCTATTCCTGTGCTATGGGATCTAGTGAAGCGGATTCTCTCTCTCCCCCTACCGGTGGTACTCCGGCCCCTCATTCTGGTGGTCCTCCTTCGTCGGTCTTCTACCGTGGAACCACCAATCACAATACCTCTCAGATAACTACTATCCGACTTGATGAATCCAATTATCTCTCATGGTCCTGTTCTATTACCCTGACGCTTAAAAGTCGGCGTCTCTTTGGCTATGTCTCCGACAACATGCCGGAACCTGATAAGACTTCTCCTGAATGGCCGCAGTGGGAATCCGAGAATTCCTTGGTCATGTCTTGGCTAACCAACTCGATGCAAGAGTCCATTGCCCGCAACTATCTATTTCTTGACAGTGCTTCTGCTATTTGGTGCCGTGCAGAGTCTACATACTCTCGCCGCGACAATGCTGCTCAGATCTTTCAGCTTCGCCTCCAGATCAGCTTACTCCGTCAGGGTGACCGTCCTCCTTCAGCGTATTACTTAGAGTTCACTCAGCTTTATCAAGAGTATGATCATTTTGATCCTCTTGTCTTTGTTAGTCCTTTTGATAAGGCGATGGTTCGGGTCAGGGATGACCTCAATCGTATATTTGAGTTCCTTCATGGATTGCACCGCGACTTTGATCAGATCAGTGTTCAGATTCTGGGGCGACTGCCGATCCCTTCTCTTTCTGAGGTCTATAGCATCGTGCAACAGGAGTTTGATCGTCGTCAGACCCTTCTTCCGGACCCTATGCCAGAGGGCTCTGCTCTGGCTGCTACCATCCCCTCCCTTCTTGGCACTCGTCCATCCCGGGATCCCAGGTTGAGGAGCTCAGATAAGGATCATCTCCTATGTGATTACTGTGGCAAGAGTCGTCACACTCGGGATACCTGCTTCATGCTTCATGGGTTCCCTGCCCCGAGAGGGGGTGCCCCGCCTCGTGGAGGTCGTGGTTCTGGACGCTCCTCGGGTCGTCATGTTGTCTCCCGTGCGGCCCATCTTACTGACGCTACTGCCGATGTTTCTCCTGGCTACTCTAGTACTGATGCCCCTGCCACCCCTGGTATTTTTACTGCGGATGAGGTGCTTGCTCTTCGACGCCTGATGCATGGTCTTTCTACGGAGCCTTCTGCCTCTTCCTCCTACGCTCATACGGGACTGCCAGGTGCTCATTCTGCTGTTTCTTCTCCGTCTACTCAATGGGTCATTGAATCTGGGGCCATGGATCGTATGACTGGGTCCTCTACCGGTTTTGTATCCTATACTCCTCTTTCTGGGCGTGATAAGGTGAGCATTGCTGATGGTTCTCTTTCCTCCATTGCTGGCAAGAGAACCATCCCCTGCTCCTCCCTCACCTTGTCCTTTGTTCTTCACATGCTTTCCTTTACTCGTAATCTGCTTTCAATTAGTCATTTGACCAACTCCATGCATTGCTCTGTGACATTTCTTTCATCTTCTTGTATGTTTCAGGACTTGACGACAGGGAAGGTGATTGGCTCTGGTAGCATGGTGAATGGACTCTATGTGCTTGACTCTGGCGCTGCTTCCTCTACTCTAGCTCTTCATTCCAGCACTGTTCATCCTTTGTACTCCTGGCACTGTCGCCTGGGACACCCTTCTCTTTCTGTTTTGAAATTGTTGTTTCCTGCAATGTCTGCTGCTTTTTTTGAGTCTTTTGTGTGTGATGTCTGTAGTGTCAACAAACATCATCGTACTTCATTTAAACATGTTTCGTTGTCTAGTTCTATTCAATTTGCTGTTATTCATACTGATATCTGGGGCCCCTGCTCTGTCCCTTCTATTTCCGATTGTACGTGGTTTGTTACATTTATTGATTGTTTCTCACGCACTACCTGGTTATATTTGATTCGTCACAAGAGCGATGTGTTTTCTGTTTTCCGACAATTCCATGTCATGATCTCCACCCAATTTCAGTCCCACATTAAAATTCTTCGCAGTGATAATGGCCGCGAATACATGGATTCACAGTTTGAGCGTTATCTTGCTGATCACGACATCCTACACCAGACTACCTGTGCGTATTCCCCTGCTCAAAATGGCGTTGCTGAGCGGAAAAATCGCTATCTATTGGAGGTTGCTCGGTGCCTATTGTCCACAATGCATCTCCCAAAATTCTATTGGGGAGATGCCGTCCTCACTGCTGCATACCTCATCAATCGGATGCCCTCACGTGTCCTCAAAAACTCTACTCGTCTGGATACGCTTGGTGTGCCTCCTACTCGCCTTCCTCCTAAGGTGTTTGGCTGTGCTTGTTTTATTCACATCCATCATTCTCGTCCCTCCAAACTTGATCATCGTGCCCTCAAGTGTGTATTTATTGGTTACTCCCCTACGCAAAAGGGGTACAAGTGTTTTCACCCCCTACTAGGAAGGTGTTTGTTAGCATGGATGTCACTTTCCGTGAATCCGAATTATATTACCCTCTGTCTGCTCCCTCGTCCTCGGGTGTTCCCTCCGTTTCTTTGCCCATACCTCCACCATATCCCTCACTTCAGGGGGAGCCTCTACCGGTGGAAGTGAGTCCTCCTCTACTAGTAGAAGTGAGTCCTCCTATTCAGGGCCCTCCTATATCCTCACCACCGACCTTGCAGGTATATATTCAACATATAAAGAGGACAAGCACACACGAGCCTGCTATGTTGCCAGAACAGTCAGTGGATCCTGACTCAGGACCTTCTGATTTACCGATTGCTCTTCGAAAAGGTATCCGGTCTTGTACCCGTCATCCTCTATCTAATTATGTATCTTATGATTCTCTGTCTACCTCCTACAAGGCCTTTGTCTCCTCTCTTGCTACTTCTTCTATCCCTGTGTCATGGCAACAGGCTCTTGAGGTCCCTATGTGGCGAGAGGCAATGTTTGAGGAAATGAAGGCTCTGGAGAAGAACCATGTATGGGATCTTGTCCCTCTTCCCTATGGAAAGAAACTTGTTGGGTGCAAGGGGGTGTTCTCTGTGAAAGGCACGGTTGGTTGCAAGGGGTTATATCCAAACCCATGACATTGATTATCAGAAGACGTTTGCCCCGGTTGCTAAAATGAATACCATCAGGGTATTGGTATCTGTTGCTGTTTGCAAAAATTGGGATCTTCTGCAGCTGGATGTGAAGAATGCCTTCCTCTATGGTGACTTGGAGGAGGAGATCTATATGTCTATTCCTCCTGGCCTCACTCCGGCTGGTGCTGAAGGAAAAGTTTGTAGATTGTTAAGGGCTCTATACGGACTGATGCAGTCCCCAAGAGCTTGGTTTGGCCGGTTCCATAAGGCGATGATGTCGTTTGGATACTCTCAGAGCAATGCTAACCATACGTTGTTCATCAAACGTAGGCTTGGGAAAATTATAGTTCTCATTGTGTATGTTGACGATATTGTTATAACTGGTGATGATCATGAAGAAATTCAGAATCTGAAACAGAAGCTTGCCAGAGAGTTTGAGGTCAAGGACCTAGGAAAACTCAAGTATTTCTTGGGAATTGAAATTGCAAGATCAAAGCAGGGGATCTTTCTCTCTCAGCAAAAATACACGTTAGATCTTCTTGAGAAGATGAGGATGAGTGGGTGCAGACTTGCTGATACTCTGATTGAGGCAAATCACCGATTGGGGCGTGATGATGGAGAGCAAATTGAAGATATTTCAGGGTTCCAAAGGTTAGTGGGGAGGCTGATATATCTGTCTCACACTCGTCCGGATATCTCCTATGCGGTGAGTGTCGTGAGTCAGTACATGCATGCTCCAAAAACACGACACATGAATGCGACACACAGAATTCTTCGGTATCTCAAGTCTTCATCAGGAAGGGGAGTTCTGTTTTCCCCGAGTTTCGACCTAAAGATTGAAGTCTATACTAATGTTGATTGGGCCGGATCTGTGGATGATAGGCGATCCACCTCTGGATATTGCTCTCTTGTTGGGGGTAACCTTGTTACTTGGAGAAGCAAGAAGCAACAGGTTGTGGCACGATCTAGTGAGGAGGCTGAGTTTAGAGCTATGGCCCATGAGGTCTGTGAAGGCTTATGGCTTCGGGACTTATTGAGCGACCTTGGTCTCGTGGAAGAGGGATCCATCCGCCTGTATTGTGACAATAAGTCATCCATCAGTATCGCTCACAATCCGGTTCAACATGACCGGACAAAACACATCGAGGTGGATCGACACTTTATCAAAGAGAATATTGAAAGAAGTATCATATGTACACCCTTTGTGCCCTCCAACGAGCAACTTGCCGACATTCTCACCAAAGGATTGAGTGGGAATTCATTTGACCAGATTGTGAACAAGTTGGGCATGATTAAGATTACACGTCCAACTTGAGGGGGAGTGTTAGCAATATTAGCCTTTATGTTTTTTATCCTTTGTTTGTCCTCTATATATAGAGGACCCCTTTAATGAAATGAATATACTTTTTTCTCCCGCAACAGGGAAGAGTTTTGGCAAAGCATTGTCTATGAATGAAAGTGCGGAATAAAAACTCGTAACACTTCTCTAGAGGGGGGGGGGGGGGTTGAATAGAGAAATCACCTAAAGTGAACTAATTTAATATTCTTTTCTACTTATGATGTTTTCACAAAAGCTTTAGGGTTATCATCCATAAATTAGATCTAATAATGTTATAATAAGATAGATGAGAGAATATAACACAGAAGCACAATAACAATAACCCGAATAGAAAGAGAACATCCATATGACACAATATTGTAGAGGTTTCCAAATCAATTGGGTATGGCCTCTCTTCCACAATTTTTTTGGCTCGCACCGCTTCTTCACCAAGACGACGAGTCTTTTCCACTAATGACTCCAAACCACAATATCTTTTCCTCCAGAGATTTAATAACCCAAGTAGCTCTTTTGAATGGAGGGCTTGATGACCCTTTACAACAGTTGGTTTTGTAATTGATAGCTTTAGATCAAGCAGATTTTGTCACCAAAGATGGGTGACTAGCTGAATCCTAGGAGAGGAGAATTCCGTTTATAGAGAGAATGGGAAGAGATAAAGAGAAGTTCTCGTTTTGGCAGGAGTGCTTGCTCTAGTTGATCGGGGCTTCCTTTAGAAGTTAAGAGAGCTTTTACATTATCTCTTTTTTTGTGTGCAAGTTCCAAAGAAGCGTGCATGGTAGAAAGCTAACGCCTTCCTTTCTCTGAATTTCAACGACTATATTTGATTTTGACAGAATCTTTACACTTGGTCAATATTCACTGAGCGCATCGGTCAATAATCGTCGAGGGGAGCTCTTCATGGGAGAGGGAGTGCGATCGATGATCACTGAACTTGGTCAACGATCTGTGATCTACCTTTCTTTGTTTTGGGGTCAGCGGTTGATGATCTCTAAGAAATACCAACAGACGTTGGTCAACGATCGGTGATTTTTTTACTAACTTCTTCAAATCTTCAGTTAGCTGAGTGATTCGGTCACCGATCAACGAACATCGGTCAACTATCGTAGATTATTGAACTAGCTTCTTCAGTGTTTGATCTGCGAGCTTTCTCATCACCGAACAATGGTCGGCAGTCAACGATTGTTGATCGTTTGCGTTCCTTGAGATCAACAATCGCCGAGGTCTCCGGTCACCGGTCAATAATTTGCTTGTCAACAAATGTTTATTTCAGAGCTTCCTTTAAGACTTCTTTTCCTTATCTTTGTTTCACTTCAAGGGACTTAAAAGGGATTTATTTAGCATCCTCATCTAATATTTTGAGGAATTTCTACATCATCAACTGCTAATTTTATCTTATTAAATTCATATGAATTTTTCTCAACAATCTCTCTCTATTTAATGAAGAGAAAGTTTTATAAGTGTTGATAAAAAAGAGAGAGAAAATTGCTCTACAGCTAGGCAAGTCTATATACCTTGTTTTATTAGGGTAACTCCGCCTAAGCAATAGGCTAGGTTCCACAGGACCAATGTTGTAGCTGCCTACATATCGAGAGCATTCAATACAAAAATTAAAAGACAAAAAAATTATAGAATTAATACTCAAAAAGTAGACACCTGGAATTCTTGCAAAACTTCAAATTGCATTTGTTTTATATCATCCATAAGAGTACACAAATTTCTTGCATGGGTCTATTTTTTCTCAATTACATATTTCTTAAGAGAGAAATACAACACTCAAGCCTTTATCCCAATAAAGTGGGGTCAGCTATTTCTTATGAGAGAAATATGTAGATTTTTTTTCTTTGACTCCCCCTTGATCTCAGCAGCCTTGGCTAAAGCTGAATCATCTTTGACCAGAGATTTAAAGTTGGCCTTGGAGGGTTCTTGAAAGGATGGACAATTGTGACTTAAACCTCTGAGAATTCTCTAGAGAGTGGTGAATAGAGATGTAAAAAATATTTACTAATAAACTATTTTCGAAGTTCAATCAATCTCAGTTGACATCCATAATCACAGCTACAATAAAGTAAGCAAGTGCAAAAATAAAAATAAAATAAAAACAACACAAAAAATAGCAAGCACAGAAGACACAGAGCTATAATGGTTTTCCAAAATTTGTGTACAATCACTCTTCTACCACTTGTTAGGAATACACTATCCCAATGTCTAAGTCTTTTGAAAAGGAGACTCTTAGAACCAACAGTTGAATCTTTTGTTAAGAGATTCTCAGAACCAAGTTTAGATCTTTTTTTTCATAAAGAGATCTTCAACCAATTACCGAGTCTTTTGATAAAGAGACTCTTAGAACTAAGACTGAATCCATTGAAGAGGAATTCTTAAAACTCTTTTCTTAGTTACAAAGTGAGTGAGAGAGAGAGTGAAAGAAAATGAAAATCTTTTATGATGAGTCCTCATTCAGCAATAATCTGAGAACTATTGACACTAAGTGTAGTGGATACTTTTGATGAATGAATCCTTACTAGAAGAAGGTGCAATGATTATAAGCTCTTGATCCAAAGTATTTTCTGATTGTTCTCTCAGAATTTCTCGTTCTTATTGCAACAACAAAGAGAAGAGGGAGAAGAAGAAGTCTCTGCAGATTTTCAATCTTAGCTCTCTGTATTCAGTATTATGTATGTTATGTATTCTCACTTCTTTTCATCGTATGTTGTCCTTCTGAATTCTGGTGTTGAAACCAAGAATTCGGTCTCGAGTAATTCACCCTTGGGGAAGGGGTGATCGCACACGTACTTCTCTTCTGCGAGCCCGAAAAACCAAGGAAGAAGGACTAGGGACAGACCCAAGGCTCCAGCACGGAGGTCCCACCACACACCCGGAAGATCTTAGAGCGCTTCCCCTCCTTAGCCAAGTGCTGAAGCTAAGGTACCTCAGAAAGCGCTAGAAGACTGGACACAAGTAAGCATGCCTTTCTGAGGTACCCCTTGGGTCATATTTATAGGATTCTGAAAACGGCCTGCAAATAGCCAACCTCCGCTATTTGGAACAGCTATGTGCAAGCCACCTGGGTCTGCCAACAGCGAGACTCCGCTGTTCTAACTGGCTATGGGCAGGCCCACATGGGCAAAATGGTAAAAAACACCCCACACAACACAGGGCGAATAGCCCCCACTTCCTCTACTCGGCAAGGGCGGCGAGTGCTCGATGGAGCTGGCACTCGCCGGCTCAGCTCGGCACTTTGACGAGCTTAGACCCGACATGCTCTATTCGCCCGCCGCGGCCTCAACGAACGGCCCGAAGTTCGTCGAACTGGGCTCGATGAACTCGTCCCTCTGGTCGCCTAGGCGAGCTGGACTGGGCGTCGAGGCTGGCTGGGCTCGCGAAGGCGCGAGGGCGAGCCGGGCTCGCGACGCCAGGGAAGGGGCGTCGAGTGAACTCGCCGCTCGGGCTGGGGGCGTCGAGTGTGCTTGCCGCCCAAGACCCAGTTCGCCCAGGGCTTGAGCTGGGCTCAGCTGACCTCACTCGCCGGATACGGGGTTGTACATCTGGGTATATCAAACCCTTGGAGAATTTCAAAATTCCCCGGTCAAGAAAATTATCTTTAGAAGGTATAGGTTAATATTCTTCTATATTTGTTTTCATGAATCACGCCGACCTTTTCAAAACTTTTCTATATATATATATATTCAAATTTTATGTAGAGAATTCTTCCTTTAATCATTCTTCTAACAACTATTAAGATTCAAAAGAATTCCATAATAATCATTTTCAAATAATTCTGGACAGGTCCTCTGAATTTTCTATTCTGGACTGTATTCGACGCTGCGTCAACTTCTAGTAGAAGATGCGTCGAGATCTATCTTTAAAATAGAGTTTTGTCGACTTGATCATGTACTCGACTGTGCGTCGATATCTTATCGACGCATGCGTCGTCTTCTGCTTTGGAGTGGCGTCGACTTAACTTCTGAAGTTGCGTTGACTTCTAGTCGAAGGTACATCAACTTCTAGACGATTGTGCATCGATTACTATTCGATGCAACTGTCTTGGAAGATTTCTCTTCTCTATTTCAGCTTGCCTTATGACTTTGACTAAACTGACATCCTAGGACTTCTATGACCAAATTACCCTCATTATACACATGGATAATAATCCTATGGAGTAAAATCACTTATAATTAATTTGAATTAATAGGATTTTTCCCAACAGTTCTTTGTGTCTGACCCTTTTTATGAGCTCTTTTAATTCATCCTCACTAGATCGTTACTTATCAAAATCTGATGCCTGGGATGGTCTAAGGTTAGATTGACTCTGCTCCCACTTTTCTTGTGGTATTGATGCATCCTCATGGGTTTCAGAGAAGGGGACTGCAGGAGCACCTAGGGTCAAGGCACGAGCCTTAGATCGGGGACTGCTGGTTTGAAATTGGGGGATTGACGATGTAGTATGTTTTCTTAAATAAGCATCCTAATTGAAGACTGCAACTGCCTTAGAAGTAAAGTCCCAGCTGATGGAGAGAATTACAAATACTGGAGGGGTCTTGATTGCAGCTTTTTTAGCTTCAGGATCTTTTACCCTTTTCAGTCTTAGTTCCTCCTGAAATTCCTTTGCATTTCTTGCATTGCTTTTCCAACACTTTCATCTGTAGTCTCTTCTCTGCTGGCCTTCCTCTGGGCATCCAACCTCTTCTTTTGAGCTAGTTGTCTATCGTGCTCCCTGGAATTTTTTTCCTACTTGTATTGCTTCTTCTGTTTGGTGGTTTGACCTTCCCATGGTCTCTTGGGATTTCTCACAGGGGGAATTTGTAGTTTGGCAGGAGATAGAGGAGGAATGGGAGCAGGCTGCAAATCCTTCCTAGCCCGTAAGGGTAGAGGTTCGGGATACTGGAGGCAAAGGAGGCTCAAACCTTTGGAAAACATTTATTGTCTGCTCTTGAGGGATAGTTGTCTCATTTTGAGCTTGGGCCTGAGAAGGAGCAGGAGTTTGATCCTCTAGAGATAAGGCCTGAGAGGAAGAGGGGGCAACATCATCTGAAGCTGGAGCCCTGGATTCCTCAGGGGCAGCAAGAGCAGGATCTTCAACAGCAGCACTTGAAGGCTCGTCAGAATCCACAAAAGCCTCTGGCTCATTGGACACAGGAGCTGGAGATGCAGAGGCCTCCCCCTCAACTCTTAACCTCTTAGTGTATGTTACTAGAGTTGATGGATGTGGAGGAAGAGGAAGGAATTTCTCAATCTCCATGGTAGAGGAAGGAGCTTGCTTAGTTGAGACAGGAGAGGGGAGCTTATCTTGGTCCTGAGCATGCAGAATATTCTCATCAGCTGGAGGATCAGCTGGAGGAGATTTGCATTCCTCTTCTGGAAGGAGCTCTTTGAGTAGTTCGTCAACTACCAAATTGTGGCAACTTCTTCTAAGATTTGGGCAGGAGAGCTAGGGGTAGCAGCAAGGGAAGCTGCTTTGGCAAGAGATGGAATGATGGTAGGTGGAGTCTTCTCTTAAGGTGGACGTATGAGATGGAATTGGGGACTGCGTGGGAGAGGGGAGAGATGGAGATGGAAGAGATTCCTGAGTGGATTTCTCCCCCTCAACAGGATCATCCCTTTATTGATCCATAAGATCCTCTGCCTGAGTAGTGAGAGTCTCTTGTGCATCAAACTCCATAGGGGTCTATGAATCCTGGATTATAGGCTCAGTAGGAATTTGGGAAGGAATGGAGGTAGCTAGTACATCATCCTCGGAGACAACATACACATTCTCCCCCTTATGCAGAAGAGAAAGATCTTTTGCAAACCAAGCTTGATTGGGAGGAAAGAATGACAGCTACAGGTGCCTCAATGTTGAGAACCCTTGCTATCATAAACTGCTGGAAAGCAGCATTATAGGTGGATGAGATGGAGGTATATGTAGGTGGATATTGTGTTGGTGGAGGTGTTTTTGGAGGAGTTGGTGGCCAGGGTGCTGATGATGGAGGTAGAGATATGGAAGTAGGATGGATTTGGGAGGCTGGAGGAGTAGGGATCAACATCAGAGGAGTGTGGTGCAACCTCAGGAAGAGGTTGTCTTAGGTGGGATTATGTTGCAGGGGGTGGAATAGAGGGTTGAGAGGAGGAGGCAGGTTTGATAGTTCTCCTGGATGCAAAAGTGATGCATCCTCCATCACATTCAAATATGCATGACGTCATTAGTCGTCGTGGATCTTTATTATTATGCATTTATTTATTGTCATGTATTTCTTTTTTTGCGCACTTGTTTTTATTTGAAGTTTTCGGCTCGTCGGTTTGCCCATTTGATGAGACCCTGAATAAAAAGGTCCAATAATTTTGGTAGTTAGGACGGTAAAGACAATGTTAAATTATTTAAGGACGTATAAAATTAATTAGAGGCAAATTCAAAATATAAAGATACCCAAATTATTCATTATGATAAGATATCCATCAAAAAGGAAATTCAAGGAAAAGAACATTCTGGAGACTATTACCTGGGTAGTAATGTTCGAGTATAAAAATTGGAAAGGCTTTAATTCAAAAGGAATAGCCAGTCAAATCCCATTTATTTAGTTGATCGATCCTAATGAAGAAGAATAGGGAGGGTAAACATAGGAATGAAACTTCGTTCCCTCTGTAATACCGCCGACAACCCCTCACACAAAAATCCACCGCCTCCCTTATTCCCTCCCTCTGTCAAAGCCAAGCAGCCACCGTCATCTGCTCCTGTGAGTTCTAGAAGCTTACAGACTTCTCGATGGGCCTCTTCCTACCGCATGGCATCCACAATTACCGCCGCGGGTCAGATCCGGCTCCTCTGAGTCGTCCCGTGCCTTCCTCCATCTGCTCGGTCTCCGTCGACCTCATTGTTAACTCTGACGACCCTTCCATCCATTCTCTGTCGGTTGACGTTGACAACAAGCGCACTTTTCCGTCATCTGGTAGCTTTTGCTGATCCAATAGTTCACCGACTGGACTTGGGTGGGTTCATGCCCCTGGGTAATCTCACCACCTCCTTGCTACATATCTTGGATTATTTTTATGCGTTCTAATTAAATATTTTTAGCTTGCCTCAAACTTTCTTGCTGCTCTAATTTTCGCTTATCCCATAAATTATTGCTTGCGCTTTATGCTTGTGAACGTAGGAATCCGGCTACTGATCAATTCGTTATGCGTCGAGGATTTGTTTTTCGAATAACAATTAACGGTTTTACTGAGGTTTATCGTCAAAAATAGTTTTACGCACAAAAAGTTCGATTTGGCCCCTTGTCCTATTTTCAAAACTAAATTCGATTGCATAAAACATCATATTTTCAAAACCCTAATTTTAGTCTACATTAAAAAGACTTTTGGATGGTCTTCTGCCACATTTGTAAGGTCCTGAAAGTGAGGACTTTACCCCTGTTCATAGTGATGCCAGTAGAGATGTTGGCACAATGATGATCTGTGAAGAAGTACAAGGATAAAAGCCCGTTGAAGCTTTTCTCTTTTAATTTATTAGAAAAAAGACCAAAGAGTATACCTACCCAATCTATCTTTTTTCTCATCCAGACAACAGTGATGATACGATCCTATCCGGGCGGGTTCAACCCGGTAGTGTTGGGGGGTATTTTCGACTTTTGGTTGGGAAAAAGGCTGTGTATAAATTATCTTTTGTTTTAGAGATTTGGGTGTGAATGAACTTGTAGCTTGTTTCTTTGCTTGTTGTTGTGTGGAGATCGGGAAGGCCCTCTCCCTTAGCTGATCGCCGTTCAGGAAGATTATCCTCCCTTAGGTTGATCTTATCGGTTTTCTCTTGCTGTTCTTGCTGTAATTGTTTTCCTGGTGCTTAGTAGTAAACATTGCAGCTGGTCTTTGCTTCCTATGCTATTTGTGGTTGTTCAGGTATTGTAAGTGAGCTGTTGGGGGACCTTTTGTTGTGTGAAATCTGGTTGTGCACAGGGGGAAAGGTACCAAGCTCGTATCAAGTGACCATGATGTACTAATTTCTTGAAATGACATTTTAAATACTAAAGTGGGATCTTCTTAAAAATTATGGTGCTTGCTAAATTTTTTTAGGCAATTACAATCGATAACTAACATAGGGTTTGCAAACTCGCATAAGGCCTAACAATCGTGTGCATTCCTCACTATGACAAATTCATCAGCAGGTTTTTAATGAAAAATAAAAAAACAACCGATCTCAAATTGACTACAAACAGATAGTAATTTAGGGCAACCTTTGGTTTTTAATATCCATAAACATTTAAGCTTAAAATCATAATACCAGTTGATGTGAACTATAGTTTCTCTACTCTAGTATTTATAACCTTCAATATTCAATCAAATTCTTTAGGGACCTACAAACTGTCAAACTGGGTTTGGGGTACAGTACAATTCTCTAGTCGGGGTTGTATTCAACACTAGCCTTCGACTTTGGATTTCACTATCCAACGGACTTAGAAGAAAGTTATTGGCATAGCGCTGATGATGGCATGGATACCACCTCATATATACAGTGTTCATGCCAACATCTTATCCTCTCACTCTATTCCCTCTTTATCAGGTCTTTGCTCCATGATTTTGAATGTGACTCTGCTCACTGATATCTCTATGACTACCTCTCCAGCCCTACTCCAACACTTTGCTGAAGCTTTCCCTCCATCTATTGGGAATCATGTGGCCTCCATGGGTCTCAAGACGGTATGCGTGATGGCCAAAGTTGTCCCAAGGGACAAAGCACTCACCTGTGCATCTATTGTCGCCGCGCAAACCATGATGAGGCCACCTGTTACAGAAAACTTGGGTTCCCATATCTGTTGATTGGCAACGGCGTCTTGGTCATTCTCTCTTTCTATACTACAATAGGTTCTTCCTGATTTTCCTTTTTTTGGAATTTACATGTGAATCTTATATCTATGTAAAATGTATAAAAAGTGAGCAATGAATCTTGTGGGTAGTATTTTTTTGTATAAACAAAAAGTATGAATACAAATATATAGGTAGAGAGGAAGAGAGAAATCCCAAAAATACAACGTGAGACTAAACCTAAGACAAACTTGGGCATATAAATGGGCCATAATTACAATGAGCTTTTACATACTTTTCAACTTTCTTCTAACACTCCCCCACAAGCTGGAGCATACAAATCGTAAGCACCAAACTTGGATAAAAACTGTTGATACAATGACCGAGGTAGAGCCTTGGTAAAGATACCTGCACCTGCTCGGAGGCTGGAATATGCTCCAATTCAAGTTTCTTCAGTTGGACCTTCTCCCGGACAAAGTGAAAATCAACATCAATGTGTTTTGTTCGCTCATGGAACACAAGGTTCTTCGCAATATGTATAGCAGCCTGACTATCGCAGAATAGAGTAGCAAATGAGGAGAGTTTGACACCCAAATCACAAAGAAGGCTCTCTAACCAGGTAAGTTCAAACACGACAATAGCCATAGAACGATACTCGGCTTCAACAGAGGAGCGAGCAACAACCGATTGCTTCTTGCTGCTCCATGTGATAAGATTTCCTCCAAAGTAGGTACAAAAACCAGTGGTGGATCGTCGATCATCAAGCAAGCCCGCATAATCAGCATCAGTGTACGCACCAAGAGATAAAGAGGGGGATGACTTGTATACCAACCCTCGTCCCGGGGCAGCTTTCAAGTACCTGAGGATTCGTTCGACAGGCTGTAGATGAGATATTCTTGGAGAATGCATAAAGAGACTGACCACTTCAACAGCAAAAGAGATATCGGGTCTTGTGACTGTTATATCAGTTTTCCTAAAAGGCGCCGATAATATTCAAGATTTGTAAGTAGAGAATCTGATTCGGTTCCATGAGCACTTAGCTTGTGGTTGACATCCATAGGTGTTTCCGCGGGTTTACATCCAGAATAACCAGCATCTTGAAGAAGGTCAAGACAATATTTTCGTTGAGACAAGTCCAGACTATCAGTTCTTCGAGCAACCTCAAGTCCAAGGAAGTACCGAAGGTTTTCCAAGTCTTTTGTTTAGAAGACAAAGTTTAAGTGTTGTTTGATCTGTTGAATCCCGGTAGAGTCATCGTCAGTTATCAGAATATTATCCATATAGACTAAGAGAATTACAGTCCCTGTTAATCGATGACGGGTAAAAAGAGAGAAGTCATCCGAGCTTCGCTGAAAACCAATATCACGAACCACCCTGCTAAATTTTTCAAACCAAGCTCGAGGGGACTATTTGAGACCATAAATCGCTTTACGCAGTCGGCATACCCTAGACTCTCCCGTGGTCTCAAACTCGGGAGGTTGGTTCATGAAAACCGTCTCTTGAAGATCGTCATTAAGAAAGACATTTTTAATGTCCAGCTGATGTAGTGGCCAGTATCGGTGAACAGCAAGAGAGATAAGAACCCGAACAGAATTTAGTTTGGCGACAGGGGAGAAAGTCTCCTCATAGTCCAAGCCCTGTTGCTGAGTGAACCCATGAGCCACAAGACGGGCTTTGAGGAGATCGATCGTCCCATCCGGAGCATGTTTAATGGCAAAGATCCATTTACAGCTAACGCAGGACTAGATAGACAGAAGGGGTACCAGATCCCAAGTATGATTAGCCCAAAGGGCAGACATCTCAGCTTTCATTGTCGCACGCCACCCAGGGTATTGGAGAGGCTCCTGCACAGTGTTAGACAGAGAAATAGAGGAAAGTGCAAGAGCAAGTTTGAGTAGAGGAGGAGAGAGCCGATGTAGGGAAATATAGTTGGCCAGAGGATGAGTCATAGAGGCGGGGGCAGGGTCAGCTGGCCGCGAGATAGTACTGGTAGACGGTAGCAGTGGCTTGGCTCCGGAGTTCTGACTACGGCGAGTGTAGACACAGATGAGAGGTGGTTTGGGTGCTGGTGGTTTCACGTGGGGTGTTGGAAGTAGAGGAGGTAGAGAAGTCGTAACTAGGATAGCAGGACGAGGCACAGGGTGCTCACAAGGAGGAGCTGAAGTGGAGAACAAAAATGGTTGGTCTTCCATAAAAGTAACATCAGCGGACACAACCACTTTTAGGTCGACAGGAGAGTAATACACATACCCTTTTTGAGTGCGAGAGTATCCTACAAACATACATTTGGTTGCTCGGGGGGCAAATTTATCCGTAGGTGGACCAAGGTTATGGACATAGCAAGCACACCCAAACACCCGAGGTGGGAGAGGAAACAAAGACTGAGAAGGAAAGATGAGGCTAAATGGAGTGACAAAATTCAGAACAGAGGAAGACAGATGATTGATGAGATGACACGCATCCGAAACTACAAAGTTCCAGAATTTGATGGGTACCTGCATCTGAAGCATTAAGGAGCGGGAAACGTCAAGAAGATGCTGATTTTTGCATTCAACAACACCATTTTGCTGAGAAGTGTAAGCACAAGATGTTTGATGTATAATGCCAAATTCAGCACAAAGTGAGGCGAACGTTCGGCTTGTATATTCCCGCGCATTGTCAGTGCGGATAATTTTAAGCGGGGAAGAGAACTGAGTACGAAGTTCAGTAACGAACGTACGGAATATAGAAGTGAGTTCGGTACGATCCCGTAGTAAATATAACCATGTCACTCGAGAGTAATCGTCAATAAAGGTAACAAAGTAGCGGTAACCAAATACACTAGGGACTTTATAAAAGCCCCAAATTTCAGAATGGACAATGGATAAAGGAGTACTACTCCAATTACAGACATCACTAAAAGAAACTCGATGTTGTTTACCAAAGATACATGATTCACAAGTAAACTCATTCAAGGAGACATCCAGAAAAGCTTGCTTTAGAATCTGGAGGGGAGCATGGCCAAGCCGACGATGTCACTAAACGGAGGAGACGACAGAAAGGGTAGACGGAAGGACATCAAGAAGATAGAGCCCATGAGACAGCCGTCCGCTACCAATAATATTCCGCATTTGCCGATCCTGCACAACAAAAGAAGATGATGAGAATGTAACATGACAATCAAGATTCTGTGTAAGTCGGCTAATAGAAAGTAAGTTGAACGGGGAGCCCGGAACATGAACCGAGGTTAATGAGAGGTGGGGTGTGAGCTGGATATCAACAGCTCCGGAGACAGGGGTGGAGTCACCATTGGCGACGAACTTGGGATGAGGAGATGCCAAGTATTTCGGCGGCTTTTGACAATTAATGTGGTGGGTGGCACTAGAGTTCACAATCCAGTGAGAACTCCGAGATAGACAGGTTATACCTTCATTGGTGATGGAAGCCACGAAGCCCGATGAGCGAGCAATCACCCCTTGGAGTTACTGAAGCTGGGTACGGATAACATCAATGTCAGACTGAGCATTTTAGGAAGTCAAAGTAGAAGCCACAGGCGGAGACTCGGCCTTCGTAGAAGCAATAAGGTGGGGTGGCAGACCATGCTTACGATAACAGGTAGCCTCCAGATGATTTTCTCGACCGCAGAAAGTGCATTTAAGGGGGGGGGGGGGTTCTAGTACGTCCTCGTCCCCGAGACGAATGGCGACCCCCACGGGTCGAGGTACCACAAGTGGAGGGATGAGGTGAAGGTAGCTGGAGAAGAGCTGGAGAGGGAGGCAGAGGAGCCTCGGGTGGCGGAGTGACCTTCAGAAGCATTGAGCAGACATCGGAGAGAGAGGGAGTAGTGGCAGTGGAGAGAATTCGAGCTCGAACACTGTGCATATGCGAAGGAACCCTTTCCATCATCATGGCAATCCCGACAGCTTCTTTTTGGGCCCGTTGGGCAATCAGATCAGTAGTAGGAGGCTGGTGTTATATCCATGCCTCAACAAGTGTCTTGGCCTTGGCAACGAAGGGAGTCATATCGCCAGGTATCTCAGGATCAAGGGATTTAAGATCAGTGATGATGTCAAACAGATGCTGGAGGCTGTTTTGGCCAGAATAGAAGGACACGGACTTAGCCTTGTCATGATACATGGCCATCCGGTATGGCTCGGTATCCATGGAGTTGAGAAGCCAAGATTGCACACGACTGTCATCACGAAACCACTCGTCAGTATGAAGGGTAGGAGTAGCCCGAGTTAGGTGATGAAGCAGTCCTTTCGTCTGGAGTACCCGACGAACTGAATGAATCCATTCCATAAAGTTCCTTTTTCCGACTAGAGACATAATGGTAATCCTGAGTTCATCCCGAAGATCTGTACCAGAGGAAGCAGCTCGAGGTGGTAGAGAAGAAGCACCAACGGACTCGACAGAGGCAGTGGTAGAATCCATGAAGCCGCAGGGAGAAAACAGCAGCAGCGGACAAAAGGCAGCAGCAACAGCGGACAGAAGGCAGCAGCAGGCAGCAGCGGGCAACAACAGACAGAGGCCGTAACGGACAGAACAAGCCGCACACGAATAGGAGGCCGAGTGAGAAGAGGCAACTCGCAATCGAAAGAAAGCGGAGCGGAAAAAAAAAGGAGAAGCCGCACAGTCTCGGTGTCACTACACCAGCGACAAGAGACCGCGACCAAGATACGGAGCCTGCAACGGCTAAGAGAGCCAACCCGCAACTTGAAGAAGGCGGACGGAGGAGAAGAAAAGAAGCCGCACGGTCTCGGTGTCAACACACCAGCGGCAAGAGGCCGCGACCAAGATGCGGAGCCCGCAGCGGGTAGAGAAGCCACATCGGCTAAGAGAAGGTCGAGCGGGACGACCGCAGGGGTTGAAGTAAGGGAAACCGCACCGGGTAGTAAAGCAGCCGCGGGAAGATAAGACACAACGACTTAAGCAAGGGAGACTGCACGGTCTCGGTGAGAACACCAGCGGCACAGAACGGTGCCGCGACCAAGACGCGGTGCTCGCAACGGTTCGAAAAACCGTCGCGTGAAGAAGAAGTCGCAGCTAGAAGGGACGAAGTCGCGCTATAAGAAAAGGAGGAGAGACTGCAGGTAGAAGAATAGACTGCAGCGAGAGGGCGGGAAGATAGAAGAAACCGCGGTTAGAAGCAGGAGAACCAGGGAAGGCCGCAAGATAGAGCGGATACGCCGGAGGCCAAACCGCCCGGTTAAAAGGAGAACCAGGCAGACAGAAACATGCAGACCGGACTGTATCCCTCTGATACCATGTAGAAAAAGAGAGCAATGAACCTTGTGGGTAGTATTTTTTTGTATAAACAAAAAGTATGAATACAAATATATAGATAGAGAGGAAGAGAGAAATCCCAAAAATACAATGTGGGACTAAACCTAAGACAAACTTGGGCCTATAAATGGGCCACAATTACAATGGGCTTTTATATACTTTTCTACTATCTTCTAACATAAAACATTATCATTCTACCTTGTCCCATCATTGCACCAGGAGCTTTCTACATGTGTTTTAGTTTATTCGAACATTTGGGATCCTTATAAAGATTTTAGTTTATATCAATATCGTTATTTTTTTACTTTTATTAATGATCATTCTCTCATCACATGAGTGTATTTACTCCGTGATCGCTCTATATTTACTCTTTGATCGCTCCAAATTATTATATATATTTTGCTCATTCATCGCTGAAGCTCTTACTCGATTTTTGAGCTTAATTTAAATTCTTTAAATTGATAATGCTCACGAATATACTTGTTATGAATTAAGGAAACTTGCAACACGTTATGTATCTTCTTGCTTATTTATGTATACTTGTCATTGAGGTTGCCCGCTCATTTATGTTTCAAATGTATGTTCCAAAGATTTACTAGCACTTCGCTATCACTGCTGCGTTATATTTAATTAGTCGCATGTCTTCGACCATCCTGAACTTTGTTTCTCTATTCTTTATCCTGTTTCCATCGACACCTCCCTTTCCTATGACACGTGGTTTTGTGTGTATTTGTCCATCATCTTGACTCTCTTGTGGACAAGCTAGACCCATGTGCTATTAAATATATCATTTTTGGATGCTCTCACAGACAGAAGAGATATAGATGTTACTCAACGACCTATCGAAAAGTAAGAACATCCATTGATTTACCTTTCTTGAGGATCTCCCTTCTACTTCTCATATATTTGCCCACTTACCTCATGCTATCCCACATCTTAACATCCCTATCGGCTACACACTACCGCCCATGCTACCGACACCACCTCCTCTAAACGTGTACTCTCATCGTCTTCCGTTGAGATGACTTAGGACAGTTTCCTCTACTGATGGCATTCCTCGGTCAGATGATTTTGCCCCACTTCCCTCTACAACTCATCCTCTGTTTTATTTTGTCTCCTTTCATCGCTTATCTCTAGAACTTCACAAGTTCATTTCCCCCTTGTCTTTTATATCCATTCCCTCTTCTGCGTAAGAAGTTCTCCAGTATTTGGGGTGGCGGACCACGATGAAAGATGAAATTGCCATCCTTTGGGCTAATCAGACATGGGGTCTTGTTTCACTTCCTCCTTGCCAATCTCGTGTGGGATGTAAATGAGTCTTCACTGTTAAGATCTGTCCTGATGGGATGGTTAAGCGCCTCACCTTTGGCAGTTGTATCAATTTGATATCAAAAATGCATTCCTTAATGACAATTTAGCAGAGACTATTCATTTGAAGCAACCTTATGGTTATGAAATCATGGGGGAGTCTCTTATTTGTCTCCTCAAGAAATCTATGTCCTCAAGCAGTACCATCGAGCTTGGTTTAACAAGCTTAAACAGGTTGTTCGAGCTTTTTGATTCACTCGGAGTTCCGCGGATTTCACCTTATTTACTTGTCGTCTCCCAGCAGGCACGATGATACTTCTTGTGTATGCTAATGATATTAGCATTGCCTTGTTGACAAGCTTATTTATCTGACTGCCACACAATCAAATATCTCATTCACTGTTGGCGTGGTTAGCTGATTCATAATAGTGTCCGCGACCTCACTCTATCAAAGACTTGTTGAACTTCTGGCTCAAGCTCGATGATAACATGAAGTTGAATGTTGTATCTGCCTCGTCCACCATTTTGGGCACCCTCCCCGACTCCCACCTATGAAATTTGCGATGAATGCAGAATTACCACTATCTCCTTTGCAAGGAAGAAATGTTTTTTGAGGGGGTCCACTCCGTGCGCTGTGTACTACAGACCAAGGGTCTTCTTCATCATCTAACTCACGACTCACCTGTTGAGCCTACCAAGCAATGACTCCGGGATGATGTCCAAATGAAATTCTAGATCTTGAACTCCATGGAAAGTGAGCCGTGTCAAATGGATATGCACTAGGAGATCTTGAGGTTTACGTGGGATTAATTGAAGTCCCTATACTTTGGGAAAGAAAAAACTTCAATATCTGTTAGATCTCTTAAGGGACCTCTCGAATGTTAAGCCTGATTCAGATGGTGACCTGACATTATTTGTGGCCTAGTACAGGACTCTTGTCACAACATAAATTCAACACCAGCCTTTGACGTTGGATTTCACTACCTAATGGTCTTAGAAGGAGGCTATCAACATTCCAATGATGATAGCACGACTACCACCCCATCTATTCAGTATCTATGCGAACATGTTATCCTCTCACACTATTCCCTCTCTCTCATATGTGTGCTCTATGATTTTCAAGATGACTTCACCCACCAATGTCTCGTTACGAGGTGGTAGGCGCAAAGGCCAAAATCCCTCCAAGGGGAAAAACACCTAGTGTTCCCATTTTGGCTAAACAAATCATACTGTGGTCATCTGTTACAGGAAACATGGGTTCCCACAGCAGCCTTCCAACTCTCAGCACATGCTTCTCCAACGTTGGATGTTCTCACCACATCTCGCTCCGTCATTGCCACCTTGTGACAGGAACTCCAACATCTACGAGGGCTGATCACCCGGACTTGCAGCTCCATTGCCTCTATCTCCAGCGAAGGCATATCTTATTTTTCCGATAGTCCCTTCTGGATAGTGGACTATGGGGTCATGAATCACATTACTCCGCAGAAACCTTCTCGGCACACAAACTCTGCTTGTCTATGTTTATAACTATGTCAAATGGAGACACCACCCGGTCTGCGGATCTAGAGATGTGCCTCTCACTCCATCTCTCTCTATATTTTGTTCTTCGTGCTCCTAACTCCCAATTTAATCCCCCTCTATTAGTCGTCTACTCGTCTTACTCGTGATCATGACTGCTCCAACAGACAGATTACTACTCTCACGGTTGGCGAATAACAATTACAATCTACTCTACATTATCCACTTATTGTAGTAGGCGCTCTGTTTTATTTGATTTAATTCATTATGACATTTGGGGCCCTTATAAAACTGCTAGTTTACCTAGATATCGTTACTTTCTTAAATTTATTGATGATCATTCTCGCATGACATGATTGTATTTGTTGCTCAATCACTCTGAATTACGACGTGTCTTTCTCTCCTTCATCGTTGAGACCTGTACTTAATTCTTACGCTCAATGAAAATACTTCAAATCGATAATGCCCGCGAATATACGATTCACAAATTACAGGAAACTTGCAATGTGTTGGGTATTATCCACCAAACATCATGTGACTATACATCACAACAAAATGGTATGACCGAGCAGAAGAACCACCACCTCCTCTAGTTTACCCGCTCCTTTATGTTTCAAATACAAGTACCCAAGATCTATTGATACTTTGCAGTCTCCACCGCATACTATATAGTTAATCACATGTCCTCGTCCATTCTTAACATTAAGACATCATTGTACATTCTCTTTCCTTAAACACCTCGCTTCCCCTTGACTCCTCATGTCTTCAGAAGTGTTTATTTTGTCTATCGTCTTGGCCCTACAATGAACACACTAGCCCCACACACTACCATATATATGTTTGTTGGTACTCTCACACAGAGAAGGGCTACGTATCTTACTTACCCACTGATTGGAAAACGGTTACATCCACTAATGTCACCTTCCTCGAGGATCAATCCTTTTACTCCTCGACTCGTGATAACTTCCCACTTGCTATCCCGCGTCCTAACGTCCTTATCAATAATGCAACATCTCCCCTGCTTCCAACGCCACCTTCCGTGCTCCCAACATCACTACCTTCTCCTCTCTGTTGGTTCACTCATTGTTATCCTTGGTCTGATTTCCTAACACAGTTTCCTCTGCTGATGATACTGCACAACCAACTTATCTGAGTACGATTACCCTAGGATATAGTCCTTTCTACTACTCACCTTCTTTCTCATTATGTCTCATTTCACCGCTTATCTTTAGAACTTCACAAGTTTGCTACTTTCTTGTCTTCTATTTTCACCCTCTCTTTTATGCAAAAAGATCTTCAGCATCCGGGGTGGCATACCGCAATGGATTAGGAAATGACTACCATCTAGGCTAATCAGAGCCAGGACCTTGGCTCCCATCCTCCTGGCCAATCTCGTGTGGGATGTAAATGAGTCTTTATTTTGAAGCATTGTCTTGATGAGACAGTTGAGTGCCTCAATGTTCGTCTTGTTTCTCATGGTTTCATTCAACAATATGACTTCGACTATGAAGAGACATTCTCTCCAGTCGCTAAGTTGAATACCGTACGGGTATTGATCTACTTGTCCTCCCATAGTCACTGGTAGTTGCATCAACTTGATATCAAGAATGGATTTTTTAATGTTGATCGAGCAGAGACTGTCTACATTCAATAACCTCCTGTTTATGACACCACGGTGGAGTCTCTTATTTGTCACCTAAAGAAATCTATCTACGTCTCAAACAGTCCCATTGGGCTTGATTTGACAATTTCTGTCGGGTCGTTCGAGATTTTGGTTTCACTTGGAGCTCGACAGACTTCTCTTTATATACTCGTTGCATCTTAGCAGGAACGATGATACTTGTATATGTTAATGATATTATCACCACGGACGATGATCTGAACGGTATATTTATAATCAAGAAGCATTTAGCCTCACACTTTTAAACCAAATATTTGGGTCTCCTCGGATATTTCTTTGATATTGAGATAGCTCGTCAACCCGATGGACTCATTTTGTTTCAATGGAAGTATTGTCTTGATCTTCTTCACAATGTAGACTATTTAGGATGCAAGTCTGTTTACGCACAAATGGATGACAGCCACAAGCTCTGTGCTCACGCATCCTACTCTGATCCACTTCTCCTTAATTCTGAGTATTATCGTCACCTTGTTGACATGTTTATCTATCCGACTCTCATATGGCCCGATATCTCAATTGCTTGTTGGGGTGGTCAGCCGTTTCTTGCATGCTCCTCGGATATCCCACCACGTGTCTGTCGTTGCTTTATATAACTCCTTTTCTCTCTCATTAATTGTCTATTCTGATGCCAACTATGTCGGATCCCTTGATTATCGTCAGTCTACAAATGGATACTGCGCATATTTTGGAGGACACCCGATCACTTGGCGAAGAAATAAGTAGAAGGTGGTGGCACGTTCCTCTGTTGTGGTTGAGTATTGTTCGATGACGTTTTCTGCTTTTTGAACTTATGTGGTTGGAAAGTCTACTTACTGATCTTGGCATAAAGCTTTCCTCTAAGGTTATTTTCTATTACGATAGTCAAGTTGTCATCCATATTTATGAGAATTCCGTTTTTCATGAACCTATCAAGCATATCAAAGTTGATTGTCATTTCATCAGGGAAAAATTTCACTTCACAGACTTGATTTGTGGCATGTACCCATTGCCAAACAAAATTTCTGATATCCTCTCAAAGGTCTTACCACGCCCACTATATTGATAGTTTGTTTTCATGTTTAGCGTCTACAATCCGTATGCTCCAACTTGCGGGGGAGTGTAGAAGAACTATGAATAAGCCCTTGTGAAGTCCCACTTTATTGGCCTATTAGGTGATTTTTCTCATGTATAGATTAGTCTCATATCTTGGTTTAGAGTTAAGATTTCACTTCATTGTATTAATATGTGTACAAATACTTGTATTGTAATTTGAAAGTTAATATGAAGTAATAAAAATATTTGAGTTTTGTATTCCACTTTCTCTATAATACGATTGCAATAATAAGCACAATTAATGGATTCGATAAAACTAACGTTCTTAAATCAATCACAAAAGACTAGCTTTCTTTGAAACTAAACAAATTGGCACAAACATTCTCCGTTAATTACGTAGTTAATTTAAAGGCAGTATTTCTTAGAACATAGAATAATTATGTCATTGTTTTTCAATTAACAAATGAAAGCCTCGACTTTTAATAAACAATATAGTATTGTAAAACGTGATAAAAATTCAATACCAAGGCACTGTTTTAGGAAAAAAGTAGAGCAGGCAAATGAAATAGCAATGTGTCCAGTTGAATTCCAGTACAAAGAGAATGATTTCTTCATGAAACTGGTGGGTTGAGCAGCCCACTGATTGTATGATCGATCAGTATGTGCTTGGTGGTAGTAGGAAAATGTGATCCATGAATACATGTCGCACTTCCTACTCTTGGGGAATCAATAAATGAAGGAGATGCGAAGATGACAAATTGTATAAAAACCATGTTGCGACGATTGAGGGAGATGTTAATACCAAATTAATGCTGTGAGATGTGTGTATAGGAGGACGGACACAAGGAGCAGATAGTGTGATTTGCGATAGATAGAAGCGTTAAGTCCTAGTTCAACTTGCTTGGAGTAAGTGTGCGGTTACAAAATCTAAGAGGGAAATATCACCATAAATCAGAAATTTTGCCTACGAGGTAGTTCTGTGAAAGTGATGATCACGCATGAGAGGAAGGTTAACGGAAGTGGATGGAGGAGATCAAGTGAGAAGCCCGAGAGTATAGGCAGTTTGCATGCATAGTAGAATCATTCCAAGGCCTAGTTCCAGTGCGAGTTGCGCCTGAGAAAATATAGGATGCAATCTATTGAAGATGTGTGCTTGAAGTTTGCAATTCTTTTGTACTATTTCCATCATCGAATGATACTATGCAAATAATATTATTTTTTTGGTTGGAGATCAAGTGAGAAGCCCCAGAGTATAGGCAGTTTGCATGCATAGTAGAATCATTCCAAGGCCTAGTTACAGTGCAAGTTGCACGTGAGAAATAATAGGATGCAATCTATTGAAGATGTGTGCTAGGAGTTTGTATTTCTTTTGTAATATTTCCATTATCAAAATATCAAATGATTCTATGCCAATAATATTTTTTTCTGTTTTCAAATGTACTGGTAGTCTCTTAATGTTTCTGAAGAACTGCACATTTAGCTGCGTCACAATATATATTTTAATTCAGTAGCTTATGTGTGTCCTTGTACTCTGTAGACTCGCCAGATGATCGACCCAAATATGTACTGGTTTTCAATTCCAAATATTGGTTCTGTACTCAAATACCTCTCCCAGGTACTTACATCCACTTTAATGCTTATTTATTATAGTTACCCTCCAAATAGCTTGCATGAATTGAGTTTTCCTGTGAAAGTTTTATGAATGATGTCTTTGTGCTATTCTATGGCATTGGAATTTTATTTAATATGATGTAATCTAGTTTAGTGTTGTAGTTATATCTTATGTAGTAATCATTTACCTATGAAACCCCCTTTGAGTATGTTAATTTATTTGCATGAGCTTCTGCATATGATAGACACTTGCTATCGTTGAACCTAACCGAATAGATTAATATAATGCTAGCTATAATTTATCGAGATATGCTTGATATCCAACCGTTGAGAGAAGGATCCCTCTAAGAGATCTTCTCTTCTGTGAGAGCCGAAATAAGACAATGATCCAAGCTGCTCTAAAAGACTTTGCCCCACTCCCTTATATACACAGGAGTGGGCATACAATGAGTGGAAAATAATATCTTGTGTTTTATTTCATCCAAATCTAGTATATATGCAGACAAATACATTAAACGCATCAACATTACCTCTCAAGATGTCTGAAAAATATCCACTAAGCTTATCTTGTCACATAATCTAGATAAATCAAGTGAGTTTAGTCCTTTAGTGAGACAATCGAGCACTCACTCTTTAGTAATATGTCTCAGCTCCAGTACACCACCATCAAGCTTTTCCTTGATGAAAAACCTGTCGATCTCCACATACTTGATTCTGTCATGTTAAATAAGGATATTTGCAATGCTAATGGCTGACTTGCTGTCATAGCACAATATCATTTACCCCCTTAGCCTATCCTGAGGCCTACCAGTAGGGCTTTTAACCAAAACAACTCTCCTACACCTATGGCCATGACCCTATACTCTGCCTTGACTATAGATCTCGCAACAACAATTTGCTTCTTGCTCTTACAAGAGACCAGATTGCCCCTACAGACATGCAATATCCTGACGTGGACTTTTTGTCATCCGCGCAACTAGCTCAGTCAGAATCGCAATAACCTTCGATGTTTAAATGCCCATTCCCAGAATATCAACTCCTTTCCTAGTTCACTCTTCAAGTACCTTAGAATATGATAAACAACATCCATACGACCTACCTAAGATCATACGTATTGCGGGTCACCACACTCGCTGCAAATATATGTCGGGACTGGTGTGACTCAGATAGATCAAGCGTCCTACCAACCTCTGGTACCTGTCTCTATCGACTGGTTCTCCTGCCTCGACACTGAGCTCGGACGTTTGATCAATGGGAGCAGCTACAGACCTGCACCCAAGCATACCTGACTCTTTCATTAGATCTAATACATATTTTCATTGAGATAGAACAATCCTCTGTGCACCGCAAAGCTACCTCATTCCCATGAAAATATCTTAGTTGCCTCAATTCTTTCACTCAAATTTCATGACCAATCTCTTCTTGAGTTGAGCAATTTCACTATCATCATCTCCGGTTATAATCATATCGTCTACATACACAACGAACATTATCAGTCTCCTTCTCTTGGCAAATCACCTTTGGAATATCAAACAAAAAACACATTTTAGTTGAGATATAATAACATTAATGAATAAGAGATTCATAGTAATAGAAGGAGCATGCAAAACATTGAACATAATCCAAGTGCTGATACATTGCATTGTACCCTTACTGACTTAGTTTTACCATCGCCAGTCTGAATGTGTTTTGGGACTGTTAGGGGGTGTAAGAAAATGACTCCCTAGTATCCTCAATGACATGTCGGGAGGCACCAGAATCAACTATCTAATCTGGTGATTTAGTGGTGGATATAAATGCGAGAGAAAGTGTATCACAAATACCTGTAATCTAGTGAGCAAAAAAGGCAATGTTACCCCTGGAAGAAGATGAAGTGAATGCGTTATCAACCATACACTTATGCTTCCTCCTCATCAGCTGAGAGTAAGCATCCAAAATCTCCCGCTCCTCTGAGTAACCCACATCAACCATACTCCTTTCTATCTCTTCTTATGTTAATCATCAGATTTGCCCTGTAGACTCCTCTTCCACCACCTTTACGACCCTCACAGTCATGACCACGACCCCGATATAGTCCCTGTCCACCTGCATTCCACACCTTTGTTGTCTTAGGAGAATACTGCCGTAGATGACAAATCTCACCACAATTGAAACACTGTTGAATCTCACACTTGTATCCTGTGCGACCTGAATTGGTGACCACTAGTGTTGATTTCACCCCTGGAAGTCCCGGTGCGCCAGACTGGTGCCTAATCCTACTTTCCTCCTACATCATGGCTGAGATCGTCTTATTCAGGGAAGGAATTTTTGACTGAGCGAGTCGCATTGCACACCTTAGCTCAAACACTGGGTTCAACCCCCTCATAAAGTGCATAGTCCTTTGACAATCTCGCTCCCCTTTCGTACACTCAGAATCTTTGCAATATGCAACTGGTGAGAATTGATAATAATCTGCCCACAATTGCGCCAGATCTGAGGCATCCTCCTACATCAATCGATCTCCCCGTGTTACTTTCTCAATCTCCCTCTCGATTTGAAACACCCTCATGTTGTTGTCAACTTTTGCAAAGATCCTTTGCAACTTCCCCAAACATCACTCATGGTCTCTTTACCATCTACCGTGACAGTAATAGATATGATCATCGAGTTTAGGAGCCAAGTGTGTAGCAGGCAATGTGTAGTCTTCCATTCGTTTTACACAACTGAGTGTCTGAGTGTTTCTTTAGCTCCCCTTTCTCACCAGTCAGGTAGCCCTCTGGGTTTCTCCCGAAGAGTGCTCTCTTCACCAGATGTGACCAACTCACGTATGTAGCTGATCCGTCAAGTTTCAGCTCCACGGGAGGGAGGTCTATCTTCACCGGAGGTGGCTGTGACGTAGCTGATTCCTCATCTTTAGACATCCTCAAAAACTCAAAGAACACCTTCAGATTTTCGTCCTCCATCTTGTTAATTAACTTCTCCATGAGAACGATGCAGTGTATAACATGTCTTCAAGGAGCTGGGGTCAGAGAAGACATTACTGCAAAGTTAGGAGCCATCTTCCTCTTGTAGGGGAAATTCTTAGATCTTATATTTGGGAGCATCCAACCTTTGGAATCTCCTAGAAATCCTGGATGATGATATGAATACCAAAGTGAAACTTTCCCCGAGATCTGGAGTCAATAAGACCGCCTGAAGGATGCCAGAACTCTCATCCTGTCAACCTGCGTCGATCGGCTGATGGGAATATCGCGCGTTGTGCCTGCCTAGGGTTCGCCTATGCTTGTGGGAGCAACAATTAGAAGGATTAACGGATCCGATCGTGGGTTTGCCGGTCGCGGGGATCACGCGAGACGAGCAGACGATCGATGAAGAACACAGATGCACGTGGCTTGGTCACGCGGTTCGGCCGCCTCTAAATCCATGTGGAAAATAATATCTTGCATTTTATTTCATCTTAATCTAGTATATATACATACCAATACACTAAACACACATGAACATTAAGCACCAACAAAATGTAATAATTGAGATGCCACTATGGATAGATAGGTACGTATTACACGTGTGACTACAGTGACAACTCTTGATGAGGCTACTGTGTTCCCAGAGAGTAATAATCGTATCAACACCCCTCCCGAAAAATGACCTTGTTCTCAATGTTGAGGCCTGCATCGAGTATCAGAGAATCTAAGTCAATAAAGTCGAGATCATCGTCTTTGGCATCGAGAGCAAAACACAAGTCTTTGATATAACATTTGCGTGTGGGTGTGTATGGTGGCTTGCAAAAGAAATAGATGTCGTTAAGATGGAGCTGGAGGTACTCTTGGTGAGAAAAGCCCTTGGTTGGTAGGGGTACCGACGGTGACAGATAGGGGTACCGACGGTGACAGACCGATCATTGGAGGTCCATGTAGAGGTGAACCAGAAGATGGAGAAATGGTTGAGGTTTCAGTGATGGGAGAATTTGGTGTGCGTCTGGGTAGAGGAGAGCGACAGGGTCTCATAAAGTTCCTCGTCAATACAACGAGCTTGCTCCATAGCGTGAGAGAGAGTAGACAGTTTGCGGACATGAAGGCGCCTGTAGATGTGAGGTTGCAGGCCCATTTATGAAGTATCCCAGGTAATGGTTCTGGGAGAGTCCAATGACGCATGTGACAGCCTCAGTTAACTCGATGATGTAGGCCAACATGGTGTTGAACTGATGAACTGATTGAGGCGTCATTAGCATTGCTCGATTGGTGCACGCCATAGTGGTAGAAAAATTCTTCCTTTAGTATATGGGCCGGGAGAGATCAGAGACATTTTGGTGCGTCCAATTCAATAAGTGCAGGGCCCTCCATGTATTTAGTTTCCATGGAAACTTTTGGTTGGTGGGATTGATTGGAGATCAAAAACTATTTCGCGCAAGTGATCCAATATACGGGTCAGTACTGTCAAATACTAGAATCTCAATTTGGCATAGGTGGGCCGGGTGAATGCCCCTAACAGAGTCAGGGTTTAGGAACCTTATGTAATCAATGATGGGTTTGCAGGAGGCCGCTGACAGAGGAAAGGATGGAGGTGCCAGTTGACGACGGTTGCAACGAGCTCGCAAAATCATGCCTAGTCCGTCGAACGGAGCTTTGAGAGGAAGAATCTAGAACCTTACTGACTACATGTCAGACCAGTTGATATATACTCACCATCGTGTTGCCGAATCCAATTGATTAATACAAAGTTAGATACAATATATCATGGTATGCTCGATACCCTACTTTTGAGGGCAGGATCCCTTTAAGAGCTCGATCCCGTGGGGTCCACTTCTCCCTGTTGCTCCTTTTTAGTCCGTTGCGAGCTCCGCCAGTCCGCTGCGGGCTATCTTCCCCGCTCGGCTTCTCTCCTACCTTGCGGGCTTCTGCTCTAGTCCAAACTGAGCTCTCTTCTCACTCGCGGTCTCTCGGTTCTTCCCGCCGCGAACTGCTCCTTCCCGCTGAGGGCTCTCTTCTCGCAGGCTGTTCTGGAACCGCTGCGTTTTTCCTTCTTGCGGACTGCTCCAGTCCTCCGCGGCCTATCTCTACTCGCGCCTGGCCGAGTTCTTCTCCTTGTCGCCGCAGCCTGTTCTCTTTGTTGTTGCGACCTGCCCTCTCTACTCGCCGCGCCCTGCTTAGTCGCCGCGACCTGACCTCTCTACTCGCGGCTTCTCCTACCCGCTGTCTTCTTCTTTCCGCTCGAGTTCTTCTATTCGCGGTTTCCTCTCCCTGTCCGCTCGAGTTCGTCTCGCGGCCTCCTCCTTTGCTCTGACTGTTGGTGTGCTCACCGAGACCGTGCGGATTATCTTCTTTCCGCATTTTAGTCGCGTTCTATTTGATCGCTGGTGCACACTTTGTGACCGTGCGGTTTGCTCTTCCCGCTGTGGTCTCCGGTTCTTCCCGCTGCGGTCTTCGTTCCCGCCAGTCTCTAGTCACTGCGGCTTGCTAACCGCCTGACCTGTGCCAGACTCTCTCCTGCTGCTTCTTTGGGATCTTTTGTCAATTCCACCGGCCCGGCGGCCAGTCCGCTTGCAGACCGCCCGGCTTGTCCTGCAGACCGCCGGCTTGTTCTGCTGAAATCCGCGATGAGCTGCGGATAACTACTATTTCTCTCTCTAGGAAGAAAAACTTTATCCCTTGGGTGCATTCTGTTCGATGGGTTCTTCAAGCCATGGGCCTCTTGCCTCACCTCACTCAGGCGCCTGTTTCTCCTCTTACCGACGACTGGCTCCGCAATGATGGCCGCGTCCAGACTTGGCTCCTTAATTCCTTGGATGGTGAACCTTATCAGATGGCCATGTACCACGACACCGCCAAGGCTATGTGGGATGAGCTGCATTCCTTGTACTTAGGCCGAGACAGCCTCCAGCATCTCTACGACATACTCACTGTTCTTCTCGCTCTCAAAACTGGAGGTGCTTCGGACATGACCTCCTTTGTCTCCCGAGCCAAGACCCTTACTGAGGCCTGGATCCAGCACCAACCGTCTACCAATGATCATGTTGCTCAGCGCGCTCAGAAGGAGACCGTCTGTATTGCCATCATGATGGCTCGTGTTTCGTCTCACCTTCAGAGCATTCAGACTCAGGTCCTGGCTTCTCCCATAACATCGTCTTTCTCTGATGTTTGCTCCATGCTTCTCCGCGTGTCACCTCCTCCGGATACTTCTGCTCCTTCTCCCCTGGCCCTTCTCCAATAGGCTCCATCCCTCCTACCGTCCCCTCCTACCTTTGCTCGAGGCGGACGTTCGGGATCTCGGGGCCGTGGGCGTGGTGGCCGGGGTCGGCCGAAGTGTTCCTACTGCGGGAAAGACGGCCATCTTGAGGCGACCTGCTACCAGAAAATTGGTTATCCTCCTTGCCCGAAGGCGTCTGTTGTTGCTGGCACCCCCTCTGCCGCCCCTCCTGACCTTGAGGTCGTTCTTCTCCAGCTTAAGCAACTCCAGGGGCTACTCAACCAGCCTTCTGCCTCCATTGCCTCCGTCTCCACCACAGGTACTACATGTTTATCCACCAGTCCGTGCTGGATCGTGGACTCCGGTGCCACTCATCACATTACCTCACGACAGCCTGCCCAGTACTCGGATTCTCCTTATCCGAAGTCTATCACTGTGGCCAATGGGGCGACGGTTCCCGTTTCTGGCTCGACGGATCTTTCTCTCAACCCGTCGATCTCACTTCGCTCGGCTCTTCATGTTCCGAGCTCCCCGTTCAATTTACTTTCTGTCGGACGCCTTACTAATGATCTTAATTGCTCTGTCATATTCACCTGCTCTTCTTTTGTTATACAGGATCGCGGACGCAGACTACCATTGGTAAAGGCATACTGCGGAACGGGCTCTACCTTCTCGAAGATTCTCCCCCCGTTCTCTCTTCTGTCTCTTCCACTGAGTGGCATCGACGTCTTGGGCATGCCCCTCTTCCGGTCCTCCAGCGGGCTCTTCCTGATCTATCTCTTCATCCATTTCAGTGTGAGTCATATATCTTCAGCAAGCAGCCACGTTCTTCTTTTCCTGCGCATTGTACCCGGAGCGCTGCTCCGTTTGATTTAGTTCATTTCGATGTATGCGGTCCTTTTAAGATTACAAGTATTTCTGGTTTTCGGTACTTTATCACATTTATTGATGATTACTCTCGTAGTACGTGGCACCGATAATGCTCGCGAATACACCGGTCACGGATTTACAGATTTGTGCTCTAAATTCGGGATTATTCACCCAAACATCTTGTGCCTACACACCCCAGCAAAACGGCGTTGCCGAAAGGAAGAACCGTCACTTACTCGATGTAGCCCGCTCCCTCATGCTTCAAATGCATGTTCCCAAACCTTACTAGAACTTTGCTGTCTCCACTGCCTGCTTTCTCATCAACCATCTCCCATCCTCCGTCCTCCACCATGCTATTCCGTTCAGCCTACTCTTTCTCTCCACTCCGGCCTTTCCTCTCCCGCCTCGTGTCTTTGACAGCACCTGCTACGTCCACCGTCTGGGGCCGTCCTCGAATAAGTTGGATCCCCGGGCGGCTAAACACATCTTTGTCGGCTATTCACGCACCCAGAAGGGCTATGTCTGTTATTCTCCAGCTTCTCGAAAGATCTCGGTCTCTGCTGTTGTTACCTTCCGGGAAGATCAACCGTTTTTCCCTGCTCCTCTACCCGCTCATCTACCACCAGCTCCTCTCCCGCCATCCATCCCACGACCAGTTATCCCCGTTACTACACCATCTTCACCGGTTCCACCTACACCGACTCCTGCTACCTCCAAACCACACGTTATCGGTGTCTACACTCGTCGCCCTCCCAGTTCCGTTGCCCCTCTGCAGTCGGCCTCAACCACAGATACTTTGCGTCCTGCTGATCAGGTACCACCCTCCACTGCTCATCCACTGGGAAACTGTCTCCCTCCATCGCCTCTCTCCCCAACTTCACACATTTGCTACTTCTCTTTCCTCGGTCTCTATTCCTAACTCTGTGCAGGAGGCGCTCCAACATTCGGGCTGGCGGGCCGCCATGGAGGAGGAAATGACTGCTCTCTGGGCTAACCAGACATGGCCTCGTGTACCCCTTCCTCCTGGCCAGCAACCGGTTGGGTGTAAGTGAGTCTTTATCATCAAACATGTTGCTGATGGGACGATAGACTGTCTAAAGGCTCGTCTAATGGCTCGTGACTTCACCCAACAACAGAGGCTCGACTATGAGGAAACTTTCTCTCCAGTGGCCAAGCTCAATACCGTCTGTGTCCTCATCTCCGTAGCTGTCCATCGCCAGTGGCCCTTACTCCAACTGGATATCAATAATGCCTTTCTGAATGGTGATCTCCAAGAGACGGTATATATGCAGCAACCACCCGGGTTTGAGACCACGGGGGAGTCTCAGGTCTGTCGCCTCTTGAAGGGTCTGTATGGTCTCAAACAATCTTCACGAGCATGGTTTGACAAGTTCAGTAAAGCCCTTCGGGATATTGGTTTTATTCGGAGCTCGACCGACTTCTCACTGTTTACTCGTCACCGAATAACAAGAACGATTCTTCTGTTAGTATACGTTGACGATATCATCATTACAGGAGATGACTCACAAGGGATACAGACAGTCAAACTACATCTAAGTTCCGTCTTTCAGACAAAAGATTTGGGGCCCCTACGATACTTCTTGGGTCTTGAGGTTGCCAAACGGCCAGATGGGTTTGTCCTCTCTCAACGGAAGTATTACCTTGACCTCTTTCATGATGCAGGCTATTCAGGCTGTAAGCCGAGTGACACCCCAATGGATGTAAACCACAAGTTCTGCGCCCAGACATCTGAATCGGATCTCCTGCTTCAGAATCCAGAATATCATCGTCGGCTCGTTGGAAAATTGATTTATCTTACAGTAACCAGACCAGATATTTCCTTCGCTGTTGGTATTGTCAGCCGGTATATGCACTCCCCTCGAAGATCTCATCTCCAGGCTGTTGAACGCATTCTCAGATACCTTAAAACAGCTCCTGACCAAGGACTTGTCTACAGAACCTTCTCTTCAGCTCCAACATTGATGGCATACTCGGATGCTGATTATGCTGGTTCCCTTGATGACCGACGATCTACCAGTGGATTCTGCACTTATTTTGGAGGACATCTGAGTACCTGGCGAAGCAAGAAACAAGAGGTCGTTGCTCGATCATCAGTTGAGGCAGAATACCGGGCAATGACATCTGTAGTGTCTGAACTAACGTGGATTGAGAGTCTTCTCACCGATCTGGGTGTAAAGCTACCTTCACCTGCTCTCCTCCTTTGTGACAGCCAAACTGTTATACATATCACCATGAATCCGGTCTTCCACGAAAGAACAAAGCACATCGAAGTCGACCGTCACTTCATCCGGGAGAAGGTTCAATTGAAGAAGCTCGATCTAAAATATGTTCCAGGGACTGAACAAGTTACGGATGTCCTCACAAAGGCTCTTTCCAGACCCCTCTTCTATCAGTGCTTGTCCAAGCTTGGCGCATACAATTTGTACGCTCCAGCTTGCGGGGGAGTGCTAGAAAATCCCATGTAAAGAGCCCATTATTGGGCCCATTTTTTGCTTTCTCTCTTCTCTCTTCTTTAGTCCCACATCATGTATAGGATTGTTCCCTCTCTTTCTTCCTCCTATATATTTGTATTCTTTCTTTGTATTTAGACACACAAGAAATACATACAAGCTTTTTAGCTCTTTCTATAACTACAAACTAGTGTAATAATATAAATCTAAGTTAAAGGAGGAGACACGCGATTTATAGTGGTTTGCCAAAAAACGGGTATGTCTCTCTTCCACCACCGGTGGATTTACTGACTCAAGAATAATTAAAATACATTGAGTTTAAGCCCCTTTCATATACATTCATCAAATACTTTGTTTGATGCAAGTGATTTACCGCAAACTCTGAGTAATCTAAACAAGTATGAATGCAAAATAAAATGACACAAAGACCATATCAGCTTGGGATACAACGAATTTTTTTAAACAATGATTAAGATTTGTTAGTGAAATAGGATAAAATCACTTCTTGGCTGAATGAGATTATAGAAACTCTCTCAAATTAGTGATTAGCTATGAAACACATACTTGGAATTGACTTATGTATTGTATCTAAAATATTTCGGAGTCCAAAAACTCTCAAAAATTCTCAGTACCCCCCCTCCCCCTCCCCCCCGGAAACTCTCGGATTTTTTTTTGTTTGGCAAGATTGTGTGACCATAGACTTCAGTTCACGTAAGGCTTACATCACCACCAACATAGGGACTCCAGAGGAATGTATGAGAGCGCCCAAACCCCGCAGATCCGTCGGCTATCTCATATAGAAATGTCTAACTTGCACGCTCAAAGGCTATGTTATAATTACAATGAGCAGTATAATGGACATCAGTGCAAAAGAATTTTATCTGTATGTGGAGGACTCTGATGATGAAGGGGTTGGATGAAGTGGGCACTGTCGTTGATCTCCCTTAAGCTTGAGATCAAGCTCTTTTTGCACGGCGGGATAGTTGTTATGGGCTTCGTGCCCAATTTTTATGTTATGTCTTTATTTTGAGTACGTTAGGTTTTTATTGTATTTTTATATTTGTGTCGGGGATTTACAATTATGCCCTTGTATCTCTAGTATTTAAATGACCTCTTGGATCTTGTAATGTAAATAAGAATTAGTCTCCTTTCCCTTGTCTTTGTTTATGAGATTTTGGTTGCTCCCTCCTCCTGAGCACTATGAAGCACCGACACTTCAAAATGCCCAGTGTGTCGGTGTCAGACTCTCTGACACGCATCTGACTCTCTGACACCCTCCGACACGCGTGCCGGAAGTCCGACACGTTGGCTCATGCGGGACTCGCGTGTCCCGCTCAATCGGACACGCGTGTCCCTAAGCTAGCTAGCTACTCATGCTGAGGAGGGAGGCAATTTGTCTTGGAAGTGCATTTTTTGTGAAAAATATTTTATATAAGTTCATATACAAGAGTGAGAGGACATTTGTTATTGATTGGTGGAAAACAATTGGAAAATATGTAAAAGTATCAAGTAGTGATCTATTTGAGATGGAAAACCTAGAAGAAGAGCTTAATGCTTGAATAACAAGTCTTTCTCCTAAAAAAGTGTCTTTACCTCCTTCTAGCATTTCAAGTAGTGAAAGTGGATGTACTAGTGGGGTCTATATTTTCTCTAGAAAACGGAAGATTGAAAGTGGGAGAAAAGGTTTGCTTGAGAACCCATTATTTTAGTGATGATATATAATGATAATGTGTTAATGTTCTATCATTTTTTGACTTTTTGTTATGTTTTACATTTGAATATTTAATGAGTAATATTTAAACATAACGCAGTTTATTTGAATATTTGTTAATTGTTCATTTTTTTAAGTGTTTAGGATTTTCATAATTATAAATAAATATTTAATATACGTGTCCCAGTGTGTCAGAATATGATATTTTTTAGAATTGATGAGTCACGTGTCGTATCGTGTCGTATCGCGTGTCACCTATCGGTGTCAGTGCAACCTAGCCTGAGCACACCCCACCTAGGAAGTTGCGGTTCCGACTCCACCATATCCCCCATCTCTTGCCATACTCCGGCGACGCTACCGCTGTTACAGGAGAAGCCCGTATCATCTAGGTCGATGATAATTGATCACCATTTGGTTCATAGATGTTGATGAACAACAAACTTAACCTTCTTTGGTATGTAAGATCCATTTTTGTTTATGAAGATAACTGGCTTCTTGCAAGGATATGCAATAGTTAGATCCTCTTCAATGGAATGGTCAGCACTAAGTGTCTGTTTGTTTGAGCATTTTTTCTCTCTCTCTTCAGAGAAAAATGCCATGGCTTCTTTAAAACTGTTGGGTGAACTCCCATTCCCACAACCACCACTCAAAAACTTCATTTTGGGCCCAATCCCCTACCACTCCATTCCTGCCACTTACATTCCCACCGCTCCCACTGCCCAAACAAACAGACCTAAGTCCTAATTTTTATAGTGAGCTCTACACTCTTGACGAGGGCAGTGTCAGACATATATAACAAAATGATCCCATCGAGATTTGCTAAGAAGCAACTGAGGTCTTAAAGTATCTCTCTAAACAAAGATCAACAGTTTTAATTTTTATTCAACTATTAGGCGTTGTTTGAATCTAGTCACTAGGCATGTTAAATGTGTGGGGGGTAGACCAATAAAGACTTGGAATGAAACTATAAGGAAGGACATGATGCACTTAGGCATTAGTGAGATTATGACAAAAAATAGGGCACAATGGAGTCAAAGGATCCATATAGCCGACCCCACTTTAGTGGGATAAAGGCTTGAGTGTTGTTGTTGTTTTCTCTACAATCATATTCTCATCATAGTGGAATGAATCTTTTTGGTTAGATTGAAAAATCTCTCTATATAAATATACCATTAATTACCATAACTATAAGTTGCACTCTCTATCTTTTGAAATTACAAAAACATCCCATATAAGCTTACTTTTCATAACATGCATGTTGTGGGCTGGGCCTGGGCGGCAGGCGTTGCGGTTTCTTTTTTCCGCTCCCGCTCCCGATTTTAAGCCCTCCAGCACAACAGGGTCGCGATCCACACACCCCAACCCCTTTGCGCACGTGTACTCGTTGCGGTGGGTTGTTGAGGCGGGGGCTCGATCCCCCGACCTCCTTGATGTAAGCTCTTAACGCTAGCTCACATCACCAACTGATCTCCCGACGGTTTCTCTTTTCCGCTCCCGCTCCCGGTTTTAAGCCCTCTGTAGGATCAAGCGCATACCCAACTATTCCAAAAGCCCGGACTGTTGGAAAGGGCGCTACTTAATTTCTTAAATAAGTAGCAGAGCGCCACAGGTCAAGTGAAGGAACGTCGGACCCAACAATCCCCCCCGGCATCCAACACAACCCGTCGGCTCAGAGGTGGGGTTACCACATGACCCACATGGCTCAGAGGTGGGGTTACCACATGTCCACGGTTTGTCTGACCCGCCGGACCCACACAGGTAGAAGGGAAAAATCGGGATTTAATAGCCCCCCCGGTCTTGAACCTGTGACCTCCTCTGATGCCAAATGTGATCAAGCGGATACCCAACTATTCCAAAAGCCCGGACCGTTGGAAAGGCGCTACTTAATTTCTTAAATAAGTAGTAGAGCGCCACGTGTCAAGTGAAGGAACGCCGGACCCAACACCCTCCAGCACAACAGGGTCGCGGCCCACACACGCCAACCCCTCTTCACATGTGTTCTCGGTGCAGCGGGTTGTTGAGGCGGGTGCTCGATCCCCCGACCTCCTTGATGTAAGCTCTTAACGCTAGCTCACATCACCAATTGATATGCGGGGCTCGATCCCCCGACCTCCTTGATGTAAGCTTTTAACGCTAGCTCACATCACCAATGATCCGCAGATCAGTTGGTGATGTGAGCTAGCGTTAAGTGCTTACATCAAGGAGGTTGGGGGATCGATCCCCCGCCTCAACAACCCGCCGCACTGAGAACAAGTGCGGAGAGGGGTTGGGGTGTGTGGGCCGCGACGATGTTGTGCTGGAGGGCTTAAAACTCGGGAGCGGGAGCGGAAAAGAGAAACCGCCGCCTGCCGCCCAGGCCTTGCCCACAACAATGCAATGAACAAAAATACCCTTTTGGGGCTCCCCTCCAAGATGGTATTTTTGTACAAGCATGCTATGAAATATGAACTCACAAAGGATGTTTTTGTAATTTTAAAAGATTGAAGGGTGCAACCTAAACTTTAACATACTTACATGGGAGGTTCTTGTAGACGACCCTATAAAATATATTAATTACCCAAATCTCCCTTTGAGTTAGCATAATTACAAGTTGCACCCTCTATCTTTTGAAATTGCAAAAACATCCCCTATAAGTTTATATTTCATAACATGCATGCACAAAATACCCTCCTGGGGTCCCCCCTACTGGATGGTATATTTTACTTGCATATTTTGAAATGTAAACTCACAAGGGATTTTTGTTTGTAATTTCAAAAGATACAAGGGTTCAACCTATAATGAACTTATAGGGGAAGTTCTGGTAAGCGACCCACCCTATAAATATATTTGCACACTATTTGAGACAGTTGAATTTTCATTAGACAAGACAACCTATGTATACATCATGACCACATGTTGATATTAATTGTGAGCATTGCTTACTCCTACCTAAATTTGGGGTCATACTGATAATATTTAAGTTGATTGAATTTTAGAGATTTTTTGAACTTTATTTCTTTTTTTACTCCCCAATGCATATTTTTGTGTTTGCCAGTGAATTAGTTATAGGGTTTTTTGAGATTAATGGAGAATCTGTGTTACTCACATGTGATTCATGTCAAAGATTATTTAAACAATGTATCAATAGGCGTCAATTACTGTTCTACTTCAACTTAACTTTTGGAATGTGCACTCATTTCAGGGCCGGAAGGAACTCCTTTCTTTCTTGAATCGAAGAAAGTACAAAGAAATGCTGTTAGCTCCTTTAGAGAAAAAATGTTTGCGATTATCTCCATTGGGCATGAGGTTTCATCTCCGGGATTTAATTGGTTCTGGTCGTATAAAACTTCTGCAATCTCCCTCTGGCATGCTTGTTCGAGCCTCAAAAGATTGAAATGCAGTGTGCTTAATATTTGTTTGCATTCTGTTTTGTCAGGCAGCTTTTTGACATTGATAGTGTTCTTGAAGAGTAATATTTGTTGAATAAAATTGTGCCTAAGGGTAGTATTTTCAACTAGAAATGCTCATCCCATTTATATAGAAATTGAAGCATTGGCCACTATGATAAACATATTTCATAGACAGTTGTGAAATTAGATAGTCCATGTTCAACTGCGGGGAGAAAATTGTCTGTAATCTCTAAGAAGGGAGAACATTAATAGATGAAAGGACAATCTACAAGTTTGGCTCGGTTTGAAGGCGTTTGTGTGCTGTTGGTGTACCCTGCAAACGCAAAAATAGAGCATGTCCTAGCACATTCCCATGGCATGCTGGACCAATTGCAGTGACTTTGATAAGTCTTAGCATTTTATGCCATCTAGTATTTCTGCATGCCAGCATTGATTCTCTGATGTGCTGTATTGTGCTAAACAAAGTTATTGCCTATCAAATATCACATTCGTGGAAGAGTCTTTTGAAAGTAGGATGCTGTTTATTGTGATGAAATGGTGTGCATGCATTTAATGTTGCGTTTGGCGCGAATTAGTGCAGCTTATTTGCTCCGGTGAGGTTGGACAAAAATGTCATTGTATGTTTGGTATGACGAATGTTACTACCGTTACAAAAAAAGAAACTAGTTTGGGGCATAAGATTTTGATTTGCAATGAAATTTTTGACCAACCTCATCGGAGCAAATAAGCCGCGCCAAACGCAGCCTAAATCGGAAGTCATTTTCTCGCAATTTCTCATTTTAATTAAAATTACTGTTATTCCATTTTGTTGAAAAGTGATTCTAGGCGGTTTTGATTGATTTGATTGCGTATTTGGTAGTTTATGTTAGAAATTGATGCATCTTTTTGGAGGGATTGTAAGCTTTACTATTCTAGAGTTTGAGAAGATGTAGCTTGGTTACAAATAATCAAATATACGCTTTAGAATTAGAGATTTCGTTAGTCTTTTTGGATTCTAGTCCTCTTTGAAGAACCTTTATTATACCGTTGTAGTTTTTTTTATCTATTCCGGTTGAGTAGTAGTTTCTACAATGATTCGTTCTTTATCTTTGAGTTAGGTGGCTAGTAATCTTGTTGTACCTTGATGTTTTTTAACTGCTTGTTTTAAATGGTATAATACACCAACAACACTCAAGCCTTTATCCCACTATAGTGGGGTCGGCTATATGGATCCTTTGTTTTAATAGGTATGATACAACAACACTCAAGCCTTTAATAGGTATAATATTTTGCAATTTTATTTACATCCCTTCATAATAGTTATTCTACTTGGAAAGATAGTGATTCAATCTAGGGCACATAATTTGGCTTGTGGCATTATATTTTATTGTTTTTTGTGGTACATGTTTTTAGCACTCTTGTTCATATTGTGTCTTTTGCCGTGTATGCTCGTATGACTTAGGCTCTGTGTGGGGCGGAGATGGAGGTGGGAAAAGGTTTATTACCACATCCACCGCCCTCTTTAGGTTGTTTGGACGAAGATAAGAAAGGTGTTTTGGGGTTTTTAAATTTTAGACAGGGTTCAAAAATGTTTTCTAAAAACCCGTTTCTTTGCATACAATTTTTCCTCATTTATTTGAGTGTTCACAAAAGTCATGTCATGACCATTCGTGATCCGTCTTTCTTCCTTCTTGCCACTACAAGTGTTTTCTTCCCTTATTTACGATTCTTCACACATTCACTATCTTTGCTTCTTGTTGCTAACATGCTTATTTATGATTTATGTTTATTCAAAATCATGCAGCCTCAAGATGAATTCAAAATTGTCTCTATAGCAGCCAATGCAGATAAGCTTTGGAGCAAGCCATGACTTCATGTTGACTACCAAACCGAGCAGTCCTAGTTTGCCTTAGGAAACAGGTGGTCATCCCTCCAGAGGTTGCTCATCTTAGTTCCTCAACAGCCCCAGCGGTCATCCCTCCAGAGGTTGCCCATCTTAGTTCCTCAACAGCCCCAGCGGTCACCCCTCCAGAGGTTGCCCATCTTAGTTCCTCAACAGCCCCAGCGGTCATCCCTCCAGAGGTTGCCCATCTTAGTTCCTCAACAGCCTCAGCAGTCATCCCTCCAGAGGTTGCCCATCTTAGTTCCTCAACAGCCCCAGCGGTCATCCCTCCAGAGGTTGCCCATCTTAGTTCCTCAACAGCCCCAGAGGTCACCCCTCCAGAGGTAGCCCATCTTAGTTCCTCAACAGCCCCAGCGGTCACCTCAGTGTGTCTGCATTGCTCTTCAAATAGTTCCCAGCAAGCGTATTATCCTCTACAACCAATGTAGACGGGCCTTTTGTGTCCGCTTTGCTACAGCCATATGACAAAGGTGGCTTCCTCCTTGCCGAGTTAGTTTATTATTTTTCCCTTAGTGCATCTCTTTCTGCCTAAACTCATGCGAACACTCATGTGTGTTCAAACAGTCTTGCTTTTTAGGCTATTTGAACACTATGTAGAATCTCATTCCTGCCTGGCTCTTCTGTAACCCAGTTAACTCATCTTTTTTGCTACATGCCCGTTCGGGATAGGTCCCCACGAGTATAAATAGTGGTGCACAGTATTGAGAAAGGTATGAAACTGAATTGACAACCTTCGGTTTTTGATAGTTCAAAACCGACTCGAACCGAACTAGGTTGATTCGGTCTATTGTCGGTTCGGTTTTTGATCGGTTTTAGTTTTTTATGCTTATTCACAAAAAAACTCTATATGTGATTTTGAATCATGAGAATCATTTTAAACTATCTTCATTTATTTTGTTCTTTGATGGATTTTTTGAACAGTCAATTGATTAATAAGCAACTGTGCATTAAAGATGAAAAATAAATATAACAACATTATTTAATGGAACCAGAACTTATCAAATGGTTAATTACATGCTTAGGAGTGGAGTTATATTCAAAGTTTTGTATCGGGTATATAAACTAATGTTCTTATATTGTGCTAAATCAATTTTTTACAAATGGTTAATTACATGCGTGAGCCGGAAAAGAAAGGAATATTCAAGTATTGAGTCTTGACTGAAGTCTAAACCGTGGTCGGGTCATGAATGACATAAAGACATGAACCGCTTATTAATGGTGATCATAATTCCTGATCACTAATTAATTTACTATTAATAATTTAATTACATAGACTCCAAGTAGTTTCGGTTCGATTTAGTCGGTTTCTACACATTAAAAATCGAGCCGAACTGATATGGACTCGGTTTTCACAAGCTCTGGATCAAACTGACACCAAATCGATCGGTTTGGTTTCAAAATCAATACGGTTTGGTTGGTTTGATCGGTTTTGTTGGTTTTTAGTTTTCTCTTCTCACCCCTATCCAAGTTTCAGCACCCTCTTGCTGTGAACTCTCATTTGTGCACTTCAAGTTTATGCAAGCTCCTCCTAGTCGTTTTCCTGGTGTATTCATCTCTCTGCTAGAAATGAAATTACCCGCAAGACTGAGCTGCAGTTGTGGGAAGTCTGGCCTCATCGCTTGCGACATCTCTTTTTGTTCTCTCAATCACGTCCGTGTTGACTACAATTTAGTCGACCACTTTAAGTTTCCTTCGTCCTAGAGCGTGAACTCGTTGGTTACATTTTGGTAACCTCCGTTGAAGCTCTTGAGTAGAGACTTGAGCAAACCTAGCGAGAGAACACCCGGTAATTTAAAATAATGATGAAGACAATTTTTGAACTGACACAATGGTTGGCTCCCTCTGAAGGAGTTTCCGCAACTCCTTTCGCCTACCCGCTAGCTCTAGTGGCAGTGCCACCTCTACCTCTGTGACCTCAAAAAGAGTTTGTCGCCCACCGCAACTTCAAATTGGAAGACGCACAGTTTGGCCCAGTTAGAGTCCTGACTTTTCAGTACCCTGATTACCTTCCTGTTGAGGCGGAAGAGGAGCCATCTCCTTTCTCTGATCAAGTTCATTGGGAAGTTGTCCCAAATGGTTTTAGGGAGCCTATATTCCTCATTTTTCTAGAAAGGAAGTTCTCCCTACCCATCTCCAGGCTTTTGAGTCCGCCATCTCCATGAGAACTCCGACCAACGGAATTCAGTGCATATTACTTGCCACAATCTTTGATGGCAAGACGAGGAAATGGGTTTTAAGTTGTCATTCGATTTTATTTCCTCTGCATATTTGAGAAGGGATGTCCTCTTAAGGTTTGCAACCTCAAGAAAGAGGAAGAGTGACAGTCATGCCCTCTTTGAGCTTAAGTATAGGGAAACTGAAACTTTAGGTCACTTCGTGGACAAGTTTCAAGAGGCAAATTTAGGGATCAACAATGTGGACCATTCTATGTATCAAATGGAACTCTTTTATGGCCTTCAAGAAGGCCTTTTCAAATTTGAGATGACCCGAAGGCCATCTGGCTTCTATCAGGAGCTAATTGATTTGGCCAATTGTTTCATGGAGGGACAAACTTCCAATCCTGATTTTGTCTCTTCCATCTCCGAGATGGCACGAAAGAAGCGGGTAGGGAGCGATCCGGCTCCATCTCTGTTAGCCCTTCACCAACCGACAAGGAATCCTCGTCTAGAGTTCCCCCCACCCACATCACAATGTAGGAGGAACTTCTACCATCATCGTCTGTACATTCCTCACTTCTAGTTCTAGTAGACGATGTCTTAGCGACCTCACATTATTTAGAAGAGCAGGTACACTCCTCCCCTTCCTCAGTCGCAACTGGCTCCACATTCTTATTGGTCATCATCCCCGCAGTTCATACCTCCTCCACCTTCAGCTCATCCTCTTCAAGGTCAGTATGACGACTCCCAAGAGTCATATACTGACCTTTTCCTTCCAATGGAGGAGATTGTTTATATTATTTAAAAGCAACCCGGCTCTCAGAAGCATCCCCCTCTCAAATCTGATGTCAGAAACTGCAATCTAGAGTTTTTTTTGTGAATTCCATAGAGATAGAAGTCATCTCACCGAGATTTCTCGGTCTCTCCATGTTCTAATTGAGAAGATGTTGAAAGCTAGGAAGCTTCAAGATCCGGTCGCAAGGAAGGAAAAAAGCAAGACTATTTTTGACAAAGGAAAGCAAGTTGCAAAAGTCCACCTCCCGAACAAATTGGAGTGTGTTGAAGTTGAAGATATCAACTCCCTCGGGAACATTAATTGTGTGGATGAATGCATTGAGATAGCTGATGAAGGTCAGTCGTGTAAGACCCAATTTTTTGTTTGCACCGGGTCTTATACCCATAACTGTCGTTTTGTGGTGTCACCTATCTCGAAGGGTCCGCCACCAAAAATTGCCAATTCTGCCGACAATTCATCAACCGAATACCACAGAAAAGAAGTAAACATGTATAAACATGAAATAAGTCCACAATCACAGTGCTATAAAAACAAGTCCACAAAATATAACAATGACTGTTCATAAGTAAAAGTAGATCAGATAGGATAGGAGTAAAGAGGGAACTAGGCCAGTACAGATAAGCCTCACTACATAACGCTCGCGGAAGAAAAACTACTAGACACTCACTGATCTCATGACTACTGCTGCTGCTGCCACACCTGGACTATGCTGGTTCACCTCCACCTGGGTGTGCTCTCTCCCCTAGAGTCCCTGATGTTATGCCCATCAGGCCGTTAGTTTAACTAAGTCTTGGTCTTCCTCCCCCCCCGCGATACCTAGGCACCATGCGGGGAGGTTGAAAGGAAAGGAACTGAAAGTGAAGAGTAAGCAAGAGCAGGTGACAGTGATCCTAACTATCATATGCTAAAAATGTCTAATATAGTCATGTCAAGTATATGAAGAGTAAGTAAAAGCAGCAGTATAATAGAAATAACAAATTAAATTAAAAATAGAACACCTCACTACCATCATAGAGAAATTAACTTTAGCTTATAAGAATGCTCATACAGACTTATAAGTTAAGGAGTCGTTTTGCAAGGCCTAGCGTATAAAAGATAACATACTAATTTATACGTTAGGGGTAGAGGTTTTATGCAAGTTATATATGACATGGAATGTTATGCATGCGAAATGATGAATTTCATATAAGTGCACACTCACCCGACTCTATGCGCACAGACTTTTAGTTCCCCTATTTGGAGTTAGCTAAACTCTCAGGTACCTCTCGCAGTGGCAAATGGAGGCAGTGGCTTGGGCCTCCTCACTCCTAGGTCGGTATTCACACTATCCAGCCTAGACCCTGCATACTACTCGGTACATCCACAGTCATGTGCTACGGAGTCTCTTGTACTAATGCTAGCAAATCCACCAGTCTTTTATGACTGAGTGAACACTTACACTTGCCGAGTCAGCGCATCGACGTCAGTGTGAATGACCGTTCAATAACGATGACCCGCCACTTTAATGAACATGCACTTATGCTAAAAAGAGCTCCCGAGCCGTCCGCTCGCCAAACTTAAAACCATCTTTCTATCAAACACTGAGCCCACCGCTCGTGAATCTATATCATCTATCCTCCCGAAAAGACGGGGTGAGTGTTCGTGTCAGTGGTTATTTAAAGGTTACTCTTTTAACCAACTTATTCTTACAATTTAGGGTTAACCTTGGACTGCCCAAAGCATGCCCGGTGAAGGGCCCTCGAGGGCACTAGGAACTACGATGGGCTTAAGCCCAAATCTCTCTTTCTCAAGACACTTACTTTTATGAGTATTTATATATCACCGCCCCTTTTTCCCACGTTGCTTTTTTAGCTAATCCTAAGTGAATTTATATTTTCGGGGAGAAGACGATACTCCGTCGACCCCGAGCACTCTCCATCTCCATAGTACCCAGTCTACTTAGGATTTGGCCCTAAGGGCGACCTTATCAAGACTCCACCCAAACCTGGTGCACCCACTATAATTCTACCCATGTATGGTCTACTATTCTACCCTGAATGCTTGAATTCATGAAAGTAAATACTCCAGATCACTTTTCATACAACCTTATAACTATTATTGGGGGTCTACCATGAGTTATTGAGCCCAAAACCAGAACTTGATATTTTTCCTAATTAATGAGTCCATATGATTTTGAACATAAAGTATAAGTTTCTGACATACAATGATTACACCAAAATTTCCACGGCCTCTTATTGACAAGCTAACAACAAGGTATGAGTTTCATATATAATATTCCAGAAAGTATTTTTATCATAAACCCAAATTATAAGCTTTTTGATTAAAATGATAATTAATCAAGGGGCTACAAGATTTTGTCATCCAAAAATTATAACAAAATTACCAGAGGACTAAAATGATCAGAAAACCTGTCTACCAAAATTTCATGATTTCCTACTTCCATTTAACCATTTATTTGAATTTACAAAGTAATTTACCTCTAGAGCAACTTATGAAGGAACTACCATATATATTCTTTCAAAAATTGTAATAATATTAACAAGGCATTACATAGGTATAAGAAGTTTACTAGCCAAGTTTTACAATTTTCCACTACTCTATTAGTTCTATAAAAATATATTTCTCCAATCAATAAATTCTAGTGTTATAAAGAAGGTACTAAAAATCTTTAACCCAAAATTATAATAAAATTTGCAGAGATAGATAACATCAGTAAAAACCTATTACCCAAGTTTCATGACCCTCCAATACCTTTAAACATGTAATTTTGTATTTGATAGGGACGGCGACCACTCAACGCCTCATTGAATGGCGTCGAGATCACTCAACGCCTCGTTGAGTTCAGAATTTCCTGAGTCAAGCGAAGTGTTCATCGAGTGCCACTCGACGCCTCGTCGAATGACATCGAGATTACTCAACGCCTCGTCGAGTCTAGTCTACCACTCGACGCCTGGTCGAATGGCGTCAAGATTACTTGATGCCTCTTCGAGTCTAGTCAACAACTCGACGCCTCGTCGATTCTAGTCGATGACTCGACGCCTGTTACTTGTGAAATTTTGAAGCTAGACATATAACCTATGACCAACTATGTTCACCAAGTTATCCTACCAAATCAACTTCAATTGGGTGGATATTTTTTCTTGATCTTATAATATCCCCTCTGGTCATCCACCAGAGTTTGGAAAAAATTTGAGGTCCATGGACCCTATTTTAATTACATACATGAATTATTAAATTATTTCAAAAACTATAAAAAAACTCTTCTCCAAAAATTCTGATTTTTGGATATGTTATGGACCATGGCCAGACCAGTTTATGGTCAAAATTTCATACTATTTGACTGAGTGGTTCACTGGGAGCACTAATTTCAATTTCTAGTTAGTCTTTGAACACCTTGCACCAAAAAGTGTGTTGAGGGAGATCCAGTGGTCCAAATGGGTTGATTCAAATTTTGTAATAAACTAGACATCAAGGACTAAGTTTCCTATGTTTCATATTTTCACAGCAAATGCCTCTAAGTATTTTTAATATTTAATACAAGGTGATTGATAAAGTGTGATAGTATGCATTAATATATATATATATAGAGAGAGAGAAAATCGGCCTGTGTATAACCGATCACACCGATCCAATGGCCACGGGTCATCTTCCATGATGATCCAAGGGATGTAATTTCTTCATCCTGGAGCCATTCCAGCTCATTTCACGGCCACCCGACCACCTCCATGACCGACCACCACCACCACCACCTCCGTTGAGGTGGTGGCTATCGCTTGGCAGCGGCACAGCCGCCGGAGGGGACATTCCCGGCTAACCCGAGAGGTTAAATTTGAAAGTCTTAAATTTCAAGGTAGCTAAACACCTAGAGGGGGGTGAATAAGTTTTCTAGTCTTTTATTATTATCTTTTGCTTAGTGTATTATGAGTAAGTAGTTTTATGCTTTCAAGACAAAACACAAAGAATACACACAAAATTTATAGTGGTTCCCCTGATTATGGGTACGTCCACTGTCCCTCTCACCTTTCTAACTTCTTGTTAGACAAGGCACTTCTCCAAAAAACTCAGCTTCTTAGAGCTTACACCACAGATCCCGCAAGATCTCCTAGTCTCCTCCAAGACTTACAACTCAGACACAAAGCCCTACCTCAGGGCAAACTTGCTCCTACAACTCAGTGATCAACTGATCACCTACCCTATACTTGAACCCAAGTCCTATAGCTCAAGTTATGGAGGATAGCCCTACCTCAGAGAGAATGACTCTCCTACAGCTCAGACACAAAGCCCGACCTCAGATCCAAATATGGATCCTACCTCAGACCCAATGGTCCTACACTCAGAGAGAATGACTCTCCTATCTCAGGAAAAACTACTTTACCTCAAGCTCAAAAGCCCTATAACTCATATCCACACAGGATCCAACCTCAGATCCAAAGTTCCTACACTCAAATCCCAAACTGGATCCTACCTCAGGCAAATTTGCCCTATCTCAGGAACAAAGGCCCTACACTCAGATCCACAACTGGATCCTACAAAAAATAAAAGGGTTTGTTTGGTGTTGATTTGACACAGAGAAATTTTCGTGTCTGCTTCCTGAGCTGAGTTATCTTAGCCCTAACTTTCTTCATAGCAGCAAGAGTAATAAGTGGTTGCCTGTGCTGGAAGAACCTCAGAAACTTATTTCTAAACTTGCTGAAGAAGACTGAAGACTTGACAGTTCTTGAGTTATTCAATTAGCTAACCTGGATCAGCAGAAACCTGAAAGAACTACGCTTTCTTCTTTATCAGAACCTCATCCGAACTTGTTGTAGCAGAAGAACTTTGCTAAAGCTAACTTAGAAGAACTTTTAGTTCAGCTGATTCAACTTCAAACTTGGGCTCGATAACAATGGCGAGGAAGATGAAGTTCAGCCGCAACTTTACGAAAACAATAAAACCCTAAAAGTTAAGTTCCTCCTTCTGAACCTGTCCCTTTTATCTTTCGCCGATTAACGGCTCCAAGAAGCAGTGAGGACCACCTGTGATTGACAGTTGCACCTTGCTTTAACAGAAGAAGTCGTCAGCGCTATTTGGCGTGTTCTGTAACTTTCCCGCAAATAATTTGAACTTTGTTGACTTTGGCTGACATCATCAGTTGTGGACTTAGCCAAATCTTCAGATTCAACACCAGGCATTGAGTGCGTTGAGTGAATGACCTTCACTCAATGATTCTGTACTTAGTCAAATTCTCCTCATCATCAGGCGTTGAGTGCATTGAGTGAACTGGCTTCACTGAATGCCTCTGGACTTAGTCAAATTCTTCTACACTACCAGGCATTGAGTGCATTGAGTGAACTGGCTTCACTCAACGCCTCTAGACTTAGTCAAATTCTTCTACACCGTCAGGCGGTGAGTGAATTGGCATCACTCAACGCCCTTGGATAGGAGCATCTGCTATCTTCTCTTTACTTGACAGTTGAGTCCATCTTAGTCTTGATACCACTTGATATCACTTGAAAGACTTATCTACCTGTAAGAAAAGTAAATCTTGCAACAATAACGACACAAGGAGCAACTGAAGTTATACCAAGTTCAACATACCTAGCTCAAACTTAAAGGTATTGAACTTTGCTTCATCTAGTGGCTTAGTGAAGATGTCAGCCACTTGCTTGTCTGTAGGGACAAACTCAAGGCTGATGTCTTCACACTCCACAATATAAAGGAGTTATACATATCTAGAGATTATACTAGTAGAATCACAATATAAAGGAGTTATACATATCTAGAGATTATAATCCTTGAGCTGATGCTGGATTCACAACAATTGTACACAACAACTACCTACTAAGATGTATTCTAACTCAGCTATTGAGATTACAACACTGGTCTGTTTCTTATTGCTCCAAGACACTAGTCTTCCTCCCAAGAACTAACAGGTGCCTGAAGTGCTCTTCCAGTCCTCTTTGCAGCCTGCAAAATTTGCATCTAAATAGCCTGTTAGTTTAAAATCCCTATTTCTAGGGTACCATAGGCCAAGATCTAGTATACCCTTAAAATACCTCAAAATCCTCTTAGCAACAGAGTAGTGAGATTTTTTAGGACTAGCCTGATACCTAGCACAAAAACATGTAGCATACATGATGTCTTGCCTACTTGCAGTAAGATATAGAAGTGAGCCAATTATCCCTCTATACAAAGTTTCATCAATAAGTTTTCCTGCCTCATCTTTGTCTATATGCATACTTGACCTCATGGGAGTTTTCATGATGGAGGCATTCTCCATACCAAACTTTTTGATCAACTCCCTGATAAACTTAGACTGGGATATAGACAAGCCATCATTAGTCTATCTTAATTGGAGTCCCACGAAAAACTTTGAAAGATAGTCTGATGGGTAGATAATCACCTAGAGGGGGGGTGAATATGTGACTTTTAAAATACTTTAGCAAATCTTTATCACTTAATAATTTAAGCAGTTATAGAATTTTGAACACAGCATAACCAACAACAATCCATAAAAAACTGCACACACAGAATTTATAGTGATTCCCCTATCTAGGGTACATCCACTTCCCCCTTCTTCCTCACTAGCAATGTGCTAGATAAGATTATAACTCCTCCTCTTTAACTCAGATCCAAAGATCCTACAGTCTCAGTTTATGTTAAGAAACCTACACTCAGACCAATAGGTCCTACCTTAGAGATTCTCCCAATCTCCTACCTCAGGTCCCTTAAGAACCCTACCTCAGCCTTTATAAACTAGGCTTACAACTCAGTGATTCAACCAAAACCACCTACCTCAGGTCTCCTAAGAACCCTACCTCAGCCTTTATAAATTAAGCTTACAACTTAGAGATAAGATCTCCTACCCACTCAGATCACAAGGAGATCTTACAAAATAAAGAGGTAAAGTGTAAACAATAACCTTCAGAAAATAGAATGTCTGTAATTCTGACTTATCTGTTAGCACAGATTCTTCAACTCAGCAGCAATGGATTTCTTCTTGATAAATTGATTTGCTGAAAAGTTGATTTTCTGGATCTGCAAACTTCTTGATGTTGGTCGGCTTGAATTTATTGAATAAATTGTAGATCAGATCCACTTTAATCTTCAGATCAACCTGGTGAAGGGATCATGAGATTTTCTTGAAGACCTTCGTCTTCTTCCTCCTTATCGGAATTGTAATAAGAATGAGAATTTCAGTTTGCTTTTTCCGATTCTATGTATGTTTTTAAGTGTAGACAACCCCTCTATTTATAGCCTTCATGGATGGCTGGTTTCTGGATGATGACATCAGTATCTGACATCATTCTTCAAATTCTCTCCTTAAATAGTTTTTGTTGACGTATCACATTTCTGTAGCTGAAGTGACAGTTCTTACTTGTCTTGACACTTCTATGTTGACTCTGCAAATCTTAAAAAACATAAGTGTCGAGATGTCCAAAGTGTCTCGACACTTATGTCGATACATTATAGTAGTCTCGACACAATTCTACTTGGAAGAATTTTCATCTGAACCTTGAAAGTGTCGAGACAGTTGATTTGTCTTGACACAACCATCTTTTGTGTAAACCTCTTTAATTCTGCTTAGTGTCGAGACAGTTAGATTGTCTCGACACAACTATCTGCCTAATGTCTACATACAAGCATATAAGTTGAGGGTCGTTCAGCAATAAGTAACTCATCGTATAGGAGTGCCCATACAAACTTATACGATGAGGGTCTTGTGTATGTAATGAAGTGCAATGCTATGTATGCAATGCAATGACACACCTGTGATCAAGCACATGCAATCGCTATGTCGACACAGACTTATAGTTTCCACTATTCGAGCAGGTAGCTAACCTCTCAGGCATCAACCGTCGTGGCCAAATAGTGACAGTAGAGCGGGCATCTCCACTACTAGGCTGGTCTCCACACTACCTGGCTTAGGCCTCCGTACGCCTCAATGCTAAGAACACAACAGCGGAGCTCACATGCGTACTACGGCTCAGCGGGTTCTCTTGGGTAAATATGCACCAAGATCCTAGCCCCGACTGGCCTATGGTGTGACACGGAAGGAGCCTCGGAAATGAACACGAGGACCAAGCCCAACCGTTCACTTGGCACAGAAGGAGCCTCGGGATGGGAACACCGAGGACCAAGCCCAACTGCCCAAGGTCTAACTGTCAACTCCCATCGGTGTGACGATTGGCGAGCCCGTAGACCTGCCACACTATCCTTAACCCAGGATTACGACACCGCGTGTCGACTCACACCGCATGCAATTCCACCATTCATGGCATGGAAGGAGCCTCGGAGAAAGCACGAGGACCAAGCCCAACCATAGGCCAAGATTAGGTGTGCCCATTAAATATCTCAATATTCTTTTAACTGATATATAGTGAGATTCCTTAGGGCATGCTTGATACCTGGAACAGACACATGTGGCATACATTATGTCTGGTCTACTGGCTATTAGATAGAGTAGTGATCCAACTATGCCACTATACAAGGTAATATCAACTTGCTTCCCAACACCATCCTTGTCTAAAGACATACTGGACCCCATGGGAGTTCTCATTGAAGTGGAAGTTTCCATGTCATACTTCTTGATTAACTTATTGGTGAACTTAGACTGACTAATGAAAAGTCCATCTAAAGTTTGCTTAACTTGGAGACCCAAGAAAAACTTGAGTTCACCCATGCTACTCATCTCAAACTTTCCTTGAATTTATTTAGCAAACATAATGCAAAGTGACTCATCAGTAGAACCAAATATAACGTCATCAACATATATTTGTACTAGGATGGTCTTGTCTTTGACTTCCCTTAGGAATAGTATTTTGTCTATTTTCCCTCTTGAGAATTTATTCTGCAGAAGGAACTTAGACAGAGTCTCATACCAAGCCCTTGGGGCTTGTTTTAAATCATAAAGAGCTCTTAAAAGCAAATAAACATGAGTAGGTTTAGTTGAATCAACAAAACCCAAGGGTTGCTCAACATATACTCTTTCTTTAAGGTTACCATTTAGGAAGGCTGACTTCATATCCATTTGGTAAACTTTGAAACTTTTGTAGGCTGCATATGCAAGGAAGAGTCTTCTTGCCTCCAATCTAGCCACTGGTGCAAAGGTCTGATCAAAGTCTATTCCCTCTTCTTGTCTATATTCCTTTGTAACCAGTCTAGCTTTGTTTCTGACTATAACCCCATTCTCATCTAGTTTGTTTCTATATATCCAGTTGGTTCCTATGATGTTGTAGTTAACTAGTATGGGAATCAGCTTCCAGACATTGCACCTCTTGAACTGATTCAATTCTTCCTACATTACACATATCCAAAATGGATCCACATTAGCTTCTTCAAATTTCTTTGGTTCTGTCTGGGACAGAAAAATTGAATACATCACTGTGTTGTGATGTTTGCTTCTTGTGGTCACACCCTGTGCAGCATCTCCTATGATCAATTCTCTTGGATGATCCCTTAGATGTCTGTTAATAACAGGTAATGTGACTTCTCCTTGACCACCTGCATCATGCCGAGTTTTTTCTCCTTGCTGTTCCTATGCAAGCACTTCTTCAACTTTGTTGACTCTATCTTGAATATTCTGGCTTGCTGGAATAATATGTTATATAGTCATCTCCTTTAGCTTCAAGTCTTCATCTATTGTGCTTGATGACCCTAGCTTATCATTGTAAAACATAGAGTTTTCATCAAATACAACATGAACAGACTCCTCCACAACTTAATCCCTCAAGTTGTAGGCCCTATAAGCCTTACTGTGGTTATTATAACCAACAAATATTTCATCATAGGACTTCTCAGCAAACTTGGTTATGTATGTTTTCCCATTATTTAGGACATAACATCTACATCAAAAGATTCAGAAATAGTCCAAGTTTTGTTTTCTGCCCTTCATTAGTTCATAAGAAGTTTTATTCAATCTTTTGTTGATTGAAGCTCTATTCAGAACATGACATGTTGTGTTAATAGCTTCAGTCCAGAAGTATTCTAGGAGTGAAGAATCACTCAGTATGGTTCTTCCAGCTTCAATAAGAGTCATATTCTTCCTTTCAGCAATTCCATTCTACTGGGGTGTTCTTGGTGAGGAAAACTCTTGCTGAATCCCTAGTTCATAAAACTGTTCAATTGAGCTAGCCTTGTAGACATAAGGAGTTTCAGACTTTTTCCTTAAGAAGAAAACCCAAGTGAATCTGGAATAGTCATCAAAAATTACAAAGGTATAGACTCTCCTTCCTAAACTATGAACTGGCATAGGACCAAATAAGTCCAAATGCAAGAGGTATAAACACCTCACTGAGTCTTTGCATTCAATTCTTTTGAATGAAGCTTTGGTTTGCTTGCCTTTTTGGCATGTTGAGCAAATGCTTTCCTTAGAGCATTTAATGTTAGGGCCATTCCTAACAGCTCTTTACTGAAAAGTTTTCCCATAACCTTGTAGTTCAAATGAGCTAGCCTCTTGTGCCATTTGACACAATGCGAAGTTTTCTCATTTGCAACTAAATATAAGGGTGAGTCTGACTTTAAACAAAGAAAATTCAAGCAATACACATTCCCACATCTAGTGCCTGTCAAGATGACCTCTTGGTGACTTGACTTCTTTATTAGGCACTCATCTTTGTGGAATGTAATGTCATAGCCAAGACTACAAAGTTGGCTTATGCTTATAAGGTTGTGTTACAACCCTTCCACATAAGCTACTTTGGTGAGTGTGACTAAGCCATTTATGATCTTATCATAACCTTTGGTTATTCCTTTGTCTGCTCCACCAAAGATCACCTTTGGTCCTTTCTCCATGGGGACAAATTCCCTCAAATTGCCTCTTGTTCCAGTCATGTGTCTAGAACACCCACTGTCCAAGTACCAGATTGGTCTATCTCTGGTGCGTGGACATTCCTGCAAAATAAGAATTTATTTTTCCTTAGGAACCTAAGTTGTTTTGGGTCCTAGGTTCTTGTTAGCTGTGGTTTTATTGAAACCACTAGTGAGTTTCTTAACTGAATATCTTTTCTGAATATGAGACACAGTGTAATTAATCCAACAGTCCAAGGTAAAGTGTCCTTCCTTTCTATAACACCAGCATCCATACCTATTGTACCTCCTCTTAGGAGGAACAAAAGAAACTTTGTGCTGACATTCCTTAGAATAGGAATCAGCACACTTGACAGTTGTATTTTGACTGGGTGCAAACAAGTTATTTTGCCTCTCAGTTACAACTATCCTCCTTGTAGCAGGCACATTAGGAATAGCTTTCTTATTCACATATGAACTGAGTCCAACTAGTCCAGACTTCTATATTTCCTTTCCCTTAGTCTGAACCATAGGCTGTGGAATGACTGGACCCTTTTGTCCTGCCAATTTTTTTGCCTCTTTTCCTCTTGGGTTTAACATACCCAATACCACTTCCAGGTGTTCCTGAGAAGGTATCTATAATGGGCAGTACAGTTTTAGGTTTAGAAAATTGTTGTACTAATCTTTTCTCATTCAGGAGTTCAAGTTCCAGCTCCTGAATAATTGCATCCTTCTACTTCAGTAATAGGATTTGATCATCAATGATCTTAGTCAGCATTGCCAACTTAGAATTTTGAAGACCAATTTTCTGAGCATCAATCTTATGATGATACTCAAGACCTTTGAGTGATGCTATTTCGGCAGCTTATTCTTTGACAAGCTTTTTGCTATTTACTAGGGCTTCCAACAGCTTTCCAAATTTAACTGTGAGCTATTGTAGTTCAGTCATAGAGTTAGTCTTATGTGAATCAAATTTTGAGTCATATGAGTCTAGCTCATCCCCAGTCTCATATATAGAAGTTTTAGAATTTGTTGAATTGTCATAGATTACCTGAGTATCCTGACAGTCAAGATCTTTTGTTTCTTGATCATCACATAGTGCCATTAAATTGATCTCCATATCTTCTTCAGAATTACCATAGTGTGATGAAGTTGTGGAGCTTTTCCCTTTGTATATGGCCTTTATGATGAACTCTTCTTCATAAGAGAACAGTCCAACAAGTTCTTCTTCTTACTCAGTTGAGTAAGTATCACTATCAGATAATGTCTTGGATTTCATTGTCATCAGACCCTTCTCTGATTTCTTGTTCTTATAGAACTTCTTTTCTTTAGAATTTTTGTTCTCCTTCCTTTTTACTGGACAGTCAGCTATGACATGCTCAGGCCTGTTACAGCAAAAGCAAATAATGTCAGTCTTAAATTGTTTATTCTGATGAGAATCATACCTGATAATAGATTTGTCTCTATGATTGTCTTTGCTTTTACTGTAGATTGATCCAGAAGGTTTCTTTTTATTCCACTTCTTCCTTCTTCTTAGCATTTTCTTGAATTGCCTAGTAAATAGTGTCAATCCATCATCTGATAGATCTTTTGATGAAGAACAGACTCTAGTGTTATATGTATCTTCATCCATTCTGGGTGATGATGGAATTTCTCTTCTAGCTTTCTTAGATATATTTGCTTTGAAGACCACAGATTTTGTTGGGTCCGGCGTTCCTTCACTTGACCTGTGGCGCTCTGCTACTTATATAAAAAATTAAGTAGCACCCTCTCAAACAGTCCGGGCTTTTGGTGCAGTTGGGTATGCGCTTGATCTAACCGTAGACATGTGGTAACCCCACCTCTGAGCCGTGTGGGCCATGTGGTAACCCCACCTCTGAGCCGACGGGTTGTGCTGGACGCCGGGGGGGGGATTGTTGGGTCTGGCGTTCCTTCACTTGACCCGTGGCGCTCTGCTACTTATATAAAAAATTAAGTAGCACCCTCTCCAACAGTCCGGGCTTTTGGTGCAGTTGGGTATGCGCTTGATCCTTCAGATTTAGTCTGGGTTGAACTTCTGGCAGAATCTGTTTCAGCTTTTCTAGAGTTTAGTTGAAGCTCATGTGACATTAGCTTCCCATACAAGTCTTAGGGTAACATATTTCTTAGATTCCTCATTTCTCTTACAACACAAATCTTGATGTCTCATTCTTTATTTAGGGATCTCAAGAATTTGTCATTCAGCTCATAGTTTGAGAAATTCCTGCCTTAGTTTCTTAAGTCATTTATTATTCTAAAAAACTTTTCATAACATTATTCTATAGAATCAGTTTTTCCTTATCTGAAGGCCTCATACTGCTGGTTGAGAAGAGATTTTCTGTCACCTCTTACTTCTTCTGTACCTTCCATGTATATTATGAGAGTATCCCACATCTCTTTGGATGCATTACAGTGCACTAGATTCTAAAAAGTTGAATTGTCTATTACACTGACTATTATGTTTTGTGATCTTTTGTCCATGGTGGCAAGTACCACCTCATCCTTTGTCATTTTTGACAGTTTCTTAGGTATTTGAACATTTGCATCTAAAACAGATGTCTTCATTGGGACATATGGTCCTTCTTGTACAGTGACAAAGATTGTTGGATCTGAGGCTTTCATGAACAATCCACTCTCTGTTTCTATATAACAAAGTTATCCTAAGTGCATATTGGCAGTTTCATATAACTGAGTTCTATGTGTGATTCAGAAGCCATATATTTGAAATTTTTAATACCTTTTGGATCTTTTTCAGACTGTTAGGTCTTTCTTGAATAACCTCCCTCTGATACCACTTAAAAGATAGTCCTATGGATAGATAATCACCTAGAGGGGGGGGGGGGGATGAATAGGTGACTTTTAAAACACTTTAGCAAATTTTATCACTTAATAATTTCAGCAATTATAGAATTTTGAACACAGCACAACCAACAACAATCCACGACACACTGCACACACAAAATTTATAGTGGTTCCCCTATATAGGGTACATCCACTTTCCCCCTTCTTCCTCTCTAATAATGTGCTAGATAAGGTTATAGCTCCTCCTATTTAACTCAGATCCAAAGATCCCACAGTCTCAATTTCTGTTAAGAAACCTACACTCAGAACAATAGGTCCTGCCTCAGTGATTCTCCCAATCTCCTACCTCAGGTCCCTCAATAACCCTACCTCAGCCTTTATAAACTAGGCTTACAACTCAGTGATTCACCTAAAACCCCCTACCTCGGGTCCCTTAAGAACCTTACCTTAGCCTTTATAAATTAGGCTTACAACTTAGAGATAAGATCTCCTACCCACTCAAATCTCAAGGAGATCTTACAAAATAAAGAGGTAAAGTGTAAACAATAACCTTCAGAAAATAGAATGTTTGTAATTCTGACTTATCTGTTAGCACAGATTCTTTAACTCAGTAGCAATGGATTTCTTCTTGATAAATTGATTTGTTGAAAAGTTGATTCTCTGGATCTGCAATCTTCTTGATGTTGGTCGGCTTGAATTTCTTGAAGAAATTGTAGATCAGATCCACTTTAATCTTTAGATCAACCTGGTGAAGGGATCTAGAGATTTTCTTGAAGACATTTGTCTTCTTCCTCCTTCTCGGAATTATAATAAGAATGAGAATTTCTGTTTGCTTTTTCCAATTCTGTATATGTTGTTTTGGTGTAGATAACCCCTCTATTTATAGCCTTCATGGATGGCTGGTTTCTAGATGATGACATCAGTATCTAACATCATTCTTCAAATTCTCCCTTTAAACAGTTTCTGTTGACGTATCACATTTCTGTAGCTGAAGTGATAGTTCTGACTTATCTTAACACTTCTATGTTGACTCTGCACATCTTCAGAAACATAAGTGTCGAGATGTCCAAAGTGTCTCAACACTTATGACGAGACATTGTAGCAGTCTTGACATAATTCTACTTGGAAGAATTTTCATCTAAAACTTGAAAGTGTCGAGACAGTTGATTTATCTTGACACAACCATCTTCTGTGTCAACCTCTTTAATTCTGCTTAGTGTCGAGACAGTTAGATTGTCTCGACACAACTATCTGCCTAATGTCTACATATTTTTTTTCTGCCTTGTGTCGACACTTTTATACTTTAATCCTTCATTGTCTCGAGATAGTTGGTTTGTCTCGACACAATTCTACTTAGGAAAATCTCCTGCCTTCTTTGTGTCGGGACAGTTGTTTGTCAAGTATGTTGAATTATCTCAATACTGCTGACTCAGTCTTCAAGGTGTCGAGACAATTGACTTGTCTCGACACAGCTATCTTGAATCTTCTGTGTCAAGTTAACTGACTTGTCTCGACACAGCTTCTACAAAGGTGTCGACACAATTGAAGTGTGTCGACACTTTTGTACTTTGCCATTTTTCTTCAAAATCTAGTCAGCTTCTTGTGTCCACCTTGTTAGAACACCCTATTACTTATTTGGTCTAGGATCACTATTTTATGTTTAGGATGTTTAGTTTTACCCAACTTGTATAGACTAGGGTCATAGGATTATTTCCAGGGTTGTTACTTCAAAAGGAATCCAGAGAAGTTCAGTTCGACGAACGTAGAATTTAGATCGACGAACGCCGATCTCAGTTCGATGAATGTCGAGCTCAGTTCGACGAACTCAGGTTTCTAACTCTGAATTTAGCTCAACGAACGCTGAGATCCGTTCAACGAACTCTGATCTCAACTCAGAAGCTTAGCTCGACGAAAGTCAAGTTCAGTTCGACGAACTCTAAGCTCAGATCGACGAAACAGAAAACTTAGTTCGACGAACTCCAGGCTCAGTTTGACAAATTCCTTGATGTGTTCGATGATCAGGCAGTTTCCTTATTCAGAGGCAGAATGATTTCAAAGCTTAATTACAATCAGTTACAACTCTGATATTTAATGCTAAATATTCTAAAAAAATATAGTCGTTTAAGGCAGCATTAAATATGGATTTATCACAGAGTTTTAATTCTAATTAATTCCCAGGGCAGTTACAATTCACAGAGTTTCTTCAGGCATTTCAGAATGGTTTTAATTCAAATGTTTGAATTCTTCTCAGATATTATATATTCAGAAGTTTGCTACTTCAAAGAAAAAAACAAGATCAATATTGATCATCACATATACAGATACAGATATTCTGCTTCAGAGTCTTCTAGTGCAAAATCTTCAATCAATCAGAAACAAGAAGGCCTACACCCTGAAGAAAAGTTTCCTCTCCTGATCACAAGTCTCTACTAAAATCAGGGGGAGCTTTTTGTATCATCATCCACTAAAGTCTTCTCAGAGATATTTGACAGAGAAGACAACATATATTTCTTATAGTTTATTTCTAAACTGTGTACAGGATTTTTAACTCCCTTCAAAAGTTAACTCTTAGTTCCTAAGTCACCTGATCAAAAGACTTAAGCTTTGTTTTTGGGCACCTGGTCAAAAGCTCAAAGGATTGCTAGATCTCCCTTAGAAAATAAATCTTGTGGTGGCAGGGCACCTAAGCAAAAACCTGTAGTGGATACCTAACAGGGTGGTAGAAGAGTAGACGTACCCATATTTATTAGGGAACTACTATAAAAATCATTGTGTCGTCTGTGATTGCTTTACTTTCTATTGTGTGCTTTGATTTTCCTATATATATATATCACTTACTTTAAATTCGCTATAAAAATAAATTAAAGTTTTTAAAATACTCTATTAACCCCCTCTAGAGTAAAGTTAGATCTATCCCTCACTTTCAATTGGTATCAGAGGTTGGTTATTTGGTTTTATAGGCTAACACACGAATCAACAGATCTGATAGATCTTATCTTACCTAGAAATTTATATGGCACAAAATAAAGAATTTTCAAGCACTAGACCTCCTGTTTGCAATCTTAATTAGTTTGCACAATGGAAATCAAAGATTAGATTATATATGAATTCTATTGATGAGGATATCTACAATTCTATTTTGGCAGGACTACCACTACCACTGGTAACAACAAGCATCAGTGTTGTACCTCCACCAGAATGGACAGAGGCTCAGAGAAAAGCAAAAACTACTAATGCAAAGGCTATGAATATACAAGCCCAGACAATGACTGATGATATTTTTCAGAAGGTTGCTGAATGCACCTCAGAAAAAAGCTATTTGGGACTCCCTCACAACAATGGTAGCTGGATTAGCTGATGAGAGAAAAGATAGAAGATCTCACCTGATTTCTCAATATAAGAATTTCAAAAAAGGGTGAAATTGAATCTGTTGTTGAGATTTACACAAGACTTAGTCTCATAATTAATGAACTGAAGACCTTGGAGAAGGATATTACATTGACAGAAGTCAATGACAAAATTCTCATGTGTTTCCCTAGCACATGGAATTCAAGAATTTGGCCAATTAGAGAAGCCATAAGTGTAAATGAGATTTCAACAGAAACCTTATTGGGAAAGCTTAAATCCTATGAGCAGCTCATCAAAACAAGGGAAGTTGAACAAATGACTCTATCCTCAGTGAAAAAGGAGAAGAGTATTGCTTTTCAAGCAACTAATGAGGAAGAACAACTTCCTGAGAATGAAGAACTCATGAGTCTACTGGCCAAGAGATTTTACAAAATGGCCAGAAAGGACTTCAGGAGAAGATTTTCCAAAAACAAAGACAAACCAAGGTATGACAAAACACAAACTAAAGAAATTGTTTGTTATGGGTGTAGGAAACCAGGACACATTCTTCTAGAAAATCCTGAGAATAAGAAGAAAGACAAGAAGAAGGAGAATGATTATAAGAAGAAGTCAAACAAACAATCTTCCAGTAAACACAAATAGAAGGAGAGAGGCTTTGTAGCTGAAACATGGAGTGATTCAGATACTGAATCTTCATCCAGTTCAAGTGAAGATGAAGAAAAATCAAAGGCTAAAGAAGTCTGTCTAATGGCAATCAATGCATCATGTAACAATTCTGATGATGAATCTGAGTCTGAGGAAGACCGGGTAATTTTTACCTTTGATTTTACTTCAGAACAATTTAAAAAAGATTTTAAATTACTTTGTAAAGATTTAATATAATCTGAGAAGGAAATAAAATTTCTCAAAGAAAAATTAATTGAATTAAAGAGACTATCTTCACAAAACATAAAACTTGAAGAAGATTTGAAAATTCTTAAGGAACAAGTAGTTTTTCTAGAAAACAAATTATCTGAGGCAAAGAAGTTTGAAGAATCTCTTAATGGGAGAAGTATCAAACTGATGAATATCATATGTACAGTCAATGCCAGACTAAATGGTAAACTTGGCTTGGGAGCTTCATCCAGTCAACCTCACCTTCTTCAGAAAAATATTTTAACTACCCATGTAAAATTTATTTATGCTAAAGGAAAAGAAAAATTAGAAGATATAGATAAAGTTACTGAAGTTTTACAATAGAATAAATCAAAACAAAATAAAAAGTTTCAGAAAAATTATGTTCAACAAAATTCGTCAAACCAAGATCGATGAAATCAATATTATTCATCGAACAGCGATCGACGAACTCTGAACACAGGATTTAAGTATAACTATTCAAAGAATGGTGCTCGACAAAATCAATATGATTCGTCGAACAGAGATCGACAAATACTGAACACAGAAAATGAATATTACTATTCTATGAATGGTGCTCGACGAAGTCACTATAATTTGTCAAACGAATCTCGACAAAATCAGTATAATTCATCGTACTCAAATTTTTCAAATAGAAATTTTAATCCTTTTCAAAAGAATAATCAAACACAAAGATTGAAAAATCCTTTTACTCAATGGATCATTCCTCCTAAGTGATATCATCCACTTGGTTATAAGGATCAACCTGAATGTTCTTATATTTCTAATTATTATGAAAGAAAACTAGGACCCAAGGTAATCTGGGTCAAGAACACCTAATTTGTTTTTATACAGGAAAAGAAAAGCTAACCTAAATGACTTCAAAGCAAAGCTTGGACCAAAAGTAATATTTGGATACTCCAATTGTGGCCAGATAGAGGGCTATGACAATGTCAAGGTTTGAGTAGTTACCTTCAGAAAGATAGCTTATGTGAAAGTTCTTAAGCATAACCTTATCTCCATCAGTCAACTATGTGATGAAGGTTATCAGGTATCTTTTAATAAAACTTTATGTTTTATTACATCTGATAAAAATAAAATTGTTTTAACTAGAGTTAAACAAGGTAACATTTATTTAGTTAATTTTAACTTTGCTAAAACTGAAATCTGTTTGTTTAATCAAATAAGTAAATCTAATGAACTATGACATAAAAGGTTAAGACATATAAACCTTAAAACTATTGCTAAGTTGTCTAAGGATAACCTTGTTAGAGGACTATTTTCTGGATTTTACAAGAAGGAAGGATTTTGTAGGGCTTGTCAATTAGGTAAGCAAACTAAAAATAGTTTTAAATCCATATCTAAGATTGATTCACCCAGAATTTTGTATTTGCTACATATGGACCTTTTTGGACCTATTGCAATACAAATTTTGGGAGGAAAGTCATACACTTTAGTGATTATTGATGATTTCTCTAAATTCACTTGGGTGTTCTTTCTTAGAAACAAGTTAGATAACTTCAAAGTTCTTACAGACTTTCTTAGGAACATCAAGATTGAGTACTCTACTCAGATTGCATTGATCAAAAGTGATCATGGCACTGAGTTTAAATCTCTTCTGATGAAAGAATTCTATGAGAAAGAAGGCATCAGGCAATGTTCTCTGCTCCTAGAACTCCTCAACAAAATGAGGTAGTAGAAAGGGAAAAATAGAACCTTAATTGAATCTGCTAGAACATTACTTGTAGATGCTCACTTGCCCCTATCTTTTTGGGCAGAGGTGGTAAGCACAACAAATTATGTTCTTAACAGAAGTCTGATTCATAAACAAAAGGGTAAGACTCCCTATGAATTACTTAAAAATAGGAAACCTAAAGTAAGTTACTTTAAAGTTTTTGGATGTAAATGTTATATTCACAACAATGACAAGAAACATTTAAGAAAATTTGAAGCCAAAGCTGCACAAGGAATATTTCTTGGATATTCTCAAGTTAGCAAGGCTTATAGGGTCTATAATAAATCTACCCTTAAAATAGAAGAATCTATACATGTATCTTTTGATGAAACTAACATGTTTTATAAGGAGAAGAACACTTCTACCATAGACTCTTTTCAGGTACCAATTTTGTGTGAGAAGTTAGATGAATTAAACCTTAAACAAAAGGATACATTGCATCCTTCTCAATAAAATGCTGAAGACAGTGATGAAGACAATCCAAAAATTTATGATGAAAAAGATGTAGCTAATGAAATTCCATAAGAGGAATTAACAACACAAGTTATTGAAGAACCAACTCCACCTATTGATTTTATCACACTTAGAGATCATCCTAGATCTCAAGTGATTGGATACATATCAGCTAGTATGCAAACAAGGCATCAACTCAATCAAGATCAGATGCATACATGCTTTCTTTCTCAGATTGAACCGCGATCCATAAAAGATACAGAACAAGATCCTCATTGAATCATTGCAATATAAGAGGAACTCAATCAGTTTGAGAGATGTAGAGTTTGGGACTTAGTTCCAAGACCCAAAGACTACACAGTCATTAAACCAAATGGGTCTTCAGAAATAAGTTGGATGCTCAAGGAGTTATAGTAAGAAATAAAGCTAGATTGGTAGCTCAAGGATACTCATAGGAGGAAGGAATAGACTATGATCAGACTTTTGCTCCCGTTGCAAGATTAGAAGCTATCTGAATATTTCTTGCATTTGCAGCATTCAAGAAATTCAAGGTATATTAGATGGATATGAAGAGTGCATTTCTGAATGGAGAACTCAAAGAGAAAGTTTATATTGAATAACCTCCAAGTTTTATCTCTTCAACCTATTCTACTCATGTCTTTAAACTTAATAAAGCTCTTTATGGTCTTAAACAAGCTCCAAGAGCAAGATATGAGACTCTTGTTAGTTTCTTATTAGAAAATAAATTCTGTAGAGGCATGATAGATAAAACTATTTTTTTAGACATCATAAATCTAAAATTTTACTAGTTCAAATATACGTTGACGATATAATTTTTGGTTCTACTGATTTCAAACTTTGCAAAATATTCTCTGACCATTATGCATTCAAAGTTTGAAATGAGTAGTAAGGGTGAATTATATTACTTACTTGGTTTACAAATGAAGTAAACACCTGATGACATTTTCATATCTCAATCTAAATATGCTAAAGAGCTAATTAAAAGATTTGGGATATCAGATACCTCAGCTATAAAAACACCCATGCTCTCCAATGCTGTAGTTGATAATGATGAACAGGGCAAACCTGTTGATCAGAAAATATATAGGACTATCATTGGGTCTTTATTATATTAAACAGTAAGTAGACCTGATATTATGTTTGCAACATGTATTTGTGCTAGGTTCCAAGTTAACCCTAAAGAATCTCACCTTATTTCAGTAAAATTTTTTTTAAGATATATAAAGGGTTGTCCAAATCTAGGACTCTGGTATCCTATTGAGTCAGGATTTGAATTAACTGGATTCACAGATGTTGACTATGCTAGATGCAGAGTTGACAGAAAAAGCACATCAAGAACTTATCAGTTTCTTGGTGATAGGTTTGTGTCATGATTTTGCAAGAAGCAAATATCTGTATCTACTTTAACTATTGAAGCTGAATATATTACAGCTGGTAGTTGTTGTTCACAGATTTTTTGGATTCAAAATCAATTACTAGATTATAGTTATAACTTAAATAATTCAACTATATTTTGTGATAATACAAGTACAATTTTTATTGCACAGAATCCAGTCCTTCATAGTAGGACTAAGCATATAGAAATTAGACATCATTTTATCAGAGATAATGTAGATAAAAATAAAATTATTCTAGAATTTATTTCTACTGATTTACAAAGAGCTGACATTTTCACCAAACCCTTAGATAAAAAGAAACATATTTTCTTCTTAAATCAGTTAGGAATGATTAACGATGAGTCTTTAAATTGATTTTTGTTCTAAAATCGACGAATTGTACACCTTTCGTCGAATGGAGCTCGATCAATTGTGAAATTTTCGTGAAATGTTCGTCGAATGAAGATCGAAAAAATTTCTATATGAAACCTTCGTCGAATGGAGATCAGCGAATTTGCTTCGAGAACATTTCGTTGAACAGAGCACGATGAATTGTAATCCTTTCATAAACCTTTCGTAAAACGGAGATCGACGAATTGAATTTCTTTTGTGAAATTTTTGTCGAACAGAGTTCGATGCTTTGTTTTTCGTCGGATGGAGTTCGTGTTTTCAACTTCTGAAAACTTATATTTAGGTTTTTATCGAACTCTATCCCACACATTCTCCATTTCTCTTACACTTGATCTTTCTTTTTTGCAGTACAATAGCCATTTCACAAGAAATCCTCTCTGCAATGAAGTTTGATGCAGGTTTCGATATCGACATGGAATCCTTTAGTCATTCAGATCAAATCTTCCAGGACATCTTATGGCTCTTTGAGGCATAGAATCTGTGACACTTTATGACTACTAGAATCAAACTCCCAGTCATAGAGATTAAAGAATGGATTCATACTGCTAAGATTCAGGATATCTCAACCATTATTGGTTCAATCTCAGGCAATCAGGTTCCTCTAACACCTGAAATTCTTTCTGAAATTTTTGGTTTTGTTAATGGAGAAGACGATATAGAGTTATCTAGTACAGAATTTGATGTAATGCTAGATATATTGAGTCACTCTCAAGGAAACCCTAATCATTTATTGAAAAGGAACTTTTCTATAGAATATAAGTTCTTAGCAGATGTGGTAGGCAAGGTACTTCTGGGCAAACACTCAGCCCACGACTATGTTACCAGGCACCAATTTTTGTTGATGTGTGCCTTGGTTGATAAGAAAACCATTAACTAGGGGTCAATTTTATTTGATTCTATTAAGAAGAAGATCACCAACAAGTCTAGAGGATATGACAGAATTCTGGGCATCTTTTTACAGGCTAAATGTCCAGAGGTGTTAATCTCTCAGACCATTCACATCAATGCTTCCAAGAGGATAACCTCTGCCCTATTTGGAAAATGGGAGAGGGTGATTCCTAAGCCTCTAAGGGCAGCTCCCTCTAGGACAACTTCTGAAAGCACCAGGGATGTTCCAGCCACTCTCCTTACCCCAGAAGAGGTTTCTGCTCCCCTTATTTCTTCCACTCCACCATCTCCACATCATTCACGTAGACTTTCCACACCTCATTCTCAACAACCCACTTTACCTGAAGAAGTTCCATCTTCAGCCTTCACTACAAAATCCCCAGCTCCACAGTCACCTCATCAGTCACCACCTTCATCTCCACTTCTTTCATCTCCACCTCACTTCTCTCTACTTAATTTATCTTTACCGCATTCATATTCACCTCAATTATCTCTACCTCAACTCTCACCACCTCACTCACCCATCCAAGAGATCATTTCTGATGACATTCCCCCTTTCATCAATCCTCCATCAATACCACAACCTTTCCCTATCTGTACAAACTGTGCAAATAGCTCAGCTCCCTCTTCCTCTATTCAAAATCCATCCTCTATATCTACTCAGGCTCCACCTGAGTTTATGTATCTTGATTTCTCTTCCATTACTTCTAACCTTCTTGAATTCATCACTCCAACTCTCAAGAAACTCTTAGATGATGCTTTAGCTCCTGTTCTGACTTTTATAACAAAACTTTCTTCTAAACTAGTCTCTTCTCATTCAGTCCCTTCTTCTAGGGGCCTAGATTTAGGTCTCTCTGGATCTAGGTAGGGGGAGATTCTTAATGAAGAAGCTCCAAATGTTGTAGTTCCAGTCACAACTAGTGCAGAAATTCCAGTTACAGAAGCAGCAGTTTTTAATGAAATTCAGGATTCAAAAATGACAAGTGCAGCTGAGGATGAGTTATCAGCAAAGACAGAAGTTCTTACTATTGGTGATGTCATTATTCATCCCACAGTTGATTTATATTCTTTATTATCACTTTTTGATTCACTGCATAGTTATTCTTTTAGCTTACCAGTTTATGAAGAAGATATCTCAAGAGCAGTAGTTTTCTACTCTGCTCCCATTGATGCTTCAGTTTTAGAAGAGCTTAAATCTAGTTTCAGAGTTGTTTCTACTAGTTCTACTCTAATCTCACAGCCTATAGTAGTTGATAATATAACAAATATTTCTGAGCAAGCTTCTTCCCCTCCTACTTTTGTATGGGATTAAACCCCTATGCCCAATTTTGATGATCTTCTTAATGAAGATATGGAAGAGGTAGCTAAGGAAGATGACAATGTTTATAAAAATCCAGAGGTTCAGTTTGATGATCATACTGATATATATATTAACAGATTGATTCTTTATATGATCAGCCTGAAGAGCAGTCAGATGTTAAAACAGAGTCTGATGAGTCAGAAGATTCTGCTTCTAAGAAAAGAAAGTCCAGGAAGAAGGCTCCAGCTAAGGTTTCTCCTCAACCTTCATCAACAGCAGACATCCCTTATTACATTTTGCATGGGATACCTCTCACTCCAGACCTTCCATATTGGATGAGGTATTCCAAAAAATGAAAAGAAGAATAGGAAGAAGATGAAGAGGTATCATTCTCCACCAAAGTCTTGGAGAGGACCTCCTCCTCCTCCGGCAGCAGGATCAACTGGTAATGTTTCTTCTTCTCAAAGGCCTTCCTCTCATCACTCAAGACCAACTCAACACAGGCAGGATAGACCTACAAGGTCTGATACTTACAGCAGTCAAAGCAGACAGCAACACTCTAGCCAAGAAAGGCCAGCTTCAATAGTATATAATCCAGAGCTTGATCCAGTTTATAGAATGACAAGGTTCAATGAGCAAGTTGCTTTTTCTTAGATTAAGAAAACAAGGATAGAAGGTAAGGACACCTCTCAATTCACTACTATGTCCTCATACAGGCAACATGAACTGGATAGATATTAGAAGAAAAGTCTATTTAATGTTGACAAGTATATGAGTTTGCATCCTAAAGCAGTTGTTCCAAGAACCACTTCCCTGAAGATCATTAGTTCTCAAGATCTTAAAATGAGTAAAAGAGAAGCCGAAGATCCAATCAAGAAGCTAATTTTTACCAAATCATCTTCAGATTCTCCTTCAGCTGCTCCTAAGGACTCTTAATTTTTGTTTATGCCTTTAAACTTTGTTGTTGTTTATAAACTTTCTCAAAGCACCTTTTATATTTCTGCTGAAAATTTTATTTTTGTTAGATATTTATGCTTTTTGTTTTTTTGTTTAATAGTATCCTTACCCAAATATGGGGAGATTGTTGGAACACCCTATTACATATTTGGGATAGGATCACTATTTTATGTTTAGGATGTTTAGTTTGACCCAACTTGTATAGACTAGGGTCATAGGATTATTTCCAGGGTTGTTACTTCAAAAGGAATCCAAAGAAGTTCAGTTCGACGAAAGCAGAATTCAGATCGACGAATGATGAGCTCAGTTCGACGAACTTAGGTTTCCAACTCTGAGTTTTGCTCAACGAACGCTAAGCTCCGTTTGACGAACTCTGATCTCAACTCAGAAGCTTAGCTCGACGAAAGCCAAGCTCAGTTCGACGAACTCTGAGCTCAGATCGACGAACCAGAAAACTCAGTTCGACGAACTCCAGGCTCAGTTCGACTAATTCCTTGATGTGTTCGACGATCATACAGTTTCCTTATTTAGAGGCAGAATGATTTCAAAGCTTAATTACAATCAGTTACAACTCTGATATTTACTGCTAAATATTCTAAATAAATATAGTTGTTTAAGACAGCATTAAATATGAATTTATCATAGAGTTTTAATTCTAATTAATTCTCAGGGCAGTTATAATTCTCAGAGTTTCTTCAGGCATTTCAGAATGGTTTTAATTCAAATGTTTGAATTCTTCTCAGATATTATATATTCAGAAGTTTGCTACTTCAAAGAAAAAAACAAGATCAATATAGATTAACACATATACAGATACAGATATTCTGCTTCAGAGTCTTCTAGTGCAAAATCTTCAATCAATCAGAAATAAGAAGGCCTACACCCTGAAGAAAATTTCCCCCTCCTGATCACAAATCTCTACTCAAATCAGGGGGAGCTGTTTGCATCATCATCCACTAAAGTCTTCTCAGAGATATTTGACAGAGAAGACAACATCAATTTCTTATAGTTTATTTCTAAACTGTGTACAGGGTTTTTAACTCCCTTTAAATGTTAACTCTTGGTTCTTAAGTCACCTGATCAAAAGACTTAAGCTTGGTTTTTGGGCACCTGGTCAAAAGCTCAAAGAGTTGCTAGATCTCCCTTAGAAATAGATCTTATGGTTACAGGGCTCCTGAGCAAAAACCTGTAGTGGATACTTACCAGGGTGGTAGAAGAGTAGATGTACCCAGATTTATTGGGGAACTACTATAAAAATCCTTGTGTCTGTTGGAGTTACCATTGTGATCTAGAAGTGGTCAAACATATAATCTCACTGCCAACGCGATATGAGCCTGCAGGGTCGCACATAAGAGCATGTGGAGATATTGGAAGATCGACTGTGTTGGTAAGGGTTACCAATCACCTCACAGGAAGGAGTCGGGCAAACGTTGCCAAAGGTATTTCGTCGGGAGTCGTCGAGTTTGACTCGACGACTAAGGCAAATTCGTCGAGAATCGTCGAGTATGACTCGACGACTCTTGACGAGTTCGTCGAGAATGATTCGTCAAGAATCGTCGAGTATGACTCGACGACTCTCGACGAGTTCGTCGAGAATCCTTCATCGCGAATGATTTCGAGAATCGTCGAGTGATACTCGACGACTCTCGACGATTTCGTCGAGAATCAAAAGTGTTTGATTCCCAGCGATTGGTGATACTCGACGAATCTATCCCTGATTCTCAACGAATCAACAGATGATTCTCGCCGAATCTATCTACTGATTCTCGCCGAATCTGGATCTGATTCTCGCCGGACCTATGCTGATTCTTGCCGAACTACTCTGAAACCCTAACTTGGGTGGTCTGCGGATAGCGATACCTTTGGACTGTTTATGCCTTTGGTATAAATAGGGGACTTAGGGTTTTGGGAAATACTGAGACATCGGGATTTCTCCTGTAGCCAAATCGAACCCGACGGAAAAGTTCCGCCGCTCGTTCGCTCCGCCGATTCCCGAACCCCGACGGACGGAAGTGTTTCGCCGCCTCTTCGCTCTGCCGACCTCATCCTCTCCGGCGACAGTCGCCAATCTTGCTTTCTCTGGCGCGGACCCAGCAGTCTGTGGGAAGTGCAAAGGTGCGGTTGGTCTTCCTCCCAACCCTTCGTGCGACGAAGCTAGGGGTTCTCCCGCTCGTGTGGATTTCTGCAGAGACGTGGACGTTATTCCACATAGAACTCACCACCGACGAGGAAACGAAGCTTGGAACATCTCCGTTGAGTTGCGACTCAACGCCGCTAAGGTAATTTTTGCCTAGTTGTTTGTTAACTTCTTGATTCAATTTTCATGGCCCGATCCCATCTCTTTTGGGTTGTCTTGATGTTTTATTCCTTCCGCTGCGTGCACAAGCGTTGTGCTATCCTCATAGAGAAACCCAACAGTGTCATCTGTGATTGCTTTACTTTCTATTGTGTGCTGTGATTTTCCTATTTTTATATATATCACTTACTTTAAATCCTCTATAAAAATAAATTAAAGTTTTTAAAATACTCTATTCACCCTCCTCTAGAGTAAAGTTAGATCTATCACTCACTTTCACACCTGTCCAATCAATATGAAATAGACATCCTGCACACATAAACTTAAATGTACATCAAATACAAATATGTTTATATCATTAAGTTGAAGGGCTTCTTCAAATCAAATACATTGTAACCAATATACCCATCAATCTCCCCTTATTTGGAGAATTCATAACCCCAATTCAATGATATACAACATGATACCAAAACATGATGATAGAGTTATAAATTCAACAGTGATGTACAATATATGAAGTGACACAATTGATAACACATATAGATAACACATATAGAACATAGTACAACCAAAATTTTCATTATAAATTTGTTCAAGGGTTACATTTGTGTAATTTGTTATACTAATCTAAAAGTAAAGGTACAAAAATGCCTAGAAAACATATTCTAAGGATGCTTTGGTTCTTTGATGACTATGTCTTTCCCAGATTATATCTTTGCTTTTATTTCAGGCACTTTATCATCTGCCACCTTCTTGCCTTTGTCAGCCTTTGATTTGGAGATCTTTTCCTCCTTGAGCCTTTGCCTCTCAAAATAGTAAAAAGGCTTGGGAAAATATTTGATGGGCTCAACTGAGTTAGCTAGAATCTTCCTTGTCTTTAGATCATGCCTGAATTTTTGGATGACATCCTGCTGCTTTAAATACTTAGCCCATTCTTGCTCTGTAAACCATTTTCCCCTTTCAATGACATTAGTATTAACTGCTTTCCAAGTAGTTAGTATGATTGATCTTGAGGTTGGGCTCCACTGTTCAAGGTCTGGACTTGCTTCATCTTGTTCCCTGGACCATTTCTTTGACAACTGAGCTTCTCTTTCTTTGAGCAAGGTAGCATCAGTCTTCTCCACCTCTTCACATCTAACATTTTGAACATCAGGTGGAGGACTATACATGGCTTGAATTGCATAATGAATATCCTCAAACTGTGGAGGAGGATATATGATCTGTTCAGCAGCAGGGTGAATACCTTCTAATTGAGCTGATTGGAAGCCAGACTCAGCTGTTTGATCATCATCACACAGGGGGGATAGCCTAAAGTAGCTTTGATGCTATTGGACATCCACTTAGCATGATCAGAGCATGCTTTTATCATTACTCTCTCCCCCTTTATGACTTCTCTTTCAATATGATCTCTCAGATCATTCTTTTGAAATATTACTTGATCAACAATATGATGTAATCCTGAGGTAAGATGAGTCTTTGCTTTGGTCAAGTTATCTGTGAGAATTTTGGTAGAATTTTTGATAGCTTGAACTATAGAATCTGACTGTATTAAGATCTTGAATTCAATAGCAGTAGAAGTTTTATCTATCTTTGCTTCTAGAGTTGTAGTTTGATCTTGTAGCTTATTCAGGGTAATATCATATATTTCTACTAAATTTTCATTCATTCTGTTCTGATTTTCAAGGATATAGCCTTGTTTGACTGCCATGTCATCTTCGGTCTTCTTTGAGTCTGCTTGCTATTTTGCCATGTATACTACAACATGTGCTCCTCTCTAGAAGTAATCTATCATGTCTGTTTTAATAAGATCTACTTCAAATCTTATAGATTTTATGTCCTGAGCTAGTTGAAATTGCAACTCCTTATTCCTTTCATCCACATACTTTTCAAGTTGTGTTCTTTGTTGGTCAAGCATAATTTGTAGTTGCACAAGAAAAGAACTTAAATCCAAATCTGGAGCAGGAGTTGTTCCAGACTGTATTGTTTTCTTGTAGCTTTTTCTCCTTTGCCTGACTTCCTCAATCTTCTTTTTCTTCAGCTGAGAGGCTTCCTCCCCCTCAGAGTCAGATGAGATATTAATTGCAATTATTGGTGGTGTTTTATCTCTATCAGTGTTAGGAAGCATATTGTCTGTCTCCCCCTTAACCCTTGCATCTTCTTGAGCAAAGGAGATGTCTTTCATTATGATATTATCATGTTGACCTGGAGGGTCAGGAACAGGATCATGTGGGAGAATGTCTTCCAACTTTCCCTGAATGTCATCTTCTTTATCAAAATGAGTTTATTCTTCAGTCTCCTTATAGACTGCATTTTCAGTGTCTTTATCTGTCATCTGCAGATCCTGTGCAGTAGCATCAGCCAGTCCTTCTAATGTGTTCAGGTCAAGGATCAAATCCATCACTGTTTTGTTAGTAATTTCACTTTCTAAAGTTGGAAGCACATTGAGGTTTTCTTCTTCAATGTGCCTTTGTCACATACCATGCTCTAGGGGTTAGCTTCAGCCTATATAGAGCTTTCTTAAGTCTATAAATAAATTTAGGGGAGTTAGAATCAACAAAACCTGGAGGTTACTCAACATAAACTTCTTCTTTTAAGTCACCATTCAGGAAGGCTGACTTCACATCCATCTGGTAGACTTTAAATCCTTTGAATGCAACATATGCAAGGAAGAGTCTGATGGCTTCCAATCTTGCTACAGGGCAAAGGTTTGATTAAAATCAATACCTTCTTCTTGTTTGTACCCTTAGCTACTAGCCTTGTCATGTTCTTGATTATAATGTCATTTTCATCAAGTTTATTCCTATAAATCCACTTGACTCCAATGATATTATGTCCTTGTAGTCTGGGAACCATATTCCAGACCTTACACCTTTTAAACTGGTTCAGTTTCTCTTGCATTGCTACAATCCAGAACTGATCTATGTTGGCCTCTTCAAATCTTTTGGGCTCAACCTGTGACAGGAAACTTGCATACATTATTGTATTTAGGCTCTTGCTTCTTATCACCACTCTTTGGTGTGTATCACCAATAATTTGGTGTCTTAGATGATCTCTTAGATGCCTGATAGTTGGAGGCAATCTTCTTTCAGCAGCAGCTTCTTACTGATCTTCATCCACTTCAAGTGTGCCTTGCACTTCATCTGGAATATCCACTCCATCTTGGATTTCTATAGCAGCTTCCTTGATGCTTAACTTGTCCATCATCAGCTCTGTACCTGTAGTTCTAGAAGAGGAGCTTTGCAACTCACTGTTAATCATGGTAGACTCATTAAAGACTACATGCACAAACTCTTCTACAACTTGGCTTTTTAAGTTGTAGATCCTATAGGCTTTACTATGATTATTGTACCCAACAAAATCCCATCAAAGGACTTGACAGCAAACTTAGTCAGATAAGACTTACCATTATGAAGCATATAGCACTTGCTACCAAAGATCTTGAGATAGCTAAGGTTTGGTTTTCTATCCTTCAAGATCTCATAGGGAGTCTTCTTATGGCTTTTGGTGATAGAGGCTCTGTTAAGGACATGACATGCAGTGTTTACTGCCTCTGTCCAGAAATATTCTAGGAGAGATGTGTCACTCAACATGGTCTGTCCAGCCTCTATGAGAGTTTTATTTTTCCTCTCAACAATCTCATTTTGCTAGGTGTTCTTGGAGAAAAAAATTCTTGATGAATCTCTAGCTCTTCACAGAACTTTGTTATCCTATCAGATTGGAATTCCGTCTCATGGTCACTTCTGATTTTGACCACAGTATTATCAAACTCATTCTGAATTTGCTTGACAAACTTCATGAAGATATCAAGGGTTTCATTCTTTTCTTAAGAAAGAACACCCAAGTAAACTTAGAATAGTCATCAACCACCACAAGGGTGTAGACTTTTCTACCTAGACTATGAATTGTCATAGGACCAAACAAGTCCATATGCAAGGGGTGTAAGCACCTCACAGTCTTTGGTCCCAATGCCCTTGAAGGAAGCCTTGGTCTGCTTTCCCTTTTGGCATGCTGAGCATATGCTTTCCTTGGTGCATTTCATCTTAGGATCATTCCTAACCAGCTCTTCATTAAATAGATTGCCAATAATTCAAATGAGCTAGTCTCTTGTGCCATTGCACATAATAAGAAACTTTCTCATTTGCCACTAGACAAATAGGAGATTCTGTATCTAGACAAAGGAAATTTTAGCAAAAAATATTTCCACTCCTAGTGCCTATCAAGATGACCTCTTGGTCACTTGACCTCTTAATCTGTCACTCATCCTTGTGGAAAATAATGACATAGCCAAAATCAGAGAGTTAGCTTATGCTTGTGAGGTTGTGTTGCAACCCTTCAACATAAGCTAATTTTTAGATGGTGACTATGTCATTGGTAATCTTACCATAGCCTCTTGCCACTCCTCAATCTGAACCACCAAATATAACTTTGGGTCCATCTTTTACTGGAGTGTACTCCTTTAAGTTGCTTCTTGTCCCAGTCATGTGCATGGAACAACCACTGTCCAAGTACTATATAGGGGTATGAGCACTTGGACTAAACTGCATTGCATAATTTATTTTACCTTAGGACCCCAATATCTATTGGATCCTAGGTGCATGATAGTCAGAAAATGGACTTGTCTGCCAGCAGCTTTTCTTATTGGTAGACTAACACTAGCTCTTGGCACAGTAGGATTATGTCAGCAATCTAAGGCAAAATGCCCCACCTTACCACCATACTAGCACTCATGTATATTATACCTTCTCTTCTGAGCAGGTCCTGTAGTTAGCTTAACTACTAACTGAACATAAGGAAGAGGTGCAACAGCCTTCTTTAAGTTCCTTTCAGCAAGGATCTGACTGAAGGTAAGTCTTTCAGCAGGTTTTCTTGGCTTGCTCTGAATGCTATTTAAAGAAGTCTTCTTTGTAGATGATATATTGTTTATAACATCAGAGATAGCTAGATCAGGCTTGCTGATAGACTTGCTCTTGGTCTGGGTCTTTGCTGGATGGCCTTGAGAGTTAGCCACTGCCTCTTTCTTGAGTGAAGGGGCTGGTGCACCAAACATAAATGGTCCATAATGGTCCATTTGGATTTCCTCATGGGGAGTCTTAAAGGCACTCACTCCCTTATGGTACCTTCCACCATAGCTGTGAACCTCTTTGTTTACACTAGTGGATCTACCATTCATCCAGTGACCATAGATGCTCTCTTGGTCATACCTGTTTGAAGGTAACTAAATGGAATAGGAGGCTTGGAAGTCAGAGGCTGAACAAGAGCTTTTCCCTTCACTTTGGAAGTGGAAACACTGGTATTTCCCTTAAACCCCAATCCCTTCTTACCCTTCTGAGAAGAGAAGGAGTCTATCAAGGGCAACATTATATTGGGCTTAGAAAAACTAGCCGCATTTCTCTTCTCCCTCTGGAGCTTCTCTTCAAGGTTCCTAATGAGACTATTCTTGAACTTTATGGATCCTATCTGGATGAGATTCAATACCTTAAGTTGGCTCACTTCCTTATCCTTTTGATCTAGCAAAGATGTTGTCTCAGCATGTTGGGTAGCAGCTAGCTGCAGAGAGGCAATCTCTATAGCTTGCTTTTTAGACAACTTCTTGCACTTCTTAAAGGCATCTAGAAGTTCTCCATCAATTGATTGACATATCCTTCTGATTCAGAATCATCTTCACCACTTGATGAAGAAGCTTCTGTACAGGGACTAGTCTCACACCCAGACTCAGAAGAAGAACTAGATAGAGAATATACCTTGCTTTGACCAGGCTGATCCTGGCTGGATTCTTCATCAGTCATTGACATCAGCCCATAGTAGTTATAAGTATCTTCTTCATCCTCATCCTCCTCCGAGTCACTATTTCAATGTGATAGAGGGGCCCTGATGCCTATCCTGGCAGCAGGATAGTCTTCATCTGGTGCTTCAGCTTCTTTTTCAATAGCAGCAGCAACCAGCCCAATATAGGTTTCTTCTTCTTCAGAATATGATGAAGATGAGTCAGTCCAGCTCTTCTCCTTCTTTGCAATGAATGAATTATCCTTCTTGCCCTTGTGATGGTGCTGTTTCTTCTCACCAGCCTCCTTTCTCTTGATTAGGCAGTCAACTATAACATGCCTAGGTTTGCTGCAACAGTAGCAAACAACTTTAGATGAAACATGTTTACTAAGTTTTGAATCATACCTGTCAGCCTTGGAGTGATTCTTCCTGTGATGAGAAGAGGTGGAAGGTCTGCTCTTCCACTGTTTCTTCTTCATCAGCTTCTGAAAATTCCTGGAGAAGGCAGCAAAGTCTTCATCAGACATGTTGCAGTCTGATGTATCTGATTCTGAGCTGTTTGAATCAGCTGGCCTCCTTGAAGGAGATGGAATCCTCTCCTTACTCTTCCTGGTGTTATCTGCTCTGAAGTCCAAAGTCTTTCCTTGACTAGGGATTTGTTGTTGGCCACCTCCTCTTTCCTGGCAGCCAACTACATCTCATAAGAGAGCAGCTTTCCAAATAATATATGGGGAGGAGCATCAGCTAGCTTGACCACTTCTCTGATAGCACATATCTTAGTTTCCCAGTCTCTAGTGAGAGACCTTAGGAACTTGTCATTAATCTCATAATGACTGAAGACCCTTCCATAGGTCCTCAGTTCATTTATAATCCTGAAAAATCTTTCATAACAAGCAACTATGTTTTCTTACTGGGTCTGCTTGAAAGCTTCATACTCCTGGTTAAGCATGGACTTCCTGTCATCTCTTACCTCTTCAATTACCTCCATGTAGACCACAAGAGTGTCCCACATTTCCTTGGAGGTCTGGTAGTGAACCATATTCTGAAAGGTTGAATCATCTATGGCACTAACAATAATGTTTTGAGCCCTCTTATCCAATGTAGCCAAGATGACTTCATCCTTTGTCATCTCTAAATTTGTCTTAGGTGTCTAGACATTGGCATCCAGAACTGAGACCTTCATAGGGATGAAAGGTCCTTCTTTGACTGTCATAAAGATCCTTGGGTCATAAGCTTCCATAAATAGCCCGAACCTCTCTTTCCATATTCCAAAACTCTCTTTCCTACAGATGGGGAGTTTCATGGAACCTAGCTCCTTATGGTTCTCTCTAGAACCCAAAAGTATAGAACTTGTTTCAACTACCCTTTGAGATCTGCTTTGACTGTTAGGTCCTTCTTGAGCAACCTCCCTCTGATACTACTTGAAAGTCTTTAATTTTAAGGTAGTTAAACATGTAGAGGGGGGTGAATAGGTTTTCTAGTCATTTATTATTATCTTTTTCTTAGTGTATTGTGAGTAAGTAGTTTTATGCTTTCAAGACAAAACACAAAGAACGCATACAAAATTTATAGTGGTTCTCCAGATTATGGGTACATCCACTGTCCCTCCCACCTTTCTTACTTCTTGTTAGACAGGGCACTTCTCTAAAAACTCAGCTCCGTAGAGCTTATACCACATATCCACGCAAGATCTCTCAATCTCCTCCAAGACTTACAACTCAGGCACAAAGACCTACCTCAGGGCAAACTTGCTCCTACAACTCAGTGATCAACTGATCACCCACCTCAGACTTGAACCCAAGTCCTACAGCTTAGGCTATGAAGGATAGCCCTACCTCAGAGAGAATGACTCTCCTATAGCTCAGGCACAAGGCCCTACCTTAGATCCAAATCTGGATCCTACCTCAGACCCAAAGGTCATATACTTAGAGAGAATGACTCTCCTACCTCAGGCAAAACTGCCCTACCTCAGGCTCAAAAGCCCTACAGCTCAGATCCACATAGGATCCTACCTCAGACCCAAAGGTCCTACACTCAAATCCAAAACTGGATCCTACCTCAGGCACAAAGGCCCTACACTCAGATCCACAACTGGATCCTATAGAAAATAAAAGGGCTTGTTTCGTGTTGATTTTACACAGAGAAATTTCTCTGTGTCTTCTTCCTGAGCTGAGTTATCTCAGCCCTAACTTTTTTCACAGCAAAAAGAGTAATAAGTAGTTGCATGTGCTGGAAGAACCTTAGAAACTTGTTTCTGAACTTGCTGAAGAAGACTGAAGACTTGACAGTTCTTGAGTTCTTCAATCAGCTAACCTGGATCAGCAGAAACCCGAAAGCACCGCGCTTTCTTCTTTATTAGAACCTTATCTGAACTTGTTGTAGCAGAAGAACTTTGCTACAATTAACTTAATTGGAAGAATTTTTAGTTCAACTAATTCAACTTCAAGCTTGGGCTCGACAACAATGGCGAGGAAGATGAAGTTCAGGCGCAACTTTACGAAATCAATAAAACCCTAAAAGTTAAGTTCCTCCTTATGAACCTGTCCCTTTTATCTTCCGCCGATTAACGGCTCCAAGAAGCAGTGGAGACCACCTGTGATTGACAGCAACACCTTGCTTTAACGGAAGAAGACGTGTAGTAGGCCTCCGACGTTATTTGGCGTATTATGTAGTTTTCCCGCAACTAATTTGAACTTTGTTGACTTTGGCTGACTTCATCAGTTGTAGACTTAGCCAAATCTTCATATTTAACTCAAGGCGTTGAGTGCGTTGAGTGAATGGCCTTCACTCAATGATTCTGGACTTAGTCAAATTCTCTACATCATCAGGCGTTGAGTGAACTGGCTTCACTCAACGCCTCTGGACTTTATCAAATTCTTCTGCACTGTCAGGCGTTGAGTGCGTTTAGTGAACTAGCTTCACTCAACGCCTCTAGACTTAGTTAAATTCTTCTGTACTGCAAGGCGTTGAGTGCGTTGAGTGAATTGGCATCACTCAATGCCCCTGTACTTAGCTACAATTGTCTTTGTCTGCTAGGCATTGAGAGCATTGAGTCAAGCTTCATCACTCAACGCTTTTGTACTTAGCCGCTTTCTGTCTTCTTTCTTCTTAGGCTTTGACTACAGCAGCATGACTCAACGCTTTTGTTGTTTGGCATTGAGTGATCTGGCTTCACTCAACGCCTGTGGATGTAGCCACAATTTTGTCTTTACAACTTGTTGGGATTTGACTGTCCTGTCTTTATTCAGCGCTTTTTGGCATCTGGAATTGAGTGAACTGGCTTCACTCAATGCCTGTAGACTTAGGCAATTTTCAGCCTTTCCAACATCTTTCTTTGACTTTTGGCATTGAGTGAACTGGCTTCAATCAACGCTTGTGGACTTAGACAGATTTTTGTCCCTCCACTTCTCCACCTTGTGACCACCTGTCACAACCACTTAGAAAACTTGTCTAAACTTGTTCCATGGAACATCCTACACATGATGAGCTTAACCAACATCAAATATAACTATGTTCTTAGCGTTGATGGTGATGCCTCTTCAAATCAAGTCTAGGGAACATTGAAGGCAATATTCCTAATAATCTTCCCCTATTTGAAGAAGGCAGAACACCCAGCAATACTAAGAAGCATTAACATAAAAAAACATATTTATTTAATGTACTCCATTTAACTGTATTGATTTAACCTGTCAAGTAAATGCCTTCTCATATCACTTGAACAATTGCTCAAGTAATATGCGCTCTCCTTATACCACTTAACACTTACATGGAGCACCTTTAGAAGCACTTACCTCATAATATACACTGACTCTACATATAGTTATTGTATTCCTCATACTACTTGAATCTTTCCAAGTAATATGAACTGACTCAACATGACCTAGTCATGTCAAGTATTGCTTCTACATCTCCAATCTCCCTCATTCCAAGTATTGCCACACATCTCCCCCTTTATGGCTTCTTCTATAGGCATATATCTATTGAGGGAGATGATAGGATATATCTACTACACTAGTGATCAAACTAGTTTACTAAAGAACATACCTCTTGTGTTGATACCATAGATACAACACATTACTGCAGCCACTTGACACTTGAGTGGTCCATTAATCCACTTGAGCTAGCTGCTATCATTGATCTACACAAGCTAATGCCACTTCTCCCCCTTTTTATGACTACTACAGAAACAACTATAGTCAGGGAGGTGTTGGATGTTCCTCTTCTCCTGCAGCAGCATTGTCCTTTCAGCAATAGCAGTGACTACACAACATCAACAGTGATGATCTTTGATCCACTATAGCAGCTGCTGGACTTGTTCTCCATCTTATTCTTGATACCACTTGATATCACTTGAAATACTTATCTACCTGCAAGAAGAGTAAATCTTGCAATAATAACAACACAAGGAGCAACTGAAGTTATACCAAGTTCAACATACCCAGCTCAAACTTGAAGGCATTGAACTTTGCTTCATCTAGTGGCTTAGTGAAGAAGTCAACCACTTGCTTGTCTGTAGGGACAAACTCAAGGCTGATGTCTTCACACTCCACATGCTCCCTAATGAAGTGATACTTAATCTCAATATGCTTATTCCTGCTATGAGATACAGGATTCCTAGCAATTGAGATTGCACTAGTAGAATCATAATATAAAGGAGTTCTACTTATCTGGAGATTATAATCCTGGAGCTGATGCTGGATCCACAACAACTATGTATAACAGCTATCTACTGAGATGTATTCTGACTCAGCTATTAAGATTGCAACATTGATCTGCTTCTTGTTGCTACAAGACACTAGTCTTCCTCCCAAAAACTGACAAGTGCCTGAAGTGCTCTTCCAGTCCTCTTTGCAGCCTGCAAAATCTGCATCTGAATAGCATGTTAGTTCAAAATCCCTATTTCTAGTGTACCATAGGACAAGATTTGGTGTGCCCTTAAGATACCTCAAAATCCTCTTAATAGCAGAATAGTGAGATTCTTTATAGCTAGCCTGATACCTAGCACAAACACATGTAGCATACATGATGTCTTGCCTACTTGCAGTAAGATATAGAAGGGAGCCAATTATCTTTATTTACAAAGTTTGATCAACAGGTTTCTCTGCCTCATCTTTGCCTATAGGCATACTTGACCCCATGGGCGTTTTCATGGTGGAGGCATTCTCCATAAAAAACTTGATGTTTTTAGTTGTCTACCTAAATCACCTAGAGGGGGTGAATAAGTGAGATTTGCGTCTTTTGCGGAATAAAAAATTGAACGAACGGAGCGCAGAAAACAAACAAACCACAGAGAACACCAGATCTATAGTGGTTCCCCAACCTTGGGTACGTCCACTCTCCACCTCACCAATCTAGCAACACGCTAGACTCGACTACTTCACTATTATCTTGGATTAAAAACCAATCCTACAACTCGGAGCAACGACCCTACAACTCGATCCTCAAAATGGGATCTATACTCGGAAGAAAAACTTCCTACAAAACTCGGAGACAAAATCTCCAACAAGAATTGAAATAGATTTACAATAACAATAAACAAAACTTCAATTCAGATATGAGAACTTCATATTTCTTCCTTCTTGAAAGTTGATTTCTTTTCTTGTTAGGGTTAGTCGAATTTGATAAGACCTTTTATAGAACAAGCCTAACGGTCATAATCATAAAGACTGTACACGTGGACCAATAAGAATCGAGGTTAATTTTGAAATCGTTTTCGTCTTGACTTAAAGAAATTTTCGAAAAATCACCTGCATTTCTCGAGTGAATAAAGTACTACTTGAGTAATAACTTCTGTTACTCGAGAAGAGGAAGTATATTTCTCGAGAACAAGTCCTTTAGGAAATTATGGGAATGACTTCTGGCTTCTAGAGAAATGAACTCTATTACTCGAGAACTATAGAAAACTTCTCGAGAACAATTATGATTTCTCGAGAACAATTATGATTTCTCGAGAACAAAACTTCTTCTCGAAAATTAACTCCTTATTACTCGAGTACTGGTCCTCTGACTTCTCAAGACAAGGCTTGGCCTTCTCGAGTACTGACTTTTGTTACTCGAGTACAACACTTAGAGAATATTCTGAAATGAATTTTTGAGTAAACTCGAGACATAGATAAGTAGTACTCGAGTACACCATGTCTTACTCGAGTATTGGACTAAGCCTTCTCGAGAAAGATTTATATTACTTGAGAACTGTACTTAGCATACTCGAGAATTCATTCCAGCACTACTCGAGTACAAGGTATACTACTTGAGTAAAAGACTTAAAAAATTTTTACTTTATGAAAATTGTTTTTCTTCAAATGAATTCAGCAATAATTCTTTCTTCTATGACTTTAGTGCTTTGAAAAATAAAGTGTGTCCTAATAGAGAGGTTGCACATGAGTCAACACCATGGATCACACAATGAGGAATTACATTGTATGGTCCTATGTTTGGTGACTCATTGTAGATTGACATTGGTCCATACTTGGAAATTATATCCTGCAAACACATAACTCAAACATGGCATCAAATACAACTTAATTCATCTTAGTTCATGGTGACTTCATACAAATCTAGGTTATTGTGGATATAATACCCAACAAAACTTTTTGATAAACTCCCTAGTAAACTTAGACTGAGATATGGACAAGCCATCATCAGTCTGTCTTACTTGAAGTCCCAAGAAGAACTTAAATCGGCCTGTGTTTAACCGATCACGCCGATCTAACTGCCACGGGTCATGTTACCCGATGAGATAAGGGTTGTGATCTCTTCATCCTGGATCCATTCTAGCTCCATTTCCCGGCCACCCGGCCACCTCCCTGGCCGGTCACCACCACCACCACCTTCGCTGCAGTAGTGGTTATTTCCTGGCGACGGCACAACCGCCGGAGAGGCCATTACTAGCGAACCCAAGGGGTTGCATTTTTACATAAATTCGCTCATTTTCTCCTCATTGATCGGGCTCGACTGAGTCCGATTTCTCCACCTAAAGATCTATAGATCTAGCACAGAGGAGAAGGAGAAGGATTAGACCTACAGGCGGGCTTGGCGGCAGGTGTGGTTGTGATATGCCATGGTCAGTGATCTCAAGCTTCCTCCTTGTCGAATTCCCTATTCCCCTCCTAAACCAGTGATGTAACCATCCATTTTATTTGCTTGGAAGATTTTAAAGCAGATAGAGGGATCATTTTGGGTAGTGGGAGAGGTTACACTTGATTTGGCATTAATGGCCATGAAGGGGAGTGTTCGACCATGGTGAATTGTTGTCCCTTCATGTGCTGGGCTGGCTGGAATTGATGGCAACTCTTCCCAAATGTCAGAGGAGATGAATGGTGGCTTAGGGAAGGGGAGGGGAAGAGCCTCTTTGCATTTCACCATTAACTCCCCACTTTCTCTCCTCCCTTTAATAAAAAATCCACCTTCTCTCTCCTAGTCATCACTTCTAGAAATTGAGTGGCTCTTTAAGTAATTTCCACTTACTAGAGCTAGTGGGCCATCACATTTGGGCCTAGCATAACTGGTTTGGAGTTGGGCCTAGTTTCACTCCCCATTTGAGCTTGGTTTTGACCAAAGTTTACTTGAAGGGTTTGACTTGGTCAAACTAGTGGGTTGACTGGTCAACTAGGTGTCATGAGTCCCTTGTCACTACCCAAGTCCATTTGTGTCTTGGTGTAACTCATTTAGGTCAAGTTAGGGCACTTTGACCTAACTTGGGTTAAGGTCTACCCTTGTTAGCTTGACCCCTTTAGGTTGACCCCAAATGGGTTGTATGGGTTTTAGAGGGTCCCTATGGGATTGAGAATGACATGGTGGGGTCAAGTGGTCATGTTGGGAGTCATTGGCCAAACCCTAGCTTAGGTGTCTAGGAACTACTATTTGCACACCAAGGTGTTTTTACCTATTTTTATTAGGCACCCATGGTCCTTCTTGTCTTCTTAGAGCTTTGTCATGACCTAGTCATGAAAAAAGTCTTCCTAGGGGTCTGATTGTTTGTGGGATGTTACAAGCCGAGCCAGATAAACTACATTCACGATAGGGTCAGGTTCGAGTCCTCCCGAAAGACTAGCATCGAAATAAATTTTCGTGATGAGGTTTGAAAGTGAAGGGATAGATACTACTCTAGAGGGGGGGGGTGAATAGAGTTATAAAATTTTGCACTAGACAAAACTTAAAAGTCTACCCAACTCCCTTGGAGTGAAATGCGGAATGAAAAGGTTATAGATAAGGAGATAACCCTAAAGCCTAACACAAGTGTTGTGCACAAACTCAAGCTAACTGTAATTACAGTTAAGGCTTGGAAAACCTAATCAGCAACTAACAAACCTAGTTATATCTAATCACAGGCACAATGCAATAATTAAATTAAGCAAGCCAGACGACACAAGGAATTTATAGTGGTTCCCCAAACAACTTGGGTACGTCCACTCTTCTACCAATAAGGTAGGAATCCACTACAGGTTTTTGATCAGGTGCCCTGCCACCACAAGATCTGTTTCAGGTAGATCTAGAAACCCTTTAGACTTTTGATCAGGTGTCTAAAAACCGAACACAGGTTTTTGATCAGGTGCCCTGCCACCAAGGGATACTTTTGAAGGGAGTAATAACCCTGTACAGGAGGGGGAAAGAAGGTTAAGATGTCTTCTCTATTTTACAATAGATTAGAGAAGCACAAAGACTTGCACTGAGCTAGAAAGCTCAAAGGAATCAAGGCTCCCCCTGGCTCAAAGAATGTTCAGGTGAAGTCTTGCTTCAGTGCAGAAACTCTTTAGTAAGAACTGAAGGAAAAACTACAGGAAGATATAAAATAATAAAAGAAAAATATAATCTTCTAGCAGCTATCTTCTTCTTCTTCTTCTTCAAAAGAACTCTGAGTTAGAACTTCCTGGAACAGGAGATCTCAAGTTGAAGAAGAGCAGAAGAGCTTAACACTTCTCAGTTGAATGAATATTGCTGAGAGCAATGAACTTGGACTTGATGAGAGCTTGAATGCTGATTGAATAACTCTTAGAATAACTGGTTAGCTAGCTGAAATCCTTCTCCAAAGGATTCCTTTTATAGCAGCAACAAGCAACGGCTCTTTTCAATTTGAACTGTTTGTCTTCTTCTGAAACTTGAAACCTGGGCTGCAAATATCACAAAGACAAACAAACTCTGCAGCAAAATATTCTATAAAAGGGATAAACCTTTTTCAAAGAAACTGCAGGAAGCAATCTGATAATAAAGGTACTAAATAAAATCACATCAGAGACAAACTCTTTATAGCAAAAGGAAGACTTTTCAGTCTAACGGCTATAAAGGACTGACAGCAGATAAAGTAAAATACACTGTCAACTAATAAGACAAACAACTTTATCTGAAAAGATTTTACTCAGGCAAAAGGGATGGAGCAGATATTGCCTGGAAATATTATCATAAAACAACTGAAATAAAATGTCAGATAATGTATTAATTTATTAAATAGAATAAATAAATACAAAATAAAAAGGCAAACAGAAAACGTCCAACGACCCTCGGAGATCGTCGACCGACGCACGGAGATCGTCGACCTATCGGGCAGATAGTCGAACGATCCAGATAGTCGACCTATCAAAGAAGATAGTCGAACTACCTCGGCAGATAGTCGACCTATCAGAGCAGATAGTCGAACTATCAGATAGTCGATCTATCCGGACAGATAGTCGAACTATCAAACATAAACAGATAGTCGACCTATCAAGCAGATAGTCGACCTATCACAGAAAACAGATAGTCGACCTATCAACAGAGAGTCGACCTATCAAAACAAAACAGATAGTCGATCTATCAACAGATAGTCTAGCTATCAGATAGTTGAACTATCAGGACAGATAGTCGAACTATCAAAGACGACAGATAGTCGACCTATCAACAGATAGTCGACCTATCAAAGCGGAACAGATAGTCGACCTATCAACAGATAGTCGAGCTATCAGATAGTTGAACTATCAGGACAGATAGTCGAACTACCAAACCAAGCAGATAGTCGACCTATCAACAGATAGTCGAGCTATCAACGCAGACAGAGCGTCGACCAACTGATAGACGATAGTCGATCAGCCGATAGACGATAGTCGAGCGACGTTCGACTATAGTCGAACGAAAAACTACTTAACCAAATTCTTCATCTGGAAAAGCGGGGACTCTACAGCTAGACCACTAACCATTGACCATAGATATTTCTTGGGTCAAGGGACTAAAAAGACAAGACTAAACTCAAATCAAACTAGGGTACCAACAATCTCCCCCTATTTGAGTTAAGTCTCTCAAAAACTAAAACACAGAGCTAGCTATAGAATAATAAAATCAATACAGAAAATAGTTAAATAACTAACTAGTAATTAACAATCAGTCAGATATATATAACAGTAGTCAATCAAAATTAAGAATCTACAGAATCAGGCTTGGGATCAGAAGAGCTAGGAACAAAAGAAATTTTCCACAAGGGATCAATGGCTTCTTTCTTAGACATCTTCAAATCTTGCTCGCCAATAATCTTCAGTTCTGCAGCCCTTGGAACAACTGCTTCTGGGTGCTTTTCCATATATTTAGAAGGATCAAAAACTTCAGGACTAACCTGGATTTTATCTAATTCCTTCATTCTGAACTTTGACATTGTAGAAAACCCTGCAGAGTCCTTTCCTTCAGCCTTGGCTTTCTTTATCTGGGCAGATCCAACAAGTTCTAGAAATCGAGCCATCCTGAAATCAGGATCTAACTCTTGGCTTTCATACACATTTTCAGATGATGTATCAATAGGCTTCACAGCTTTAAACTTAACAGATAAATCTAATAAACTTTCAGCTGTATCTTTAACTTCTTGAATAACTAAAGATGATGGAGGAGCAAACTCAGCAAACTTCTTACTGGATTTTTCAGAGAAAACAGTTCTTTTACCTTTTGAAATATCCTTAGCAACATGAACTGGTATAGTAGGAGAAATCTTTTTCTTGGGAGAAGGAGGAGGTGAAAATGTTGGCTTTTGATATACAACCTCCTTTACTTGCTCTTTAACCTCAGTATCATGCCTTTGAGTACCAGTATAAGATTTGCCTTGGTGGCTTTGAGAACTTTTCCTTGAATGAGGCTGAGAAGGTGCAGATTTTGCAGATGGAGCAGATGGATTAACAGATAAATTGCCAGAGGCTCCTACACCAGGAGGTGGAGGAGGAGGACCTCTGGGAGTCTATCTGGGAACAGGACTATCATATCTCTTAGATTTCTTTCTCTCCTTTTGCTGGTTTTTGGAAAACCACATCCAGTGTTGGAACTCTTTGGATTTGGGGTCAATCCCTTTCAATATGTAATTGGGAATATCATTGTCTCGATTGGGAGGAGGAGGAACAACAGCTTTCCTTTTTTCTCTTTGCAGCTTTCTTTCTCTTAGAGTCCTCTGACATATCTGAATCATCTTAATCTTCAGAAAGAGATGAGGGAGGATGATCATAAGGGTCATAGGCTTCTGATACAGCCTTTTCCTTTGCTTTCAGAGCAGCTTTCTCCTTTTCTTCTTCTATGGCATCCTGTGCCAGAAGGGTATCTAAATCCAACCCTGGGGAATCATCCCATAAAGTAGATTTTTCAGCTTCAGATTCAGGATCCTTTTGCATATCTGACTGAGCTGGTAGAACAGACTCAGTTTCTTGAGCAGTAGGCAAAAGATCAGCTGGAACTTCTGGAGAGGGTTCTGATACTGTCATTATGACATCTGGAACAACTAGAACATCTGAAACAGATTCTTGAACAACTACTTCTACTTGAGCAGCTATATCTTCTTGAATATAATCTGTAGATCATGAACACAAATATGCTATATAAGCTAAAAACATCCCTTCTAGGTATTCACAAACTAGCAAATTAGTTGACTCGTCAATAAAACGGATGAGTGAATTACCTTCATACTTTACCAACTCCCAGGATTCATCTAGATAGGATGTAATAATGCCTTCTAGGAAACGGGCAACCAAAGGAGTGGTGAGATCTTCTAAACAAACTTTGACAGCAAATTCAGATAACATAACTACATCAGATATTTCTTTTTCAGATAACACTAAAACTGATTCTTCTTGAGCTGGAGCAGTCTCTTCTTGAACTGTCATCACTATATCTATCACCGCTGGAGGATCTGCCGGAGGGGAGGCTGGAAGCTCTGAGGTTGGAAGCTCTGAGACATCTTCATAGAACATCTCCCCCTGCCTGATTTCAGTGGGAACTGAAACCAGGCCCCTGGAAGAAGAGGGCTCAGCAGAATTAGATAGGGATTGGATGGTAGCAGTCAAAGTAGCAATGGAGGAAGCAAGTGGAGCAATTGCCTCTTCAATCATGATTTTGATTGAAGGGGTAATCAACTCCAAAATGCTGGAGATGAATGCTGGGGTGACTTCAAAAGAATGTGGGGGAACTGCAGATGATGGAAGATCGGCAGGAGGAATGTATTCCTATTGAACTGGAGAACGAACAGGAGACTGACAAGGTGTTGGAGTCCTCTCAGATCCTAACAAATCAAAACTAGGAGCAGATATCCTAGCCAAATGAGAAGGTATAGGAGATGCAGGAGGAGAAGGAATAACAACCGTGGTTGTATCTCGAACAGGAGAAGCAGGAAGTCGTACTTCAGCTGAAGTTGATGGAACTTCAACTGAGGTAGACGGAACTGAAGAGGATGGAACTACTTCAATAGAAGTTGATGGTAAGGCAGAAGAAGATGATGGAAGAGAAGGATGAGCTGAGCCAGCTTCTTGAGGGTGAGGAGTGACTGAATCAGTCCTTGTTCTCTCGGATGCCGCTGGAGCAGCCCCTGTGAGAGCGGGCTTCAAGAAGGTCCTCTTCCACTTTGAGAACAAATGGGGATCCATCTTCTTGCTGGAATTAATTGTTGTAGCAACTGAAACTAGCAGATGAGGATATCTTTCCTTCAGAAAAATTCCAATAACCCTGCCTAGGGTAACCTCTTTCTTACTGTTCTTCTTGCTTATCAAATCGAACAAAACACCAGCCCAGTTTATTTGCTTCTTATTAACAATTGCACACATTAGTGCAAATTGTTGTCTGGTGATATTATCATGGGCTGAGTGCTTTCCGAGAAGCACTTTTCCAACTAACTCAGCAAGAAATTTTATCTTGAAGGGGAAATTTACCTTGAGGAGCTTGGAGGGAATGCCTTCGGCATGTCCCAGCTCTAACAACATCCTTCCGAATTCAGGAGCATCTTGCTCAAATTCTTCTTCGCCATTGATCAATCCAAAAACATCAGCCAAAACTGCGGGAGTTAAGATTACCTCTACTCCGCCAATAGAGCCGGTCATCGATTCGTCGGTGGAGGACGAAGTAAATGCCCATTCCTTAATCTCGGGAATATTTAACTTAATCCTTGTTGACATTAGTCTTTCTAACCCTTGATCTCTGCATAACTGGAGGATTTCCACAATCCCTGATTCACAACAGCTGAAGGCATCGAAATCGACACTGAATCCTGCGTCGAACTTCACAACTGCGAGCAATGCTGGAGAAATCGCCATTGAAGGAGCTGGAGAGGGCGCGAGAGAGATGGAGAAGACGAATCGGCAGAAAATCGCAAGAGGAGGAGCAAACGGGAAGACGGAATGCGAAAGGACGCTCTCCGTCGACGATAAAAGCGAAGATCTTTTAACCTAGGTCGACTATCGGCTTTATATTAGACCGGAGATAGTCGATCTATTTAAAAGATACTGGAGACGATGGTCGAACGGTCGTTCGACGATCGGTCCAGAAGCAGAGTAGTCGAGCAATCGTTCGACTATTTCTGGCTTCTCAAACAACAAGCTGTCGTCATCCAGGGATCGACGATAAGCTCGACTTGTTCGACGATGGTCAAACGCCGGTCGACGATCTTCAATCAGACAAGCTTTCATCAACCATAGGTCGACGATGGGCTTGACCCGATCGACTATCTTCGAACGTCGTTCGACTATCTTCAAACAAGTTTCAACATTGGCAGATATAGTCACACTTAGTCTCTTCCATTGATCATGCCTAGTTGAACTAAAAAGAACAGATGTTTCTGTTCATCTAAGGGCTTGGTGAATATATCACCTCTCCGAAACTCAGTGGATATGAACTCAAGACTAATCTTGTTCTTTTCCACACAATCTCTCAGGAAATGGTGCCGAATCTCAATGTGCTTCGTTCTAGAGTGGTGCACAGGATTTTGTGCAATTGAGATAGCACTGGTACTATCACACATGATTTTGGTGTTCTTGTGTGAGTAACCATAATCCACAAGCTGGTTTTGAATCCACAGGATCTGTGAACAACAACTGGCAGCTGCTATATATTCAGCTTCTGCAGTTGAAGTTGAGACAGAAGCCCGCTTCTTACAGAACTAAGAGACCAATCTCTCTCCCAGGAACTGACAAGTTCCTGAGGTGCTCTTCCTGTCAACTCTGCAACCAGCATAGTCAGAGTCAGGGTATCCAATTAACTCAAATTCTGATTCTGCTGGGTACCAAAGTCCTAGATTTGGACATCTCTTCAGGTATCTCAGGATTCTCTTGAGAAGAATCAGATGAGATTCCTTGGGGTTGACCTGGAATCTAGCACAAAGGCATGTAGCAAACATTATATCTGGCCTACTTGCAGTTAAATACAATAGGGAACCAACAATGGCCCTATAACTCTTTTGATCAACTGGCTTGCCGTGATCATCAGAATCAATAACTACATTAGTAGCCATAGGTGTAGGCATTGCTGAGGCATCAGCCATCCCAAATTTCTTTACCAATTCCTTGGCATATTTGGATTGGGAAATGAAGATACCATCAGCATCTTGCTTAACTTGGAGACCAAGAAAGTAAGACAGCACACCCATACTACTCATCTCAAACTTGGAATGCATCAAGTTGGAAAACTTTTTGCATAGTTTGGGATCAGTGGAACCAAATATAATATCATCCACATACACTTGAACTAACAGGATTGTGTCCTTGTGGTGCTTGACGAAAAGGGTTCTATCAACTACTCCCCTAGTAAAGTTGTGCTCTAACAGGAAACTAGCTAGAGTCTCATACCAGGCTCTAGGGGCTTGCTTTAGTCCATAAAGAGCTTTCTGCAACTTGAACACATGTGAGGGCTGAGTTGAAGAAACAAACCCTGGTGGTTGTTCAACAAACACCTCTTCCTTAAGCTCACCATTTAGGAATGCACTTTTGACATCCATCTGAAAGACCTTAAACTTCATGTAGGCTGCATAGGCCAAGAAGATCCTTATTGCTTCTAGCCTTGCAACAGGAGCAAAGGTTTGGTCATAATCTATACCTTCCTCCTGTCTATAGCCCTGAGCTATAAGCCTAGCTTTATTCCTTACTATAATTCCATTTGCATCCAGCTTGTTTCTATACACCCACTTGGTGCCTATGATCAGTTGGCCTTTAGGTCTTGGAACCAAAGTCCAAACTTTACATCTCTCAAACTAATTGAGTTCCTCTTGCATAGCAATGATCCAGTGGGGATCTAGCTCTGCATCTTTAAAGGTGAGGGGCTTAACCTGTGAGAGGAAATAAGCGTGCATCACATCCTGTCTTAATTGATGTCTTGTTTGCACACCAGCTGATATGTCTCCAATCACTTGAGATGTAGGGTGATCTCTAAGTGTGACAACATCAGCAGGTGGGATGTGATCTTCAGCAACAGTTGGGATTAATTCCTCAGGAGGAATTTGATCTACTGTTGGTGGAACAACAACAGCTTCAGCAATGTCTTCATCACTGTCTGATTCAGTGATCTGAAGAGTTGATAGTTGAAGAATTTCTTGAGTAGCATCAGGTACCTGCAATGAACTGGAGGAAGGAGAATTTTCCTTCTCCTTGTAAAACATCTGAGACTCATCAAAAGATACATGCACAGATTCTTTAATTTTACAGGTTGATTTGTTATAAACCCTATAAGCTTTGCTTACTTGGGAATATCCTAGAAAAGTTCCCATTGAAGCTTTTGCTTCAAACTTTCTAAGGTATTCTTTATTATTATTATGAATATAAACAACACAGTCAAATACTCTAAAATAATTAATTTTAGGTTTCTTTCCTTTAAGCAACTCATAAGGAGTTTTACACTTAAGCTTGTGTATCAGACTTCTATTCAAGACATAATTGGCTGTACTAACTGCTTCTGCCCAATAGGAAAGAGGCATATTAGCATCTGCCAACAATGTACTAGCAACTTCAATGAGTGTTCTGTTCTTCCTTTCAACTACCCCATTTTGTTGGGGAGTTCTAGGAGCTGAGAAGCTATGTTTGATACCTTCTCTCTCACAGAATTCTTGCATGAGAAGAGAGTCAAACTCAGTACCATGATCACTTCTGATCAAGGCCACATGAGTAGAGTACTCAGTCTGCACACATAATAGAAAGTCTGTAAGGGCTTTGAAGTTATCAGCCTTAGTTTTCAAAAAGAAAACTCAACTGAACTTAGAGAAGTCATCTACAATGACTAAGGTGTAATACTTCCCTCCTAAACTCTGTACATTTATTGGGCCAAATAGGTCTAAATGTAATAAATACAGGATTCTAGGAGAATCACTTTTATTTACAGATTTAAAAGAGTTTTTGGTTTGCTTGCCTAGCTGACAAGCCTTGCATAGGCTCTCCTTCTTGTAGGGGCAAGAAGGTAAACCTCTAACAAGGTTGTGTTTAGATAACCTAGATATATTTTTAAGGTTAACATGACTAAGCCTCTTATGCCACAAAGAATTATTATTAAGTGTTACTTCATTAAATAAACAGATTTCAGAATGAGTTGAATTGAAATCTACTAAATAAATATTACCTATTCTAATGCCTACTAAAACAACATTATTGTTTAAAGTAATATTACAAGAAGAGTTAGAAAATGAAACCTGGTAGCCAGCATCACATAGCTGGCTGACTGAGATCAAATTGTGCTTCAGTCCTGTCACATATGCAACTCTCTTGAAAGTAACAGCTCCAATAGTGATTCTGCCATAGCCTTCTGTCTGACCACAGCTTGAATCTCCAAAGATAACCTTTGGGCCGAGCTTAGCTTTGAATTTTGACAAAAGATTTTTAGTTCCTGTCATATGCTTGGAACATCCACTATCCAAATACCACTTATTTTGAGTGATAGGATAAGCCTTCACCTGCAAGAAATTCATTTAGACATTGTGGACCCAGGTAACCTTGGGTCCCTTGTTTTTCACATAAGAAAAGCTAGAAATAAATGAAAATGCAGGCTGAGGGTAATAACCTAATGGGTGAGATCTCCTAGGTGGGATTCTCCATGCAGATGATGGGTCAACAAACCTAGGGTTTCTATTTTCATTTAAGTTTCTACGGGTTTGATGATGATTTTGAAAATCATATTGAAAACGTCGATCGACGTTCGACGATGGGTGCTCAGATCGTCGAGCTTCGTTCGACCATTGAGCTTAAGATCGTCGAGCAGCGTTCAACGCTCTTTGTAATTCTTTAAAAAATTTCTTCCTCTTTTCTCTCTTAGCTTTATTTAAAGTTTTATTAACTTGATTTACTTGCTCAGTGTTCTTTATCCCATCAGCTGAGATAAAGTTCACTGGAGTTGAAAGATTATTTTTAAGAATAACTGGGGGTTCACAGGGAGAAGCTCCTAAGCCTAGTTTGTTATTACCTGACCTAGTGTTAGTCATGCTGGTTATCTCTAACAGCTTAAGGCTTCTACCATTTAGAGATTCTTCTAACCTCTTAGACTTAGCTAACTCAATTTTAAGAAACTTAATTTCTTCACTATAATTAGTGAGATCTTCCTTTAACTTAATATTTTCAGTAGATATGATTTCTGATTCAGCTAGCCTATGTCTAAGTTCTTTAATTTCTTTTTCAGAACTAATTAAATCTAAGCATAAAGATTTAAAATCTAATTTGAATTCTGCAGAAGTGAAATCATAAGAAGATAGTACCTCATCTTCTGTTGGCATTTCTTCCTCTGAATCTGAACTCTCTGCAGCTGAATGATTGCTGCAGGCATCTATTGCCATCAGGCAAACTTCCTTTGCCTTCTTCTCTTCCTCATCCTCACTAGAGCTAGAGGAGGAAGATTCTTCATCAGAATCACTCCAGGTTTCAGCAATGAAACCTCTCTCCTTCTTCTTGTTCTTGTAGGAGGATGGCTTGGAGTGCTTCCTGTGCTGTTCCTTTTCTTTCCTCTTATCTTTGTTCTTCTCCTCTGGACACTCTGGTAAGATATGTCCAGGTTTACTGCAACCATAACAGATAATTTCTTTAGCAGGTGAACGGTTATACCTTGGTTTGTCTTCATAGCGTGAAGACTTCTTTCTGAATTCCTTTCTCCCCATCTTGAGAAACCTCTTGGCAAATAATGTCATTAGTTCCTCATTGTATTGGCTGCCTTCAGAAGCATCAGCAGCCTTAAGAGCTAGAGATTGCTCTTTTCTTGTTGGAGTGGGGGTCTTTGCTTCAGCTTCTACTTCCCTTGTCTTCAGCACTTGCTCAAAAGACTTGAGCTTGCCGAGAAGGGCTTCTGTTGAGATCTCTGTTGTACTTCTGGCTTCCTTGATGGGCCAGATCCTCAGATCCCATGTGTTAGGGAAGCACATAAGAATCTTATCATTGACCTCTGTCAATGAAATGTCCTTGTCAAGGGTCCTCAGCTCATTGATGATTGAGCTGAGCCTTGTATACATGGCTTCAACTGATTCAGCATCAGTTTTCTTGAAGTTTTCATATTGTGAGATAAGGTTGGACCTTCTGTCCTTCCTTTCATCAGCTGAACCAGCTACAATCTGGTTCAGTGTATCCCACATAGCTTTTGCTGAAGGGCAGTCAGCAACCTTCTGGAATACCTCATCAGACATTGTCTGAGCCAGTATATTCATTGCCTTGGTATCTGCTATCTTTGCCTTTTTGTACTCATCATTGTAGTCTGGAGGAGGCACTGCACTCATATCAGATGATGAGGCAGAAGCAGCAGCAGGTGCTCTTGGGGGTCCTGACAAAATAGAAGCAAAGATGCTTTCATCAATAGAATTCATATATAATTTGATCCTTGCCTTCCAGATGCCAAACTTAGCTAAGTTGCATGCTGGAGGTCTGGTGCTAGAATAATCCTTGGACTGGGCCATGATAGTGATAGTGAATATCTATAAACTTTGGTATCTATCAGGATCTTGTGACTTAGGTGTTAACCTATACAGTCAGACAACCTCCCTCTGATACCAATTGAAAGTGAAGGGATAGATACTACTCTAGAGGGGGGGTGAATAGAGTTATCAAATTTTGCACTAGACAAAACTTAAAAGTCTACCCAACTCCCTTGGAGTGAAATGCGGAATGAAAAGGTTATAGATAAGGAGATAACCCTAAAGCCTAACACAAGTGTTGTGCACAAACTCAAGCTAACTGTAATTACAGTTAAGGCTTGGAAAACCTAATCAGCAACTAGCAAACCTAGTTATATCTAATCACAGCCACAATGCAATAATTAAATTAAGCAAGCCAGACGACACAAGGAATTTATAGTGGTTCCCCAAACAACTTGGGTACGTCCACTCTTCTACCAACAAGGTAGGAATCCACTACAGGTTTTTGATCAGGTGCCCTGCCACCACAAGATCTGTTTCAGGTAGATCTAAAAACCCTTTAGACTTTTGATCAGGTGTCTAAAAACCGAACACAGGTTTTTGATCAGGTGCCCTGCCACCAAGGGATACTTTTGAAGGGAGTAATAACCCTGTACAGGAGGGGGAAAGAAGGTTAAGATGTCTTCTCTATTTTACAATAGATTAGAGAAGCACAAAGACTTGCACTGAGCTAGAAAGCTCAAAGGAATCAAGGCTCCCCCTGGCTCAAAGAATGTCCAGGTGAAGTCTTGCTTCAGTGCAGAAACTCTTTAGTAAGAACTGAAGGGAAAACTACAGGAAGATATAAAATAATAAAAGAAAAATATAATCTTCTAGCAGCTTTCTTCTTCTTCTTCTTCAAAAGAACTCTGAGTTAGAACTTCCTGGAACAGGAGATCTCAGGTTGAAGAAGAGAAGAAGAGCTTAACACTTCTCAGTTGAATGAATATTGTTGAGAGCAATGAACTTGGACTTGATGAGAGCTTGAATGCTGATTGAATAGCTCTTAGAATAACTGGTTAGCTAGCTGAAATCCTTCTCCAAAGGATTCCTTTTATTACAGCAACAAGCAACGGCTCTTTTCAATTTGAACTATTTGTCTTCTTCTGAAACTTGAAACCTGGGCTGCAAATATCACAAAGACAAACAAACTCTGCAGCAAAATATTCTATAAAAGGGATAAACCTTTTTCAAAGAAACTGCAGGAAGCAATCTGATAATAAAGGTACTAAATAAAATCACATCAGAGACAAACTCTTTATAGCAAAAGGAAGACTTTTCAGTCTAACGGCTATAAAGGACTGACAGCAGATAAAGTAAAATACACTGTCAACTAATAAGACAAACAACTTTATCTGAAAAGATTTTACTCAGGCAAAAGGGATGAAGCAGATATTGCCTGGAAATATTATCATAAAACAACTGAAATAAAATGCCAGATAATGTATTAATTTATTAAATAGAATAAATAAATACAAAATAAAAAGGCAAACAAAAAACGTCGAACGACCCTCGGAGATCGTCGACCGACGCACGGAGATCGTCGACCTATCGGGCAGATAGTCGAACGATCTAGATAGTCGACCAATCAAAGAAGATAGTCGACCTATCAAAGAAGATAGTCGAACTACCTCGGCAGATAGTCGACCTATCAGAGCAGATAGTCGAACTATCAGATAGTCGATCTATCCGGACAGATAGTCGAACTATCAAACACAAACAGATAGTCGACCTATCAAGCAGATAGTCGACCTATCACAGAAAACAGATAGTCGACCTATCAACAGAGAGTCGACCTATCAAAACAAAACAGATAGTCGATCTATCAACAGATAGTCGAGCTATCAGATAGTTGAACTATCAGGACAGATAGTCGAACTATCAAAGATGACAGATAGTCGACCTATTAACAGATAGTCGACCTATCAAAGCGGAACAGATAGTCGACCTATCAACAGATAGTCGAGCTATCAGATAGTTGAACTATCAGGACAGATAGTCGAACTACCAAACCAAGCAGATAGTCGACCTATCAACAGATAGTCGAGCTATCAACGCAGACAGAGCGTCGACCAACTGATAGACGATAGTCGATCAGCCGATAGACGATTCGACTTCGACTATAGTCGAACGAAAAACTACTTAACCAAATTCTTCATCTGGAAAAGCGGGGACTCTACAGCTAGACCACTAACCATTGACCATAGATATTTCTTGGGTCAAGGGAATAAAAAGACAAGACTAAACTCAAATCAAACTAGGGTACCAACAAGGTTTTTCATCCTCTTCTTCAGTTCCAATGCGATGTGATGTATTCTGTAAACAAGATGATCTCTCAAAGGCTGTTAAACGTTTTAACAATGTTGTTGTTAAGGCGGCCTTGTAAAACCATACAATGTTAAGAATTTTGATAGACACTGGTAGTTCAGTTAATGTGTTGTTCAAGCCTGCCTTCGATGAAATAAAGATATAGAAAGCTCTCTGGGCAAGTGACAACCCTCTCTATGGGTTCTTTAGGGAGTGAAAAGAGGTGAAAGGAAGTATCAGTCTCTCAGTGGCAATGGGTGGAGTGACGAGGCCTACCATATTTGTTGTTATACATGCGCCTAGCATCTGTAACACAATTTTTGGGCATCCTATTCTAATGAATACCAAGCAATAGTGTCCACCTTCCACTAGGTGTTGAAATTATCTATGAAGGGAAAGCAGTTTAGGGCTAGGAGTGACCCAAAAATAGCAAGACAGTGTTACATTTATTATGTTAACGTCATTGAGACCTTCCCTCCAACCTCTGAAGAAATGTCTGAAGTTATCCTACCACCTACTACTAACGAGTGCAGTGAAGTAGCAGAAGCTGAGCCTGCTAAAGAAGAGTCTATTCTGGAGGTATATAGAGATGATGCTCAATTGGAACCTTCCCGAATCATCCAGAGTGTTCATATTACTGGAGGAGATGAAGATAAAGCACTCTCCATCAAGTTGATCTCTTATTTCTTCAAGAATCTAGATTTTTTTGCTTGGTTTCCAGCCAACATAGACCCTGATGTCACTTACCATTGCCTCAACATTGACCCATCTTTCAAGCCAATCAAGTAGAAGAAGAGAGTTGTAGAAACAACTCTTGAATGGTTTATCCGGAAGAAGGTTTCCAAGTTACCGAAATAAAAGTTTATTCAAGAAATTCAATACATTGAATGAGTTCTAATGTTGTATTGGTCAAGAAGACTGGTAACAAGTGGAAAATGTGTGTAGGATTCACTCGATTGAATAAATCGTGTCCCAAATATTGTTACCAACTTTCTCAAATAAAATTTCTAGTTGATTTCGTGGTAAGGTGCTCATTTATGAGCTTTTTATATACATTCTCTGAATATCATCAAATTAGACTGCATAAGCCTGCTTTCCTCATACCTCATTTATTACAAATGATGATTGTTTTTGTTATCGAGTGATGTCTTTTAGTTTGAAAAATGTTGGCGCAACGTATCAAAGTATGATGGACCTTGTGTTCAAAAATCAGAAATGGTGAAATCTTAAAGTGTATGTGGATGATCTGTTAATCAAAAGTAAAATGTCGAGTGCACATATTACCGACCTCTTGGAGATGTTCACTACTCTTCGGAGGTTCAAGATGAAACTCAACCTTATTGTGTCTTTTGGGCTAGTAAAGGAAAATTTTTGGGACATCTCTTTACACCCATGGGCTCGAGGCAAATCCTGATAAAGTGAAGGCGAATTTTGACATGTCACCTTTAAGGTCTCCAAAAGAAGTTTAGCAAATGGGGGGGGGGGCAGTAGAATTGTAGGGTCTATTAGGTTCTTCTCTCGTGTTGGAGATAAATGTGGCCCATTCTTCAAAACTCTTCATGGAGCCTCAAGGTCGAATAGACAAAGAAGTGTGATGAGCATTCAATGAGCTCAAAAAAAAGCTAACATCTACCCCGCTTCTTTAACATCCTCGAAAAGGAGAAACTCTTCAAGTTTATCTTGGTGTTGTCCCAGATATCATTAGCTCAGTACTAGTCCAAGAAGACAAGAAAAAGGAATATCCAATGCATAATGTCAGTAGAATTTTGAAAGATTTAGAGACATAGACATGATATCCAATTCTTAAAAATCTTGCATTGGATTTTGTCATTTCAGCACAAAGTCTTAAACCATACGTCCAAGCTCATACTATGCAAGTAGTCACTAATATACCTCTGATGAATGTCTTAGAAAAGACCAGAAAATTCTGGCAGGTTGGCCAAGTGGGCTATCGAGCTCGGTTAGTATTTGTGCTGAGGATGGCAATCAAACCTCAAGTTTTGACAAACTTCAAGGTTGATACAACAAAAAAGGTAGTACATAGAGAATTCAAGACCCTCCTACCTTGTATAATGTTGTAGGCAGTGACTCATGCAAAGATTTGTCAAGTGTCAGGGTTGTACTTGTCAACCAGAAGAAGTTTGATTAGGGCAAACAATCAAGTTCTAATTCCCGACTACTACTAACCAAGCAGAGTACGAAGCTCTCGTTGTTGGTCTCAGATTTGGTAAGGAATTGAGAGTGAATAATATTGAAGGTCGAATAAACACTTTAGTGATGGTATCTCAGGTAAACAAAACTTTTGAGACTAAAGATTCAATTCTAAATAAGTACCTTATGTTGGTCAAGAAAGAGGTCGACTATTTCAAAAGATTAATCTTCGAAAACATATACCTTGATCTTAGAATTCAGAAGCAGCTAAACTATCAAAATATGGCCTCCCCTCATGAGTAACCATGCCAGAACTTTTTCATCCAATAATTGAAGAATGAGTGGTTATGCAGATTGATCAGCGCTCGCCTTGGATGGATCAATTCATTCTCTTTCTTTCAACATAAAGATTTCATTCATTTGTCATAGATAAGAAACGCTCCAAGAAAAAAGTTACTCATTATACATTCTCTTAGATATCTTGTATAAAAGAACTTTCTTATCGTCGTTGGCAAGATGCATCTCTGAGGAGTAGGTTTCTATTGTCCTGCGGTAAGTTCACTCAGGAGAAAGGACCTTAGAAAAGAGAATCCTAAGGCAAGATTATTTTTAGCCACAAATGAGGAGAGATTCATAAGATTTTGTGAGGAATTATATTTAGTGTCATATGTTCGCTCCACTTCAACTACAACCAACTCAACATCTGAAATCCATCATGACCCCTTGGCCATTTACTGTTTGGGGGGATGGATCTCTTGGGACCTTTTCCAATGGTAAGTGACAAGCACCACTTTATTCTAGTAATGATCGATTATTTCAGCAAATGGATTGAGACAAAGGCCTTGGCCAAGATAACCACTCAAGTGGTCAATAATATCTAGGGGAACATCATTAATTTGTCTGCATGGCGGGCACTCATTTCATGATCACGGATTCCATAATTATGAGGATTCATTAGCGGTAAACGTGAGATGTACGTGTCAAGTGCGGACAATAATTCGTGGCCGCCTGGAGTTAAATATCTTGCAAGCATTACGAGGGTTGTGAACGCTCACAATATTCGCTCCGTCTTTGGCAAAAAAAGGTGGACAACAAAACATAAGTGTGAATAGGCAAAGGCGGGTAATGTAAAAAAGTTATTTTTGTTCATTCCTTTTAAAACAAGCATGTACATTGTAACTTCATGCTCATATTTATACCAAAATGAAAATGCGGGCATTTCTCAAAACAAAAATAACATCAAATGGTGAATAGAAAAGTCTAATCCTTTTGGATGTCGCTTTTGCTGTCGTCTTTTTTCTATCTTTTCCTCTTAGGTTTGATGTTGGATGACCCCCCTAGATGAGTGTGCCAATTCGCGCGATCTACCAACTGAATCTGTCAAAGAAGAGCTTGAAGAGCTAGTAGAGGATTCACTAGACCCACTAGAGGTTTCTGCATTGTCGCTATCCACGTCCTGATAGTCAAGACTAGGCGTAGAGTTAATAACCATCGCCTCGGGACTACTAGCATCTTCTTCTTCCCCTTCTCCAACTTCTAGATCATCTCCTCCTTCCCCTCCCTCTTCACTCTCGCCCTTATCAACAAATTTTTGTGGTCATCATGAGAAAAGGTTACATGCACATGTCCTGTGTATATGTACACTAAGATCACATCCACAAACTCCTTTGTGATTGCACCTTGTTCTTTTAACCAGTCAGTGATTTCCTGAGAGGATTGCTTGTTGTACTTAAACAGTCTTCCAAAAGGCAGGGTTCTTCAAGATATAAGCATTCTGAAAAGCAAAACAAACAATTAATGATTGCGGGAAGGTTTGATTGATCACAATAAACTTTTGTATATTATGCTTACTTTTAATTGATAGTGCATTGCAAAGTTTGTGGCCCATGTAATGACTCAAGACCGCAGTTACATCCCCAGATTGAGCGGTCATGGCCGAGAGATTTTTCAAGAGAGTTTTTTGCAACTCTTCAATATTCTTCTTTCCGTATAGAACCGTTGCGGTCGCATCAACATAGTGACTAACCTTGTCATAATTTTAAGAAGGAAGATAAACACTAACTATGACATCCTTCAAGATTTGTGATATTCTTGTCTCCATATGATTTTAGGTAGTAATATGAATAAATTCAAGCATAGTATAAAGAGAGTTGATTGCCCTCTAAAAGAGTAGGAAACCATAATTCTCATGTGTTGGTGTGAAATTCAAGCATTGGGATTCATAGAACATTAAGAAGATTTTTAGGGGCCCCAACACACAGTACAAATCTCCAGTATGTAAGACCCCCCCCCCCTCCTGGAATACAAGACACGGCCGAGGGGAGTCTTATGCCCACAACAGCCGTCTTGCGGTAACGCCAACATACGGGTTGACCGATACTACAAGACGCCTATCTTGTCTGCTAAAACTAATATCATCCATGTCAACCCAACATAAAAAAAACAAACAGAAGTCAAAATTCACATAAGTATAAAAGTCCACAAGTACATCAATAATAAGAAGCATCAACGGGATTCTATAATATCATAGTACATAAAAACTTTGCCCAAAGGGCTACAACTAGAATATCTCAAAGACTCATATCCGTAACCGAAGGCAGCGATGGTAACATCACATGGCAACATCAGACCATGTCACTCTGGCCTGATTGCCCTCCTGCACAACCTGATGTTGCTCTATCTATGGGGTTTCCTCCTAAAAAGGAAGACATAGCAACCGTTAGTCATAAAGACTAAGTGGTTATCACATCTGCTCCCCGACGACTCTTAGGCACCGGGCAGAGAAAATAAGAGGGTACAATATATATATATATATATATATATATATATATATATATATATATATATATATATATATATATATATATATATATATATATATATATATATATATATATAAGCAATAGTACAAGCAGGTGGAGAATGTATAAAACATGAGTAATAACAGTAGTAAAGGTATAACATTATATTCTAGCAGTTCTACTCAAACATATCCACCCATCAAAATAAATAGGTGTATAATATGAAAGTAACTTAACTTATATGAATGCTCATACAGACATATAAGTTAAGGGTCGGCTTAACAGTAAAGTAACTCATCATATAAGAGTGCTCATACAAACTTATATAATAAGAATCTATGCATGTAATGAAATGCAATGCGATGACTCACCCATGCACACACACGCACACTGTTACGTCAACACAAACTTGTAGTTCCGACTTTTCGAGCAAGTAGCTAACCTCTCAGGCAACATCCGTCATGGCCAGACGGTGACAGTAGAGAGGGCTTCTCCACTACTAGGCGGGTATCCACACTATCAATCCTAGGCCTCTGTACGCCTCAACGCTAAGAACACAACAGCGGAGCCCATGCGTATTAGGCTCAGAGGGGTCTCGGGTAGATGTGCACCAAGAACTCATCCCTAACTGGTCTATGTCGTGGCACAGAAGGAGCCTCGGGAGTGAGCACCGAGGACCAAAGCCCCACCGTGCAAGTCTATCTGTCAACACCCGTCAGAGTGACGATTGGGGAGCCTGTGGACCTGTCACACTATCCTTAAACCAGGATTATGACACTGTGTGTCAACTCGCACTGCATGTAATTTTCACATCTAAGGGCTCCACACTGAGTCCCGTTTTATTATTCAATCTCGTTCTCAACAACACGCAAGGGATCCACACCGAGTCCCTTATCAACACATCCTTCCAGTGCGGCAAACACCCACGCACTTCCAACCCTTCCAAGTTTCCATACCACATAAGGGTTCATCATTTACACAGGTGGCAAGCCACCTTATACAACATACTCATCCCGTACCTTTACCTGTAAGGAGACTCAACTCTAAGCAGTGAACTACTATACACATTCCATTAATCATCATATCACATGGTCATGCATTAACCTCATCCTATTCCTTTCCACATGATCAAGCGTTCACAACAAGTATAACTCCATACAATAACCACAATAATATAATGATACTTCACCTATCCATCAAACATGACAACATAGCTATAGGTTACACACGCAATCATCGGGCATCACACCCTCTTCCAAAACCTGTTTCATTCTCCTGATTATAATCATGCACATCCTTACTGAATTTCACAAGAATATCATTTGTACACCCAAATCGTATCAAGTATTTTGTTCACCAAATTTTCCCAAACCATTTGTTTATTAAACTACTTCAAACCGTGTGTACAAATATGTTTCACTAAACCATTTGTTCTCTTAAGGATCTATCAACCGAATCATATCAACCATTTATTTATCACAATCACAAATAAACTAAGTTCACCACAACCTCAACATATTCCTGTTACAACCTTCTACCGAGTCCAGATCCGATCATACACTAACCTGAAAACAATGTGCACTTAGGTGATACTGTGCAACAACTTCAACTAGACTTTCCCAAGGCTTCAGGACTCGTATTAAAATGTGGAACCATCTGTTGGAAAGGTCTTTCCAAGGACTATGACTTTCGTTTTTAGTCAAAAACCCAGATTTGGTCGTATCACACTCGAAAATGGCCTTAAAGTTCATTGCGCATAGAAAACAGATTTCTCCACGCATCTTAAAGCAAGATGAATGACATCGATTCATCTTCTTTCTCTAGCTATTTGCGCAAGACTATATCCATACTTTCCTCCTCACTTATTCACCCTCAATAGACCATTTCTCTTCACGAAACCAAGTCCATCAACTTCACATCGAAGAGAGGAGAGGTTGAAGACTATCAATATCTAGGACAAAGATCTAACATGGTCTCTTCCTAGGAGATCTTCATCTCTCACAAATCAAACTCCTTTGAGTCGACATCTCTCCTAGAAATAATAGCTAGAGATCTAGCATCAAGGGAGAGGGTAGGAAGCTCACCTCATTTCCGTCCATGGATCTTATTATCCTTCTCGGCGACATCTTCTCCCTCGTTGGCGTTGTTCTTATTGGAAGGTAGATCGGCTCTTCTTCCAGAAAATCGACTCAGGCAACTTCTTCACTTCCGACGGTTTCGGCATAGGTAACGACTCGGTAAGGGGATGAAGTGACGGCTAGGGTTTCTCGTAAATCTCCTTTTATAAGAGGAATTATGGTTAGAATGCCTGCCACGTATCACCCTAGTATTGGACCGCCCATTATTATTTAAATTAAGTCTTGTCGAAAAGACCAGGTCCAAATAATTCATATGACACGTTTCCCAAAAACCCGATTCAGCCCATGTATAGGAATCAAAAAACAGTATGGGCCGAAAAAATACCCTAAGTCAAAATCGTCGAGTGTACATACACTCACTCGACGAATCGTCGAGATTCATCGTGACCACTTAATGCTTATAAAGTCCAGCACAGTTTTCTAAGTAAAGTTGTCATTCGTCGAGTATTACTTGATTATTCGTCGAATGGCATCGAGTTTACTCAACGCACTCGACACTTCGTCGAGTGGCATCAAGACCACTCAACGCCTGCAAAATCAAAGGTAATTTCAAGTCAAAATCGTCAAGTATACATATATTCACTCGACAAATCGTCAAGATTCGTGGTGATCACTCGACGCCTATAGAATCCCGAATAATTTTCTAAGTTAAAGCGTTGAGTTCGTCGAGTATCACTCGACGCTTCATTGAGTAGCGTTGAGACCACTCAACGCGCTCGATGCTTTCTGAGTCTAGGATTGTTATAAGTCCATTTTCTCCTTGTGCATTGAGTATCACTCAACGCCTCGTCGAATAGCGTTGAGACCACTCAACGCATTCGATGCTTCCAGAATGAAGAAATATTATAAGTCCATTTCTCCTTGTGCGTTGAGTATCACTCAACGCCTCGTCGAATGGCGTTGAGACCACTCAGCGCACTCGACGCTTCCAGAATGCAGAAATATTCTAAGTTCATTTCTCCTTGTGCGTTGAGTATCACTCAACGCCTCGTCGAGTGGCATTGAGACCACTCGACGCCTACTGCAACCAAGATAATTCTAAGTGAAATTTGCCCTATTAGTCGAGTATCACTCGACGCCTGTTACCAGTGCACCTTGAGCCTGAGTCAACTTTCCTGACTCAAAACACGTGTGAGGGGTCTAGAACGAATCTGGACGTTACACAGTATGCCTCCTTAAAATCAGAGCTCTGACTGCCCATACAATATTGGGACCAGAGTGGCGTGGAATCCCCGCAGACTAGACTTAAATCAAACATTACTTCTTTGAACATAATCTTAAATTGTTAAAAGTTCCTTATCTTGTAGTGATTCTATATAGCCACACAACCCCAAAGGTCAAGATTACTAGTTATCTTGTGTTTTGTTTTATTATTTTATTTGAAACTATAAAAAATTATTTTCCAAATATAAAATTATTAAGATTATAAGAGATAATAGAAGTAGGTTATGTAAGAAACGATCCTTGATAAATTATAAATGTGAACCTTGATATATCAAAAACTCCAATACTACAATGACATGTGTGCTTGCCTAAAAAGTATGTAAATCTATGCTAATTCGAATGCTAATGGAGCATATCAATTCAACAGTCAGACCAAATTTATGGTTTTTGAAGTCTGTTTTCATGTACAAAGTTAATTTTTGCACAGTCATTTTTTGCACTCAAAATGTTTTTAATTTGCATGGATGGATAGCTCCGAGATCTTCTCAAAAAGGTATTATGGGTCTTGATCCGAAGGTCATATCAAAAGTTATGGATTTTTGAAATCAATTTTTGCGCATGAAATCATTTTTTTGTGATTGAAGTGATTTTTGCGTATGGATGATGGACTTCGAGACCTTCTGGATAGGATATTATGGGCCTTTATCTGGCGACCGGATTAAAAGTTATGACTATTTGAAATCAATTTCACCATGAAGTCAATTTTCGCACATTAAGTTATTTTTTGTGATTGAAGTGATTTTTTGTGCATGGATGGAGGGTTCAAAAATCTTCTTTAAAAGATATTTTGAGCCTTTATCCAACCATCGGATTAAAAGTTATGGATTTTGAAGTAAATTTTTGTGCAAGAATTCCATTTTCACGCACAAAGTCATTTTTGCAATCAAAATGGTTTTTTACACATGGATGGAGGGCTCTGAGACCTTTGAATGCTAAAATACAATGAATGTTATCCTGGAGGAATAACGTTGGCAATGCATGTTGGGAACCTTGTCCACAGCGTTCCTGATTTAAAGAAGTCCTCAAGTCAAGGATAAATGCATTTTGTATTTTATGATCATCTGTTTGATATATGTAGGATTATTATTGAATCATATAAATACTCTTAGAAAGTCAGGAGACCAATGGATTACTCAATTAATTCAAAAAATTATTCTAAGTACAATATCATCGTGATAAGTTAGAAATTTCATCGAGACCATCACAACATCGTTGTGAAGACAATCAATCTTAGTTAAACCGTCTTGACAAGGAAGAGCAGAAATATCGTCATGATAATAGTCAATTTAAGAAGATATTGTTTGACAAGGATCAATTATGCAAATATTGTTGAGAAGCCCTTCATTGAAGAAGAAATTACACTAAGTAAATTATCATCGAGATCAAGCGGATTGTCGTTGAGAAGCCCCGTGATAATTCATAAGCATGTTGAATTGAGAATGCTTAAGTCCATATCATCAAGATATGGATCCCCTGTTTCCAAAGCAAACTCAGAATCAAAATTCTGAGTCTTATCATCATGACAAGTTGAAATGTCATCATGACAAGATTAATAATCATCGTGAAGACCACAAGTATTCCTGAGAAGAAGATTTATCGTCGTGATAGCTAACACTCTGACATAAGTGTTCTCAAAGTTTAAGAAGGGTGTGCATCGTCATGAAGAATTGAATTATCGTTGATACAAATTGAATTGTCGACGAGAAAAAAATGAAATGTCGTCGAGACAACATGATCATCGTGACAGCTCAAAATTGCCGAAATTTGAAGTTTGTCGTTGTTGTTTGCACCAATCAAATCAGACCTTTAAGGAAAAGTAAATCTAACATAAAGTATTCCTCATTTCGACTATTAAGGGTTGACACTCATATAAATACAAATAAGATATGAGATGTAAACCCTAATTCTAAGAATTATCCATTTTCTAAGTGACGGCTACAATAGAACAATGCTTTTTCTTCAGAAAATAAAAAGGTTGTTGACAAGTTCTTCATCATCTAAGAACAAGAAGCTTGAAGATTTATTTCAAGAATTATCCAGTTCTCCAAGCTTGGTCCAGGTTTCTAATCCTCAATCATTTCAGATCAAGGAGATTCTTAGATTTCAAGGTTAGCTCAATCAGGATTTACTAAAGGAAAAACAAAATCAATCAAGATCTTGGCTGAACCAGTGAAGGTTGTCTGCTAAGAAGACTCAGTATTTACAAGAAATATTTTATTTGAGTCTATTTATCTTGTTGTAAACATAATTAAATTTTTTGTTGTAGGATCTAATTCATATATGAGTATCGGGTTTAGTTGGAACCTGAGGTAGGATTCTAGCGGAGAATCTGAGCTCTAGGATTCTGGAATAGAATCTGAGGTAGGGTCTTTTTGCTTGAGGATATGAGGTAGGGAACAAGGTGTAATCCTTAGGTTGGAGTCCTTAACTCTGAGTTGTAAGATCTGAGGATCTGAGTATTTGGAAGAGATTGTTGAAGCTAGCACACTGCTGGATAGGTGAAGGGGAAGTAGGCGTACCCATCTTGGGGAACCATTATAAATCACTATGTATTTGTACTATGTTTTAGTTTGTGCTGTGATTTATTTATTAATTCCATAAATAATTTTATAAAAGTCAAACACTTATTCACCCTCTAGGTGTGTAGACTACCTTAAACTTACAAGTGGTATCAGAGAGAGGTTGTTCAAAAAAAGTCTTAACAGCTTGAACAAGATCTGCCCAAGGGATTCAATCCCCTTGGAAAGAACCACAAAGAGTTGAGCTCTATGAAGCTGCCTATTTACAATAAGGAAAATTTAGTCATGTGGAAGGAGAGGGTAAAGCTCTTCATGGACGCCTCTGACCCAAGGAAATTTATCACTATTGAAGAAGGCCCATTTGTGCCCACCAAATCCTCCACCATTGACACAACCAAGATGGTCCCAAAGAAATATACAGAAATGGACAAATATGAGATTACACTGATAACCATGGATAAGAGAGCAAAAAATATAATTATTAGTGCAATTGATGATTCTATTTTCCAGGACTTAGTTCACTGCAAGACAACTAAAGAAATATGGGACTCTCTAATAATGTACATGGAAGGCATAAAAGAAGTGAGATATGATAAACAACCACTTCTGAATTAAGAGTATGAGGCCTTCAGGCATGATAAGAAGGACTCAATTACTAAATGATACAAGAAATTCTTCAAGATAGTACATGGGTTGAGGACATATGGGAGAGAGTTCTCTAACTATAACTTGAATGACAAGTTCCTCTGGAAACTAAATAAGGAATGAGACATCAAGATTTATGTTATAAGGGAGATGAGGAATCTTCCTAAGATAGACCCCCAAATCTTATTTGGGAAGCTGTTGTCCCATGAGTTACAGCTAAATACAAGGAAAATTGAGGAGGTGAGCAGTAAATCCCATAGCAAGGAGAAGACAATAGCTTTCAAGGCTAAAAGCTACCGAAGAAGCAAAGAGGAGACTCCCACTCCTCCAAGAAGACCTACTTAATCTGAAGTGTCTGAACCCAATATATTAGGGTCTTAGCTCACTGATGGAGAACTGTATTTGTTCTCCTAGCAATTCAAAAAGACACTAAACTAAAGGAGGCCGTGGAAAAATAGACCCTCCTCCTCCAACATATGGAAGAACTACAAAAGCATTGACAGGCCAAAACACAATCCTAAAAGGGACATGTATGATCCTAAACAGAATAAATAGTTTTCTAATGACATTGTATGTTATTGTTGCAGCAACCAGGGCATGCTATAGCTGATTATCCAGCTAAAAGAAAAGAAGGAAGGAGATCTGGTGAGAAAAGTTATCATAAAGGAAAGAATCCTAAGAAGAGCTTCATTGCCAAGAAGCCCAAGACCTTAAGTAACAATGACTCAAGATTATATGAATCAAAAGAGGAAGCCTATATTGGGCTCACTATACTATCAGAAGATGAATGGCAAGTTGTTTATCCTCTATCATGGTGTGCATAAGGGCACCCCTATCACTGTCATATAATGAGTCTGAAGAAGAGGTCTGATATAGATTATTGTCATTAACTGATGAAGAGGACCAAGATAATTCTCATCCTAATAAGGTTTGCATTAAAGCTCCCTTATCTAAATCAGGATCTGATTCTAAGACTGAGGTTGAGTTAGAAGCAATCTTATCATCTGATGATGAGAGTGAGTTTGAGCTAGCAGAACAATATAATGTCTCTTTCATTGCCTAGATGGGATAACTCGCAATGCTTTTGGAATCAACCAGATAAATAAGCTCTAGAAGGTACGAGTCTGTAGAAGGATGGTGGCCTCAACTATGTGTGTCCTATAGGACCCTGCGATGGCCATTTCCCTTCACTTGTACCCTAGCCCTCGTAGCCCGGTGGGAGAGCAAGAGTTTATAGAGGTGGGCAGGAAGCGATCTTCACAATTAGGTTAGGAAATGGGCCTTTGACCTGATTCTCCTAAAAGCCTAGGGTGGATGATAGGATGATGTGTCGGGATTTTAAGCATCCTTATAAGACCGAGCCCCTGCATTGACGGTCGAGATCAGCTCCCCCCCTTATATATCGGCCTAGCTACCCCTAATTGCATCTCTCCTCCGACCGGAGGAACTATCAGGAATAGGCCTGGAGGCCAACCTCCCAACTTGATGAAGATAAGAACGTCATCTCTTTAGAAATTTCTTTTGTCATCAAAGAAGTTGATACATCTAATTCTTTGGCAATCTCTTAAGTAGCAAGGCGAGTGACCTCAACACTGATATAAGTCCTCGAGTTATGGAGTTTTTGTTGTCTGAGTCCATGTACGATCTCCTCTCTTGCATATCGGCTACTAGTGCCCTCGGGTGAGAAAAATTCCTCGTGTGTATTGTTGTCGTAGTTCGGGCCCTGTACGAGCTTCCCTCCTACATGCTGGATACTTCCCCCCAAGTCAACTCTCCACCTCCAGTTGAGCTCGGCTCCTGTGAGCTGTCAACTCTCCACCTCAAGTTGAGCTTGGCTCCTGTGAGTTGTCGACTCTCCACCTCTAGTTGAGCTCGGCTCCTGTGAGCTATCGACTCTCCACCTCCAGTTGAGCTCGACTCATGTGAGTTGTCGACTCTCCACCTCTAGTTGAGCTCGGCTCCTGTGAACTATCGAATCTCCACCACCAGTTGAGCCCAGCTCCTGTGAGCTGTCGACTCTCCACCTCCAGTTGAGCTCAGCTCCTGTGAGCTATCAAATCTCCACCTCTAGTTGAGCTCAGCTCATGTGAGCTGTCGACTCACCACCTCCAGCTGAGCTCGGCTCCTGTGACCTGTCGACTCTCCATCTCCAGTTGAGCTCAACTCTTGTGAGTTGTCGACTCTCCACTTCCAGTTGAGCTTGGATCCTATGAGCTGTCGACTCTCCACCTCTAGTTGATCTCAGCTCCTGTGAGCTATCGACTCTTCACCTCCAATTGAGCTTCCTCCTGCTAGGTGTCAACTATATTATCCAACTCAATTGAGCTTAGTTCATATGAGGTGTGTGACCATGCAGTTACAAGCTGTGACGTGCGAGTATACGTGTGCGAGTAGGGATGTGTGAGCATGCGACTGCGACCATGCAGGTGCGAGCAACAACGTGTGGAGAGTCGACCATGCAGGTCGACTCTCCACCTCCAGTTGAGCTCGGCTCCTGTGATCTGTCAAATCTCCACCTCAAGTTGAGCTTGGCTCTTGTGAGCTGTCGATTCTCCACCTCTAGTTGAGCTCGGCTCCTGTGAGCTATCGACTCTCCACTTCCAGTTGAGCTCGGCTCATGTGAGCTATCGACTCTCCACCTCTAGTTGAGCTCGGCTCCTGTGAATTATCAACTCTCCACCACCAGTTGAGCTCAGCTCCCGTGAGCTGTCGACTCTCCACCTCTAGTTGAGCTCGGCTCCTGTGAGCTATCGACTCTCCACCTCTAGTTGAGCTCAGCTCCTGTGAGCTGCTGACTCTCCACCTCCAGTTGAGCTCGGCTCCTGTGACCTGTCGACTCTCCATCTCCAGTTGAGCTCAACTCTTGTGAATTGTCGACTCTCCACTTCCAGTTGAGCTTGGATCCTATGAGCTGTCGACTCTCCACCTCTAGTTGATCTCGGCTCCTGTGAGCTGTCGACTCTTCACCTCCAATTGAGCTTCCTCCTGCTAGGTGTCAACTATATTATCCAACTCAATTGAGCTTAGTTCATATGAGGTGTGCGACCATGCAGGTGCGAGCTGTGACGTGTGAGTATACATGTGTGAGCAGGGATGTGTGAGCATGCGACTACGACCATGCAGGTGCAAGCAGCAATGTGTGAGTATGCGAGTGCAACTTAATTTACAGGTACGAGTAACATTGAGCGATTTCGTAAGAGCTAATATGCGAGCAAAAATCGCGCACAACGAGCACTCAACTTCTCTGTGCCTATGAGCCTAGCGAGTATTATCATCGAGCGAGTACGCGCACAATGGACACTCAACCTCTCCGCTCCTATGAGCCTAGCGAGCATTAACAACAAGCGAGTATGCAAATGCAAAAAACAAATGACAATAGTGAAGAAAGAACATTTTGTATTATACGACGAATATTACAAAAAAATTCTATGTTACAATTTTCTATCTTTGCATGCTTGGACGCAGGAGGTCGCCGACCAACTAAGACTCATCGTTGCCAATATCAGACTTGAACCTCGTCTTCGATGACGACGTCTTCCTCATCGTCATCAACGTCCTCATCATCTTCATCGTCGTCGCTGTCGAAGCTGCTCTCTCTGCTACTGCTATCGCTGTCACTAGAGCCAGAACTGTAGGAGAGGACGTGATCAGGCGAGTTGGACTCCTCGACGAGCATATTGGAGATGAGGTCCACAATCGTCAAGTGGTCGGCCTCCGGGCCAAGGAAGTCATCGATCTGCAACTTGGCGAGAACGACGTCTCCCGTTGCTCGCGCAATCCCGTGGTGAATAGCAGGCATCTCATCTCCGTGGAGGAGGATCCTCTTGCCCATCCCATGAGTACTTGCCTCAAGATGTTGCTCAGCTGGGCGAGCATCTGCGGGTCCAGGGCGACCTTCGGCAACTACCGGGCGAGTCTCCAACTCGGCAACCCAGATTTGAGCGATATCCAGCTTGGCATTCGTATCCGCAAGCTCTTGCTCGAGCTCAAAGATCTTCTTCGCCGTCTCGATCTCGGCGGCCTGCGAGTATCAATAACAAACAATCAAGATTCATCATGTAAAGTGGCGACTGAGTCACGTAGAGAAGTATCAGCTATCTTATAGTCCTTCCACCAGATTGATTGCATCCCCAAGTCGATCTCCTTTTGCAAGACGATCTTCATCACCTCCTGTGACTCGACGAGCCTCCTCGCAGTGTGATGGCCCAGCTCGGTAGCCCGCAGGAGTGCGAGAGCTGTCTAATGGGTAAGCACCTCAGGGCTGAGATCTTGCACGGACTCGGCATCTGCTCGCCCATATAGCGCGGAAGTGACATCATAAGCCTCCCCCTTATCCTCCCATTCTTCCGACCAGACGGGCAAGTTGGTGCTCAGATTCACCTTGTGCTCGCCTCCAGCACAGGACACCGACGAACATCTGAAAGCATCCTTGTCGATGCACCAGAGATTGTAGTTCGGTTGGAAGTATGGCACCTAGACGTCTACTGGTGACTCCCTCCCATTGAAGAGCTCGTTGGAGATCCTCGCGCGCTTCCTCGCGTGGTCTGGTGACTTCGCTTTTTTCCTTCCCCTTGTCTAACTTCTTCTGCGAGGAGCCATCCTTGTCGCCGGCTCGCGACTGGCCCTTGGAGCCCTCGAGAGGTAGGATCTCCTAAACCTCAGAAGGATGGTTCACTGAGCCCTGGCGCAATGAAGCGACTTCCTTCGCCAGAGGAAGTGGTTCTCACAGAAGTGAGCGAGTAGTTACATAAGTAGTAGAACAGTTAGTAAAATCACACCAACAATCAGAATCAATTCAGTAAGTATGGAGAGATCTTGCCAAATTATATACCTTCGCTGGGGAAGACCTCGTCCAGTGAGTTCATATTCAGACGCCAGCGGATGATGTCGAATCACCGGCCGCAGAAGGCTTCGAAGAGCTACTCGTGTGGACCCTACAGGATGGGTGGCAAGAAGGCGACTTCTGGTTGCTGGTGCGGCCTACGCAGCACCCCTTCGAAGTCGTCGGCGATGACGAATGGGTATTTGCCCCACCGATAGACCTCGTTCGTCGTTCCAACCAAGGTGCATACGTGGATGCTAAAGAAAATAACACCCTCCGTGATCGCAGTGAAGGCGAAAAACTTCTCGAAGATAGAAAGATCGAAGGAAATTTTCTCTTCCCGTAGGAAGCAGAGAAATCTCATGATCATCGCCACTCCATTCGGGTTGATCTGGGAGGGGGCGATCCCGAAGTACCGCAGGATATGGCAGAACTCCGGCCACAAAGGAAGTCACAGGACGACTTTGAAGTGGCGGAGGCGCAGGATGATCTCACCTTCAAGGAAGGTGTTTAGTCGCTCGGTTCGAGCGGGGAGCCTGGCCGAGTATTCCTCAGGCAGATTCCTTTTGTAGAAATCTTCTAAATCTCGCTCGGTCGTAACAGCCTTCTTGAAAACGGCCTTAGTGAAGTTGATCGCATGGGGCTGTCGGCGAGCATTGACGTCGTCACTAACCATCTTGAGCGAGAAAGAGCGAGAATAAGGCACGAGCAAGAACAAAATACTCACGAGCAAGGTTCAGAAATCGGAACAGCATACTAAAGGCTCACCTACCCCTTTTATTTATAGGCAGAGTCTAGGGCGTATATCAACCTCATATTAGTATCAGCCTGAGTCGTGTGTTAACCGACAGATCAACCTTAGCTACGAACCATATCTCGCGAAACGTCATTCAGAAGATCGCCAGATCGCCAAAACCTGCGCAAATAACTCCAGAAATCAGAGAAAGAAAGCGAGTATCAACACAGAGCAAAAGCATAAACACAAATTGGCAGAACGAGTGCGAGATACAAACTCGTCATGTCAAATCAAAGAATATTCCAGTTCATTACAATGTCGCCAAAGGCGAGGAAAATAGCAAGGAGAAAAATTCTAAGTTCTAGGAGGCCGCTGCCCAGGAAGAGGTTAATGTCGTCCGGCCCAGCCTATCTCGTGCGCTTGTCGATATTGCTCGTTAGCCACTACCATCACATCGCCTCCCCGACGCAGTTGGTCCTCCATCCTCTCCAATCGCACAATCATTCTCATGCTCTTCCGCATGCCAGCCAACTCCTCATAATAAAGCTGTATGTGATGATCAGTCATCGACTACCGTCGCTCCAGCTTGTTGATCATATTGAAGCGGGCCTCATAAGTCGTCAGCTGGTCCTGCAGCTCTTCCGTCTTCACCATCCTCACCTCAAGTGCCAAGATCCGACGATAAGGGTCATTAATGGCAAGTTGGTCGAATTTTCCCTCCAGCTCGATATATGTGAAAGCAGCAGCGTGGCGGTATTCATGAGCAGGAAGCTCGAGGGCATCGATGAAAGCCGCTCTAGGGTTTGTAGGGCGACCTGTCAAGGCATGAAGAAGTTGTCGAATTAATTAGAAGCCAATATCAGCAGACCAGACCAATTCAGCAATAGGAGAGCTACCTTGCTTAGGGGATCGAGATTGGCGAGGGGACGGGCTGCGGTGTCACAACCCGCATTTTCTCAACATTAAATAATATATATTAGAGTGAGAGAAAATATGCGTCGTGATGCCATACAGTATAGGAGACAACTGCAGACGCTCAGCCAAGAACCTAATCCTAATACTTTTCATGAAATTCTTAAGTTTGTTATGATAAAAATATAGTTTAAGTTTAAGTTTTGATGGATATGTCCCTCGTCTCAGTGGATCACCTAGTCCACTGGTAAAATATACGTATACACGGCGGAAAATACTTTATTTAGTTCATTTATTATCCTATATGAGCATGAAAATACACTAGAACAATTCCTGATATGCATACCTCTAGATTTAGTATAAGAACTAAAAGAGCTTTTACGTTCGTTAAAGTAGAGTGACGTTTGATTTAAAGGATTTCATGAGTATGAGCTAAGGATATTGATCTTTTTATACTTTAAAAAGAACTAACATGCAACCTAGCATAAATCCTTCCTAGAGACCAAGTAGGTAAAACAAACCAGCAAGAAAATAGCATAGCAGCTAGCAAATAGTTTAACATCAACAATAGTCAACTGTGAGCGTCAACAACTTGACACGAACCCACATAACAAAGAGTATGTCTGAACCAAAACAAGAACAACAAGACTACCTCACAGAGATGAGGGAAGAACCACTGCTAATATTGTAGAAAGCCTGAGGCCACCAACTCTAGCTACTCGAACCGCTACTGCTCCGAGACTGAGACATTCAAAAGAGAAGAATGTCTTAGCACGAATGAATAAGTGACAGTAAAAGACCAAAACTAAATAAGCAAGAGAAGTCAAAGGGTTACCAACTCAAGACAGAATAGCTGTCAAACCACAGTATCTAAATCATAAAATAGTAAGCATTGAAGAGTTCAAAGAAGTTTAAATATGTGAAGTTGCACCAAGTGCACTTTAGAACTATGCTTCATTAACATCTGCAAGAGTATGCATGTAAACATATGTATATATACAAGAAAAGACTGATCAACTCAAACACGTGAATCATTTACACTGGTAAAAACGGTACTGAGTCGGTGGCCACATTGTTCAACACAAACCATCAGACCAAACATCTCGAAAAGGCATTGTGGTGGTGGCTGTATTGTCTAATACAACCCAATGGGTCATAAGAAGAGAAGAAAACCCACCAGGTGTAATGATTCACAAACCGGCACTAAGGTGGTGGTCCTTTATCCACTGCCAGCGAAAGAACACAAATAATCATACAGTATATTAATAAACGAAAAGAACCCAAGACTTAGTATCGGATTTCCACGACAACGTAAAGGGAAGAAAACCAAAAGTTTCCTCAGGTATACTCGACTAATTACTGTTCACTCGACGAATTTGACTTAGACAATTGGAGGACACTCAGCGCCAAGACATCACTCGACGTCTCACTGAATTCACTCGACGCCTTTCTAAAACCACTCGACGCCAAGGCATCTCTCGACGCCAAACTAAAATCACTCGACGCACTTGACGCCAAACTGAAATCACTCGACGCACTCGAAGTCAAGGCAACACTCGACGCACTCGACGCCAAGGCAACACTCGACGCACTTGACGCCAAGGCATCACTCGACGCAAACTCTGAAATCACTCGACGCTAAGGCAACACTCAACACACAAAAAAAGAATACCCAAGGGTAAACCTCTTTGGACTTTTCTTCATAACAACCATTACACAGGTTCTCTTAGGACACTTTGAGACACCAACAAGAATAATGTATCTACTTACATGAAAAAGGAAGAACAATCAAAAGGATTAAGCAAGGAAACATTAAACGTGACTTTCTAAAGGATAACAAGCGGGGTTTACAAACTCAACTAATTAAATCATAACCTATAAATTTTAAGAACATCGAGGGTTAGATTGGATAACACAAGAGACAGAACAAGAGATTAAGTAAGGGAAAAACCACCACTTGTCTTAAACCTCCTTATCTCAACCTTTTAAAACTCCACGTCACAGATCGGCCGAAAAAGAAAGCGCTACAACTAAATCTGGAGAGATTTGGACAAAACGAAAGTTTAGGATCACACACCCCAACGCCAAAAGTCCACAAAAACAAAAATACATACCACCAATGCGTATATCTCGGCGAGAGCTTTCCGGATCTATGCTCCGCTGAAGATTTCGTCCACCGGAGCTCCCGAAACGGCTACCGAAAGGTTCTCGATGAAAAACTCGTTGCCTCTCTCACGACCCTCTCGATCAAACCCTTATGAGGAAGAATGATGAATAGGGTTTTCTTTTTAAAAGTATACATATATATATAATATTATATTATTAATATAATAACTATAAAAACTCAAACGACGAGGATGACCAAATCATCTTGACTTTCGATGAAATTCGCACCAAAGCTAAATAACGGTGCTATGAATCCAACAGTGAAGTCGAAATCAGGATCGGACAAATCAAACTCGGATTAAAATTCCTCGAAGTTAAAACAGCAATAATACTTATAAAATTCATCGAGATCCCAATTAAGCCCCGATCGCAACGAAACTTCACAAGCACGCTTTAAATTAATTACTTTAATTTTCCAAATCTTAAAACCACAATTCTGATGAGTCAAAAATCTAGCCAACTCGGCTCAATGGACGTAACCACGCACTAACGATGGCGCACCGTTAATTACGCGCCAACGTAACGTCTTTACGTTATTAATATGCCACTAAAGAGATTAAAATAATAATAGAAAATTCAGAGGCGTTACATACGGCGAGATTGTTTTTGATGGCCCGATGACGAGCCTCTCGGGCTCTTGGCGGCCTTCCCTCATTCACGACCTCCAGGGTCACGACCTTTGATCCTCGGCGGGAAATAGCTCGACCGTCTTCATTCCTTATCTTGCGACGAGCTTTTCGGCGGGATCAGAGGGGTCGTAGTTTCGGGGCAGATTTCGGTGCGAGCTTCATTGTTCAGTGACGAATGAGGCGGTGGAGGTAGAGGAGTGCTCTCCCTCGGTTGTGACGATCTAGCCAGAGGAGGAGGCGGAGGCAGATGAGTACTCGTCGTCGATAGCGATGAGGTGGTCGCAGGGTGAGAGGCCTTGCTCTCCCCTATTTGCGAGGTCTTCGTCGCCGGGAGATTCTTGGCACCGACATTGATCCGCACGATGTGCTCAAATCAAGGTTTTTGTCGAGCTTTGAGGGCAACCAGTGGTGCTGCTTGCAAGAGAGCGACATCCAGATGCTCGTCAAGGGTAGTCGGCGGAGGAGTTGCGTGTACGAAATAAAAGTCAGTAAGGTAGAATAAGGAAGATCAGTAATTTATATAGTCTTCAGCAAGGTAGCAACCTTGCGAGGCAGCGATATCCGTTTGCAGATGTGTATGGGACTCGACGAGTTCTGGGGTAGGGGATAAGACGGCGTAGGAGGGTGAGAAGCTTCAGGAGCAGATTGCTCAAGAATGTCGCTCAACCCGAGATCGTCGAGGAGCTTCTGGGTGTGTGTTGAAATGTCGGGATGGTCGGCCGGGGAGGCGACATCCTCGGTAGGCGGAGGCAAGTTGGCAGATTTAGAAGCAAGTGATTTCTTCAACTTATTCTTTAACTTCTTCTTGGGCGGAGGAAGGTCAGCCGCGACCTCGCCCTCTCGCGGCCTTTTTGGCCTTGTAGGCTCGAGGAATTCAGACAAAGCCGCAAGGCTCGCTTGATAGAATTCCTCGACAGACTTTTACATCACGTGCGAGTTCAAAAGGCGTGCCTCAAAGAACATCCACCCCCTATTTATAGAGTTCAGCAGACATCCATCGCTCGTGAGTAACTCAGATACTCGCGCAAACAACTCATCGAATAAGTGTTGGATGTTTCTTTTTGATCTCCCACGTCGCTCAAAAAGAGCGGGGATTTTGTACAACCCTTATTTGTCGAGGGTGGACCCCTCCAAGAGCCAAGTCAGTAAGGGTCAAATTTAGCAAGTCAAGACAGAACTCAGAGTCAATGCGCAAGACGACAGAAGGCCTGAGCGAGTATGACAAGCTCATCTCGTATACTCGTCAGGTAGGCGGTCAGGGATGTTACTCGCCCAGCCGAGCGAGGTCCGCTAAGAAGTCGTCTAGTCGTCAGGGGTGGGGTTTAAGTAAGACTCCCTCCCTTTCGATTTGCCTATAAATAGGACCCCAGGGGTACGAGGAGATGGACTTCGGAATCTCGGAAAATATCTCGACCACCTCATTTCCTAGACTTCAAGTTGAGCCTTTGGATCCCTCCTTCAGAGAGACGGGTCGCGAGCTAGCGACTATCGATCTTAGTCGTCGCCTTGACTTAGTCGCCAGCTAGAGTCTAACTCGTACCTAGCTCGGTCATCTTTGATTGTAGAGTGGAAACTTCTTCTAAGCATCCGGGTATGTGATGGGACCTCCCTACCGCAGCGTTTGGGGTCCTTTTTGTTGTTTGACTGTTTCTGCGTCCTAGCCCATTAGTCGTCGAGCTTGACCGCTGAACCGGTAACCTTAGGCTGCCTTGATCAGAATTTTGGAATAGGGATTTTCTCGACTTCAAAAAATTTCATCAAGTCATTAATATTTGCATGAACCGTTAACATATAACCTTCATATGAGAGTTGGTTATATGTGTAGGAGTTTACACTATTTATTTGCAATTTTTACTTGTTCCATCACTATATAACCTTTGTTTAGAATTCCGTTACATGCTAATGGGTTTATAATGATAATTTCAATTGTAACATACACCTGTTCCACTAACATACACCTGTTACAACTCGTTAATTTGCATCTGAGTTGGGCATACATCAGAAAGATTCATTTCTGCTAGATTGAATCCTCGTAGTATTATTTAAGCTAGTGATTCATTGGGTATGAAATGCTTAGAATTGTCTGCAATATGTCTCGCTTTGAGAACCCCATGACTTGCTCACATTTTCAGGGACAATTTTTTGTTTTATTGAATTTGTAACACCTCATCTTCGCCCTTGAACGAACTTGGACCGGGTCATAGTGAACCACGACCCGACCTCCACGGCATAATAGTGACGATTTAAGGAATGATAATGTAATATAATCAATTGTGTATATAAATATTAAGTCAACCTCAGCCAGTGACTGTTTTTTTAGATCAAAATAAACTCAACAAAGACAATAGGAAAACTTTTGCCGTGCGGGTAGCATTCCTAGCTTTGGGAGCGAGTAGCATGCTCGCCGTTGGATGACAGATCTAACCATCGGCAATAAAGGCGAGAATTTTTTTTAAAAAAAGTCGAGTAAACACTTTGATCGGACGGCGAGCAGGATTGATCCAACGGCGAGCAGGCTACTCGCGCTCCTTCCTCTAGGAATGCTACCCTTAACCAAAAATTATTTAGACAATAGAGCCTCATTTCGACATGGAACAACAAAGTTGGATAATTCAGGTCAGATCGAACAACAAAGCGGGGACTTGAAGGGAAGGATTCCTAGTCCGTAAACGTAAGATATGCGCACAGGATCTTAGAAGTCCATAGATCCCTTAGCAGGGAGAGCACCTGAGCTTGACGTTCCTCCACCTAACTTTTCCTTCACTGAAGATGCTAGCGTGGGGATTATTTTCTCGAGGCGCGATGTGTTGCGGGCAGGTGAATTGTTGGAGGCTTGATAACCAAATTCCTTGCAAATTGTCGTGTTTGTGGCTTGCACACCTCCTCTTATCATTGTCGTCAGGTAGGGTGTTTTTTGTGGAGTAAGCGTTGTTTTTAGGGAGTTGTTGCAGAGTTGGAAACGCTTTCTCACAAATGCCGCCAAACTATTGTGGGTCGCATGATTTTTTTTCAGTCTGGAGAATCAGACCGCATTAGCTCTGAGTCGGATCTGTCACACAAACAGTCTAGTGAAAATCAAACAGTAATGACAAGGGACTTTTTTTAACGTGGAAAACTTGAAAAGGTTGAAAAACCACGTGGTCGGATCTGTGTCAGGCCAAAATTCACTATGTCGCTTGAGTTTACAAACATTTGGAGTTTCTCGGAGGGTGACAGACCACTTTCCCATTACAAGATTTATGTAAAAAGAGGAGACGTAAAGGCTAAGTACACGGATCTTCCACGATGCGTCCTTGAGAGCATCTGCCAGAGCGCCCTCTTGTGCCTTCTTCCGGACTCACTAAAGCATCCACGTGAGGGTTGAGCGTTAAGCAGACTAAAGACGGAGTCGAGCAAATCTCGAGCGAAGGAACGATCTAAGCCTCACATTCTCGCTGGAAAACCTCAGAGCTCTCTCTAATCTCTGGAGTTGTTTGTCGTTAAATGAAGTCATGTGAGCTTTTTTATAGCTTTCTGGAGGGACATGTTAGTAATTGCGTCGGGGTAAGTCTTGAGTTGGCGAATGACGTCTTCTATTTCGATCACCTGGATCATCAATTTTTCACAAAATGACAGACATGCCACCGGGTGGCCCAAGCAAGCTTCCCGACGATGGCGGCGGTCGTAGGCAGACGAGGCGGCCAACGACGGCCGACAACGCGCCTGTGCGCCTTTCCTTGAGTGCATGTTTACGGGGGCGCACACGTGGCACGTGGGCGTGTATGCTGCGTGCATCAGCATTTGGGTTCATTGGTTCTCCTCAGGAAAATCCTGGGGGACCCATCAATATACTATTAGGTAGTGTAATAATGGACTAAATATACATTAATCTTTGTTTAGAATTCAAAGTAGAATTTTAAAAATTAATTGAAATAAATACTTACATATAATTTAATACAAATATATTGTAATATATTTTTTAAAAAAATTCAAAATTTGTTTACTTTGTTTATATTTAAAGGCATTATTTTTGGTACTTGCGAAAATACGAGAACAAAATTAGATAAGCTAATTTAAAGTTAAACAAAATAAACTAATTTTAAAAACAACAAAATATAATTTATTTGAGTTTTAAACTTTCATTTATTTGTCTTACATACCCAAAATATATTTTAATTAAATAATATGTAAATATATACATTAAACAATCACTTTTAGTGATAGAATTTTTTGTCATTGGATTGATCACTAAAAATATTTAATTATATAAATTAGCTGGTCACTAAATGATTAAGGCTGCGTTTGGCGCGGCCTATCGCGACTTATTTTCTCTGGTGAGATTGGACAAAAATGTCATTGTCATACCAAAATCTTATGTCTCAGACTAGTTTCGTTTTTGTAACATTTGTGATATCAAACATACAACGTACTTATGACAATGAAGTTTTTGTTCAACATCATTGGAGTAAATAAGTTTTGATAAGCCGCGTCAAACGCAGCCTAAATTGTATGTGCGGTCACGCATAAGGTCTTTTAGAGGGGAATGTTTATTTTATTTATTTATTTGTCTTTTTTTTCAAATATTTGTATTAGTGATTGAAATTTCACTAATTAAATATTTTTCTTGTATTCCTATCGAATTTCTAACCAAAAAATATTTTGGTTACTAAATAGGATTATTTAGGCTCGGTTTGGCACGGTGGTGGCGGTCTTAAATGCTTGGGTTAAACCATCATAATCCTATGCATTAACGAATGACAATTTAATCGCATGTTCATGACCATCATGACGGTGTCAAATGGACCCTTAGTGATAAAAAAATATTTTGACAAGTAATTAATAACTTTTTTCTGGTGAAATTTTGCTTGTCACTGAAAAATATTTTTTTGTGAGAACATCTTTTAGCTAAGAAAATATTTCCAACAACAAAATATTAATTTTGCTCATTAATTAAATAAAAATTATTATTTAGGGACTAACTTCTAATTCCAACACAAAATTTACATATTTATTGATGAAATGTATTTTGTCATAAATTTTGGACATTTATATTGGCAGCCCCGTCTATCGATATTGGCAACCCAAAAAATAATGAAAAACACACGTAATATGGCCGCTAATAGCAGCCCAAAATGCGGGTTTTGCGCCTTTTGAAAATATGCCTACTATATGACATTTTTATAAAAAGTGTTCAACATTAAAGTTGTAGATCTCGACGAGATCTACAACTTCTATGTTGAACCCTTTTTCTAAAAATGTCATATAGTAGACCTATTTTCAAAAGGTGCGGAATTCGGGCGGAACTCACATAATTCTGCTCGGGTTCTGCGCCTTTTGAAAATAGACCTATTATATGACATTTTTATAAAAAGTGTTCAACATTAAAGTTGTAGATCTCGACGAGATCTACAACTTTTATGTTGAACACTTTTCGTAAAAATGACTTTTAAAAACCTATTTTTTTGGGCTGTCATTAGCCATTGGGCTGCCAATAACGATTTACTTGGCTGCCATTATAATTGGGCTGTCAATATCGATATACGGGCTGCCAATATAAACGCCCTAAATTTTTTGTCACTAAATATTTATTTATATTTTAATTTAATAATATGTAGGCATATATTTCTGAGCAAAGATTTCTAAATTGCATATTTTAATCAATTATAAAGCTACTTAATGTTAGATTACATGGTTATATAACTATTTGTAAAGATTAGGAGGTACATTATGAACTATAATGTTAGATTACATGGTTGTGAATATGGGGGTTAAACTGTCATCCCTTAAGGCTCACCTAAGAAATTTCATTCACTTTCATGTTCAAATGAATTAAGTATATTAGGTGGTTATTAACTAATGACGGTTTAACCCATACGTTTACGACCGCCACCTCTATGCCAAACGAAACCTAAGAGGTTATTGACTACTATGGTAAAAAAACGTTATACATCTAGTTCTAACGAGTATTGGGCGTTGTTTATTGACAATGAATTTATAATGAGGGTTATCAATAATTTACTCAAAAAAATTCTTAGGTGTCTGTACCTTTGCTGAACTTATGATTTTCAAAATGTTCTTTTAATTTTAAACTATTATTATTCAAATAAAGAGGCATAGACATGCAATAAATGTTCATTATTAAATGTTAAAAGAGATTCATATAACTAAAAGTTGTACTATTTCAATATGTTGATGAGGTTAAAATCATTGATACTATATTATAAAAGTCTATGGTTACTGGGCCAGCTAATATTTCCCTAAACTCCTTAAAAAAGAACCCAGAATTAAAAAAAAAACTAAATATTAAACCCACAATAATCTTACATCTACAAGCTGTGTGAGCGAACCTTGATTGGTGAGAAAAATTTAATTATTCGCTAAGTGCATACCCGTGCAGGATAAAGAGGAGCCGTTCATCTGCAATTTTCCGATTTTTGATGCATTGTAGGATATTCTTGAAAGGTGAGATATGAAATGAGACGGGTGAATTTGTAGCGCACGGTAAAGACTCTCCATTTCAAGTGAGAATGCATTAGTACGTATCCATTTCACGGTACAAATTTATTTGTGACTGATCCGACGAGTTCACTAATCTCACCCTTTTATATTTTTATTTATTCAAAAAATTCTACAACATTAGATCAAGTGAGAATGCATCTAGACCATAAAATGGACCGCCATTTGGGATCACAAATGGAAAGGATTGTGGAAATTATTGAAGTTGGAAGTGGGCAGTCAGAATAGTGCAGACCGCACAGACCGTCGAGACCGCGCAGCTTGCGCGGATAGGCTTAGTGAATAGCCTGGTCCTTGGCTATAGTTATTCTTGCGGTCTGACTTAGCTGTATCCATGGAGCAATAATCGCGAGGTTAGTTTCGTGCTAACCGCGGACTGCACGGTCTAGATTGGGAGACAGCGGAGACCAGCAGACCGCCGTTGGCACGGTTAGGGTTCAGGTCGCGTGGCTGTCAGAATTATTATATACTTAAGTCCACGTGACCTGAAGATGTTGTCTGCATAGCGGTGCGGACTGGTGAAGTTAATCGTGCACGGTCTGGTGTTGCCCGCAGTCTGCATGTTGGGCGGACTGGTGCTGCTAGCTAGCACGTCACTGGAGGTTACTCTATCCCTGAGGGCGGTAACAGTATTCGCCTGTCCGCCTATAAATAGGAGTGTTATCCTTGTCATAAATAACATGAACTGTAAAAACTATAGTTTGGGTTAAACTCGGCGGTTACGTTTTTCTAACCGCACGACAAGATGAAATGACCAGTTTATTGTTGTGTTTGCAGATTGTGCGGCTAGCACTTGGCAGTCAGGAAACTGGTTCTAAATGCAGTACGGATAGATGATAGTAGTCGACGGCAGTTAGCAGCAGGTCACGGTTCAACGAGTAGGTGGTCTTCTTCTTTGGCCGTTTCCCAGCTTGGATAAATCAGTTCTCCCTTGGCGGACTGAGTAGCAGCTCGAATAATTTGTTCGCCTTACTCAGCAGTTAGACGACCTAGGCGGTTAGGCAACTAGGAGTTGCGGATAGTGAGTAGCTTGGTTCCAGTTCTTCTGTTCGCGGAGACTTCTACGGTTAGGTGATCACGTGGTCAGGAGACTAGAAGTTGCGGACATAGTTGTTTTCCTTAGCAATCAATAAGCAGTTGTTCGCGCTGCCTTGACAGATAGCAAAGCGGATAGGTGGCTAGGCGATTACAGTGTGTTGTTCGCTAGTTTTGTAGTTGTTTATTTTTGTGATCTCCATCGGAAGCATTGCGAAATCATGTCTCACAATGTATGTCTCGAATTATAAAGAAGATTGATAATTCAATTTCAGCTCTTGTTCTTCTATCTATTACTGGTAGAGCTGCCACTTAAAACCGAAAACCGTAAACCGAATCGGAACCGAACCGGAACCGCAAAGAACCAGACCAAACCATTCACAAATTATTCGGGTTCCGTTTTGAATTTTTGAACCGTGAACAACATTGGTTCGGGTGTGGTTCGTACATTTTATTATCCAGACCGGAACCGGAACCGGAACCGCAACACACAAGTCTCAAGCGGTTTCAAGATTTTTAGACCCGATCCGAACTGGATCGAAGTCGAACCGAACCGCAACCCTTTTATTATTTTTATTATATTGTTATTATTTTATAATTTATCTATAATATTTATACTTACTATCACGAGGGAAGCTGATGCATTTTAAACCCAAACTGCAATCGCACTAAAGGGGGTTGATTTTGGACCGAACAAAATTTCACCGCATAAAAACCGTGTGATATGATTTGACATTGGTGCGGTTTGAAGTCAATTTTTGCAGTGTATTTTTTATTTTTGTACAGTTATATAATATATTTTCAATTTTACTTACATATTTTTTTGAAATATTTTATTTAAAAAATATAGAAGATATACAACTCCTATTTATTAGTAATAATGAAAGACAACTAATTATAGTCGGTTGTTACGGTTGAGCATGCCGACGAGACGTGCGCAAGCCAATTAGAAGTTGTGGCAAGTCTACACGCATAAGAAGACGATTGATACTATCCCGCAGATCGTGGAAAAAACCGTCGAGAAGTACGCAACATAATTATTTTTATTTTGATGTTGTTTTGATTTTTTCTATTTGCAGCCCGCTTTTATTTAATTATGTCAGGTTTGATTTTGGTTTTAGTTGGAACCGATTGGAACAGGACTGAACCGCATGGAACCGGACTGAACCGTTAGTGGCCGGTTTGATTGTGGTTCTTGTTGAACCTAAACTGGAACTGTTTACACGACAGTTCCAAAAATTAAGCTGGAACCGGAACCAGAACCGGAATCGGTCAAACCAAATAAGGTTTTGGTTCTAATTTGAAGAACTGTTACCTTAGTTGTTCGGTTAATGTTTTTAGTAGAACTAGAACCGAACCGGAACCGTGACAGGTCTAATTACTGGTTTATTTGGCTTAGTTGGTTGAGTGTTCCTGCGACCTTCCTGCTTTCACAATATTTTACATGGTATTAGAGGGATATAGGTTTTAGCAGTGATCAGCCACAGAGATTTGCTAAGTATCTTTGAAAGTTTAAGTGAATCAGGAATATAGAAATGGGAGGTGGTTACACAAGAGATCTTGGAATTGAGTTCTTAACGCAGACTAACTTCAAGAAATGGAAGTCATGCATGGAAGGTCGTTGGTGGAGATGATAGACACGGGGTGATTACTGCTGGAGGAAATAATTAAAAGGTGAGATCTTGGAGGAGAACAAATGCAAAGAATGGGTTCATTCTCAAGCGGGCGATATCACCTAAGCTCTTTGACTACATCATTGGATGTAGGTCGGCTGTAGAGATTTGGACGGCCCTGGATGGATTGTTCAACAAGAAGAATATAGCTCTGCTACAGATCTTAGAAAATGAGTTGGCGTGAGCAACTCAAGGGGACTTGTCAATATCATCTTTCTTTTTAAAGATGAAGAACATGTGTGCTGAGATTTCAGCATTGGACCTGGATGAGCCCATCTTAGAGGCAAAGCTGAAAAGACACATTATCCGTGACTTGCAAAAGGAGTATGTGTCCTTTATTACTTCTGTACAGGACTGGACCAATCAGCCATCTTTGCTAGAACTGGAGAATCTACTGGCTTCGTAGGAGAGCTTAGCAAGGCAGATGGCTGGATGTTCTATCTCAGGGGGAGATAGTGAGGTTTTCTACTCTGGGAAGAAGAAGAGATGAGATATAAATAAGAAGTCATCTATAAAAGATGGTCCTTCTACTTCATCACAGCTGGAGAGGAGCAAAGCTCTTAAGAAGGATGGAGGGAAAAAGTGAGTACCCAAGTACAATAGGTGCAACAAGACTGGTCACTTTAGAAAAGACTACAGAGTCAATCTTCAGACAGGTTACACTGCTGATAAAGGAGCAGAATCCAAGAAGGAAGAAGGCGGGTGGGGGAATTGCTTCAAGGTAGATATGACGGCAATGTCAGTTTGTGTCTTGGCCTCCATCAACTATCAAGAGGATTGGATCATGCACTTGGGATATGGTCATCACCTCACCGAAGATGAGTCAAAGTAAACTTCTCTATAGGCATATACAGTTAATGATGCTATCATTACTGCTGATAATACTATGCTTGTTGTCACAACCCGCATTTTCTCCGTATAAAATAATACGTTAGAGCTAGAGAAAACGCGTGTCGTGATGCCACGCCGTGCAGGGGACAACTGCAGACGTTCAGGCAACCCTGACCTAACACTTATCTTTATGAAAAGATTCAGAATTTGGTTTTTAAAACATTATTATATTAGGGCGAGCTGACCGTGTCCCACGGTCTGGTGGATCAACTAGTCCACGAATTTAAAAAAAGTATAGATTTTACAGCGGAAAAAACATTAGATTAATACATTTATTATCCTATATGAAAATAAAACTCAGCACAAGATGCAATGAATATGTGACTTCTAGATTTATATAAGTAGTGAAAACTGTTTTTTTATAACCCTTAAAATATTGATTTGATCTCTTGAAAAACAAGCTAAATAGTCATGTAAAAATGCAGTTTTATTTTATATTAAAATACCTAACATGCATCCTAACATAAAACATTCTCAGAGAGCAAGTACTAAACTAAAAGTAAGTAAAACAGCACAACTAGCAAGTAGTCTATCACAGAAAGTCTAAAACTATGGGCGTCAACAGCTGACACGAACCCATAGAAAATCTATCAAGTCTAACAAAAGTCTACCTCAACACCCTGAGGTGGAACTAAAAGCGGTGGCGGCAACCCGCAACACCTGCAACACTACCCTGTCAGCTAACTCTGCTCCTACCCTGGACCTGGGGTATTCAAAAGAAGAACACCTCAGAAAGCAAGCTACAAGCGGTGCAAGAGTAAAAAGAAAGCTAACAAACCTCGAAACGAGCGAGGTAAAACAAACAGCTGCAAAAGGAGTCAGAAATATGGTATAGGAAATCAAAACAGGAAATCTAACAAGTCAGGAAAACTAGGCTAGAACAGTCTGCTCAAACTATCACATCTACTATTAGAGTTCTACTTTATTCTTTTTCTTCGGTATTCTAGTTATTCAGTATTTTAAATTGAGACAAATCGGCTCATCGGGACAGAGTGTTGTGCCGGGGGAGTAGGTCCACTACGTGCATAAACCTAGCCTAAAGTCACTATGCCGAGGGAGAAACCCCAACGCACACAGTCCTACAGCTAAGGTAACATGCCAGGAATGAAAATCCACCACGCGCACAGACTTCGCCCTAAGGCACTGTGTCGTGGGAGAAACCCCAATGCGCACAGACCATTTCAAGCTTTCTTCATTTCATAAATTTGTGTCGTGGGAGAAACCTCACGCGCACAGACCATATCATAATTTCTTTAATTCATAACGTACTATTCAGTTTCTTTAGTTAAGGTTCGTGTATTAGTTCGAATTGAACGGACAATGCGACACGTCGACCGGAAAGGTACGACAATGATTCGTGCGACTAAACATCTTGCACAAATTATACTCGTCAAAACAACGAGACGATCGAAACGCCGCGACCACTACGACACGTCCGTAAACCAGTACGGCGCTTCCGTAAACAGTTACGTTCCCGACGAGATCGCTCGCAAAAATTAATTTATACGCGAGGCGACGCGCGCAACTTCTCTAGACGGCGAAACCTACGGTAAATCGTGACTTTCTAATGAATAATTTTACGCGAAATATTACGAATTATGAGCGAAATTAACGACCGAAGAAATTGACGAGGGAAACACCACTTGCCTTGGAATTTGGTCTCCAAACAACTCCCCAACGTAGATCCGCCCAAAAGAAGACACGAGGAGGCGAGATCTACGAAAAACGGACGAAATGACGTTAGGGCCGAAACAATCCATGGCGAAAAGGTCTACGAAACGGAAGAAACTTACCACGATCTCGAAGCTCTCGCCGAGAGCTTTCCAACGCCGCGATCGGATCGAGATTCCGTCCACCGAATCGGCGGTGGCTGCCGCCGGAAGATTCGCGAACGAAAGGTTTCCGCCCTCGTTTTTCTCTCGCACAGGAGGGGGGGGGGGCTGCTGGTTCGGGGAAGAAAGGGGCTTTTATATATATATATATATATATACTTAATAATATTATTATAATTATTACTAATAATGATAATTAGTATTTTATTATATACATATAACAAAAAGGGGAGGGGGGGGGGGGGGGGGCTGCTGGTTCGGCGGGAAAGGCAGGGGGGCTGATTCCCATTCTCACCGATTCCCTCTCCCCCTTTTTCTTTTTTTCTTTTTTTATATTCTTTATATATATATATAATAATAATATTTATATTAAAAGTAATTATTAATAATAATGATATAACATTATATCGTTACGGAGGGCCAAACGCGCGTCGAATCGAATGAAATTCGCACCGTAGGCGAATGACGACGCTACGAATCCAACGGCGAAGTCGAAATCAAATTCTGACGCACCGTTTTCGAGATAAAAATTTCTAAAGTTAACGGCGTACGCGAAAACATACAAAACTTCAATCGCGCGCCGAGGCTCCAAAAATGCTCGGAACGCGACGAAATTCGACGAGCAAGTCTAAAATTATCCAGTCTAATTTCCTAACGTAAAATTTTCCACTTCCGGCGCAAATCCCAAAATTTGGCCGGTCAAACCTAACGGACTCAAGACGCGCTAACAGCGACGCGCCGTCACCTCGCGGAAACGTAACGCCCTTACGTCAAAATGACGTCACCGACATGATAAAATAATTTACGAAAACCTGGGGCGTTACAGTCACCCCTCCAAAAAGGAAGTTTCGCCCCGAAACTTGAGACGTGAAACGAAAACAAAAAGAACAGAGGAAGAGACAAGCTAGAAAAGGAATTCTCAAACAGACTACTAACCTGGAAATTCTAGGCGAAAAGCTGAGGATGAGATTCTCTCATCGAGATTCCAATTCCCAAGTCGCACTTCTAGCATCCTGATTGCGCCAGAGAACCTTGACCATTGGGATTGTCTTCCTTCTCAGCACCCGATCTTGCGATTCCAGAATCCGAACAGGTTCTTCGACATAAGAAAGATTGGGCTGCAACTGAGGCACGGAGTCAAGAATTTGACGATCGCTACGAATACACTTTCGCAACTGGCTCACGTGAAACACGTCGTGAACACCAGGGAAAGAAACAGGCAACTCCAGTCTATAGGCAGAAACTCCGATGCGCTCCAGAATTAGAAAAGGTCCCACATATCTGGGATCCAGCTTATGGTTCCTTCCAAATCTCTTAACACCTGGCATCGGAGAGACCTTCAGAAACACCATGTCCCCAACTGCAAACTCCAGATCAACTCTGTTGAAGTTAGAGACCGGGCGGTCTGGCGGTCTGTCTTGGCGGGTTAGAGACCGCGCGGTCTGGCGGTTTCCCTTCAGCGGTTTGATTGCTGTGTTGTTGCTGTCTGGTTGCCGAGCTCTCAGGCGGCCTCCCCTTGCGGTCTCTCTCTGGTGGTAGCCGTGCGGTTAGCCCTTCTGTCTAACCGCGCGGCTTGTGCGGTTTGTTCTGTACAGTCCGCTTAGTCCTGTAAATTTTTAGTCCCACATCTCTTATTTGTATTCTCTCATCTCTCCTTCATTCTATATAAGGGAGGGCATACCTTTGTAATAGACACCTTTTTCTGATAATAAAGGTTCAGTTATACTCTTTCCGGTTTGTTTTAGTTCGTTTCTAACATGGTATCAGAGCATTCGATCTTTGACTCCTGATTCTGTGCGTTCTCCTGTCCGCGTGACCTGCCTCTTCTTCTCGCGGCCTGTCTCCCGCGGCTTGTTTCTTCCGCCTGTTTGCTTGCGTCCTGTTCGCGCGGCCTATTTCTGTTGCATGCTTCTTTCTTGCGACCTGTTCTAGTCGCTGCTTCCTCCTTCTCTTCTCTAGTCGCCGCGACCTGTCTCCGCGGCCTCTTTTGCCTTGTTCGCCTTTTGCCTCCTGTTATCCTCCACTTCTGTTCGCGCGGTCTGTCTGCTAGCCGCCCGACTTCTCTCCCTCTGTTTGGTTCTGCGGCTTGGTCGTGGCTTTTCTGGCCGCTGGTGTCTGATATCGTGACCGCTGCAGATCTTCTTCTTCCTATCCGCGTGGATAGTTTTCTAACCGCGTGGCTTCCTGTTGTTTGCGCGGCAGATCTCTTTCTCCTAACCGCTGCGATTTCTCTCTGTTCGCGCGAGTTCTTCCTTGTTTAGGCGGCCTCTCTGCCCTTCTTCCTTCGCCGCTCTCTCTCTTGTCCCCGCGACCTGTCTCTAAGTCGCAGCGGCTTGTTCTCCTCTGTGCGGCTCCTCCTTTAGCCGCTCCCGCTTGTTAGTCGCCGCGACCTCCTGTTGAGTCGCGCGGCTTGTGCTTCCCTCTTCGTCCCCTTTTGCCTTGCTCTGCATCTTGGTCGTGGCCCTTCTTGCCGCTGGTGTGCTATCACCGTGACCGCTGCAGTTCTTTTGTTCCTCCCTTCATGGCTTCCATATACTCCTCAAAGCCGTTCGCCTCGGTGGTCACGTCTTCTGGTAGTGCCCATGTTGTTACTCAAGGAAAATGGTTGATCGACACCGGTGCTACTAATCATATGACCAGCAATCTCCAGTGTTTTTCTCTCCTAGAAACACATGGTCGGTTGCCCCCGGTTACTCTCGCTGACGGCTCTTCATCATCGGTTCATGGGACGGGGATAGTTCATGTCACTCCGTTTCTTCGCTTGGAGGATACTCTCTACGTGCCCAAGTTCCCGTGCAACTTATTATCTGTTACCTCTCTCTGCAAGCAATTACATTGTTCTGTTACTTTTACTTCTACTACTTGCTCTTTTTAGGATCTGGACTCCCAACGGACGATTGCTACTGGGACTGAGAGTGGCGGCCTATACTTCCTGGACAACATGTCCGCTTTCTCCACCTTCTCCTCCACCTCCACAGATCTTCTCCAATGGCATCTCCGCCTTGGTCATGCTCCTCCTCATCTTCTTCGTCAACTTCTGCCCCACCTTCCTCCCCAAAGTCCTCCGCTCAACTGTGAAGCCTGTCAGCTTGGCAAGCATCACCGCTCCTCCTTCCCTCCAAAGCACGTTCGTGGATCCACCCGTCCGTTTGATCTCATCCACTCCGATATTTGGGGTCCTTCTCCTACTCTTACGGTTGGTCGGGGTAGTTCATATTTTGTCACATTCATTGATGATTTCTCTCGCTGTACGTGGGTGTATCGCTCCGAATTATTCTCTGTATGGACGTCATTCTATCTCATGATCAAAACTCAGTTTGATGTTTCTATTAAAGTTCTTCGATCTGATAATGCCCAAGAATATATCAGTCATGACTTTTCTGCCTTCTGCATGCAAAATGAGATTATTCATCAAACGAGTTGTGTCTATATCTCACAACAAAATGGTGTGGCAGAACGCAAAAACCGTCACCTTCTGGATGTCGCTCGCTCCTTGATGACCCAGATGCATGTTCCTCGCTCCTATTGGGGCTATGCTGTTCTCCTTGCCTGTTACCTCATCAATCGCCTTCCCTCCACCGTTCTCCACGGAAAAACCCCTTTCTCCATTTTGTATCCGGGCAAGGAGCGGTTTCCTCTCCCTCTCCAAATATTTGGATGCATTGCCTTTGTGCATGCCCCTTCTGCCACCCGTGATAAGCTATCTCCTCGCTCCACCAAATGTATCTTTCTGGGGTACTCCACCACTCAGAAAGGTTATTGTTGCTTTGATCCCATCCTTCGTAAGTTGTTCGTTTATGCTGACGTCACATTCTTTGAGAATACCTCCTACTTCTCGGATGACTCCCCTCCTCTTCTCCCAGCCTCTGATTCTCCTACTGTTCCCTTTGTTCTCTCGTCTCCCACTACGATACTCACCCCTACTCTGCCCCCGTCTACTCCTCTTCTTCCACCTCTCTCTCCCTCTTCTCCACTCCCATCTCCCGCATCTCCGCCGCCGTCGCTCTCTACTCCCGGGCCAGCTCTCTCTGCCACGGATGCTCCGGATGCCGAGGAACCTGCTGACCTGGATCTTCCTATAGCTCTTCGCAAAGGGGTGCGGACGTGTACCCTACACCCTCTTACTGCTGTTGTTTCATATGATCGTCTCACCCCTTCTTGCAGGGCCTTTGCTCTAGCTATCTCCGCCACTGCCACGCCCCGCTCCTACTAGGGGGCCCTTGCTATTCCTCACTGGAAGAAGGTCATGGATGAGGAAATGGCCACCCTAACGGAGCGGGGTACCTGGACTCTTGTTCCTCCTCCCTTCGGTACTGATGTTGTCGGCTGTCGCTGGGTCTTTGTGGTGAAATTTGCCCCGAATGGCACTGTGGACCGTTATAAAGCTCGCCTTGTTGCTAAGGGCTTTACTCAGACCTATGAGGTTGATTACTTTAACACCTTCTCTCCCGTGGCTCGTCTCAGCACTATACGGGTTCTTCTCTCTGTGGCGGTCAATAAAGATTGGTCGATTTCCCAGCTGGATGTAAAGAATGCCTTCCTTTATGGTGATCTTCAGGAGGCCGTCTACATGGAGCAACCTCCTGGGTATGTTGCTCAGGGGGAGACACGAGTATGCCGGCTGAAGAAGGTAATTTATGGCCTCAAGCAGAGCCCTCGAGCTTGGTTTGACAAGTTCAGCGGCATCGTGGCGGCCGTTGGTTTTGTGCGCAGCTCTGCCGATCACTCTCTATTTACTCGCAAAACCTCCTCGGGACTGGTGGTTCTTGCAGTGTATATTGATGATATTCTTCTCACTGACGATGACCAGGAAGGGGTAGCCTTGACAAAGTGGCATCTTCGTCAACATCTGGTCACGAAATATATGGGCTCTCCAAAGTACTTTTTGGGGATCGAAATCTCTCGGAAGCCCAATTCCTTAGTCCTCTCCCAGCGTAAGTATGCCCTTGATCTTTTAAAAGATGCAGGATTGACTGGGGCCAAACCTGCTCGATGTCTCATGGCTGTTGGAGAAGACAAAACCTGGACAGATGATTCGCCTCTTCTTTCAGATACTACGAGGTACAGACGTTTTATTGGTAAGCTCATATATCTCACAGTGACCAGACCCGACATTTCCTATACTGTTGGCAAGGTGAGTCAATTCATGCAAGCTCCCAGGGAGTGTCATCTGCAGTCCGTCTTACGGATCTTGGAGTACGTCAAAGCCGCACCTGGGAAAGGATTGCTTTTCCAGAAGAATGGTCATCTGAGGGTTGAAGCTTACTCAGATGCGAGTTACGCTGATGACAAAGGGGATCGCAAGTCTACCTCCGGTTTCTGCACCTTTGTTGGGGGTAATCTGGTAAGCTGGAAGAGCAAGAAGCAGTCTGTTGTTTCCAGATCCAGTGCTGAAGCAGAGTATCGGAGTATGGCATCGACCACTTGTGAGCTAAAATGGCTACGGGCTCTAATGCTGGATTTAGGAGAGGTCTACAACCATCCGCTACCTATGTTCTGTGATAACAAGGCTGTCATATACATCTCCAAAAATTCGGTCTTCCATGAAAGAACCAAGCACATTGAAGTCGACTGTCATTTCATTCGTGAAGAGATCTTAAAGAAACAAATTTGCACTCCCTTTGTCACTTCTGATAAAGAGCTGGCTGACATCTTCACCAAGCCAGTTTCCGCCTCGTTTCATCATATTTGTGACAAGCTGGGCATGATCGATATATATGCTCCAGCTTGAGGGGGAGTGTTGAAGTTAGAGATCGGGCGGTCTGGCGGTCTGTCTTGGCGGGTTAGAGACCGCGCGGTCTGGCGGTTTCCCTTCAGGGGTTTGATTGTTGTGCTGTTGCTGTCTGGTTGCCGAGCTCTCAGGCGTCCTCCCCTTGCGGTCTCTCTCTCTCTGGTGGTAGCTGTGCGGTTAGCCCTTCTGTCTAACCGCGCGGCTTGTGCGGTTTGTTCTGTACAGTCCGCTTAGTCCTGTAAATTTTTAGTCCCACATCTCTTATTTGTATTCTCTCATCTCTCCTCCATTCTATATAAGGGAGGGCATACCTTTGTAATAGACACCATTTTCTGATAATAAAGTTTCATTTATACTCTTTCCGGTTTGTTTTAGTTCGTTTCTAACAAACTCTACGCTGATTTGCATACTTTTCATATCGCTCTTGAGCCAACTTCAGCTTTTCACGCATATGCGTCACTGAAATGCTCATTTCCTCTAAAGCTTCCGGACCCATCAAAGGCTTCTCACCAACCTCTGCCCAGAAGAGGGGAGTTCTACAACACCTACCATATAAGGCTTCAAAGGGTGCCATCTGCAAACTCTCCTGATAGCTGTTATTGTACGCGAATTCCATCAGTCCGAGGCGTTTATCCCAAGGCCCACAGTGGTCCAGGATATATCATCTTATCATGTCTTCCAAAATTTGATTCACTCTTTCTGTCTGACCATTTATCTGAGGATGATAGGCCGTAGAATATCTAAGGTCAGTACCTAGAGCTCCTTGCAAGCTCTGCCAGAAACGAGACATGAATCGGGAATCTCTATCTGACACGATACTCATAGGCACACCATGCAGTCTGATAACTTCGTCCAAGTAAAGCTCTGCTATCTTTTCCATAGAATAATCAATCTTGAAAGGCACAAAGTGGGCACACTTGGTCAGTCTATCGACAATGACCCATACTGCATCATGCCCTCGAGGCGATCCAGGCAAACCGATTATAAAAATTTATGGATATACTTTCCTATTTCCAACTCGGTATATCTAAAGGCGTTAACTTACCACCTGGCCTTCTATGATCAGCTTTTACACGCTGGTAGGTATAACATTCAGATACAAATCTTGCGATGTCATTCTTCATACCTGACCACCAAACAATCTGCTTCAAATCTTTGAACATTTTCGTGGAACCAGGATGATAAGCAACACTTGATCCATGCGCTTCACTGCATATCATTACCCGAATGTTCTCAACAGTGGGAATACAATATCTGTCGCGGTACTTTAGGGTACCCACGTCATCAATTGAAAAGTCAGGTAATTCCCCTTTCTCAGTCTTACTGTGGAGGTGCTGCAAATCAGGGTCATCTTTCTGATGCAGCCTAGTGAGAGTGATCCACGAAGGCTCTTCCACTTCTAAGCTACTCAGGCGAAACACCGTTCCCCACAGTTATATCCATAAGCAAAAACTCTTCTGCAAGCGATTGCACCGAGAGATTAAAGATATGTGCGGGCTTTCGGCTTAAGGCGTCCGCGTTAGCCTTGCCGGGATGATAAAGGATATCGACTTCGTAGTCCGCAACATATTCTAACCACCTACGCTGGCGCAGATTCAACTCCTTCTGAGTGAATACATACTTCAAACTTTTGTGGTCTGTGTAGATTTTACACGAAACTTCATACAAGAGATGTCTCCACAACTTTAACGCATAAACGACGGCCGTAAATTCCAAGTCGGGCGTAGGATAATTTCTTTCATGAATCTTCAATTGTCTCGATCCATACGCAATCACTTTGCCGTCCTGCATCAACACACAACCGAGTCCAACTCGCGAGGCGTCCACATAAACAGCATACTCCACTCCTTCTCTAGGCAAAGTCAAAACTGGAGCAGAACACAATCTTCTCTTGAGTTCCTGAAAAGCTTCTTCACAGGCTTCACTCCAAACAAACGCTGCGTTCTTCTGCGTGAGTCTAGTCAACGACGAAGAAAGCACAGAGAATCCTTCCACAAATCTTCTGTAATAACCTGCCAACCCTAAGAAGCTCTTTATCTCCTTAGGCTTCGTAGGCCTCTTCCATTCCAAGACTGCAGCTATCTTTGAGGGATCCACTGAGATACCGTCCTTGCTTATAATGTGTCCTAGGAATGACACTTGAGACAACCAGAACTCACACTTGCTAAGCTTCGCATACAGTTTGTGCTCTCTCAGAGTAGCCAAGACCAGTCGCAAGTGCAAGGCGTGCTCTTTAGCATTTCTAGAATATACGAGGACATCATCAATGAATACCACCACGAACTTATCCAGAAAATCTTTGAATACTCTGTTCATCATGTCCATAAAAGCTTACGGTGTATTTGTTAATCCAAATGACATCACCAGAAATTCAAAGTGACCATATCGGGAACGAAAAGCGGTTCGCGGCACGTCTGACTCACGGATTCTCAACTGATGGTAGCCCGAACGAAGGTCAATCTTTGAGAATACGGAACTACCCCGAAGCTGATCAAACAAGTCGTCTATCCTTGGCAATGGATATCTGTTTTTGATGGTCACCTTGTTTAGCTCTCTATAATCTATACACAGCCTCAATGTTCCATCCTTTTTCTTCACGAAGAGGACTGGTGCACCCCAGGGGGAAGAACTGGGTCTAATAAAACCACACTGAAGCAGTTCATCTAACTGAGAACGCAGCTCCTCTAACTCACGCGGAGCCATGCGGTACGGTGCTTTCGCGATAGGGCGAGTGCCTGGCTCAAGATCTATAACAAACTCTACCTCTCGCTCAGGTGGAATCCCTGGAAGACTAACTGGAAAGACATCTGGAAACTCGCACACCACAGAAACGTCCTCAACCCGAGGCACAACAGGTGCAATTTCCAAAACAGAAACAGAGACAAGAAAAGAATCACAGCCCGACTCTAGAAACTTACGAGCACGCACCGTAGAAATGATTGGAGATTCTTGACGTGATATACCATACACACTCATGGGCTGGCCTTTGTCATCTTTGAAATCCAAGCGCTTTTGCTTGCACTGAATGACGACATCATAGCTGGACAGCCAATCTATGCCTAAAATCACGTCAAAGTCTTCCAAGTCTAACAACTTCAAATCCGAAAAGCTAGAAAACCACCTAGGAAGATAGGGCATTTTTGGATACCCTGACTTGACATCACCAACTCTCCTGAAGGGAATTTGACATTCAGAGAAGTGTCAAGCTGGTCGAGATCCCATCGATGTCGGTCTATAGAACTCCTCGCTACAAAGGAGTGAGTAGCACCCGAATCGAACAGAACGCGCGCCCACTTATCCTTCACCTTAAATTCACCATAGATCACTTGAGCCGATGATTGAGCTTCTTCCTTTGTCAGCACATTTAACTTTCCTTTTCCCTTGTCCATGAGTATAGGGGGCGGCGGTAGAGTCTGCAACGGAACTGCATGCAATGCAGGTTGGACTTGCGGGCAATTAGCCTTAATGTGCCCTTTCTGGCCACAGAGAAAACAAGCTCCAGCCTTCTTATGACAATGAGCCACATCGTGCCCGCTCCTCTGGCAGTAGGTACAGACAAGGGTTCCTTTCGGTGCATCTTGAATCGCGTGAACCTGAGACTGCTTATGCGCATCCCGTCTCTTAAAGCACCTTTCCATGGGGTGTCTAGGCTTGCCACAGAAGCTGCATACTTCTTTTCGATCTTTCTTCACCACAGGGCCAGACGCCCTTGCACCACCACTGTCATCAGACTTTCTCTTATCTTTTCTTGCCATCATTCCTCGATTCTTTGCATTTTCTATCGGCTCAACCTTCAAGGCAGCTTCCAGCACTTCTGCGAAGGTCTCTGATCTGTACGCACTTGTTAATTGCTGGATGTCAAACCTCAGACCACCTAAGAAGCGTTTTACTCTGCTTTCTTCAGACGCTACTAGCTCAGGGGCAAAACGACTGAGCTTACTGAATTCGATCTCGTACTCGCTGACAGTAAGTTGTCTCTGCTTAAGATACAAGAAATTATTCATCAGACGGTCTTGCTCGACCAACGGAAGAAACTTCTTTTGCAACATACTCTTAAACGAATCCAACGTACATCCTTCTATAAGGTTCTCCTTCTCTTTGATCCACCAACTCTTCGCAAGTCCTTTGAGTTGATAAGCCCCGATCATTACCTTCTGATCGGCGGAGATGCCAGAATAAGAGAACATCTCTTTGATTGCTATGACCCAATTATCTAACGCCATGAAGTCTGCCCTACCATCATAGGTAGGGGGTCCCAAACGCTGGAAGTGAGAAATGAAATTCATCGCTGGAGGCAGTACAACTGGGGGTACTAACGCAGAAGGAGTAGGAACAGCTTGTTCTACGACAGGGTCCTGCGTTATAGGCTGCTGCCTAGCAGCGACAGCTAATAACGACTGAATCTGTGACTGCATGTCCAACATCTGTCTTGTCAAGGCCTCATTACTTTGACGCAATCCTTCGATCACTGCTTCACTCTGAGCACCAGAAGACTCGCCCTCAGACTGGGGAGTCGATCTCGTCGCAATACACTTTGGCGGCATTTTTATAGAACAAACATACTACAATTAATACCTAGTTTAAGACACCTAAGCTAGAAACTCAGATATCCTAACTTAGATCAGATCGGAATAGACAGATACTTGCTCTAGCTGTTACCTTGCTCTGGAAATCAATAAATGATGTTATGCTCTCACTGATACTTGTGATAATGATATGAATGCATAAATGATCAATTTTTTTTTTAAAAAAAAATCATGTGTGTACATATGTCATCATGTAGATCTTTAACTTGGCAGGTGTGCTTATGCAATGATATGTTATGTATGAAGTGCTATGCATTCTAAAAAGGCCCTAGTGCATGTTATGAGCGGCGTACACATACAATATTATGCATCTCATACTACATAATATTGTATGCAACGAAAAAGTAAAACGTGCTAATGGGCATCCATGTAATGGTGGTTATGCATCCCATACTACATAACCGTTACATGTTGCCACCTATGGTGGATCCATATACAAACACATATTATGCATCCCATACTACATAATATGCCTCGTATATTTCTTATTATGCTATGAGTGTAGTGTTCATGCTTCCATCAAGATCTACGGATGACATATCGGTGTGTGTATGCAATGAAAAGAAACTCAACGCTGGAGGTTTTGCTTAAGGGAAAGTTGTTCGACTGTCTTGTCAAACCAACCACCCCTCTTGCAAAACCTCCCTATGATACCAACTATCACAATCCGCATTTTCTCCGTATAAAATAATACGTCAGAGCCAGAGAAAACGCGTGTCGTGATGCCACACCGTGCAGGGGACAACTGCAGACGTTCAGGCAACCCTGACCTAACACTTATCTTTATGAAAAGATTCAGAATTTGGTTTTTAAAACATTATTATATTAGGGCGAGCTGACCGTGTCCCACGGCCTAGTGGATCAACTAGTCCACGAATTTAAAAAAAGTATAGATTTTACAGCGGAAAAAAACATTAGATTAATACATTTATTATCCTATATGAAAATAGAACTCAGCACAAGATGCAATGAATATGTGACTTCTAGATTTATATAAGTAGTGAAAACTGTTTTTTTTATAACCCTTAAAATATTGATTTGATCTCTTGAAAAGCAAGCTAAAGAGTCATGTAAAAATGCAGTTTTATTTTATATTAAAATACCTAACATGCATCCTAACATAAAACATTCGCAGAGAGCAAGTACTAAGCTAAAAGTAAGTAAAACAGCACAACTAGCAAGTAGTCTATCACAGAAAGTCTAAAACTATGGGCGTCAATAGCTGACACGAACCCATAGAAAATCTATCAAGTCTAACAAAAGTCTACCTCAACACCCTGAGGTGGAACTAAAAGCGGTGGCGGCAACCCGCAACACCTGCAACACTACCCTGTCAGCTAACTCTGCTCCTGCCCTAGACCTGGGGTATTCAAAAGAAGAACACCTCAGAAAGCAAGCTACAAGCGGTGCAAGAGTAAAAAGAAAGCTAACAAACCTCGAAACGAGCGAGGTAAAACAAACAGCTGCAAAAGGAGTCAGAAACATGGTATAGGAAATCAAAACAGGAAATCTAACAAGTCAGGAAAATAGGCTAGAACAGCCTGCTCAAACTATCACATCTACTATCAGAGTTCTACTTTATTCTTTTTCTTTGGTATTCTAGTTATTCAGTATTTTAAATTGAGACAAATCGGCTCATCGGGACAGAGTGTTGTGCCGGGAGAGTAGGTCCACTACGTGCATAAACCCAGCCTAAAGGCACTATGCCGAGGGAGAAACCCCAACGCACACAGTCCTATAGCTAAGGTAACATGCCGGGGATGAAAATCCACCACGCGCACAGACTTCGCCCTAAGGCACTGTGCCGTGGGAGAAACCCCAACGCGCACAGACCATTTCAAGCTTTCTTCATTTCATAAATTTGTGTCGTGGGAGAAACCCCACGCGCACAGACCATATCATAATTTCTTTAATTCATAACGTACTATTCAGTTTCTTTAGTTAAGGTTCGTGTATTAGTTCGAATTGAACGGACAATGCGACACGTCGACCGGAACGGTACGACAATGATTCGTGCGACTAAATATTTTGCACAAATTATACTCGTCAAAACAACGAGACGATCGAAACGTCGCGACCACTACGACACGTCCGTAAACCAGTACGGCGCTTCCGTAAACCGTTACGTTCCCGACAAGATCGCTCGCAAAAATTAATTTATACGCGAGGCGACACGCACAACTTCTCTAGACGGCGAAACCTACGGTAAATCGTGACTTTCTAACGAATAATTTTACGCGAAATATTACGAATTAGGAGCGAAATTAACGACCGAAGAAATTGACGAGGGAAACACCACTTGCCTTGGAATTTGGTCTCCAAACAACTCCCCAACGTAGATCCGCCCAAAAGAAGACACGAGGAGGCGAGATCTACGAAAAACGGACGAAATGAGGTTAGGGCCGAAACAATCCATGGAGAAAAGGTTGACGAAACGGAAGAAACTTACCACGATCTCGAAGCTCTCGCCGAGAGCTTTCCAACGCCGCGATCGGATCGAGATTCCGTCCACCGGATCGGCGGTGGCGGCCGCCGGAAGATTCGCGAACGAGAGGTTTCCGCCCTCGTTTTTCTCTCGCACAGGAGGGGGGCTGCTGGTTCGGGGGAAGAAAGGGGCTTATATATATATATATACTTAATAATAATATTAATAATATTATTATTATAATTATTACTAATAATGATAATTAGTATTTTATTATATACATATAACAAAGGGGGGGGGGGCTGCTGGTTCGGCGGGAAAGGCAGGGGGGGCTGATTTGGTGAGATGTGTAAACCATTCTCACTGATTCCCTCTCCCCCTTTTTCCTTTTTTCTTTTTTTATATTCTTTATATATATATATAATAATAATATTTATATTAAAAGTAATTATTAATAATAATGATATAACATTATATTGTTACGGAGGGCCAAACGCGCGCCGAATCGAACGAAATTCGCACCGTAGGCGAATGACGACGCTACGAATCCAACGGCGAAGTCGAAATCGAATTCCGACGCACCAATTTCGAGATAAAAATTTCTAAAGTTAATGGCGTACGCGAAAACATACAAAACTTCAATCGCGCGCTGAGGCTCCAAAAATGCTCGGAACGCGACGAAATTCGACGAGCAAGTCTAAAATTATCCAGTCTAATTTCCTAACGTAAAATTTTCCACTTCCGGCGCAAATCCCAAAATTTGGCCGGTCAAACCTAACGGACTCAAGACGCGCTAACAGCGACGCGCCGTCACCTCGCGGAAACGTAACGCCCTTACGTCAAAATGACGTCACCGACATGAAAAAATAATTTACGAAAACCTGGGGCGTTACACTTGTAGTCGAGAAGGAGGGAATGATTTCCTTAGGCAATGATAAGGGAGCACTCACTTTAACGAGTGTTTATCATATGTCAGGGATGATGAAGAACTGTTCTCGTTGACCAACAATGTGGATGTTGGCTATCATGTTCTATTCGGTCCGACAGAAGTGAAGTTTTTCTGGAACGTGTTAGTGGTGAAGGCTAACGTGACTCATGTCGAAAGATGGGTGAAGGAATTGTTTGTTTTATCGACAAGTTCTTATGTTGAAAATATGAGGGCTATGACATCGCGGTTATCTGGCACGAAAGACAGAGAATTGTTGGGATGGACAAGCTAAAGGTTATGGCGGCAAGAGGTTTGGTAAAAGACTTTCCTATATAGTCTTTCGTCTCGAGGAGACGGTCATGTTTGTGCATGATGTCAGTATGTAAAGGCTCATCACCTTCGATTTGACATGTCCTTATCAAGGTGCAAGACACCATTGGAGGGCATCCATGGTGATCTGATGAGTCCGACCATCACCCCCAGTCATGGAGATAGTAGATACATGATGGTCTTGGTTGGTAATTTCACAAGATATATTTGGGTATATTTCATGAAGGTGAATTCAGAGGTTTTCTAAAAGTTTATTAAGTTCAAGGAGCTCATGGAAGGCTGATTGAACCTACGAATACAGAGGTTGAGAACAGAGAATGAAGGGAAGTTCACTTTAGATGAGTTCCTCAACTTCTGCAGAAAGTATGGAATCTTGAGAGAGCTTTTTTATGCGCACACTCCACAACAAAATGGTGTTGTAGAGAGAAAGATCTGCCATTTGGAGGAGACCTGCAAGTACTGGCTTCACTCCAAAGGAATTTCCAAAACTTTTGGGGTGGAGGGAATGGTTTGCGGAGCTTATATCATCAACCAGATGCCTTTAAGCCCCAACAACATGAAGTCTACGCATGAGCTCATGTTTAAGGAGAAGCCTAGCGTGGCACACCTTCGAGTGTTTGGATCCACCGACTATGTGCATGTTCCAGACGCTTTTAGAACTAAGCTGGATGCAAAGGCAATGACACTTGTCTTCATTGGCTACGCATGATGGAACTGCATGGACCCTGAGACTAATAAATTTGTCGTCTCAAGGTATGTGGTATTTGATGAGCTAACGTCATACTAGGGTAATTCCTTTGTAGAACAACAGGAGAGCAGGGTCGATGGAAGGCAAGAAGAAGTTGTTGGTGATCTTCTAGTGGAGTTATCTGTGACTCTGGGAGCTCCAATTTCATCAAGTTCTAGGGCAGGTGCTTCTGGTTCTTTAAATAGGGGGAGCAATGCTCCTAATATGCCCGGGAAAAGAGCTGATGTAAAAGAAACAACTGGTGTGGTATATCATGGTCAGGCCTTACAAAGGTTGAAGAGGACCATTATTCCACCAGTTCGGCACAAGGACGAAAATATGGTGAGTTTTGTCCCATTTTTCTTTGCAGGCACTCTGGACGAATGGGAGTCATCATGCTTTGAGAACGTCGCTAGGATTAAGGAGTGAGAAGATGTCATGAATGAAGAGATGACCGCCCTTAGGTAGAATAAGACTTGGGATCTTGAGCCCAAGGTCGATGACATGACTCTTGTTATCTACAAGTGGGTTTATAAGCTCAAGACAAAAGCTGACAAAAGTATCGAGCGGTATAAGACTCGCCTTGTAGCTTAGGGGTTCTCTTAGTAGTACAGATAAGACTACAAGAAGACATTTAGTATTGTGGCTAAAATGACTTCAGTACGGGTGGTGATTACATTGGCGTCTTGCCGAGCATGGAAGATTTGGCAGGTTGATGTAAAGAACGCGTTTATTTACAAAGAGATTGACAAGGATATCTTCATAGTTCAGCCACCTGGTGATGTGTCTGAAGATCATCCAGTACACATCTATAAACTTAAGAAGACCCTCTATGGCCTGAAACACATGCCTCGGGTGTGGTATGGAAAGATCGCAGAATAGCTCAAGTTCTGCTGATACTTTGCCTCCTATTCTGATTCAAGCATGTTTGCAAAAAATAAGAGGGAGCTTCAGGTCTTGATGCTGTTGTAAGTCGATGATATGATCGTCACGGGGAACTCAGAAGAGAAGGTAGCTAGGATAAGGGAAGAGCTAGTTATCCGGTTTGAGATGAAGAATCTTGGGGAGCTCCACTATTTCCTTGGTCTCAAAGTAGAGAGGAAAAGAGCAGTGTGCTCGTCACCCAGAAATGGTATGCGGAGCGGATCGTGAAGCGATCCAGCATGCTGGAGGAAAAGAGCAGTTCTGCTCCACTGAAAGTTGGTCTGAAATTTTGACGTGATGAGGGAAGGGTTCTTATGTTGTAGGCCGAGTAGGTCAGTATATGCAGGAGCCGCGAAAATCTCGTCTAGTGGCGGCAAAGAGTATCTTGAAATATGTGAAGTCCACCCTAGATATGAGTCTCTTTTATGAGAGGGACACAAGCCTGCACAGTTACATGGATGCTGATTATGGAGGAGATTTGATTGTGTTTCCGAAACTTTCTTTTTGGAGGGGTGACTGTAACTCTCCGATTTTCTGATGATTATTTTATTCTCATGGTGACGTCATGATGACGTATGAGCGTTACGTTAGCGTAAAGTTGACGGCGCGTCGCCGTTAGTGCGTTTTCGCGTTTGTTTGGTCAAGCCGACCAAATCATGGGATTCTTGTTGAAATTGAAAAATTTGTCGATACAAAATTAAATTGATTTATTTTGAAATTGTCCGTCAAATTACGTCGCGATACGAGCATTATTGGAGCCTCGGCGAATTTCCGAAGTTTTGTATATTTAACGTTCGTCGTAAACTTTAGAAACTAATATATCGAGAACGGCGCGTCAGATTTTGGTTTTGTCTTCGCCGTTGGGTTCGTAGCGTCGGTATTCGCCTATGGCGCGAATTTTGTAGGATTCGGCGCGCGTTTGGTCATTCGTAACGATATAATATTTATAATGTATTATCATTATTATATTAAAATACTATTCAAAAATGAAATTTACTATTCATCCCTAAAGTTTAATCAAGGGTAGATTTGCAAATTCCACTATTTATGAGGACAAAATTCCACTGTTCATGCTATTAATAAAAAAAATTGTCTTTATTATTCGAAAAAATACTGTTTATCCATTGCTTTCTCGTGAAATCATTCTGCCTCTCGTGAAATCATTCTGCCTTTTCGCAAAATCATTCTGTCTTCTCACAAAATCACTGTTCATTTCTCGAAAGAAAATACTGTTCATTATTCGAAAAACCCTTCCCTTTTCGCGAAATCCCCTGTTCTCTCGCGAAATCCTCTCTATGATTTCTAACTTTTTATTATTAGTCTTAATTATTATTAGTATTATTATATTATTATACGTGTGTGTGTGTGTGTGTGATATAAGAAGAAGCCTATTCATCTTCCCCCAAAAGATTGACCGAAATCAGAGCGGCGAGTGCGGCGACTTCTTCTTGTTCGTGAACTTCCGGCCGCGATTCCGGGAGCCTCGGTGGACGAAATCTTCAAAGCATAGATCCGGAAAGCTCTCGGCGAGAGCTACGCGCGTGTGGTACGTATTTCCCGTTTCAGGGACTTTTTTGCGCGAGGTTTTTCGGCTCTAACCGCCGTTTGACCGATTTTTTGTAGATTTCGCTTCGTCGTGCCTTCTTTTGGACTGATCTTCGACGTGGAGTATTTCAGAGGGCGATTCCGGGCAAAATCGAGGCAAGTGGCGATCTTCCTTTTCCTTCCCTTGCACCGTTTTGTTCGTGTTAGTTCTCTCGCACTACCATTATTCTTTAGGTAAATCCTTGAACCCACCGATCGTGCCAACCCGAAATTTTGTTAAGGAACCCCTTGAGTTCGTTGAGTCCAAACCTTATTCGTTGAACTAAACCTCGAGTTCGTCGAGTCTAACCTTCGATTCGTCGAACGAAACCTTGATTCGTCGAATGCATTCGACGAATTCCTGTGGACTTAGATCTTTCTTTTTCCGACGGTTCTACTTTATTTTCGTCGAATGTACCCGTTGAAGCCTAAGTCAAATTTTGTTGTGCGACCTCTGAAACTCTGTCAAATGCGTCAAGATTTTAGTAGGAGTCTGTTATTGACCGTATAACTTGGAAGTTATGATAAAACTCTTATAATATAATGAATATAAAATGTTTGCTGGCATGTGCGCTTTGGGGTAAATCCCTCGACGAAGTGCCTCGCTTGCTGGGCTATGCGCGTTGGGGTTTTTCCCTCGGCACAGTGCTTGCTTGTTGGGTCTGTGCGCGTTTTGGACCTTTTCCCTTGACACAGTTCCTTAGCTGTTTAATCTGTGCGCGTTGTGGACCTTTTACCCGGCACAGTGTCTTAGTTGTTGAGTCTGTGCGTGCTGTGGACCTTTCTCCCCGGCACAGTACATCTTATTGGTTATGGATCATACACCAAAGCTTGCCCGGTGTTTTTGATGTCCTTCTTGAGCTGACCAGTCTTGTTTAATTTGGTTAATGATGATATATATATAAGATGTTCTACTTTATGACACTTGGTACTATGTTTCTGTTCGGACTTTTGTAGTTTAGCTTTTACTGCATAACTAGACCTTTGTTTTGTTTCTGCTGTTTCGTACTGACTTTTATTGCTAGTTTGACTGTTGTTTCCAGCCTACTTGGAGGTTTGTCAGGTTCTGTTTACTTCTTTCTGCATCACTTATAACTTGCTTATGAGGTATTCTTCTTTTGAATGCCACAGGTTCAGAGCAGTAGCATGTTTAGCTGGTGGAGTTCGTGATTTCAAGACTGCGGCTAGTTGCTGTCATTTAGCTTTCACCTCAGTTTAGAGAGGTAGATGTTTGTTTGTTTCAGACTAGACTGTTTTTCTATGGGTTCGTGGCAGTTTGTTGACGCTCATAGTGTTAGTTCTCGTGTTAGACTACTTGCTTTTTGTACTGCTGTTACTTACTGTTAGTTTTTATTTGCTTTCTGGGAATGATTTATGTTACGATACATGTTATGTATTTTAAATATAAAATAAAACTGCATTTTAGCATAGTTCCATAACATGCTTTTAAACTGAAAAACTACTATTTTAAGCGCTACAAATCTACTTTCTACTTATATACAATTTAGAAGTCGCATATTCATTTCATAAATTGTTCAGTCTTCATCTTCATATAGGATAATAAATAATCAAACTTAGTATTTTCCGCTGCGTAAACCTATATTTTCCCACTTGTAGACTAGTTGATCCAACAGACTGAGGGACACGGTCAGTAAACCTAATAATGTAACTATGTTTTAAAACATAATTCATAAGTTTTTTTATAAAAAAAAATGAAAGGACAGGGTTGTCTGAACGTTTGCAGTTGTCCCCTGCACGGCGTGGCATCACGATCGCGTATTTTCTCTCACTCCAATAGTATTTTAATACTGAGAAAATGTTGGTTATGACAATCGTCTCCTCAAATTTCCAATTGTAACACCCTAAATTTGACAGCAAAACTTCTGGTCGTTAACGCCGGGCGATAGTGGGTATCGCCGGGGCAATAGCGATAGGTCTCAACACCTGAAAGCATTGAGGGAGCTCGACGCACTTGATGCCTCGTAGCGTTGAGTGAGCTACTAGCTTCGATAATGTCGGGCGATAGTGGGTATCGCCTGGGCGATAGCGGGAAAGCGTTGAGTGAGCGTAATGCACTCAACGCCACAAAGCGTTGAATGAGTTCAACACACTCAATGCCTGAAAGCGTTGAGTGAGCTATTGGCTTGATGTTGCGTGGTGATAGTGGATATCGCCAGGCGATAGTGCCACGTGACATGGACACGTGTCAGATGGCTGTTAAGCGGAAAAAAAGCGGTGGTTGACTAGAGTCAAGCGGCTGAAGTCGATGTCGCCAGACGACATCGATATCGCGCGGCGATAACGATTACTTTGACTTTTCAGCTGATTTTGCAGCCACTCGTTTCTCTTGATGTATTAAGCCTGTGGCTGGGATTGAGCCCGAAGTTACTTATGTAGAGGTGTGCTAGAATTAGAAGTCATTCTCTTCTCATATCTCTCTCTCTTCATTTCCTTTTGTGCTCTTAGAAGAAGGAGCTAAGGAAGAGTTGGGCTGATCTTTGTGAGTGTTGAAGGAGATTCGATAATCGGAGTCCAGATCTGAGGCTAGATCCGCGAAGAGGAGAGCGACGTGCTCCTTTCCATCCGCGTAGAAAAGCTTCGCTGTGACTAAGAAGAAAACGACAAGGGTAACGATTTTTTCCTTGGACAAGTGAAGTCCTCAATATGCATATGTGCATGGAACCATCACAAAAAGGTGAAGAAAAGGTGGTTTTCAATGGGTAGATCGGTATGATCCCCATTTAATACTGCATATAGATCCAGAAATATAGAGTACAGAATATGCATGCTGTGTGAAGCCCATCCGGACGGGTTGGTTTGGATTGGTGATATTTATTTTGCGTGCCGGAGAAGACTCCGAGTATAAAAGAGTAGTTGTACGGAGTCTGAGGGTTCTATCTATAAATGAGAGTGACAGGAAGTACTGGAGTTCAGCTCTAGGAAAAGGCCTATGAAAGATCACAGTTCTGGAAACTGTTGATATCGCCGGGCGACAGTGAATATCGCCAGGCGATAGCTTCCAGTAAGATAAAATCTTTTGAGGCCTGTCTCTAAGAGACCTGGGGCCAATGTATGCGAATCTAAGAGCTTTGAGAGCCCAATAATGGTGAGTACCAGCCTGAAATGGTACAAAGTCGTGTGGCTTGTGATTGAGTTGAGCCGTGGAGGCCAACTACTGTGCCATCAAGTTAAGTACGTCTGAACGACAGGGTCGTCAAGTTAAGTACCTCTGAATGGGCAGTCAGTCATTAAGTTAAGTACCCCTAAACGACATAGTCGTCAAGTTAAGTACCTCTGAACGACAAAGTTACCGTTAAGTCATGGACCTCTGAACGGTTGTGGTACATGGGAAGTCCGGTACACCGAAAATATGTCCTTAGTATACGGGGCGTGAGGCCGTTGAGCCAACGTCTGTGGTGAATGGTGTTTGAACGCACTTTGTTATCGCTATATATATATATATATATATATATATATATATATATATATATATATATATATATATATATATATATATATATACTATATTAAAAAGAAGTATGATGACAAGGTAAATAAGACATTCATGACAAGATAAATAAGACATTGGATAAATCTCCACCGTTGGATTAAGATAATCAGGTTTGCGAATATATTAATTTTAAATATTTTAAAATAATAATATTAATAAAATATGCATTTAATTAAAAAAATAATTAACAAAAATTATATATATAATATTTTAAATTTAAAATAATTTAAAAAATACATGATTAAAAAACATCGGGGGCGGGCGAAGGCCGCCGCCATTGGTCGGATACTGTCGCGCGGGGAACGAGGGTCGGAGGCCCGTGCCTGTCACTCGTATATATATATATATATATATATATATATATATATATATATATATATATATATATATATATATATATATATATATATATATATATTATATTTATATATATATATATATATATATATATATATATATATATATATATATATATATATATATGCTGCTGTTTGTAGGTAAGGAGAATCGTTGCCCCGAGTAAGGGGTGAGATTGTTATAAATGGGTCGGCAATTGCTGGTCGTTAACTTGTTTGCCACATTTTTGTGGGCTGTGCTTTGCAGGTGCTGGAGAGCCAAGTGCAAAGTAGCGGGCTGAAACCCTTGTGTTGCGATTGGCTGGCCCTCGAAGGCCCAAAGACGAACTTTGATTGTTTTCATGTGTGGCCGGCCTGCGTGTCGATGTTTGTAAACAACACTTGTGAAGAATAACTGTAAGGCCTTAAGTTCATAACATTTTGTGTATTTGTAATCGACATTCCTGTTATATATATAAATGGTTTATATATATAGTGGACATTCAATTGATTTGAGTTCAGACAACTTTAAAGCTTTCGCTAGAATGCTCTGAGTTAGGATGCGAGTAGTCTTTTGATATTAACATGTAATCCTGCTGCCTGTTTGTGGAATATGGTGTGGGGCCCCGGCCGGACCCTCTATTATATTTCATGTGACGGACGAAGGTGTTACACCAATGATGGCTCAGAACACTCTAGGTATGAATCCTCATCTTCTAAAATATTTCATTAATTAGCTGACATTTATGAGTCATGCAATGTTGCGCTCATGTGCAAAAAACCTTCCACCTTCTCTAAAGCGGCAACACAAAACCCATGGATCGATGTCATGGATGCTGATATTAACACGATTAACAAAAAAATAACTCATGGAAACTTATCTCACGACCGCTAAATCAACCAATATATCGTGTTAAATGGATCTACAAGCTAAAACTGAATGATAAGGGAGAAGCAAAAAAACAAAAATCCAGAATCATGGCAAAAGGTTACTCACAAAAGCCTGGAAGAGACTTTATAGATACCTTTGCGCCAGTGGCCAGAATGGAAATCATAAGAATGCTAATTATATTTTCTACTCAACGTAATATCCATATCTACCATTTAGATGTCAAATCGGCCTTCCTGAATGGAGAATTGCATGAATATGTGTTCATTCATCAGTCTGAAGGACATATAAAGAAGGTGGAAGAAGATGTAGTCTACAAGATGAGAAAGGCACTTTACAGTCTAAGACAGGCCCCTCGTGCGTGGAATGAGCGCATTGACTCCTACCCGAGCCAATATAAGTATGAAATAAGTCCAAATGAAGCCTCCCTATACATTAAGCATCACGCAGATAACAGCTTTGTAATGGCATTAATATACATGGACGACCTTCTAGTGACTGGATCAAACCTTCAATTAATCAAAGAGTTCAAATATACTATGAAACATGAGTTTGAGATGAGTGATCTTGGACTCATAAAGTATTTCCTTGGAAGCAAATCAACCAACTATCAAATGCAGTATTCTAGCATTAACAGAAGTATGGCTCTGAGTTACGCCAGAAATTCTGCATGGGAGAGTGTAAACCAGTAGAAGCTTCCATAAAAACAATTGAAAACTACAAAAAGAAGATGAGGAAGAAAAAGTGGATGCAAAAAATATCATAGCATTGTTGGTGCCCTAATTTATCTTACCAACAACAGACCCGACATCGAACATACTGTGGGCATGGTCTCAAGATTCTCTAGTGATTCTAGTGCATCTCATATGAGAGCAACAAAATAAATAATGTATTATCTACAAGACACAAGATTATGACATATTGTTCAAAAAGAACAAAGATTAACATGTTGTTCAGATAGTGATTAGGTCAGGTTTGCTGATAATAGGAAGAGCACCATGGTCTTGTTATTCAATTGGGAAGAATACCGATCTCATGAAACTCAAGAAAATAGAAGAGCACTGCCCTTTCTTCCTCAAAGGTAGTATATATGGCCATAAGGGAAACCTTAAAGGAAGCGGCCTGGCTCAGCAATCTTCTCAGGGAATTGAAAAAAAGGAGAAAATAAAATCACCACAATAATGATTAATAGCACCTATGTTATCTCAATTAATAAAAATCCTGTGTTTCGTAACCGAACCAAGCATATCCAAATCAGGCACCATTTTGTGATAGGACTAATTGAAGAAAAAGAGATAGATGTGAGATATTGCAACACTAAAGTGCAACTTGCAGATAGTATGACTAAGGCGCTACAAGTAGAGAAGTTCCAGACTTTTCAACATGGACTCGATGTCATCAGCAAAATCTAAGAAGACGAAAAACCCGATGCCAGATTAAGGGGGAATATTATAATATATACATATATATTATAATAATCTAGGCCCCCAGATTATATATATTTTACTATTTTTGTTTCCTTGAATTGTGTGTTGTAAAACTTTATCCATGTAGGCTTATCAGAAGGCCTTTTTATATTTTTCTTGGAAAACATTGATGTAGCAACAACATTCCCGCTCTCTGTTCCTCTTGCTCTGCTCCATCCTGCTTTTGCCTGCAAAAATCTCAGCTTTTCTTTAGTTTGATTTTTAACATGTATCGGAGGGAACAACAATTCAAGTAGTGAAATTGGAGATTTCTACGATTAACACTTTAAGAGCTCTGCGGTTAGAAGTTGGCGATGGTCTGCACTGATAGAAGTAGGCAGTCCACGCGGTAAACAATTGAAGGTATTTGTGGCTAGCAGTGGGAGGTCACTGCGGTTAGTAGGAGGAGAGGCGTTTGTGATCAGGATTTGTGGGTGGGAGATTAGGAGTGACAAACTTCTCCTGGCGAGCTCTAGTGTGTGTTGTACCACATGTTGTTTGTTGTGTTGCGTTGAGTTGTAACAGACTAGTGAAGTTTTATTAACTTTGTAACTTCTTGTTGTTATATAAAGAAGTTGATTACTTTTCTTGAATTGTGTTGTGTCCACATTATCACTTCCAACAACAGAGAATTATTAGTACAATTCTTTTACAAGACTAGCATATATATATAATTATTTATCAAAATACCCTCATGATTTTCCTTAATTTTCGCTAATCAAAATAATGCATCAACATTCTTAATCATAACCCGCGACATTGTTAGCGGAAGGTTAGCGTTGATCGAAGTCAATGAAAGTGATGAATATATATATATATATAATATTTTATATAATATTAATATATATTAGAAATTATTACCCAAACCTCCCTTGTAAACTAGCATAATTAGTGAGAGCACCCCTCTTATTTTCGAAATTACAAAAAACTCCCCTTAAGTTTTCATTTCATTACCAAAACCTCCCCTGATCTTTTCATTTCATTGCATCCATGAAGAAAAATACCCCCCTGGACACTGTTCACCCAGGGGGTGTTTTTGTGCATGGATGTTATGAAATTAAAACTTCAGGGGAGGTTTTTGTAATGAAATGAAAACTTTAGGGGAAGTTTTTGTAATTTCGAAAATAAGAGGGGTATTGTCAGTAATTTAGCAAAGTTAGAGGGGAGGTCCCGGTAAATGGCCCTATATATTATATATTAAAAGTGAAGTAAAAGTTGGAGGAAATTGCGGATGAGAGAGCGTGAAACTGATGGCAATAAATGTGGCTACACGTGCCTCTTTTTCATTGATTTGCATTGCCTATAAATAGGCTTCATCAATAACAAGGGGTGTGTGTGTTTTTTGCGACTTGCGGTCAAAAGTGCTAGTGTGAAGTTGTAATACTCGAGTGTGGGTAGTGTGTTGTTGTGTGGAGTTATAATTGTGAAGACAAGTCATTTTCGTTTGTGTTTTGGAATCTCTAGTTAATAATATAAGAAGTTGTTTGCTCTTCAAGTTGTGCATTGTGCCCACTGTTTATTACGCTTCCAACAGTGGTATCAGAGGGAGGTTCAAAACCTTAGAAGTCACTCAGAAGAAGTGAAGCAATGAAGAGCACCTTGAGATGGAGATGGTAAATGCTATGGAGGGTCAAGTTCCCAAGTTGACAAAGACTAACTTTGGGAACTTGAGCATTCAGATGAGAGTGTTCTTAGCCTCAAAGGAACTATGGGAGATAATGGAAGATGGATATGAAGAGCAAAATGCTGAAGCAGAGACAACACTAACTAACACGCAGAGGATGGCACTGGGAGAGGCAAGGAAGAGAGACAAGAAAGCTTTGTTCTTATTATATCAAGGGGTTGATGAGGCAACCTTTGAGAAGATCTCGGATGATAGAACTTCTAAAGAAGCATGGGTGACCTTGCAGCGCTCCTTGCAAGGTGTTGATAAGGAAAACAAGGTGAGGTTGCAATCTCTCCAAGTAGAGTATGAAGTTTTGAAGATAAAAAACTCTAAGAAGGTTGGTGACTATGTGACTCGTCAGCGGATACTTGCAAATTAAATGAAGCGCAATGGAGAGACGATTTATGATGTGAGTTTCATGGAGAAACTTCTGCGGTCGATGTCGAAGAAGTTTAATTATATAGTAGTAGTGATAGAAGAGTCGAAGGATCTCACTCAGATGTCTATTGATGAACTCATAAGCTCTCTACAAGCCCATGAATACCGCATGCTATAAGATGAAGAGTCAAGTGGCTTAGAGAAAGTACTTCAGACTCAGCTGAACTTTGGAGAGAGTTTAGGAAGAGGAGGTGGCCAGTGAGGTCGAGGCTACCGAGGCAGAGATAGAGGAAGAAGAGCAGGAAGAGATCAAGAAAGAAATTAGAACTTCTAGAAAGAGGAGCAACCTCAACCAACAGGATAGGAAGGAAGAGGAAGAGGCCATGGTAGAATGGCCCAAGCTTAATGTTACAACTATAATAGGTTTGGGCACATAAGTTATGACTACAGACTTCCGAGGAGGAAAGAAGGGACCAATCACTATGTTGAAGCAAGCAACACTGATGGTGACCCAATGATGTTCTTGATTTATAGAGGAGCTGAAGGAGGTAGAAATGAAGTCTGGTATTTAGACACAGGAGCCATCAACCATATGTGTGGTGAGAAAGAGTTGTTTGGTGAGGTTAGCTTTGGTGATGTTTCAAAAATCTAGGTAGAAGGCAAAGGGTTGATAGTGGTCACCCTCAATGGCAAGGAGGTGCATCTCAATGATGTGTTCTATGTTCCAGGCTTGAAGAGTAACATATTAAGTCTTGGACAGTTAGTAGAGAAAGGCTACTACATCTAGTTGAAGGATGGAGCGTTGGCTATGCAGAATCAATGGGGAAAAGAAATAGTGAAGGTAAAGATGGCGATGAATCATCTATTTACATTGAAGATGGATGCCGAGGAGAAAGCATGCCTATCAAGAACTGAAGAAGAAGTTTGGTGGTGGCACCATAGGATGGGTCACTTGGGCTTCAGTGGTCTGAAGCTTCTGTCACATGCAAAGATGGTGGATGATTTGCCTATGCTCTTTCCACCATAGAAGATTTGTGAAGCTTGTACGAAAGGTAAGCAGAAGCGACATACATTTGAAGGTGGCAAGTCTCGAAGAGCAAGGAAATAACTTGAACTGGTTCACTCGGACATTGCTGGTCTGTTTGATATTACCTCAGTTGGTGAAAGCAAATACTATATCACCTTCACTGATGATTTTAGTTGGAAGTATTGGGTATATTTCTTGAAGGAGAAGTCTGAGGTCCTTGAAAATTTCAAGGAGTTCAAGGCAATGGCTGAGTAGGAGAGTTGATAGTATTTGAAGGTACTCAGAACTTGTCGAGGTGGGGAGTATACATCAAAGTTATTTGATACTTTCTGCAAAGAACATGAGATTGCTCATCAATTGACTGCAACTTACTCACCTCAGCAGAATGAAGTTACTGAGAGAAAGAACTTGATGATTCAGAACATGGCAAGGAGTATGATAAAGTACAAGAAGTTACCGAAGATGTTCTAGGTTGAAGCAGTACAATGTGATGTGTACTTGCTGAACAGATGTCCGACAAAGAGTGTGAAGTATAAGACTCCATACGAAGCATGGAGTGGATGGAAGCTAAGTGTGCAACACTTGAGAGTCTTTAGGTGTGTAGCTTATGCTCACATCCCTGATCAGAAGAGGAAAAAGCTTGATGAAAAAAGCGAAAAGTGTATATTTTTGGGTACGCTATGATGAGTAAGTCTTACAAGTTATACAACCTAGTGACGAAGAAGGCTATCATCTCAAGAGATGTCATGTTCGAATAAGATAGTTGTTGTAACATCCCATTTCCGGCTAGACCCCTAGGAGTCGGTTGGTCGAGTCAGAACCCCAGGGAGCACAAAAAGTGAAAATAAATCGATTGAGTTTTCGGGTCAAGGGTTGGTCACGCCCGTGACCGACCCGTCACGCCCGTGACTTGGGCGTGACTACTTCGACGATCGTCGATCTCCACGAGACGATTGTCGAACGTGCTGTCTGGGCATGTCACGCCCGTGACCAAGGTGTCACGCCCGTGACTATGAGCGTGACCCCATCGACGATCGTCGATCGCCGTGAGACGATCGTCGAGCTTGCGCCCCAGGCATGTCACGCCCGTGACCAAGGTGTCACGCCCGTGACTATGAGCGTGACCCCATCGACGATCGTCGATCGCCGTGAGACGATCGTCGAGCTTGCGCCCCAGGCATGTCACGCCCGTGACATGAGTGTCACGCCCGTGACCTAAGGGCGTGACCCCATCGACGATCGTCGATCTCAATTCGACGATCGTCGACCTCGAAACTTGCCGTTCGGGCATGTCATGCCGTGACCCGAGGTGTCATGCCCGTGACTTAGGGCGTGACCAGCCTTCGACGATCGTCGATCGCAATTCGACGGTCGTCGACCCAAAATCTGCTGTTCGGGCCTGTCACGCCCGTGACCCAAGGTGTCACGCCCGTGACCATCCATCGACGATCGTCGATCTCAGTTCGACGATCGTCGAACCCAGGATTGGCTATTCGGACTTGTCACGCCCGTGACCTATGTGTCACGCCCGTGACATTGGCCGAAACGGCGGTTCAGGCCCGAAATAATTCTAACGCGCGTGGAAATTAATGCTGGCTTGGGAGGTTACACCAGGAGTAATTTCAGGCCGTTCTCCTTCTGTAAATACATAATAAATGAGGAAAGGGTGGTCCAATAAGAAATTGCCAGCTGGACATACCTGTTCAGTTTCCGCCGTTTCTTATCCCTGCATCATAACCAAAGCATTAAGGGGAGGAGCCTTCATGGCCATTAAGGATTTACCCATTCACCTTCCCACTTCCTGATTTATAAAAGCCCACTTGGACAAGAGGAGAGGGTTACACGCTCAAGCAAACGAAGCAGATCCTTGTTCTTGCTGTAAAGAGGAGTTCAGCAACGCCACCACCGCGCCATGGCACCTCGTCGCTCTTCTCGCCTCCAAACCGCGAACAAGGTCCTCCTCTACTCCTCTTTTCATGGGTAGATCGTAGGATTCTTAGAAAATAGGTTCGCGCTCAACGGAGCCGGATCCATCTCTCGTTTTCATGGAAAAACCATGAAAAAGGTATTTTGAGTTCGCCGGAAACCGCCACTTCCGGCGGCCAAACCACCGCCGACCGCTAGCCATCGCCTCAACGGAGGTGGTGGTGGTGGTGGCTGGCCAGGGAAGTGACCGGACGGCCGGCAACGGATCACGGAAACGTTACAGGAAAAATGGCTTCCTGGTTCTGGTTTCGGGTTCTGAAGAAGATGAACAGTAGATTTAATTTATAATACATAGATTATTTTATAGTACATAATGGAAAAATAGGTTATTTGAATGTATTTTTGAGGCTGCAAAACGAAGCCCTTAGAGGCCGATTTAGGAAAAATGACCAGACACAAAAGTTGTAGCCCTCGGGGTCTACTTTAATTTAAAATTGATTTTATTCAATTTGGGTGAGTGGTTTGACCACAGCACTCGTTTTGGTGGGATCAAGACCTAGGCTAACCAGAAATTAAAATGGTTGCCCATGGTTCATAACATGTTCAAATGACTTGAAATTTGGACTGGAGGTCTATAATATGTATATCGAAAGGCTGTCCAAAAATGAGAATTTTTGGAGAACTTTTGCCTAAAGTTTTTGTAAAAATTTAATAAACAATATAAAATTAATTAGGAGATGAAATTAAGTCCAAACTCCCCCAAATTTTGGGTGGTGGTCCCTGGCAGCAAAGTTAAGGTCTGTACAAAATTTCAACTCGATTGGTCGAGTTTTGAATAGGGAAGTATCAAGTCCTAGATAGGTCTTGGTGAGGGGTACTTTGGGGAAAAGTACGATTGGAGATGGAGTGGACAAATCTCCTCAAAAGAGGCTGAAGTTGTTGGCCACTGATTTGTTGAGTCTATGTCTACCCTCTTGGGTAACATGGTGTGGCTTAGGGTGGATTTACCCTAAGAGATTGGCTCAACTCCAACGGATGGGAGTTTGAGGTTTGTGAAGGACATAGGAGCAAAAGCTCCTGTATGCCCTTGAAATTTGGAGGAGAGGGGGATGATATGATGAAAACCCTCTGGTTGAAATAGTGATGGATTTAGAGGTAGTTAGGTACCTCAAAAGTCGAGATGTCGGATTAGAATAGAAATGTAATTTAGTTATTTTAAGCACTAAAGCTAATCCAAAAATTATGAAACTCGGGAGGAGGGAGTTTTAGGATGTTTTAGACTCATGGTAATTTTTCTGGAATTTTATGATTAATATATATTATACTTCATGTGTTAAAGGACTATTAGCCCAATTTGTTGTTTCAATTAATTTGAGGCTTTACATTAATTATAATCAGTTAAAATTCTGGATTTAGATCTTGCCTTGTCGAACATTGATCCCTGAATTTTTATAGAATTATATGTTGAGTAAAGCTAGTACTTTATTCACAAATGATAGGAAGGGCTTTTATGTTTAAAAAATTATTATGGATAAAATGCTTGCTGGAAAATTATGAAACTTAGCCAGTGCAAATTTTAGGCCTTAATCATCATGTCATAATTTATTTAGAATTTTTGGAAGAACATTTTCTGTACTTGATTCATAAACTATAGAAATTAGAGATTAATTCCAAAATAGTTTACATGTCATTTTGATGATAGAAAAATTATGATACTTAGGATTTAGCCTCCTGAGATAACCTACTAATTATCATAAATTTGCTGGACATCTTGCATGAATAGTTAGGGTAGTTCATGTTCAAACCGGTAGTCCTTGGATTTTTGGGAATTTAATTAAATGCCAAATAAATTAGGAAAATTTCCATTTTCTGGATTTAGGTTATTTATATCATGGAAAGTCTCCAGTAATTAATTTAGGGCATTTGGATGAGTAATGGACCATTGCATAACCGGTTCGACATGTAGATTAGGTCGGTCTGCATATAGCAGTTTGTGATATGCAATAGGACATGATCTGATGAAGATATAAAGAGTAGTGAGTAGTGGTGTTAGTTAGAGTTAAGAGGTGCTCGGGTTTGGCGAAAGATCGCCTATCCCGAAGAGTGGAAGGTTTAAAAGTCACCCTAGGATAGTCTATCGTAATATGAGAAGGGAATCGGGCTAAGGAAAAACAACCAATAACAATAAGTGCCTTGCGAAAGGGAACTTCGGGCCGTAATGCACCGTCTTGGTTCTTAGTGCCCCTTGAGAGCCCTTCACGGGGTATACCGGGGGCAGTCCTGGGCTAACGTAAACTGTAATAACAAATCGACAAGAGTAACTTAGTAACTAGGGCTGCACTCTTCACAACACTGTTGGCACAGGAAGGTTGATTTGGAAACGGACGGATGGTCCGGGGAGCTTCGGCTCGGTTGGTTTGGAGACGGACGAATGGTCCGGGGAGCTTCGGCTCGGTTGGTTTGGAGACGGACGTTTTGGTCCGGGGAGCTTTGGCTCGGTTTTGTGTGCTTACGATTTAACTTGCATGTGCATAAGATAGGAAAGTTAAGGTGGTGGGTCTTTCGACATCGGGGAGTTCGATTGCACCGACACCGATATCGTTGACTCGACGAGGTGGTTAGCACTTCGCCAACAGAAGTCCGGTGCGCCAGCCGGCAAGAGTACGCAGGCGTCCGCTTAGTGCACCAAGCGTTGAGGCGTACGATAGGTCAGACCAGTGGTGCTTTTACTGGTTTTGAGGTGGGCGAGGCCCAACCCACCGCTTCCGTCTGCCACTACGGAGGTATCCTGGGAGGTAACGGCTCCGAAAGGGGGAACTAAAGGTCTGTGTGCACGGAGTCGGGTGTGTGAGTTGCACTGCATGACATAACATACCCACCATATAGTTGCATATCATAATCATTCATAACAACCTTGACACCTAAAGTATATGTGGAATGGGACGCTTATACATTGGGGCCTGCAAAACGACCCCTTGGTCTATAAGCTTGTGTGGGCAAGTTTATAAATCAAAGGTTATTTTCAATATATAATAACCCCTGCTGTTTGAAAACCGACACCCCAAGGTATAAGTGGTATGGGACACTTATACGATGGGAGCCTTGCAAAAGATCCCTTTTGCTTATGTGTTCTCGCATAAGTGAAGGTTTAAATTCATATAATTGCTTTTCTTACAGTTAGACCTATTATAACAATCATATTAACTGCTCACCGAATACACCTTGCTAGAGTAGTTTCCGCTGCCATCTGTTTCATGTTTAATCTCCACCTTCATGTCCTTCCCTTTCTTCCTCTCCGCTCGGTACCTAGGAGCCATGGGGGAAGGGGTAGGGGATGATAGGGCTTAGTCTTTATGACTAACGGTTTTCGAACCGCATCATTTAGGGGATCGTGGAGCCCAGCATGGAGGAGCAGCCCCAGAGATCGGTGCGCCTAGAGATGGGGCAGTCTAGCTCCGGAGTACACACAGTCGGGACCGTGAGTCTCGACCTTGAGTAGTTTACTGTTTCGCTTCCGCATGAGAGACTTGTAGTGAGGACATTTTGTACCGGGCATAAGCCCGTATTTATAGTACTCTGATGTTTCTGTGGACACTCCCTTCGTGGAGCTTACTTATTTATATATGTGATTTTATTATTGTGGACTGTTTACTATTACTTCTATAATTGTGCTACTTTCTGTGATCGATTTGGCCGGCAGAATCGGCGCCTTGTGGTGATGACCCTTTAGGACGTGAAGGTGTCACCGCAAAGCGGCGGTTCTGGGCCTAAGACCCCGGTGGTTGAAAATGAAAAAAAAAGGGGGTCTTACAAGTGGTATCAGAGGAAACATCGATCAGAAGGAAGTAGCAGTCCACAAACCCTCGGTCACCCCCGCTCGAGTTTAGTTTGGGGACAAACTAAGCAGCGGAAGCAGTGGTGTGCCCATATGGGGATCACATATAATTTGTCCACCTTTATGTAGTATTTGAACGTTTTCTCAGCGTGTGTTTTTGTTACGCAGCCTCCAGCACGGACTACGCCTCAGGGTGGAGTTCCACAGGCTCAAGATGTTGCACCACCCCCACCGGCCCCCCACTCCTTTCCTTCAGTCAGACATGGGACAGACCCTGACTGCCATTCTGGAGGCCTTCAGGGCCCAGCAGGTTCCGGCCCCGCAGCCAAATCCGGGGCCAACTGGCTAAGCATCTTCCGAGGACTGGCTCCCCCGTCCTATTTGGGGACAGAGTCGGCTGTTCGGACGGAAGAGTGGCTAGATATCATGTATGAGATGCTGACTGGGATTCGGTGTCCATGGGAGGAGAAGGTGGATCTGGTTGTCTCCTGCCTGGAGTCCCATGCAAAGAGGTGGTGGAAGACGCTGTTGGACACGACCTTTGCTGATAGGGAGGTTGCGGAGATTACTTGGGAGGAGTTCAGGGCCGCACTGCTGGAGCATTTCGTTCCGCAGTCGGCTAGGGATGACTTGGAGGAGCGGTTCTTACAGCTGAAGCAGGGTACTCGGACCGTGGTGGAGTACCATCGAGAGTTTGACCACCTGGCTCGATACGCAGATTCCTACCAGCTAGACGAGGCAGGGTATATCAGGAGGTTCTACAAGGGCCTACGTGAGGACTTGAGGGAGGCCCTCTTGTTTGTATCTGACGGGCCCATCTCCCGGATTTTGGAGATGGCCAAAAGGATTGAGGCAGATTGGCACACCACCCGGGGCCGGAAACGGCCAGCAGAGGATCAGGGACGAAGAGGAAGGAATGACCAGCGGCGGGGTGCTGTACCAGAGGGGAGGAGGACAGAGGACCAGCCTTGTCAGGACGTGAGGCCGGAGCCGAGGGAACAGGTGGTTTTGGCCCCTCCACCCCTTCGGATGCAGGAGATGCCGAGACCCGGGGGAATGGCGTATCCCCCAGAGTGCTACTTTTGTCATCAGATTGGGCACATTCGGAGGAACTGCCCCATGAGGGGGCACCACCTCCAGCACATCAGGGCGGCCCACCAGCTCAGCATTACGGAGGCCGAGGACGCGGCCGTGGTCGAGGATACCAGGGGAAGATCGTAGACAGGGAAGAGAGCAGGTATATGCCTTGGACCTTGCACAGCCGCGGAATCCGGAGCAGGTCATCGCAGGTATGCCGAAATGCTTCTTTGTTTTCATAGAATTTCCCCTTTAAGTTGTTAAAACTTTGAATTGCACTGGATTGATAGCAAGGAAAGTAAAAACTCATTATAGAACCCTAAGAAAATCTAATCACCCCAGGTATAGTCTTCATCAGCGGCAAGCCTGCCCGCATGCTGTTCGATACTGGAGCTACTCACTCCTTTGTGTCGGAGTCGTTCGTGGAAGGACTGGAAGGTGTGGAGCGGTTCACCGGCTCAAGGATGAGGGTGAGACTACCGGATGGATCTGAGCTCTTTACCACGGATCACTGCAATATGGAGGCAGAAATTGGTGGAAAAGCGTTCGAGGCTCCAGCGACGATTCTGAAGCTGACGGACTACGACCTGATCCTAGGCATGGTGAGGCTGCATTGGAACTATGCCCAGATTTACTGCCAGGCAAAGAGGATCACCGTGAGACACGGGGACTCTTTCATTACCATAGAAGGTATAAGACCTGTCTCTCGTATACTCTTATCTTCGGTACAGGCCGTCAAGGCCCATCTGCAGGGAGAGGAGGTCTATCAGATTCTTTTTGAGATGGCGGAAGTTAAGGAGTCGGTGACAGACATCCCGGTGGTGCGAGGTTTCGCTGACGTCTTTCCAGAGAAATTACCAGGATTACCTCCACACCGAGAGCAGGATTTTCAGATACAGCTTGTGCCGGGGGCCAAGCCGGCGTCTAGGGCCCTTATCGGATGGCCCCAAAGGAGTTGGCAGAGTTTCGGACTCAGTTGCAGGAATTAGTTGAGGCAGGTTTTGTTAGACCGAGTTCCTCGCCATGGGGAGCACCGGTCCTGTTCGTGAAGAAGAAGGATGGGACTCTCCGCCTGTGTATCGATTACCGAGCACTAAACAGGCTGACCGTCCGGAATACCTATCCGCTCCCACGGATAGACGAATTATTAGACCAGCTGGAGGGGGCCCATTATTTCTCGAAGCTGGACTTGAGATCAGGATACTACCAGCTGCGGATCCAGAAGGAGGATATCCCGAAGACGGCCTTTAGTAGCAGATATGGCCTGTATGAGTTCACCGTGATGCCCTTTGGGCTCACGAATGCTCCGTCGGCGTTCATGAGTCTCATGAATAGGGTTTTTGAGGCCTACTTGGATGTGTTCGTCATAGTATTCATAGACGACATCCTGATCTACTCCAGGACGGAGGAGGAACACACTCGACATCTGGCACTGACCTTGGAGAGATTGCGGGAGCATCACCTTTATGCAAAATTCAGCAAGTGTCAGTTCTGGTTGAAGGAGGTGGCCTTCTTAGGTCACATCATCAGCGGAGCCGGGCTAGCAGTAGATCTAGCAAAGATTCGAGCAGTTCGAGATTGGCCGCAATTGAAGACAGCCACCGATGTGCGAAGTTTCTTGGGGCTTGCCGGTTACTACCGGAGTTCGTGGAGGGGTTCTCTCGGATTGCCCTCCCCCTCACATCTTTGACAAAGAAGGAGGCATCTTTTGTTTGGACCCCGCAGTGCCAGGCGGCTTTCCAGGAGCTAAAGGACCGACTCTCATCTCAGCCCGATTCTGGCCCTTCCATCCGGAAGGGAGGGATTCCAGGTGTATACCGACGCATCATACCAAGGGATGGGAGCGGTGCTGATGCAGAACGGACATGTCATAGCATATGCCTCCCGCCAGCTGAAGACCCATGAGAGGAACTACCCGGTGCACGACCTCGAGATGGGAGCGGTCGTTTTTGCTCTGAAGGTCTGGCGTCATTACCTTTATGGAGTCCACTGCGATATCTTCTCCGATCACAAGAACTTGAAATACGTGGACACTCAGAAGGAGCTGAATATCAGGCAGAGGCGCTGGGTGGAGTTCTTAGCAGATTATCAGTATGAGATGCACTACCACCCAGGGAAGGCAAACGTGGTGGCCGACGCGTTGAGCCGTGAGAGCGGCCACTTCCGAAGCTGGGCCCCAGGTTATGTCTATGGAGCTGGTCCAGTCATTCAAAGACATGCAGATATCCCTAGTGTCCGAGGATGACCCAGATCTGTATAGGAGTAGTATCTGGCATCGATAGTGGCCATAGACGATATTCGGGATCGCATTCGAGACGGACAGGGGACAGATGCGGGGGCAGAGCGATGTTCCGAGCTTTGGAGGAAGGTTCGACAGGGGATTATTCCTGAGGGATGGTTTGCTCCACTTCAGAGGCAGAGTATATTACCCGCAGGAGGCCAGATCCGAGAGGATATTTTGACGGAGGCGCATTGTAGCTGGTACTCCGTGCACCCGGGGATCACAAAGATGACCGCTGATCTGAAGAGGACGATGTTTTGGCCGGGCATGAAGAAGGACATTACGTACTTCGTGACCCATTGCGAGGCGTGTCAGTTGGTGAAGGCGGAGTGCAGGAACCCGCAGGACTGTTGCAGCCACTCCCGGTGCCGGAGTGGAAGTTCGACGACATAGCGATGGATTTTATACATGGTCTTCCCCGGTCTCGGACAGGGAACGACTCGATTTGGGTGATTGTCGATCGGCTGACGAAGGTGGCCCGCTTTATACCGATCAGGAAGGATGACTCGGTGGGAGTGCTGGTACGGAAGTTTGTGGAGCAGTATGTCCTATATCATGGCGTGCCCCGAACGATAGTGTCGGACCGCGATGGACGGTTTACATCCAGGGAGTGGCGGTCAGTGCAGGCATATTTGGGCACCCGGGTTGACTTTTAGCACGGCCTTCCACCCTCAGACGGACGGGCAGACCGAGCGCACCAACAGGACCTTGGAGGACTTACTACGGCTGTGTATACTAGACCGAGGGGAGTCGTGGGAGAAGATGTTACCCTTGGTCGAGTTCTCCTACAATAATAGCTACCAGTCCAGCATCAGGATGGCGCCTTATGAGGCCTTGTATGGAAGGAAATGTAGGACCCCGCTTTCTTGGGTTCAGGACGAGGATCCGAAGCTGCTGGGATCGGATTTCGTTGAAGACACCGAGGCTCAGGTGAGGCTGATCAGAGATAGGATGCTGGAGGCGCAGAGCAGACAAGCAAAATACTATGACGCTCGGCATCGTCAGGTGGAGTTCCGGGTAGGAGATCGAGTGTTCTTGAAGATCCGGCCCATGCACGGAGTCTCACGGGGTGCGCGGTCGGAGAAAGAAACTCAGCCCTAGGTATATGGGCCCTTACCGGATCCTGGAGCGGATCGGACCCCTAGCCTACAGGCTAGAGTTGCCACCGGAGCTGGCAGCTCTACACGACGTCTTCCACATCTCTTCGCTGAGAAGGGCTCTACTACGCCCGGAGCAGCGGATTATGACCACCGAAGGGCCGGTAGCTTCAGACCGATCTGTTCACTTGGAGCCGGTTCGGATCGACGACAAAGGAGTGCGGATCTTGCGCCGCAAAAAGATTCCCTTAGTCAAGGTTCTGTGGAGAAATCACGGTCAGGAGGAGCACACCTGGGAACCGCAGGATCTGATGAGGCAAAGATACCCGGAGTTGTTCAGTCAGGTACATCTCACCACCTCTCGGTATACTATAGATTGCCTTCTTGTTTTGGAATGTTAAGACTAGATACGGAATATCCAGGACCTAGGCATGCGCACTTAATCAGAAAGGTAGGGGCTAATCTTTTGTTTATTGGGGAGATTGTCTTCGTTATCAGACGAGCAGTCGCCTGAACCCAATAGAAAGATCGTATGGGATGTTACAAGTTTAATTTATTCCGATAGAAATCCCCATAGGCTCAACCTCAATTTCGGGGACGAAATTTTTGTTTTGTTTATTGGGATTTGTAACATCCCATTTCCGGCTATACCCCTAGGAGTCGGTTGGTCGAGTCAGAACCCCAGGGAGCACAAAAAGTGAAAAATAAATCGATTGAGTTTTCGGGTCAAGGGTTGGTCACGCCCGTGACCGACCCGTCACGCCCGTGACTTGGGCGTGACTACTTCGACGATCGTCGATCTCCACGAGACGATCGTCGAACGTGCTGTCTGGGCATGTCACGCCCGTGACCAAGGTGTCACGCCCGTGACTATGAGCGTGACCCCATCGACGATCGTCGATCGCCGTGAGACGATCGTCGAGCTTGCGCCCCAGGCATGTCACGCCCGTGACCAAGGTGTCACGCCCGTGACTATGAGCGTGACCCCATCGACGATCGTCGATCGCCGTGAGACGATCGTCGAGCTTGCGCCCCAGGCATGTCACGCCCGTGATATGAGTGTCACGCCCGTGACCTAAGGGCGTGACCCCATCGACGATCGTCGATCTCAATTCGACGATCGTCGACCTCGAAACTTGCCGTTCGGGCATGTCACGCCCGTGACCCGAGGTGTCACGCCCGTGACTTAGGGCGTGACTAGCCTTCGACGATCGTCGATCGCAATTCGACGGTCGTCGACCCAAAATCTGCTGTTCGGGCCTGTCACGCCCGTGACCCAAGGTGTCACGCCCGTGACCATCCATCGACGATCGTCGATCTCAGTTCGACGATCGTCGAACCCAGGATTGGCTATTCGGATTTGTCACGCCCGTGACCTATGTGTCACGCCCGTGACATTGGCCGAAACGGCGGTTCAGGCCCGAAATAATTCTAACGCGCGTGGAAATTAATGCTGGCTTGGGAGGTTACACCAGGAGTAATTTCAGGCCGTTCTCCTTCTGTAAATACATAATAAATGAGGAAAGGGTGGTCCAATAGGAAATCGCCAGCTGGACATACCTGTTCAGTTTCCGCCGTTTCTTATCCCTGCATCATAACCGAAGCATTAAGGGGAGGAGCCTTCATGGCCATTAAGGATTTACCCATTCACCTTCCCACTTCCTGATTTATAAAAGCCCACTTGGACAAGAGGAGAGGGTTACACGCTCAAGCAAACGAAGCAGATCCTTGTTCTTGCTGTAAAGAGGAGTTCAGCAACGCCACCACCGCGCCATGGCACCTCGTCGCTCTTCTCGCCTCCAAACCGCGAACAAGGTCCTCCTCTACTCCTTCTCTTTTCATGGGTAGATCGTAGGATTCTTAGAAAATAGGTTCGCGCTCAACGGAGCCGGATCCATCTCTCGTTTTCATGGAAAAACTATGAAAAAGGTATTTTGAGTTCGCCGGAAACCGCCACTTCCGGCGGCCAAACCACCGCCGACCGCTAGCCATCGCCTCAACGGAGGTGGTGGTGGTGGTGGCTGGCCAGGGAAGTGACCGGACGGCCGGCAACGGATCACGGAAACGTTACAGGAAAAATGGCTTCCTGGTTCTGGTTTCGGGTTCTGAAGAAGATGAACAGTAGATTTAATTTATAATACATAGATTATTTTATAGTACATAATGGAAAAATAGGTTATTTGAATGTATTTTTGAGGCTGCAAAACGAAGCCCTTAGAGGCCGATTTAGGAAAAATGACCAGACACAAAAGTTGTAGCCCTCGGGGTCTACTTTAATTTAAAATTGATTTTATTCAATTTGGGTGAGTGGTTTGACCACAGCACTCGTTTTGGTGGGATCAAGACCTAGGCTAACCAGAAATTAAAATGGTTGCCCACGGTTCATAACATGTTCAAATGACTTGAAATTTGTACTGGAGGTCTATAATATGTATATCGAAAGGCTGTCCAAAAATGAGAATTTTTGGAGAACTTTTGCCTAAAGTTTTTGTAAAAATTTAATAAACAATATAAAATTAATTAGGAGATGAAATTAAGTCCAAACTCCCCCAAATTTTGGGTGGTGGTCCCTGGCAGCAAAGTTAAGGTCTGTACAAAATTTCAACTCGATTGGTCGAGTTTTGAATAGGGAAGTATCAAGTCCTAGATAGGTCTTGGTGAGGGGTACTTTGGGGAAAAGTACGATTGGAGATGGAGTGGACAAATCTCCTCAAAAGAGGCTGAAGTTGTTGGCCACTGATTTGTTGAGTCTATGTCTACCCTCTTGGGTAACATGGTGTGGCTTAGGGTGGATTTACCCTAAGAGATTGGCTCAACTCCAACGGGTGGGAGTTTGAGGTTTGTGAAGGACATAGGAGCAAAAGCTCCTGTATGCCCTTGAAATTTGAGGAGAGGGGGATGATATGATGAAAACCCTCTGGTTGAAATAGTGATAGATTTAGAGGTAGTTAGGTACCTCAAAAGTCGAGATGTCGGATTAGGATAGAAATGTAATTTAGTTATTTTAAGCACTAAAGCTAATCCAAAAATTCTGAAGAAGTTTCCGTTGGAGAATAGCAAGGCTATCTCAACTCCTGCAGATTCTGGAATAAAGCTGAGGAATGATTCTAAAGAAGAAACAGTTGACTCAATGTTGTTCAATAGTCTTGTTGGAAGTCTACGCTACCTGACTTTCACTAGGCCTGATATCATGTATGCGGTTGGAGTTGTTAGTAGATATATAGAGGAACTGAATAAGATCACTTCACAACAGCGAAGAGGATCTTAATGTATGTGAATGAGACGAGAGGTCATGGTTTGATGTGTTTTACTACAAAAGAGTTGAAGTTGGTCGGATACTCCGACAATGACTATGGTGGTGATGTGAATGATCGGAAGAGCACTTCTGAATATGCTTTTCATGTGGTAACAACTGTGTTCTCATGGAGTTCAAAGAAGCAGACAACGATTGCTTTGTCTACCTGTGAAGCTGAATACATCGCAGCGACAGCTTGTAGTTGTCAGGCGATTTGGTTGAGAAATCTCTTGCAGGAGTTGCACCATCCACAAGATGTTCCTGTGACAGTGTATGTTGATAATATGTCTGCGATTCAGCTAGCAAAGAACTCAGTGTTGCATGGGCGCAACAAGCATATCGAGACAAAGTACGACTTTCTTCGTGAGCAAGTGCAGCTGAAGGTGGTCGAGTTGGTTTATTGCCCCACAGGAGAGCAGATGACAGATATTTTTACAAAGGTGTTGAAGACCGAAACGTTCATGAAATGTAAGAGCAAACTCGACATGTTTTGTCGTGTTTGAGGGAGAGATTGTTAGCGGAAGGTTGGCGTTGACCGAAGTCAATAAAAGTGATGAATATATATATATATATATAATATTTTATATAATATTAATATATATTAAAAGAGAAGTAAATTTGGCGGAAATTGCGGATGAGAGAGAGAGCGTGAAACTGATGGCAATAAATGTGGCTACACGCGCCTCCCATTGATTTGCATTGCCTATAAATAAGCTTCATAAATAACAAGGGGTGTGTGTTTTTTTTGCGACTTTTGCGGCCAGAAGTGCTAGTGTGAAGTTGTAATACCAAAGTGTGGGTAGTGTGTTGTTGTGTGGAGTTGTAATTGTGAAGACAAGTCATTGTCATTTGTGTTTTGTAATCTCTAGTTTATAATATAAGAAGTTGTTTGCTCTTCAAATTGTGTGTTACGCCCACTATTTATTACGCTTCCAACAGGCAGACCCAACATGATGTACATAATAAAAGACTAAGGTTCCGTTTGGGAGGACTTATTTTCACCGGTCAAGCGGTTACGACCGCACGAACCGGACCTTAATTAAGGCCTGATTCATGCGATCGTAACCGATTGACCGGTGAAAATAAGTCCCACCAAACAGAGCCTAAAAGTATTATTTTTATATTATTTATCAGAAGTTATAAAGTCATCAGTATTTTTTAATAAAAACAACAACGGTCTCAACTCAAATACATTACCAGTGTAAATTGCAAGTGTAATGCATGCCAAAACACTCACAATTAAAGCTTTACAAAACATGAATTTTTGTAATTGAGAGGTGGTCTTTCACTCTCCGAGCGACTCCTTAAACCCTTGTAATTAAACAAAAAGAAATAATGGATTTTTCACCCTTTTTGAATTTTCCACGGTAAAAAAGTCCATTGTCATTGTTGATTGATTTTCGCTTGATTGTTTGCGCACCTGTCGGTCCGACTCAATCTAAGACGGTCCGATTCTCAAATACATTACTACTTGTATAATACAAATGCAAGAGTAAGTACTGAGGCATGCCCAAACACTCGCAATTTATTAAGCGCCAGAGTTTATATATTGTTTTAGCAAACAAAATGGGTGAAGTGATGTGGCACTCTGGAATGAATTTTTGTGGGAACAGATGCTGTTGGTGGCCTGGCCTTGCTGCATGGAATGCTAAAGCAGGCATTTTTTTTCTGAAACTGCAACCCTCCTCCGGCCCCAGCTGTCACAGTTTTGCTGCGTGCTGTGAGAGACTGGCAATGGCAATGGCAATGGCAAGCACGCACATCACTTTCACAAGACTTAAATGAGAGAAAAGCATGTGGAGGGTAAAAGAGGGCAGTGCAAGTCATGTTCCACGTCAGCAGTGGTTTTCTGAAGAAAAAAGGGTACCTGGGATATATATATATATATATATGGAGTACTGTCCAGTCAAATAGAGTGGGATTTTCATCTCTCAAGTCTAGGGTTTACAATTTTTTTGAATATAGAATATATATGGGGCGTTGCTACATGCACAACATTTTTGGTTATGTGCACATCATACATTTTATTTGCATGTCAAAATGTCAAGTAAACAGCATAAATTTTATTTGCATGTCAAATTATTAAATAAACATCAAAATAATAAAAGATTTCCTCTCTTTTACATTTCAAATCAACAAAAAACAAATCATTTTCACTGATATAACTAAAAATTTGCATGATGCATTTTTAAATTCTTGTAGACATGCGCGAACATAAAGATATGAATATTAGTTGTCTTAAATAAATGAAATATTTGCAAGTTACTTAAAATTGAATGTTAATATCTGCACGGTCATTTTGGTTGTTCAAGATTCCTTTTGGTCGCCCCTTTAAGTAACTCGGAACCAAAGGTTTTACAGTTTGGCTTGCTGTAAGATCCAATATCTCCCGTAGTTTTCTTTTCAATTCATTTTTTATTTGAATAGCCGATGATGCATTGTATTTTTGGAGTATCTCATTCAACTGTACTTGTATGTCATGTGAAGCGAGACTGAAGCTGGGGCAAGGGTAGGGTTTCAGCTTTCGGGCGAAAATAGGAGCGGGTGTGCGCTTGGATTTAATATGGGTGGGATTGAAAAAAAAAGTAGTGGTATTGTTTATTTTAAGAATTTGGTGTGCACATAGCCAAAAGTGGTGTGCACGTAACATTGCCATTTATTTTAAGAGTTTGGTGTGCATATAGCCAAAAGTTGTGTGCACGTAACAACGCCATATATATGGGCAGAACTACACACATCTAAAGCATAGCTAAAAATCACAAGAAGTGGGCCGCACACACAGTAAAAAAAGTTATTTGGTCTTTTCCGCACACCTAAAACACGCAATAAAATAGGGGTCGGATCATTTTATTGTATGTGGGACCCACTTTTTGTGATTTTTAAGCATGCTTTGGGTGTGTATAGAACTATTCTCTCTCTATATATATATATAGTTGGAAACATATATGGAAACAAAGGAAATACAGTGAGAGACAGCAGAGAGATATATCTGCATGCAATCTTTTCTGATCTTTCTTGCGGATGAGTTGAGCAAGACATGATTACACCATCCAAAAGTGTTGTTTGTGAACCCAACTCTAACTCTCTCTGTAGGGCGTTTTAGGCATTATATATAAGCTACCTCCTTTGCGTAACATTTATATTTTATACTATACACACACCTCTCTCTCTCTCTCTCTTCTTCTTTTTCTCTCTCTTCTTCTTTTTCTCTCTCCTCTCTCTTCTTCTTTTTCTGGTTCAGAGAGAAATTGAGAGAGAGAGAGAGACAGGAGAGAGTAGGCTTTGCGTTTGCATGATAGCTGGGAAAGTTTAAAAAAAAGTGTCATGATGACGGTGTCTAAATCAGGAAACACTTCACACAGCATGAAAAAGTTGCTCTTCGGGTGCTCTACTCTGAACCTCACATAGATGATGGAGAATTATTTTCTTAGGCTTTGTTTGGGAGGACTTATTTTTGCCCGTCAAGCGGTGTGGTTACGATCGCATGAATCAAGGTCCGATGATTCATGCGATTATAATCGCTTGACCGGTGAAAATATATAGGTCCTCTCAAACGAAGTCTTTGTCATTATAGTGATCCTTCCTAATATTACAATCCAGGCCGCTCAGTATTGCCATAATGAATGTAAAAAGTTTATAGGTGGACACACACACACACATAGTGATAGGAATGGGACTCCGCCACTACGTACAGCCAAACGCAGCACTAAGTCGACTGCGATAGTGCACGAAAGGCCTCTATGCCTCACATGTCATTATCTTGCCTAGGACATTCTCACAATGCGACAGCGGCCCCACCGCTTGCAAATCCCTAAGTATTGCACTCTGCTCGTCGATCATTTTTGCGGCGTGCGCAGAGTTTGCGAGGGGCGGACATAACACATTTTTTTAAATTATAGGTAGAAGACTTTGTGTCATATGAGTGCACATTTCTTTAAATAAAAGAAAAACACATAAATTTAAAATAAAGCAATTTTATTAATAAAAAGATATATAATTAAAAAAGGAATGTTTAATCAAAAAAATGTTTTCTCATATTATTTATTTATATATATATATATATATATATATATATATATATATATATATATATATATATATATATATATCACATTTCATAATATCCATGCACAAAATGCCCTCCTTGCATGAATGTACTCCGAGAGAGTATTTTTGTGCATGAATGTTATGAAATGTGAACTTCAGCAGAGCTAAATATTATGTTTGTAACATTTGAGGAAAGTTTTTTGTAATTATAATAATAAGAGGGGGGTGCAATTTGAAATTTTTCAAACTTAGAGGAGAAGTCTCAATAAATACCCCTATATATATAAAAATGATTATGAGAGAATAGCTTATTAATTTGTGTATATTGCACTTTTTTGAAGTAAATTAAGCGGTAAGAAAATGAAAAAATGTGCTTGTAAAAAGAAAGCTTTGTGAGCTCATAAGTTATCTCCACCACTCGATGCTCAATGTACCATTCTCTGGATAGTGATCCTTGTAAAATATTGTTAAAGCGGGAAGGATGCATGTACACTCAACCAGCAAAGCCAAATAAACTAGTAGCAAATAAGAGAATAAGAGCTGAAATTGAATTATATATCAATCTTCTTTACAATGCGAGACATGATTTCACAATACATCCGATGGAGATCACAAAAACATACAAGTACAAAACTGACGGACAACACACTGTAACTGCCTATCCGCTCTGCTAACCTCCAAAGCCGCGCGAACAACTACTTATTCACTGCTAAGGGAAACAACTCTGTTCGTAACTTCTGGTCTCCTGACCGCGATGTCGCCTGATCACTGAAGTCGCTGCAAACAGAATGAACTGGAACTGAGCTATATATTATCCGCAACTCCTGGTCGTCTAACTGCTGAGTAGAGCAAACAGCTTATTCGAACTGCTACTCCGTCCGCCAAAGGCGAACTGATCAATCAAAGCTGGGAAACAGCGAAAGAAGGCCACATAGTCTCCGAACCCGCGACCTGCTGTTAACCATCGCCGACTCCTATCAGCTATCCACACTGCATTTAGAACCAGTTTCCTAACTGTCAAGTGCTGACCACACAATCTACAAACACAATAATAAACCGATCACTTCTCCTTGGCGTGCGGTTAGAAAAAAAGCGTAACCACCGAGTTTAACCCAAGTTACGGATTTTACAGTTCATGTTATTTATGACAATGTCAGCACCCCTATTTAAAGGAGGACAGACGGATACCATTACCGCCCACGGGATAGAGTAACCACCAGTGACGTGCTAGCTAGCAGTACCAGTCCGCCCAACATGCAGACTTCCAACACCAGACCATGTGCAGTTAACTTCACCAGTTCGCACCGCTATGCGGACAGCATCTTCAGGTCGTGTGGACTTAAATAATCAATTTGTCAGCCACGCGACCTGAACACTAACCGTGCTAACGACGGTCTACCGGTCTCCGTAGTTTCCCAATCCAGACGCGAAGTCCGCGGTTAGCGCAAAATTAACCGCGCGGTTAACGCCCTAGGGATACAACTAAGTCAAACTACAAGAAAAACTATAGCCAAAGACCAGGCCATTCGCTAAGTCTATCTGCATAAGCCGCGCGGTCTCGGCGGTCTGTACGGTCTGCACTATTCTGACCGCCCACTTCCGAATTCAATAATTTCCACACTCCCCCTTGAAGTAAGTGGAAGTCAGCCCAAGTAGTCCCCGTAACCGCGCAAATGGTCCCTTCGATAACGGCTTTGTGAAGATATCTACGACATTATCCTGACTCTGCATTTATTCTACCATCAGAGTTCCCTCTAACACTTTCTCTCAAATGAAGTGATGCTCGATCTCGATGTGCTTTATTCGTGCGTGACAAACTGGATTTTTAAACAGCTTGAGAGCACTCTCGTTGTCACCGCGTAGCAGAGTAGGACCTCGTACCTCCTCATGGATGTCCTCCACCAATCTCCTCAACTGGATGGCTTCCTGAGCTGCTAAGGCAAACACCTTGTATTCTACTTCAGTGGTGGAGACGAACACAGAATCCTGCTTCTTGCTACACCACGAGATAGCTGCAGATCCGCACATGAAGACTTAACCAAACGTCAACTTTCGATCGTCGTTATCTCCTCCATAATCAGCATCCATGTAACTGTGTAGGTTTGTGTCCCTCTCATAAAAGAGACTCATATCTAGGGTGGACTTCACATATTTCAAGATACTCTTTGTCGCCACTAGACGAGATTTTCGCGGCTCCTGCATATACTGACCTACTCGGCCCACAACATAAGAACCCTTCCCTCATCACGTCAAAGTTTCAGACCAACTTCCAGTGGAGCAGAACTGCTCTTTTCCTCCAGCATGCTGGATCGCTTCACGATCCGCTCCGCATAACATTTCTGGGTGACGCGCCGTTCTCGAGATATTAGTTTCTAAAGTTTAGGGCGAACGTTAAATATACAAAACTTCGGAAATTCGTCGAGGCTTTAATAATGCTCGTATCGCGACGTAACTTGACGGACAATTTCAAAATAAATCAATTTAATTTTGTATCGAGAAATTTTTCAATTTCAACAAGAATCCCATGATTTGGTCGGCTCGACCAAACGGACGCGAAAACGCACTAATGGTGACGCGCCGTCAACTTTACGCTAACGTAACACTCATACGTCATCATGACGTCACCAAGAGAATAAAATAATCATCAGAAAAACCGGGGAGTTACAGTAACCCCTCCAAAAAGATAGTTTCGGAAACACAATCAAAACAAGAGGACAAAGGGAGAGATGAGATAAAAATTCGCTTGATAAGAATACTAACCGGAGAAGACTAGGAGAACAACTGAGGATGAAATTCTCTCAATTCAGATTCCAATTCCCAATTCGCACTCCTGACGTCCTAATCTTGCCAGAGAACTTTAACAATTGGATTTGTCTTCCTTCTCAGTACTCGATCTTGCGTCTCTAAAATACAGATAGGCTTTCGACATGCGAGAGATTAGGCAGCAACTGGGGCACTGAGTCAAGTACATGCCGATCACTACGAACACACTTTCGCAACTGCCTCACGTGAAACACATCGTGAACATCAGGGAAAGAAGCAGACAACTCCAGTCTATAGGCTGACACTCCGATGTGCTCCACGATCTAAAAAGGTCCCACATACCTGGGATCCAACTTATGATTCTTTCCAAATCTCTTAATACCTGGCAATGGAGAGACCTTAAGAAAAACAATGTCCCTAACCGCAAACTCCAGATCGACTCTGCGCTGATTTGCATAATTTTCATATCGCTCCTGAACCAGCTGTAACTTCTCACGAACATGCATCACTGAAATACTCATATCTTCTAAAGCTTCCGGACCGAGCAAAGGCTTCTCACCAACTTCAGCCCAAAATAGGGGAGTTCGATAATGCCTCCCATATAAGGCTTCAAATAGGGTCATCTGCAAACTCTCTTGATAACTATTATCATACGCAAACTCCATCAGTCTGAGGCGTTTATCCCAAGCTCCACCGTGGTCCAGAATATATCATCTAATCATGTCCTTCAAAATCTGATTCACCCTCTCAGTCTGACCATTAGTCTGAGGGTGATAGGTAGTAGAATACCTAAGGTCAGTGCCCAGAGCTCCTTGCAAACTTTGCCAGAAACGAGACATGAACCGGGAGTCTCGGTCTGACACAATACTCGTAGGCACACCATGCAACCTAATGACTTCGTCAAGGTAAAGCTCAGCTATCTTTTCCATAGAATAATCAATTTTGAAAGGCATAAAGTGAGCGCAATTTGTCAATCTATCGATGATAACTCACACTGTATCATGCCCTCGGGAAGATTTCGGCAAACCCGTAATGAAATTCATAGAAATGCTCTCCCATTTCCAACTCGGAATATCCAACATCGTTAACTTACCACCAAGTCTTCTATGATCGGCTTTAACACGCTGGCAAGTAGTATAGCACTCAGATACAAACCTTGCTATATCATTCTTCATACCCGACCACCAGATAATTTGCTTCAGATCCATATATATCTTAGTGGAACAAGGATGGTAGGCAACACTTGAACCATGTGATTCACTACATATCTTTGCTCGAATATCTTCAACAGCGGGAATACTTTATCTATGGCAGTACTTCAAGGTACCCACATCATCAATTGAAAAGTATGGCAGTTCCCCTTTTTCAGTTCTACTTCTGGTATGGTGCAGATCAGGATCGTCTTCCTGATGTAGCCTTATAAGCGTAATCCATGAAGGCTCTACCACTTCCAAGCTACATGGCGAAGCGATACTCCCCAGGGTTATATCAATCAACAAAAACTCTTCTACTAAGGATTGCACAGAGAGGTTAAAGACATGTGCAGGCTTTCGGCTCAAGGCATCCGCCACCACGTTAGCCTTGTCGGGATGATAAAGGATATCAACTTCATAGTCCGCAACATACTCTAATCATCTACACTGGCGTAAATTCAGCTCCTTTTGAGTGAAGACATACTTTAAACTCTTGTGATCTGTATAGATTTTTCACAACGCTCCATACAGAAGATGTCTTCATAGCTTCAAGGCATAAATGACAGCAGCAAATTCCAAATCATGCATTTTCATGGACCTTCAATTATCTTGATCCATACGCAATCACGTTTCCATTCTGCATCAATACGCAACCGAGTCCAACTCGTGAAGCATCCACATAAACAATATATTCTACTTCTTCGGTAGGCAATGCCAAAATTGGAGCAGAACATAATCTCCTCTTGAGCTCCTGAAAGGCCTCATCATAGGCATCACTCCAAACGAAAGATGTGCTCTTCTGCGTAAGCTTGGTCAACGACGCAGATAGCATTGAAAATCCTTTCACGAATCTCCTATAGTAACCTGCCAACCCTAAGAAGCTCCTTATCTCCTTAGGCGTTGAAGGTCTCTTCCAATCCAACACTGCGGTAATCTTTGTCGGGTTCACAGAGATACCACTTTTGCTCACCACATGACCTAAAAAAACACCTGAGACACTCAAAACTCGCACTTGCTTAGCTTCACATACAACTTGTGCCTCCTAAGAGTAGCCAAAACCAAGTACAAGTACAAGGCATGCTCTACAACATTTCTAGAATACACCAGAACATCTTCGATGAATACAACCACAAACTGATCCAGAAATTCCTTGAACACTCTATTCATCATGTCTATGAAGGCAGAAGGTGCATTCGTTAACCCGAATGACATTACCAGAAACTCAAAATGTCCGTTTTTGGAGCAAAAAGCAGTCCGCGGAACATCTGACTCATGTATTCTCAACTAATGGTAGCCCAAACGAAGATCAATCTTTGAGAATACCGAACTACCTCGCAATTGGTCAAACAAGTCATCTATCTGAGACAGTGGATACTTATTCTTGATAGTTACCTTGTTCAGCTCTCGATAATCTATACACAACCTCATCGACCCATCCTTTTTCTTCATAAAAAGGACTTGTGAACCCTAGGGGGAAGAACTGGGTCTAATAAAACCACACTGCAATAACTCATCAAACTGAGTACGCAACTCCTCTAACTTACTCGGCGCCATGCGGTAAGGTGCTTTTGCAATAGAGCGAGTACCTTGCTCAAGATCTATAACAAACTCCACCTCTCTCTCGGGAGGAAGTCCGGGAAGACTAACAGAAAAAAACATCTAGAAACTCTCGCACCACAGAAATGTCCTCAACACGAGGCACATCAAGTGCAATTTCCAGAACAAAAATAGAAATAAGAAAAGACTCACAACCAGACTCTAACAAATAACAAGCACATATCGCAGAGATGATTGGGGAGTTTTGATGCGACAAACCATAAACGCTCAAGGGTTGTCCATTATCTCCCCTGAAATCCAAGCGCTTAACTTTACACTAGATGACAACATCATAACTGGACAACTAATCCATGCCAAGATCACATCAAAATCCTACAGATCTAGAACCTTCAGATTTGCAAAAGCGAGAAACCACCTAGAGAAATAGGACATTTCAGAATACCCTGACTTGATATCACCAGATCTCCTGAAGGAAACTTGATGTTAAGAGAAGCGTATAACTGATCGACAACCCAGCGATGTCGGTCTAAAAATCTCCTAGCAACGAAGGAGTGAGTAGCACCCGAATAAAAGAGAATGCGCGCCCACTTATTCTTCACCTTAAACTCACCTATAAACATTACGGGCGCAACTAAAATATAGAAACCTAAAATCCACCAAAAATAGTACTAGCTAGGTCAGAGACTAATCTGAAATCACATGAGCAGATGACTGAGCCTCCTCCTTGGTCAGCACATTAAGCTTTCCTTTTCCCTTATCCACATGTTGCGGGGGAGGCGGTAGAGTCTGCAAAGGAACCGCCTACAACATGGGCTGGGAATGCGAACAATCGGCCTTCCTATTCCCTTTCTGACCGCACTGAAAACAAGCTCCAGCCTTCTTGAATCAACGAGTCACATCGTGCCCCTTCCTCTGACAGTAGGTGCAGACGAGATCTCCTTTAGGTGTATCCTTGATCGCATGCACTTGAGACTGCTTCAGCGCATCTCGTCTCTTAAAACATCTTTTGAAAGGATGGCCTGGCTTTCCATAGAAATTGCACACTTCATTTCGTCCTTTCTTTGATGTAGGGCCAGTCGCCCTAGAACTTTCACTATCATCTGACTTTCTCTTGTCCTTCTTCGCTTGCAGTAGACGATTCTTCGCGTTATCTATCGCCTCTACCTTTAGGGCAGCTTCGATTGCTTCCGCTGTACAACCCCGTATTCGCAGAGTAGGGCCCTCCCGGCAGGCGCAGGACCAACTATAAGTTTTTAAGCTTTTAAAAGATTTTGCACTCTTGGTGGCCAATTTTGGCTTGACCTTAGAAATATAATAGTAGGGGGAGGAAATATTTGTCTCCCCCCCGACCCCTTTGAGGGGTCGTCCCGACCAGTACCCGCCTAGCCGCAGCCCGCCTAGGTCGCCAGCTCGCAGGCCGCCTGGCTGCTCGTCCCGATCAGTACCCGCCTGGCCGCAGCTCGCCCAGGTCGCCAGCTTGCAGGCCGCCTGGCCGCTCGTACCCTCTTGGCCGCTTGTCTCGCCAGACCGCCAGTCTCGCCAGGCCGCTCGTCTCGCCAGACCGTTCTCGCCTAGACCGCTCTCGCCAGACTGTCGGTCTCGCCCTAGCCGCCAGCTCGCAGGCCGCTCGTCTCGCCAGACCGTTCTCGCCTAGACTGCTCTTGCCAGACCGCCAGTCTCGCCCTAGCCGCCAGCTCGCAGGCCGACAGTCTCGCCAGGCCGCTCGTCTCACCATACAATTCTTGCCTAGACCGCTCTCGCCAGACTGCCGGTCTCGCCCTAGCCTCCTGCTCGCAGGCCGCCTTCTCGCCTAGCCAGCTCGTAGGCCGTCTTCTCTCCTAGCCAGCTCGCCAGGCCGTCTTCTCGCCAAGCCCTAGCTCGCCCGACCTGTGCCCGCTCAGCCTGCTTTTACCGTTATGGCCTCGGGGCGGAATTACTTCTCTACCCCCCGGTGTGGAGGTTTGTTATTGGCTTGAGGCATATTTTCCCTAGGGGAATTTTGGTCATTTTGACCCCAGGACTTGGAAAATCTATAAATAGACCCTTGAGGGTGCCTTGGAGAGCATTGCTTCTTAGCCACTTAAATCCCCTTGGCTTTCTTCCTCCAAGGCACCTAGCTCAAGCATTGGATAGGGAGGGGGAGACCTCAAAGGTCTTCCGGGTGTGAGGTGGGACGTCCACGCTAAAGCCGAGGGTCTGTTCCTAGTTTTCCAGGTCTTAAGTCCGTGACGTTCCTCCGAGTGTAGTAGGTGTGAGGTTTCCCCTCTTTTGGGACCTCGAACTCCACGAGAGGTCAATTTTGGCTTCAACATTTTGGTGCGGTGAGCGTGGAGAGTGACCAACACAGAAGATCTCGGGAGCGTGTCATGGCCGGAGATCAGGGAGGTAGTGATGACCTCGGCGAGCTCTCCAACCCAGGACCCTTTGTAGGGATGGAGGAGTTCTTGGCATCCATTTAAGGCATCATGGGGATGCTGCGAAGTTTGGCTCCTCGGGGTGGCAGCTCCACTCCAACCCCCTAGGAGCTAGATCCCCCCCCCCCCTCTCTCGATGAGTCGACCCCCAAGGGTCCAAGCGAGATGACCCCTGCAGGGGGAGAAGGAAGTGCACCAAGTAAGCGACCCGGGAAGGAGAGGATAGGAGAAGGGGTCGAGCGATACCTCATCGATCGGGAGTTATTCTCCAGTCCAACGAGTGCTTGCCCTCCAGGAGAGCAGGTCGCGCGAGTAGAGGTTGCGAGAGCACCCCTTAGGGGGTCACCCTTTAGTGAGTTGATCATCTCATCTCCCGTTCCCGAGGGGTTCAGAGAGCCAGACATGGCTTACTATACCGGGAAGGATGATCCCGTCCAACACCTGCAATGGTTAGAGGATGCCGTCTCCATCAGGACGATGACGGATGCCTGTCGCCTCTTTGCGATCACGTTGAAGGAGAAGACAAGGGACTTGTTTCATCAACTCCCTCCGAAGTCAATCTATGGGTTCGAGGACTTGAGCCGGAGCTTCCAGATCCTCTTCTATACCTCCAAGAAGAGGAAGGGGAGTCCTGAGTCCATCTTTCTGATTGGGCAGAGGGCCGAGGAGTCGCTGGCCCACTATGTTGACAGGTTCCAGGAGGAGATCCTGGATATCCAGGAGATGCCAGGGTATGCCCTCCAAATGACATTCACGGTGGGGTTGCGCGAGGGGTTCTTCAAGATGAGCCTGACCCGAAAGGCCCCCTTTCTTTCGAGGAGCTGATGGAAAGGGCGGCTGAGGAGATAGCCATGGAGGCGGCCAACCCGGTATTTGTCAAGAAGTTGGCGAAGCTAACAGAGTCGGAGCCAAAGGAGCAAGGTGGCTCAAGGCATCAGGAAGGAAGACGGAGAGAATAGAAGAGAGCTCAGGGGTTCCAGGGACAGGAGGGTCCGGAACCAGCCTGGAGGAAGCAAGGAGGACCTGCCCAGGGTCAAGGAAGAGCTCTCAAACAGGGTGGGAGGAACTTTCATAGGGGTTAAGGGAGGTTCAACTTCCAAAGGCAAGCCCCAAGACAGCTCCTGCCCCCACCACAGTAAGCAATGTCGATTGGTCGAAGGGAGAGGAAGAATCGTAGGGGAAGAGGGAGAGATGGAGTAGAGTTATCGTACTGTGACTTCCACCAGTTGGAGGGTCACGCCACGGCTACCTACCCCGAGTTCCTGGAAGTAAGGGGAGCGAGAGCTCCAGCCCAGCAGCAGCCACCAGAGCGGATTGAAGTTCTTCCCTAAGGAGGGGGAGGAGATGATGTATGCGAGGACCGAGTCGACGTAGGACCCCGAGGTGGTATAGCTGTGATCCACGGGGGGGGGGGGGATCGAAGCCGCTCGGAAGGCAAGTCTCCATGTGATGTACCGACGGAGAGTTGCCTCGACATCCCAGACCCCTCCCCCGGAAGAAAAGATCACCTTCTCGTCAAGGGACATGTCAGAGCATGAGCATCCATTCTACGATGCCCTGGTCATCCAGGCCGCCATCGAAGGCTTTACCGTCTCCCGAATCTTGGTTGACAACAGAAGATCTGTCAATGTCATTTTCAAGAAAGCATTTGACGAGATGAAGGTAGAGCCAAGGAGGGTGTTGGCCTCGGACGGACCCCTGTTTGGATTTTCAGGGGAGAGGAAGGAAGTCAAAGGTGGAGTCGAACTCCAGGTGAAGTTAAGGGGGACCTCAAGAAACTGCAGGTTCATCATTGTTGATGCCCCAAGCAGTTACAACGCCATTTTCGGGAGTTCCCTCATCAGTGACTTCCGTTGTATGCCGTTTTCCCTTCACCAGTGCCTCAAGTTCAGCTCAGAAGGGATCCAGGTCAGGATCAAGGGAGACTCCAAGATGGCGAGGTAGTATAATGTCACGGTTATCAACACCATCTCTTGGTTGGCCAAGGCAGAGGAGATGGAGAAGATCATGGAGAGCCTGAGCAGGATGGAGGTGTACAGTGGGATGGATTCGGAGGATGACCATCATGCCCAGACCCCCTAAAGAAGCCTCGCCTCGGCGGAGTCATGTATCCCCTTCTTATGTTGTAATGAGTCCATCCCCCGACCGGTAGAGTCGGCGGGGGGGGGGGGGGGGGGGGTCATGTAACCTAACTCTTGTTCCCCATTGGAGGATGTTGAATTCTAGTAATATTCAGGTAACATGCCCTGTTCTTTTAGCTCCGAGACGATTCCGCTATCAAGCTCTCACTAACTGGCAGGGCAGGGTGATCTCTCGTGGAAGCTAAGTCCTTTTAGCTCTGAGATGATTCCGATGTCAGGCTCTCACTAGCTGGCAGGGCAGGTTGATCTCTCGTGGAAGCTAAGTCCTTTTGGCTCCGAGATGATTCCGTTGTCAGGCTCTCACTAGTTGGCAGAGCAGGTTGATTTCTCGTGGAAGTTAAGTCCTTTTAGCTCCGAGATGATTCCGTTGGCAGACTCTCACTAGCTGGCAGGGCAGGTTGATCTCTCGTGGAAGCTAAGTCCTTTTAGCTCCGAGATGATTCCATTGTCAGACTCTCACTAGCTGGTAGGGCAGGTTGATCTCTCGTGGAAGCTAAGTCCTTTTAGCTCCGAGATGATTCCGATGTCAGGATCTCACTAGATGGTAGGGCAGGTTGATCTCTTGTGGAAGCTAAGTCCTTTTAGCTCTGGGATGATTCTGTTGGCAGGCTCTCACTAGCTAGTAGGGCAGGTTGATCTCTCGTGGAGGCTAAGTTCTTTTAGCTCCGAGATGATTCCGCTGTCAGGCTCTCACTAGCTTGAAGGGCAGGTTGATCTCTCATGGAAGCTAAGTCCTTTTAGCTCTGAGATGATTCCGCTGTCAGGCTCCTACTAGCTGGCAGGGCTGGTTGATCTCTCGTGGAATCTAAGTCTTTTTAGCTTCGAGATGATTCCGTTGTCAGGCTCTCACTAGCTGGCAGGGCATGTTGATCTCTCATGGAAGCTAAGTCCTTTTAACTCCGAGATTATTCCGCTGACCAGGCTCCCACTAGCTGGCAGGGCAGGTTGATCTCTCGTGGAGGCTAAGTCCTTTTAGCTCCGAGATGATTCCGCTGTCAGGCTCTCACTAGCTGGCAGGGCAGGTTGATCTCTCGTGGAAGCTAAGTCCTTTTAGCTTTGAGATGATTCCGCTGACCAGGCTCCCACTAGCTGACAGGGCAGGTTTATCTCTCGTGGAGGCTAAGTCCTTTTAGCTCCAAGATGATTCCGCTGACCAGGCTCCCACTAGCTGGCAGGGCAGGTACATCTCTCGTAGAAGCTAAGTCCTTTTAGCTCCAAGACGGTTCCACTGTCAGGCTCTCACTAGCTTGCAGGACCGGTGGTACCTCTTGTGGATGCCCCCATTGTCTTTCACCCCGATGTGGTCTCGTCACCCAGGCTCCCATTAGCTGGCCTAATAGGTTGACCCCTCGAGGAGGCCAAGTATTTTTCACCCCGAGGTGGTCTCGTCACCCAGGCTCTCATTAGCTGGAATGACAGGTTGACCCCTCGGGGTGGCCAAGTGTTTTTCTCCTCGAGGTGGTCTCGTCACCCAGTCTCTCATTAGCTGGCTTGACAGGTTGACCCCTCGGGGTGGCCAAGTGTTTTTTGGCTTCAACATCCGTATAATTCTCAGATCAATATGCGCTCGCCAACTGCTTGATGTCGCTCCGAAGATCATCCAGTAAGAATTTTACCCTGCCCGCTTCAGTGGCTACTAAATCTGAAGCAAACCTGCTCAGCTTATTAAATTCAATCTCATATTTGCTCACAGTGAGCTTGTTGGAACACCCTATTACTAATTTGGGCAAGGATCACTATGTTTCTCTTAGGAAACCAGGTTGACCTAGTTGTATAGTGTAAAGGTCAACATTAGAATGAGTCTAGGGCTTAGAACTTAGGTTTGATGCTGCCCCCAAGGACCATTCAAGCTCAGGATTTCAAGCTAAGTAAAGAGATAAAGATAGTCGAACGACGGTCGACTATCGTCGAGCTGGTTTCCTAAGAGAAACATAGTGATCCTTGCCCAAATTAGTAATAGGGTGTTCCAACAATCTCCCCCTATTTGGGTTAGGATTACTATTTACAGACAAGTTTGATGGAAGCGATCAGCGCTTCAAGGATATTCTCAGTTTGTTCAGAGATCAGCAGCTGTTGGAAATAATGACTACCAGAATGAAAATTGCTTCAGATGAAATAAAAGAATGGTGCTATTCTGCGACAGATGAGAATGAGAATTCTGTCAACGGCTTCATAAGAGGGACCCAGGTACAACTGTCCCCGGCTCTCTTAACTGAAGTGTTTCATCTCAGTTCTGGAGAAGATTCCATCGAGTTATCTGAAGAAGAATATGATTCCATGCTTGATCGAATGGGTCACAATGCTGTGAATCCTAATAAACTGCTGAAGAAGAATCTGTCATTGGAATTTCAGTTTTTGGCTGATGTAGTTGGGAAAGTGCTGCTGGCCAAGCACTCAGCCCATGATACAATTTCAAGATATCAGTTTTGTCTGATGGGAGCTCTGCTGGATAAGAAACATCTGAACTGGGGATCAATTTTCTTCAATCTGATTAAGAAAAAGCTCAATAAGACTGTTGTGAGCTTTGGGAGAATCTTAGGGGTCTATCTGCACTACAGATGCCCTGAGCTGTTAACCTCCTCTGGGATGTTTATCAATGCATCCAAGAGGCTCTCCTGTGCCCTTTTTGGCAAATGGGACAGGCAGATCATCAATCCATCCAGAGCTGCTGCATCGACTCCTGCTTCAGGCACAAGGACTGTCTTAGTCACTCCACCTCTGGTCTCTGCACCAGCAGAAGTGTTGCCTGCCTCTCTTCCTCCTCCAGCTGTATCCTCCCCAGCCATTTCATCCTCACCTCCAATCTCTACCATAGCCATATCTTCCCCAATTACCATTTCTTCACCAGTTTCATCCCCTCCAGCATCTACCTCTGAGGTATTCCTTCCTCTCTTCTCTTACCCATCCTTTTCCACTCCATCATATTCTCTTTTAGATGAATCCTTTATGGATGATTCTCACCCTTCCTCTCCTCCTGAGCCTCCCTCTACCTCCTCATTCCAACAAATGATGGAAGACATTTTCTCTCAACCTATCTTCAATCCTTCTCTTACCCCTTCTATCTCCACCTCACCTCATTCTATCTCCTCCTTCCCTATATCAGAACCGTCCATTCCCTCACCTCCTATCTCCTCTTTCCCCTTGCCACCAGCTCCAGCCAACATCCTTCCAACAACCTTCTCTCCTACCTCTGCTCAAGCCCCTCTTGAGCATGTAGATCTATCAGCCCTGGCTGACAGGTTATATGAGCTGTTAGCTCCAAAGCTAACCTCATTACTGGAGACCACTCTGGCTCCACTCCTGACCCATGTCAAGGAGCTGTCTTCCAAGCTATCTTCTTTCATTCCCTCTCAGGCAACTTCATCTTCTGGGTGCCTTGATTCACTTATCTCTGAACCAAGGCAGAGGGAGATGCCATATGAAGTAGTCTTTGCAATGAACCTCCAGAGCCTGCTCTCCAAGTTTAATGCTGGATACTTCAGATTCCTGCCAGTTCCTCATACTGAAGATCTGTCTAAGGCCATTGTGCCTATTTCTGTCTGTAATCCCAGCCAAATTGAAGCATATATAAATTCTTGGAAGGCTGTGGATGTTGTTATGCCCATCTCTGATGCTGCTACTAAGGCCATTGTGCCTCTTGCTAATGATGCTGCTACTGCTGTTGTAGATATTTCTGTTGATATTGCTGTTGATTCTGATATGCTTGTTGATACTTCTGCTGCTAATTCTGTTTGCTCTGCTGCTGCTCCCTCTCCTCCTACTCCTGCTGTTTCTGCAAAGCTTAAAGCTCAAGAAGAGTATATCAGAAGAATTGATGCTCTGTATGATCAACCTCAGAGTTCTGAGAGTGATCAGTACAGGACAGATTCTGATGATTCTGCTAGCACCATTGCCAAGAAGAGGAAAGCTAGAAGCAAAGCCATGATGTCAGTTCCTCCAGCTACAGCAAAAGACTCCAATGATATCCCCTACTACATTCTGCATGATTGCCCCATTTCTGAGCCTTGGATGCAGTACTCCAAGAACCAATTAAAGGCTATGAAGAAGAAGAGGAAGCTTGATAAATATGAAAAAGGATCTTCACAATATCAGCCTCCTCCTCCTCCTCTAGATTCTGGATCAGGCTCAGCCCCTCAAGCTCCAGTTTCCAGACACAGTTCTTCCCAGTCCTATCAGAGATCCTATCAAAGGGGACAGCATCAAAGAGGATATCAACCCAGAAGGGGTCATTATAGAGGAAATCAGAGAGGACAAAGATCTTATCAAAGGGAAGGACAAGGCCACTCTAACTCTTCTTCAGGTCCTTTCCCTTACAGGCTGAAAGACTCAATTGTTTCCAGGACTCCTCCTGCTTCTGAATCTCTCAACAGGTATGAACCTCATGTTCCTTTTGAGGATCCTGAGAACAATCCTTTATCTTGGACAGCAAGAATGAAAGAACTAGCTGCTCTTGATCAATTAAAGAAAGCCAGAGAGCAAGGCATGGACATCTCCAATATAACAACTTTATCAGATCAAAGGAAGAAAGAATTGGAAAGATATGCTTCTAGAAAGTTTTTTAATCCAGAAGACTATATGAAGCTGCACCCAGAGGCTGTAGTTCCAAGGCCAAGATCTCAAACTTCTCTAGGAGCAGAGGACGACATAAGATCAAAGAAAGAAAGTCAGAATCCTAACAGAGAAATTTTGTTTAAAAAGGGAACTGAAAAGAAGTGAACTGTGTAAGCTGAACATCATTCTCCCTTGGATATTTGCTGTCTTTTTATCTGTGATCTGCATTGCTGCTATATATCTCCTCTGCAGTATTGTTTTAGCTTTTGTGTTGATGTATGCTTATTTATTTCCTATTTTTGTCTGTAAATAGTAATCCTAACCCAAATAGAGGGAGATTGTTGGAACACCCTATTATTAATTTGGGCAAGGATCACTATGTTTCTCTTAGGAAACCAGGTTGACCTAGTTGTATAGTGTAAAGGTCAACATTAGAATGAGTCTAGGGCTTAGAACTTAGGTTTTATGCTGCCCCCAAGGACCATTCAAGCTCAGGATTTCAAGCTAAGTAAAGAGATAAAGATAGTCGAACGACGGTCGACTATCGTCGAGCTTAGGTCGATGATCGTCGAGCTTAGATCGACTACTTATGTCCTCAGCCTTCTGCTTATTGCTGGCTTCGGTCGACTATCGTCGAGCTTCAGTCCGACGATCGTCGAGCTTTCGTCGACGATCTCTGGCTGTGCTTGGGTCGACTATTTCTGGGAAAGTTTAGGTCGACGATCTCTGTTTGCTTCAGGTCGACTTTTTCTGTTGAAGTCTAGGTCGACGATCTCTGTCTTAATCAGATCGACTATTTTTGCCAGACCAAGAACTTAGATAGTCGATCTCAGATCGAAGTTTTCTGTCTACTGCTTATCTTCAATATCTCTGAGCTCAGGTCGACGACCGTGGAGCTCAGATCGACGTTTTCTGTCAGAATGATCTATCCCTTCTCTGAGCTCTGGTCGAAGATCGTGGAGCTCAGATCGACGTTTATTTTGAGAGATCGACGTTCTTAAGGATTCAAATGCTGCCGGTCTTTGGAATGTTTTTTCAGCATTTAATTTTAAGAAGATTTGCCAGCCGTTTTCATTTATTCTGGAACAAGTTTCAAGGAATTATTCAGGAATGTTTCATTGGACTTTCCTCTAGAAGACAAATCATTTTTGGAAGGCATTTAATGTCTGATAACGGCTATCTTGGAAGAATTATATTCAGGGAATAAGATCGTCTTCTTCAACACTACTCTCCAAGAGAATTAATCCAGAGTCAATACACGATAGAATCAAGAGACACACACTGTTACAGAAGAACAAGAAGAATTAAGCTGTGAAAGATAACCATCCTCTTGCTTACAGAAAAGTGATCAAAGCCTCATCTCAAAGAACTCCAGACACCTCATCTTTCAGCCTCTTTGCTGAAACAATTCTTTGCTGGAGATCTAAAGATCTGAAGACCTATCACCCTAGAGCAAGGCTTCCATTCCTGATTCATTCAACATCTCAGGGGGAGCCTTGACAACAAAAGATCCACTACTCTTCTCTCATTTGATTTGAGAACAGAGAAGACAACCTCACCTCTTTACCTTTTTCTTTTTCCTGTTGTAAAGGGTTTTTGAACTCCCTTCAAAAGTTCTGTCTGGTTCTGAGAGCCTTGTCAAAACTCAGTGGTGGCAAGACACCTTATCAAAAAATCCAATTTTGGTTTTTGAGCACCTTATCAAAAGCTCATTGGTGTCAGGACACCTGATCAACTCATCCTGAGTGGATTCCTACCAAGGGTGGTAGAAGAGTGAATGTACCCAGGTTTTTGGGGAACCACTATATTTCCTTGTGTCTTCTGGTTTGTTTGTGTGATTTGTCTGCTGTGTGCTGTGCTCTTTACTTCTTCATTTTTAACTTCTTACTAGCACTCTACACTATATCATAAATTGAATTTTATATGTGCTGTTTATTTCAATTGTGAAAAATTATTTTAAAATACTCTATTCACCCCCCCCTCTAGAGTTGAGATAGATCTTATCCTCACTTTCAGAGCTATCTCTGCTTCAGATGCAAGAAATTGTTTATCAGGCGGTCTTGTTCTACCGATGGTAGAAACTTCTTAAACAACATCTTCTTGAAGGATCCACCAGCTCTTTACCAGACCTTTTAGCTGGTAGGCAGCAATCATCACCTTTTGGGCTTTTGCGATCCCCGAATACGAGAACATCTCTTCTATGACGATGATCCAGTCATCAAAGGACATAATGCCGGCTCTCCCATCGTAGGTGGGAGGTCCCAATCGCTGAAAATGCGAAATGATGTTCATCTCTAGCGGTAGTAACACTAGGGGCACCAGAGGAGCAGGAGTAGCAGGCACGACTTGACCCACGGTAGGGTCTTGCACCACAGGTTGTTGCATGAGATCGGCAGATAACAACGACTGAATCTGTGATTACATCGCAACTAACTGCCTTGATGGAGCCTCATTGCTCTGATGCAGACTCTCGATCACTGCATCACTTTGCGCACCCGACGACTCACCCTCAGACTGGGGAGTCGACCTCGTCGCAATACACTTTGGAGGTATCTCTACAGAACAAACATGCATCAGCTTAAGACGCATCAGCTAGCAAACTCAGATTTCCTAACTCAAATCAGATTAGAGATGTGTAAATACTTGCTCTTGCTATTAGCTTGCTCTGGGAATTCATGAAATGATGTTATGCTCTTAACTTAGGATGATGAACTATCATCCCACTGACTCCTGTGCATAAAATATGAATGCATAAATTTTCATTTTAAATTGCGTGTATGAGTGTCATCATGTAGATCTTAACTTGACACGTGTACTAATGTCATGTTATGTTATGCATGAGGTGCTATGCATTCTAAAAAGGCCTTAGTGCATATTATGAGCGGGCATACATATAAAATATTATGCATCATATACTACATAATATCGCATGTAACGAAAAAGTAAAGCGTGCTAATGGGCATCCATGTGATGATGGTTATGCATCTCATACTACATAACCGTCACATGTTGCCACCTATGGTGGATCCATATACAAACACATATTATGCATCACATACTACATAATATGCCCTGTATACTTCTTATCATGCTCATGAGTGTAGTATTCATGGTTTCGCCAAGACATACTGATGACATTTAGGTGTGTGTATGCAATGAAATGCCACAATTAGATTTTTTCTTAAGGGAAGGTCATTTGACTCACCTGCCCAACCAACCAACCATTTCGCAAAACCTCCCTCTGATACCAACTATCACAACCCGCATTTTCTCAGTATTAAAATATTATCAGAGTGAGAGAAAATACGCGATCGTGATGTCACGCCGTGTAGGGGACAACTACAGACGTTCAGGCAACCCTATCCTTTCATTTATTTTTATAAAAAGACTTATGAATTATGTTTTAAAACATTGTTATATTATTAGGTTTACTGACCGTGTCCCTCGGTCTGGTGGATCTACTAGTCCACGAGTGGGAAAGTATAAGTTTACGCAGTGGAAAATATTAAGTTTGATTATTTATTATCTTATATGAAGATGAAGACTCAATAATTTATGAAATGAATATGAGACTTTTAAATTGTATATAAGTAGAAAGTAGATTTGTAGCGCTTAAAATAGTAGTTTGCCAATTAAAAAGCATGTTATGAAACTATGCTAAAATACAGTTTTATTTTATATTTAAAATACCTAACATGCATCCTAACATAAATCATTCACAGAGAGCAAGTAAAAACTAACAGTAAATAACAGCAGTACAACTAGCAAGTAGTCTAACACAAGAAATAACACTACGGGCGTCAACAAACTAACACGAACCCATAAGAAAAAATAGTCTTGTCTGAAACAAACAAGCATCTACCTCTCTAAACTGAGGTGAAAGCTAAGCGACAGCAAGTAGCCGCATCCTTGAAATCACAAACTCCACCAGCTAAACCTGCTACTACTCTGAACCTGAGGTATTAAAAAGAAAAACACCTCAGAAGAAAGTTACAAGTGATGCAGAAAGAAGTAAACAAAACCTGACAAACCTCCAAGTAGGTTGGAAACAACAGTCAAGCTAGCAACAAAAGTCAGTACGAAACAACAGAAACAAAACAAAGGTCTAGCTATGCAGTAAAAGCTAAACTACAAAAGTACGAACAGAAACATAGTACCAAGTGTCATAAAGTAGAACATCTTATATATATATATATCAACATTAACCAAATTAAACGGGACTGATCAGCTCGAGAAGGTCATCAAAAACACCGAGCAAGCCTGGATGTATGATCCATAACCAATAAGATGTATTGTGCCGGGGAGAAAGGTCCACAACGCGCACAGACTTAACAACTAAGGCACTATATCGGGGAAAAGGTCCACAACGCGCACAGATTAAACAGCTAAGGAACTGTGTCGGGAAAAGGTCCACAACGCCACAGACCCAACAAGCAAGCACTGTGCCGAGGCAAAAACCCCAATGCGCATAGCCAAGCAAGCGAGGCACTGTGCTGAGGGATTTACCCCAATGCGCACAGGTCAGCAAACATTTTATATTCTTTATATTATAAGAGTTTCATCATAACTTCCAAGTTATACGGTCAATAACATACTCCGACTAAAATCTTGACGCATCCGATAGAGTTTCAGAGGTCGCACAACGAAATTTGACTTAGGCTTCAACGGGCACATTCGACGAAAAATAAAGTAGAACCGTCGGAAAAAGAAAGATCTAAGTCCACAGAAATTCGTCGAATACATTTGACGAATCAAGGTTTCGTTCGACGAATTGAAGGTTAGACTCGACGAACTCAAGGTCTCGACACGACGGACTCAAGGTCTATACTCGACGAACTCCAGGGTTTAGTTCGACGAACAAGGTTTGGACTCGACGAACTCAAGGGTTTCCTTAATGAAATTTCGGGTTGGCACGATCGGTGGGTTCTAGGATTTACCTAAAGAATAATGGTAATGTAGGAGAACTAACACGAACAAAACGGTGCAAGGGAAGGAAAAGGAAGATCACCACTTGCCTCGATTTCGCCCGGAATCCCCGTCCGAAATACTCCACGTCGAAGATCGGTCCAAAAGAAGGCACGACGAAGAGAAATATACAGAAAATCGGTCAAACGACGGTTAGAGCCGAAAAACCTCGCGCGAAAAAGTCCCTGAAATAGGAAATACATACCACACGCGCGTAGCTCTCGCCGAGAGCATTCCGAATCTATGCTCCGTTGAAGATTTAGTCCACCGAGGCTCCCGGAATCGCGACCAGAAGTTCACGAACAAGAAGAGGTCACTGCACTCACCGCTCTGGTTTCGATCGATTTTTGGGGGAAGATGAATAGGCTTCTTCTTATATTTTATATATATATACACGTATAATAATAATATAATAATAATAATAATAATAATAATTAAGACTAATAATAATAAGTTAGAAATCAGGGAGAGGATTTCGTGAGAGAGCAGAGGATTTCGCGAAAAGGGAAGGGTTTTTCGAATAATGAACAGTATTTTCTTTCGAGAAATGAACAGTGATTTCGCGAGAAGGCAGAATGATTTCGCGAGAGGCTGAATGATTTCGCGAGAAAGCAATGGATGAACAGTATTTTTTCCGAATAATAGCATGAACAGTGGAATTTTGTCATCATGAATAGTGGAATTGCAAATCTACCATTGATTAAATTTTAAGGATGAATAGTAAATTTCATTTTTGAATAGTGTTTTAATATAATAATGATAATACATTATAAATATTATATCGTTACGGAGGGCCAAACGCGGTGAATCCTACGAAATTCACGACATAGGCGAATACCGACACTATGAACTCAACAGCGAAGACAAAACCAAATCCGACGCGCCGTTCTCGAGATATTAATTTCTAAAGTTTACGGTGAATGTTAAATATACAAAACTTCGGAAATTCACCGAGGCTCCAATAATGCTCGTATCGCGACGAAACTTGACATACAATTTCAAAATAAATCAATTTAATTTTGTATCGAGAAATTTTTCAATTTCGACAAGAATCCCAAGATTTGATCTGCTCGATCTAACGGACGCGAAAACGCACTAACGGCGACATGCCGTCAACTGTACGCTAACGTAGCGTCCATGCGTCATCATGACGTCACCAAGAGGATAAAATAATCATCAGAAAAATCAGGGTGTTACAACGATGATTCATGCCTGGTGTGTTTTGAGTCATCATTGTAACTTTGAGAACTAGACAGATGTGTAAGGGCATTCTCAGAGTTGTCTTGCACAACATCCTCCTCTGGTATTAAAAATAGTGGACTCTGATCCTCAGCTTTCCCCAATCCTAGTTTTTGTGCTCATCAAATATTATACCATTGGGTACTATAAGTCTCTTGGTTGCATGATTGAACAGTCAATATCCCTTTGATTGATTGTTATACCCAACAAATGTATACTTCTCCCCTTTTGCTACTAACTTATCTCTGTTTTCATTGGCAGGCAGGGCATATGTGATGCACTCAAACAATATTAGATGATGAAGGTTTCATTTTTTTTGTTATGCCACATTTCATATGGGATTGATTTTATAAGTGCACGAGTATGTGCTTTATTCAATATGTATATAACTGTACTCATTGCCTCTCCCCAAAATTCTTGTAGCAATTTTGTATGTTTGAGGATGCACCTCCCCATCTCAACAATAGTCATGTTCCTCGTCTCAACAACTCCATTATGCTGGGGATATTGAGGGACTGCTAATTGACGTATAATCCTTTTCTTTTCACATAAGGAATGGAATTCTTTACTTTTAAATCCCCTCCCCCCCATCAATCCGAAGAGCCACCATGATATTAAATTGAGTGGAAGTGTGAAATGCATCAGACTTGAGAGTTAGAAAATATACCCACATCATACGTGTGTAATCATCCACAAATAGTATTTAATAATGATTTCCCGACCATGTAGGATTGAAGCTGGACCCCAAATGTCAACATGAATAAGTTCAAGAGGAGACTTTGCTTGTCATGTATTGTAATTGGGAAAGGATGTTCTTTGAATTTTTTTTGAGAGAACGAACTTCACAGATCTTCTTTCCTATTATGTTGACTTATATTGAAGTCGATAGGGCTTGAAGTCTTTGTAAATCATCAAAATTTAGGTGTTCACATCGATGATACCATAGCTCAGAGGTTTCTACACTTCTGGCAGCATGAGCTTGATAGCTCTGGGGAGGATTTCCTTTTTCAATTTGAAAAGATAGAGGAAATTTTTTTTCCCAACATTTGAACTATGAAAATAATTGTTTGGTCTTTCTTTCTTGTGTACAGCAGCTTTGTTCATCAAAAGTCAGTTTGTATCCTTTCTTTATAAGTTGCCCTACATTAAGCAGATTCTGATATAGGGCTGGCACAAAATGAACATCATGTATATGATTTACAGGTCCATTTTTAGCCTAACTATAATTGTCCATTTACCTTTTATGATTTTATTTTTGTCATCTCCCATGATGACTTCTACTTTTTCTGCTTCATCAAGATGAACAAATGTTTCTTTATTATTACACATGTGGTTGGAGCATGCGCTATCCAAAAACCACACACAACTGTCGGGGGTTTCAACTTTAAGACAAGAAAAATAGTGATTCTGGATTTGAAGTGAAGTTTTCATCTTCCTTTGGTCGTGATTTACCATACCAGTAGTATTTCTGACGGTGCAAATTTCTTTTACATTTTTTACATCTTGAGAAGCAGTCCTTGGTGAAGTGAGTATTCTTATTGTAGAGCTTACAGTAGAGAGTACTTTCTTTTTCTTCTCCTCTTCTTTCTTTTGAACCTTGGCTCTATGATGAAGAAATGGGTTTTACTGGGTTGGCAAATACCTTACTCTGAAAAAGCTTGTTCTAGAGCAGGTTCCTTCTTCTTCATTTGGGATTCATGCCCTAATATGGAGCTCATGAGATCGCATACTGACATTTTTATGATGTAACTTGCTTCCTCAATGGCGGAAACATGTTAAAATCATGGTGACGGGCTACTAAGAATTTTAGATGCAACACGTTTCTCTGGTAATTCATCTCCATAGGTACAAATTTAATTCATCAGCAAAGTGGTTTTGAATACATATTGATGAAACTTTCTGCTTCTTTCATATTCAAATTATCAAACTCCCACTAGAGTTGAGTTAACCTCATGAAAATGACCGTTTCATTTCCTCTGTATTCAACCTTCAAGATCTCTCATGTATCCTTTGAAGTTCATGCATCAATAATGAGTGGTAGAATCGATCTAACAACACCTTGCTGGATATAGAGGATATCTTTAGCATACCTTTTCTTATTTTCTAGGAATGTTTGGAGCTTGTTAGTTTCACTCTTTTTTGTTGCAGATTAATTTATAAGTTATGAGTAGCCGTCTAGAATGAGATCTGATATTCCTTGTGAGATGAAATATATTTTCATTTCTTTGCTCTGGTAATTATAAGCATCACCTTCAAATAAGGGAATACTAGTGGGAGTGTAGAGAAACATTTTATTGCTCGATGAGGTGGCCATATGATGAGATTCATAGAAGATGAATCAAAATGTGATTCAGGATGCTACATGAAACATTGAATGGCATGAGTCATTGCTATGATACCAAATGTTAAAAAATCAAACTAAATAAAACCTAATATTATTACAGGTAGAAGCAGGACAGGGCGAAGGAAGAGGAAGAGGAATAGAGAGTGGGAATGTTGTTGTAGCAGTAATATTTTTCAAGCAAAATATAAAAAGGTCTTATGATAAGGCTATAGGGATAAAGTTTTACATCACATAGTTCAAGGGAACCAAAATAGTAAAATAAATATAAACCGGGGCCTAGATTATTAATATATATATATATATATATATATATATATATATATATATATATATATATTGTAACAATACAAGGGGTGTGGACCCCTATTTATACTACAAGCGAGAATTTTCTAAAAATAATTAAAATATTATATATTATATATTAAATATATAATATTTCCAACACTCCCCTCAAACTTGGAAGGACATGTCGAGTTTGCTCTTGAATTTCAAGAACATATCAGTCTTCAATGCCTGGGTAAATATGTCTGTCATCTGCTCTCCTATAGAATAGTATGTCAACTCCAACACCTTTTACTGCACCTACTCACGAAGAAAGTGATACTTCGTATCAATGTGTTTGATGTGTCCACGAAGGATTGGATTATTCTCTAGCTGAATAGATAACATGTTATAAACATGCACAATAACAGGAATCATATGTGGATGATGCAACTCCTGCAAAAGATTTTTCAACCAAATCGCATGATATGTACAAGCAACCATGGCGATGTACTTAGCTTCACAAGTGGGCAAGGCAATCGTTGTCTGCTTCTTTGAACTCTATGAGAACACAATTGTTCCAACATGGAATGCATACCCAGAAGTGTTCTTTTGATCATTCACATCACCTCCATAGTTACTATCGAAGTACCTGGCCAGCTTCAACTCATCGGCAGTAGAAATAATAAACCATGATCTTTCATACCATTCACATATCTCAAGATCCTCTTCGATGTAGTGAAGTGGTCTTGCTTTGGCTCCTTTATGTTTTTGCTGACAACACCAACAAAATACATAATATCAGGTCTAGTGAAAGTCAGGTAGTGTAGACTTACAACTAGACTCTTGAATAGCATAGAGTCGACCCCAACATTCTTCGAATTCTTCCTCAGCTATACTCTTGGATATACATAAGTGGAGATAGCCTTGCTATTCTCCATCAAGAATTTCATCAATATCTCCTATGTATACTTCTTCTATGAAAATAAGATTACATTCTTCTATTATTGTACCTATATACCCAAGAAGTAGGTGAGTTTGTCCAAATCAGTCTTTTCGAACTCCTTCATCATTGTCTTCTTGAACTTCTCAAACATAAAAGATTTGTTGTTAGTGATTATCTTATCTTCAACATATAGGAACACGACCATGATATCTCTAATCTTCTCTACCTTCATGTAGAGTGTATAATCATATGGCCTCTTTATATACCCATTTTGTTGATAGTATGCATCTATTCTTGCATTCCACACTTGTAGTGCTTGCTTCAACCCATACATCACTTTTTTCAGCTTATAAAGCTTCCCTTCATGACCATTAACAACATATCTAGGAGCATGTTGGGCATATAGTCCATCTAAGTAACCATTCAGAAACGCAGACTTGATATCCATCTAATAGATCTACTAATACTGAGATGCTAGTGGGATAATCAGTTTAATGGTGTCAATATGTGCCATGGGGGAAAAGAGCTCATTATAGTCCACACCATGGACATGTCTATAACCTTTTGCAATTAGTCTTGCCTTATGCTTCTCCACTTCACCTTCTTTGTTGGTCTTTACTTTGTGCACACACTTTACACTATTGGGCTTGTAACTTGCAGGTAGAATAACTAACTCTCAAGGGTCATTCTTCTTGATGGATGTCATCTCATCACCCATTTCCTTCCTTTGTGTCTTCTCCTGAGCTGCTTCCTCATATCAGTATGGCTCACAATCTGCTAACAAACAATACAAAGAAAAAATAGCATGAATCAGGTTCGTCTCCTCAAAGATCTTCTCAAACCTTCTCATCCTAGGTTGAGGTCTCTATGAACTACTCTTGTTAGTGCTAACTCCACTATAGTAGTGGTTAGAAGCACCCCCTAAATTTCTACTCGGTGGTGATGGCAGTTCAGCTTCACCATTCTCAGCTTTGGTTTTGTGACCACCTTTATCGTCCTCGTTAAAGAACATCCTTTGTCTTCAACACCCCAATCTAGCTACTATATTATTTAAATAGGTCATCTCTTGAAATGACCGTCATCTTTATTACTGTATATTATAACTTGTAAGTTTTTCTCATCAAAGCGTAGCCCATGAATATACACTTCTCACTTTTATCATCTAGCTTCTTTCTTATCTGATACGAGATGTGAGCATATGCTACACACCCAAAAATCTTCAAGTGTTGTACACTTGGTTTCAATTCGCATCATGCCTCATATGGAGCCTTGAACTTGACACTCTTTGTAGGACATCGATTTAGCAAGTACATGACACATAGCACTACCTCAGCCTAAAACATCCTTAGCAACTTCTTGCCCTTTATTATGTTTTACATCATGTTTAGAATCATCCAAATCTTTCCCATTGCAATGTCATTTTTCTAAGGCGAGTATATTGTTATTAGCTGATGAGCAATCTCATGCTCTCTACAAAATTCATCAAATAACTTTAAGGTGTACTCCGCACCTCGATCAGTCTTGATCACCTTCAGTGACTGCCCAGTCTACTTCTCCACCATCGCTTTGAATTTCTTTAACTTGTCTAGGGCCTCAGACTTCTCCTTCAAGAAATATACCCAACACTTTCGATTGATGTCGTTATTGAAGGTGATGTGGTAACGGTTGCCATCAACTGATGTAGTATTAAACGGACCTGCAATTTTTGAATGCACCAACTCAAGTTGTCTCCTAACACGTCGTGACTTTCCACCTTCAAACATCTGATGTTGTTTCTTGCCATTTGCACATGCCTCGCAAATCTTCTACGACTATAAGATCTTTGGCAAACCATCCACCATCTTCGCATGTGACTGTAGCTTCAAACTGGTGATGTATGGAAGACCCAACCTGAGATGCCACAACCAAGTTTCTTCTTCATCAATCATTATTATACATGTCGTTGCCTCAACATCCATCTTTAGTGTGAAGAGGCTATTTATTGTTGTCGTCGCCTTTACTATCTCTCTTCCTTATTGGTTTTGCATCACCAATGTTCTATCTCTCAATGGGATATAATATCCTTTCTCCACTAGTTGTCCAAGACTTAAGATGTTACTCTTCAAACTTGGAACATATAAAACATCCTAGATGTGCAAATTCTCACCGTTCAAGGTGACCAATATCACACCTTTTACTTTCACAGAGATCTTTGAAGCACTACCCATGTGTCCAAGTACTAAACTTCTTTCCATCCACCATCTATTCCTCTATTGGTTAGGAACATCACTAGATCACTGTATGTGTTATTTTCTTCAACATAATGGTTGGTCTCCTCCGTTCACCTCAGGCGTCTACAATCATAGCTCAAGTGTCCAAATCAGTTATAGTTGTAATACTGGAATTGGGCCATTCGAACATTGCCTCCTCCACAACTTCTTCCTATTGCTTCTTGCCCCCTTGCATTAGCATGCTCCACACATCTCTGGAAGTTTTGATTTCTCTCACTTGATCTCTTCATCCACTTTTTCATTTACCTTTTTCTTGATATCCTCAACCTTACTGGCCACCACCTCGTTTAAAACTCCCCTCAAAGTTCATTTTAGTCTGCAATGCATGCTCCAAGACACTCGACCCTTCATCCAACAACATGTAGAATTCATGAGCTTGCAGGGAGTACACAAATTTATTAATAGAGATCTGAGTATGGTCCTTCGACTCTTCTATTATCGCAACCACGTAATTAAGCTTCTTTAACAGTGATCATAGAAGTTTCTTCATAATACTTACATCATTAGGCATCTCTCCATTGCGTAACATCTCGTTTGTAATCTCCTGAATATGAGTTATATAGTCACCAACCTTTTTGGAACTATGCGTCTTCAAAATTTCAAACTTAGCCCTTAGATATTGTAATCTAAACTTTGCTTTACCAACACCTTGCATGGAGCATTGCAAGTTCTCTCATGCTTCTTTTGAGGTTTGGGTGTCTGAGATTTCTCAATGGTTACTTCATCAAATCTTTAGTATATTATGAAAAGAGCTTTCTTATCTCTCTTCCTTGCTTCCCGAGCAGTCGTGTTCTATGCATTGGTCATTGTTGTCTCATCTTCATCAGTTGGCTCTTCGTAGTCATCATCCATTATCTCCCAAAGCACTTTTGATTCTAGTAGCACTCTCATATATATGCTCCAATTCCTATAATTTGTTTAGTATACTTGGGAACTTGAGACGGAAGAGCATTTGCCATCTCCATCATGTTGGACTCTTCAACTCTTCTGAGTTCCTCCCATGGTTTGTGAACCTAACTCTGATACCACTATTACAAGTGATTAAATGGACACAACATAATTCAAGAAAAGTAATCAACTTATTTACATACCAACAAGACGTTACAAAGCTATTATAAAATTTCACTCATCTGCTACAACTCAATGCAACATAACAAACAACACGCGTTACAATACACACTGGAGTTCGCCAAGAGAAGTTCGTAACTCTTAATCTCATGCACACAAATCCTGACCGCAAATTTCTCCTTCTGCTAACCGCATGGACATTCTACTTCTATACACATACCTCCAACTGCCGCATGCAGGGACCACCAATTTCCAATTAATAGACTGCCTACTTCTAACCGCGGAACTCTTAAAGTGCTAACCGCAGAAACCTCCAACTTCATTGCTTGGACTGTTGTTCCCTCTGATACAAGGGGTATGGACCCCTATTTATACTGTCGGTGGAAATTCTCCGAAAATTCAAGTTAAAACAAAAAATATTATTTATTAAATATATAATATTTCCAACACTCTCCCTCAAACTTGGCAAAAAAATATTGAGTTTGTTATTGCATTTTAGGAACGTATCAGTCTTCAATGCCTTGGTAAATATGTCTGACATCTATTATTCTATGGGGCAGTATACCAACTCCACCATCTTCTGTTGCATCTGCTCACAAAGAAAGTGATAGTTTGTCTCAATATGTTTGAAGCGTCCATGCAACACTGGATTCTTTGCTAGTTGAATCATGGACATGTTATCAACATACACAGTCACAGGAGCCTCTTATGGATATTGCAACACCTACAAGAAATTTCCCAACCATATCACCTGACATGTACAAGCAGTCATAGTGATGTACTCAACTTCATAGGTGGACAAGACAATCATTTCCTGCTTCTTTGAGCTCCATGAGAACACAGTTATTCTATCATAGAATGCATACCTAGAAGTGTTCTTCTGATCATTCGCATCACCTCCATTGTCACTATCAGAGTACCTAACTAGCTTCAACTCATCAATAGTAGAATACAACAAACCATGATACCTCATATCGTTCACATATCTCAAGATCCTCTTCACTGAAATGAAGTGGTCCTAAATTAGCTCCTCCATGTATCTAGTGACAACACCAACATCATATATAATATTAGGTCTAGTGAAAGTCATGTAGAATAGACTTTCAACTAGACTCTTGAATAGAGTAGAGTCAACAGCTTCATTATTATAGTCCTTCTTTAGCTGACTCTTAGATCTGCATGAGTGGAGATAACCTTGCCATCCTCCATATGAAATTTCTTCAATATCTCCTCCACATACTTCTTATGCAAGATGAAGATCCTATTGTTGATGTGCGAAAAGTGACTGTGCTCGAGAGTGAAAACATTCGATCTGAGATACGGGGATAAGGGAGGTGATGAGTGTTGGAGCCAAAATTGACCTCAACCAATGTTCAAAACAGGGGTGCAGCCAATACCTACTTCTCTCAAGCCCCGCCCCTTGACTGGCAGCTAACGACCTAGGACTGACCCAAATCCTCAGCTGGGAGGTCCCACCTCACACCCGGAAGATCTCTGAGAGCTTCCTCTCCAAAGACAAAAGTTGGGCTAGGAGCTCCTTAGAAAGCACTAGAGATTCAGAAAAATGAGATTCCACTTTCTAAAGAGCCCTTATGGGTCTATTTATAGCCTTTTGCTGACCTGAAGTTACTGAAATACCCCTGGTGGGCCTGCCAATAGCCGAATCCCCCTGTTGGTAAAGTACTAAAAGCAGCCCCTGAGGGTATAGGGGTAATTTTAGCCGAGGGCAATTAAGACATTTTACCCTGAACCTGGGCCCCACTCGGCGAGAGCTCTACGCCGGGAACCCTCTCGCCTTCCTTTGGCGGGAGCTAAAAAAAAGTGTCAAAAGTCTCAAACTGAGCCACCCCCCCCCCCCCCCGCCTTCTCGCCAGTTTAATCCTTCTCGCTGACTCTGCCGAGAGCGGGTCCTGGCTGACCGAGGGTGAACGCTCTCGCCCCTCTCCAGGCGGAGCTCCTCTAACCTTGACGTTGTCACTGCGGGACGCGATGTTGAGTGAGTGGAGCTCACCCAACGCCCTTGCTACTGACCATGGCGCTGAGTGAGTGAAGCTCACTCAGCGCCCTTGCTGCTTACCATGGCGCTGAGTGAGTGAAGCTCACTCACTCAGGGCAGCGCCTTCTCGCCCGCTTCTGGTCATGGGCGGGATCTTGCCTGCTCCTAGGCGAGAGCTCCTCTGGCGCGAGAGCTCTTCTGGTCATCAGGCCCAAGCTAACTCGGGGCTGGTCCAACCCCGACCGTTGATGCCTCAGGGTCCTACCCAGCGAATATGGGTTGTACACAATCCCCGCTCTTTTTGAGCTAGCTCTGCGCTCGAAAAGACACGTCCAACCAATAAATATTCGTTGGGCACGTGTCATCTCCTGTAAAGAGAATCTATCGGTGGGCCCAGCCGTGGTTATATATACGCGATGATAGACGGCCGTAAATCTGTCCCTGACCGTTGTTCCCCCCCCCCCCCTTGAGATCTCGTGCGACCTCGCGATGCGCCCATAACAAGCTGGTAAGCCACTCTCGCAGAACCTTCAGGACTGCATAAAGGCGGCGCAAGCGTGAACCCTTGCCAATAGCGCACTAATGGATCCTTGGCTGGCGAGAGAGGCACCCACTGTGGCGCCTCTGCCGCCGCCAAAAGAGAAGAAGAAGGCGAAGAAGGTCCATTAGGACCCCTCGCGAGAGCACTGAGCCTCTCCAACTTCAAACCCAAGCCGTGCGGCCGACCCTCTTCTGCTGCAGAGGGTATATTTCGCCGACTATCGGACTGCTGTTCTTGAGAATTGGTCGCTGAACCTTTCTTGGCAGGTGGTCCCGGAAAGTGGTGTTGGGCTTCCGCCGGTGCCCCCAGACCCATCGACGTATCGCCCACCTGAGGATCGGCCACAAGATCCGGAAGGGGCTCCTGCCGATGGTTCAGGACCGTCAGGTAGCCCCTTCTCTCTTTTGCCCGTTTTTCTTTTGGTCACTCTAACCCCTGGGTGGGACTCTCGCAGCGTCTTCTTCCGCCAACCCGGGTCTCATCTTGACGGGAACTGATGTAGGGGTTGCCCCTCATGACGATCCAGCGGCCAATCCCCATACCCCCGCAGGGGAGATGGCTGGCAACCCATCCCTGACGCCGGAGGCCGACCATTTCGTGAGGGAGCACGACCCTCCTCAGACTTCGGGCCCGGCGGAAGTTACGGCGTGCGAGATCTTCCGTCCGGGTCGTGGGAAGCCACTCCATCTCATGTTCGAGAGGGATGCCGAGGAAGAGCCCGAGCCTTCTCGCCTTCCTCCGGCCGACGGCTCTCGCCATGCTGCTGGTATGCCACATACTTCTGTTATTCTCACCCTGTTCTCGCACTGACCGCCAGGTTGTCTTTTCAGGTGATCCGGACCTGCGATCAGGAGCTGACGAGGATGAGGAGGAGGACGGAGACAGCTCCCCCTTCCCCTCTTCTGATGAAATGGAAGGGATCTTGATTGGTGCGGGAAGCGCGATAAGGCGAGGTAAAAGGGTCGCGACCATCCTCTCCAAGCTCGTGCGGTGGGAGCGGGCCCAGGCCCATGCGGCGAGAGAGTTTCGCCGGTCGGTGGAGCAAAGGTTGGAGGCCCTGGAGCGAGATTACTTCCTAAGCGAGACAGAGCGGCCGGGCGGCCCTACTGCGGGATCTTCTCCCGGGAGGTGCCTTGCACGGATACGCGACCAAGCTCGCCAGATCAATCTAAGGTGCACCGTGCTCTCCTCCTACTTCAACCCATTGGCGCCCCCGAGGACCCGACAGCGAGAGCGAGGACGCTGGCGCTGGGAGCCTTATTGATTCCTGATATCTCGCCCCTTCTTACCCTTGGCCTTTCCTTCTCATGTGCCCTCTTTCAATTTTACTTTGAACTTTGGACTGCTCGTAATCCTGTGAACTGCTTTTATTAGTTAACTATTTTCATTATTGTTATTATCTTAGGTCTCGCCTAGCGAGAACGTTCTTTGCTTTCGCGTTTGTCATGCCATGCAGTTCTTGCGCGAACTAAGGTTGTCGATCAGTCACTGTCAATTCAAGCGGGGGTTTGAGGCACCGTTGACCTAGGGTGTGACAGTTGTACCTCCGCCGCCCATTCTGGGAAAATCATCATTTATCACGGCTTCCTATAAATAAGTGGATTCACCCACCACATTTATTTCCCCGGTCTGGAACCTTCACCTTTCATCTTTTCGCTTTCGCGTTTTGCCGAGAACATCTTGCTTTTGCCTCCCTTCCCTTGCTTCTCGGTTGGTTTCTACCTCTCGCCTCTTCTCTTGTGATTTCGCCCTCGAGTTCGTTAGACATAATGTCGGGCGAGAACGAGCGACGTTCTACTGCGCGGAAGCTTTCCGGAAGCATCGATTTCCGTCGTGTCGCCTGACCCTGGAGGAGTATCGGCTGATTACCTCCCGGTATGTTCCTGCCAGCTTCGCCACGAGAAACCCAGAAAACAATGATAGGGTGAACACTGCGCGGGAGGGGGAGCTCGCGATCCCCTCGAACACTTCGAGGTGGGCTTTCGCCTCCCTCTTTGGTCGGAGATGCGCCTCGCCCTTCTATACTACGGAGTCGTTCCCGCGTAGCTGAATCCGAATTCGGTCGCCATCCTTATAGCGTTCATCTGCTACATGCGATCCGAGAGGGTAGAGTTCAACCTCTTTGATAGTTTTACTTTCAAGACTGCCTAAACACCTAGAGGGGGGGGGGTGAATAGGTTCTAATGCTTGTTTTCAATTTAGGCAGAATATAACTACTAAATATATACACACAGCACAGCAATCACAGAAATTCACACATCACAGATTGCACACAGTTTTATAGTGGTTCCCCAAGATCTGGGTACATCCACTTTCCCCCTTCACCTATCTAGCAGTGTGCTAGATTCGGCCAAACTCCCTTCCTTAACTCAGATCCTTAGATCCTACAGCTCAGAATCCAAAATGGATTCCTACAACTCAGAGTGATACCACACTCCTACAACTCAGGCAAACCAGCCCTACCTCAGTCTCTATTCAAGACCTACAACTCAGAGATTATCTCTCCTACACTCAGCCTTTATAAATTAGGCTTACAACTCAGATCTATTAAAGATCCTACAAGATTTAGAAAAGAGTTTTATAGAATCTTGCCCTTGTTGAGAGAGAAAGGACAAGACAGCACCTGATCAGCTGATGGATGAAATCAACTGAAACTTAGCTTTCTTCAAAGCTTCTTGAATCTGAACTAGCTGAGTTGATTTCCAAACAGCTTCTTGAGAAACCTGTAACAGCTTCCTTCTTGATCTTCAAACGTCTGGATCCCTCTCTATCCAATCCCTTTGGAAATTCTTCAGAATTCTAGGACGAATTCTCCTTAGACTGATCCTAAGAGGTTGAACCCTTCAGAATGTCTTCTTAGATCTTCTAATGAAGATCTTCTTCAGTGCCTTGCACTTTCTTGATTTGATTCCTTAATCAGATTTCTTTAAGTGTTGCTTCTCAATCACCTTTTTAATTCTACTTCTGAATCTGTCTATTTATAGACCTTCTTTTTGGTGACCGGCTGATCAGGTTTCTAACTGTCTTCTGACAAGTCTGACAGCTTCAGTTAACCTGTTGTAACCCACAACTGTCAAGTCTTCAAACAGATCTTGTGCCTTTGTCTTGGACAGCAAAGTGTCGAGAATGTCTGTCAGAAAGTGTCGAGACCATCTGTCTATATGTGTCGACACAAGTACCTCCGGTGTCGACACTGCCTCTGGTGAAGTCGACAAGTTTGCCTTTAAGCCGACTCAGCTTCTGCATACTACAACTTGAGAATGAGTCGACACTGAGTATTTGTGTTGACTCAAACACTTCCATCATTCTTTAGCAAATGACTTGGTCTAGACTTGGCAATGTGTCGACACAAGTCCTGGGTGTCGACACAGTTGATGTAGATTCAGAACATAGTATGTGTCGACACTTCCTTCAGGTGTCGACACAGCTTTTGTCGACTCTGCCTATATGTGTCGACTCAGTCTTCTGGTGTCGACACAAATATTGTCGACTTTGCCTCTGTGTGTCGACACAACCTCCTGGTGTCGACACAGTTGATGTCAACTATAATCTTGTGTGTGTCGACACTGCCTCCTGGTGTCGACACAGTTGATGTCGACTCATTTTCTCTGTGTCGACACAGCCTTCTTCAAGTGTCGACACAATCTTCCTGAAGTGTCGAGACATCTTCTTCTGATGTCGACACATGGACTTAGAAATTTTTCCATACTTTTAACCTGCACATATTCAACTTAAACAACATCAAATACACCTTGATGTATATCATTATGCTAAGTTAGGCTTCTTCAAATAAGATACACATTTTCCAATGTACCCAACAATCTCCCCCTATTTGGAGAAGTCGTAACCCATATTAGCTAATGATATACACCACTTATGATAATAATAAACAAAATGATGATGATGTATATAAGCTTAATATTACAGAAAATATTAACAATCAAAACACTTGCACAGATTCATCACAGAGATAAAAGCATATACACAAAAATTAATTAAAGAACAAGCTTTTGTGTATTATGTCAAAATGATTGTTTACAAAATGTTTAACACTGAATGTTTCACATTACACATTTTTAAACTAAAAACTTAAGACATCTAAGACTAAGACAGATCAGGCTCCTTTATAACAATCCCTCTTCCAGGTTGTACTTGTGCCTGCACAGAAGGTTCAGTTTCTTCCATGGGCTTTTTGCCTTTAAGATTAGCCTTCTCCTGAGCCTCAGTCTTCAGTCTTTGTCTCTCAAAGTAGTGATATGGCTTGGGAAAGTATTTGCTAGGCTCCACAGCATTAGGAGGTAGCTTTCCCATCTTAGCTTTCCTTCTATACTGAACAATAGCCTCCTGTCTGGCTTCATGCCTCTGCCATTCTTGTTCATTGTACCACTTGCCCCTTTCATGGACTTGATCTTTTACAGCTTTCCAGGCAGTTAGTATGATGTTTCTAGAGGTAGGGCTCCACTGTTCAAAATCAGGTTTTAATTCAGCTTGCTCCCTAAACCTCTTCTTAGACAGTTGAGCCTCTTGCTGAGCCTTGATTGCAGCTTCAGGCATGTCTACTTTTCCAAGTATAATATTTGAAACCTCCTCAGGAGGACTATACATAGTTTGTACCATCTGATGAATCAAGTCAAAATCTGCAGGGGGGAATATGACTTGAGCAACTTCTGGTTGGTTGTCTTCAAGTAGACCTTTTGGCTGTACTCCTGACTCTGTCATATTATCATCATCACAAAGGGGTGGATATCCCAATGTGGCTCTGATACTGTTAGTTACCCACTTGGCATGTTCTGAGCTAGCAGAAATAAGTACCCTCTCCCCCTTTAGGACTTCTCTTTCTACATGATTTCTGAGATCATCCTTCTGAAATCTGATCTGACCATCTAGATAATTAATGCCATCTTTGAAGAAGGGTTTCAACTTGTTAAGTTTTGCAGTAATTTCCTTCTGGGAAGTGGTTATGGCTGACTGAACTGAGTCTAAAGCAGTGTTGAACTTAGTTTCATATGCAAGCATTTCAGTTGCCCTAGCTTCAGTCAATTTAGTCATGGTTGTTTGAAATTGAGCAAGAATATCTGTGTTGGCAGTTGTCAGATTGTCATTTAGCCATTTTTGATTTTCAAGAATGTATCCTTGATTAACAGATTGAGCACCTATTTCTTTGTTCATTTCCCCTTGTTGTTGTGCCAGATATACAACAGCATGTGCCCCTTTTGTAAAACAATCAGTTATTTCTCTTTTATTTTGATTGACTTCAAATCTTATAGACTTTATATCTTGAGCCAGATCAAACTGAAGATTTTTATTACTTTCATCAACATATTTCTCCATAGCTAATCTCTGATTATCTAGCTTCACCTGCAAATCTACCATGAACTTGTTGTAATTAAAATCAGATGGAGATTGGTGAGTTGAAGACTGTAGAGCCTGCTTGTAGCTATGGCCTCTTCTTTTGAAGACCATGAGCTTCCTTTTCTTTGCCACTCTGGCTTCTGCAGACTCAGATTCTGAAGAACTTTCAATCTGAACTCTTTCAGGAGGTGAAGGTGGAATATCTGTCTCAGTGACATGTTGATCTTTGTCAACAATCCCTTGCTCCCCCTCAATTTTGAGCTCCTTCTCAATTTCTTGCTCCTCCTCAACTCTATCAGTAGCAATTTCAACATCAGGAAACAACTCATCTAGAGTGAATTTCTTTTGTGCCTGAGCAGAATATGAGTCATCTAAGCCAGCAGTGTGCAAATCTTTTGATAAATCTATTTGTTCTTTCTCTTACACATGTTCAGAAATATGCTCCCCCTACACCTGTTCAGTGTTAGGAATGTCCTGGGCAGAAGAATAAACTTGCTCCCCCTGTACCTGTTCAGTGTTAGGAATGTCCTGGGCAGAAGAATAAACTTGTTCCCCCTGTACCTGTGCAGGTAATGATTCATCCTGGACTTGAGTAGACTCAGGCTGGTCTTCAGCCTGCTCTCTCACTTGATCTCCTGGAAGTTGTTCAGTATTTTGATCATGACCTGGGGATTTCTCTGGTGTGTCCTGTCTGTCCACATCAGACACCTCTTTGGACAGAACTCTATCCCATCTTGAGAATAATCTCATGTCCATTTTTCTCATGTGATTGATCTTAGTCCCAGGAATTTGTTACATGACCTCTGGGATGAGTCCAGCCAGATATAGACTCAAAATCCTAGCCAGATTTGGCTTCTTAAGTCCTTCCTTGATTTTATCAAACAGAACTGCTGACCAGTCTGTGTTAACCCTGAAGATGATCCTTGTCATGAGGTTAAACATTAAGGCCGAAATCCTATCATGGTCGTCAGGTTTACACAAAATCACCTTCCCAACCACTTCAGATAGAAATTTGTCTTGTGGATTCATTCCTTTTCTGTTGATGGCTGCTCTAATTTTGACAGTTGGATCCAATCCACACCATTGTAGAGCCTCCCTTGTCTTAGAGGTTGGGACCTCTTCTACATTCTCAATGCTTGGTAATTGAAGAATCTTTCTTAAACTCCGTAGAGTAATTTTCACATTGGTTCCATGAACTGTGGATTTGATCTTGAGTCCAGAAGAATCCACTGATGCTGAAGTGTAAAATTCAAGTACCTCCTTCTTCCAGATTTTGGTGGGTTCAGAAACCAGATGTTCCAATCCATTATCAGCAAGATAAGATATCACCTGTTTTATTTCAAGCGAGGCATTGTCGAACGCAGCCCTAACCAGCTCATATCCCTCATTGTCGTTATCCTCAACCTTTGGCGCCATTGGAAAGATGAGAAAACTGGAGAGAAGAGAAGAGAGAGAATGTCGACACAGGGTTTTAGTCTCGAAAACCTTGTGAGCGTGTCGACAGAATACGTTCTTGACCTATTTATACCCTCTATTGAAAGAAGGTCAAAAGGCGGGCAAAAACAGACTAAATGTGTCGACACAGATGAAATGTGTCGACACAAACTTTTACTGTCTCGACATCAATGTTGACTACTGTGTGTCGACACCAATTGGAGATATGTCGACACAAGAGAGACATAGTAGAGCATCAAAAATTCTGTGTCGACTCTTAGTACAAGTGTCGACACAAAATCTGTAAGTGTCGACACCATTATTCTGGTGAAGTCAACACTACATTTCTGGATAAGTCGACTATTTGACCCTTAAGTGTCGACACAAATTCTCTGTGTCGACACAAATTCTCTGACAAGTCGACATAACTATACTGAGTCGACACTTTATTACTGAAAGTGTCGACACCATTTTACTTAGCCAATTTCTGTTTGTTGATATACTAATCAATGGTCAGCATTCCTAATTAAATTTTAAATTTATTGAATTTTGTTTCATCCAGTGGCTTAGTAAAAACATCTGTAATTTGATAATCTATTTTAACAAATTCCAATGAGATATCTTCTCTTTCTACATGCTCTCTAAGAAAATGGTATTTTATTTCTATATGCTTAGTTCTACTATGAGAAACAGGGTTGTTAGCAATTGAAATAACACTCTTAGAATCACACAATAAAGGTGTTCTACTTACTTGAATACCATAGTCCTTTAACTGATGCTGAATCCACAATAGCTGTGCACAGCAACTTCCAGCAGCAATATATTCAGACTCAGCTGTGGATATTGCCACACTGGTCTGCTTCTTACTGCTCCAAGATATCAGTCTTCCTCCCAAAAATTGGCAGGTACCTGTAGTACTCTTTCTATCCTCTCTACAGCCTGCAAAATCTACATCTGAATAATCTATTAGTTGAAAATCTCTATTCCTAGGGTACCAAAGGCCTAGATTTGGTGTGCCCTTTAAATATATCAAAATTCTTTTAATAGCTGTGTAATGAGAATCTTTAGGGCATGCCTGGTACCTAGCACAGACACATGTAGCATACATAATATCTGGTCTACTAGCTGTGAGGTATAATAGAGAACCAACTATTCCTCTATACAAAGACTCATCTACAGGCTTACCTGTATCATCTTTACATATAGGAATATTTGTTCCCATAGGAGTTTTTATGGTAGAGGAAGATTCCATACCATATTTCTTTATCACCTCTTTGGTGAACTTAGACTGGGATATGGACAAGCCATCATCAGTCTGTCTTACTTGAAGTCCCAAGAAGAACTTAATTTCCCCCATACTACTCATTTCAAACTTCCCTTGCATAAGTTTGGCAAACTTCTTGTAAAGGTTGTTCTCTGTAGACCCAAAAATTATGTCATCCACATAGATTTGGACTAAGATTATCTTGCCTTTAGACTCCCTAAGGAATAGAGTCTTGTCTATTTTGCCTCTTGAGAATTTGTTCTCAATAAGGAAAGTAGACAGGGTGTCATACCAAGCCCTTGGGGCTTGCTTTAACCCATATAAAGCTTTCCTAAGTCTAAAAACATAATAAGGTTTAAGAGAGTCTACAAAACCTGATGGCTGTTCCACATAGACTTCTTCTTTTAGATCTCCATTCAGAAATGCTGATTTCACATCCATTTGGTATACCTTGAATCCTTGGTATGCAGCATAGACAAGAAACATCCTGATTGCCTCCAGTCTTGCTACTGGGGCAAATGTCTGATCAAAATCTATTCCCTCTTCCTGCCTATATCCTTTAGCAACCAGTCTTGCTTTGTTCTTTACTATTACTCCACTCTCATCCAACTTATTCCTAAATATCCACTTTGTTCCAATGATGTTGTGGTCTTTTGGTTTAGGAACAAGCACCCAGACTTTGCACCTTCTGAATTGATTAAGCTCATCTTGCATAGCATTAATCCAATGTTGGTCTTGGATGGCTTCTTCAAATTTCTTAGGTTCCAATTGAGATAGGAAACTTGAGTGCAGGACTGTGCTCAGATTTCTGCTTCTAGTCTGCACTCCTTGACTTGGATCACTTATTTTTTGATTAGCTGGATGATCTTTTAGATGTCTTATGGCTGGAGGAATATTTCCTTCAGGTTGGACATCTCCAGCTCCTTCATCATGCTGTACTTCTTGGTTGTCATCAGCTTCTATAGAGTTTTGTACTCCCCCTGGACTGTAGCCTTCATTTTCCACTGCTTCATCTGCTGTTGAACCTTCTGTAATGAAAAGCTTATCCATCCTTTTGCTTATACCTGTTGGACTGTATGAACTACAAGGCAACTCACAGTTGATTAATCTTGATTCATTAAACACAATATGTACTGATTCTTCTACAACTTGAGTAGTCAAGTTGAAGACTCTATAGGCCTTACTATTTATGTTGTACCCAACAAATATCCCATCTTGGGATTTGGCAGCAAACTTAGTTAGATATGACTTGCCATTGTTAAGTATATAGCACTTGCAACCAAAGATCCTAAAGTATGATAGATTTGGTTTTCTACCTTTCATAATTTCATAGGGAGTCTTTTTGTGGCACTTGGTGATAGAAGCCCTATTGATCACATGACATGCAGTGTTTACTGCCTCAGCCCAGAAATATTCTGGAAGAGAGGTGTCACTCAATAGAGTTCAACCAGCTTCAATCAATATCCTATTCTTTCTTTCAGCAATGCCATTTTGCTGAGGTGTTCTAGGTGAGGAGAACTCTTGGAAAATCCCAAAGTCTTCACATAATTTTGTCATACTTTCAGATTGAAATTCAGTGTCATGGTCACTTTTGATTTTGACCACTGTACTATTTAGTTCATTCTGAATTTGTTTCATAAAACTAAGTAAGACACTTGGGGTTTCTGATTTTTGTCTCAGAAAGAACACCCATGTATATCTAGAATAGTCATCTACAACCACAAAAGTGTAGACCTTCCTACCTAGACTATGAACTGGCATAGAACCAAAAAGATTCATATGTAAGAGGTATAAGCACCTCACAGAATCCTTGTTTTCAAGACTATGAAAGGAGGATTTTGTCTTCTTGCCCTTTTGACAAGCTGAACATATCCCTTCCTTTATACACTTAACTTGAGGACCATTCCTCACTAACTCTTTGCTGAAGAGTTGGTCAATTGTCTTGTAGTTAGGATGAGCCAACCACTTGTGCCACTTGACACAATGAGATGCATTATCATTAGCCACAAGACAGATGGGAGAAGCCTTGTTCTCACATACAAAATTAAGACAATAAACATTTATCTTTCTATACCCAGTCAATATGATCTTTTGATCACTTGACCTTTTGATATGGCATCCATCCTTAACAAATGAAATGTCATATCCAAGATCACTCAGTTGACTTATGCTAATCAGATTATGTTTCAAACCTTTTACATAAGCCACTTGGGTGATGGTAATTTGGTTTGAAGAAATGTTACCAAACCCTTTGATGATTCCTCTTTCAGATCCACCAAAGATTACTTTAGGTCCATCTTTGATAGATGTATACTCCTTCAGCAGCCCCTTTGTTCCAGTCATGTGCCTGGAACATCCACTATCCAAGTACCATATAGGGGCATGGCAACTTGGACTTTCCTGCAATACAGAATTACTTTCCCTTAGAACCTAAGTAAGTCTTGGGTCCTTGGTTCAGGTTAGCACCATTCATATTAAGACTACCAGCACCTCTTCTAACTGGTAGACTATTGTTCTTCCTTACATTTATGTTATGTCAGCAGTCTAAGGCAAAATGGCCTCTCTTGCCACAACACCAACATTCAAACTTGTTGTATCTAGGTCTTAATACTCCCTTGACAGAAGAATTTCTATCTAGTGCTGGTGCTGCTGCAGCTTCACCCACAGATTTCTCATAACCATGGGGTTTATGAACATGGGTAGACCTATTGGCATTTACACCCTTGTTTATCTGAACATTAGTCTTAATATGACCATGAATATTCTCAAGATCATATTTGTTAGAAGGCACTTGCACCTTTCTAAACTTAATTGGGATTGAAAGGTTTAGAGGCTGGACAGGAGCTTTGCCTTTTCTTTTGAATTGGGCAGCCCTGGGGTTACCTTTTAAGCCTAATCCTACCTTACCCTTTTGAGCCACAAACTCATCTATTAAAGGTAAGACAGATTTTGGCTTAGAGTAACTAGCCACTAAATCTTTCTCTATTCTTAGTCTGGCCTCCAGACTCTTAATTTGATCATTGTTATATTTGATTGTGCCCATCTGAATATAGGTTATATTTTTCAGTTTGGCAATCTCATTTAACTTTTGATCCATTACTTTTTCAAACTCAGTTGCAGCCACTTTAAGATTAGCAATTTCCTGAGCCTGAACTTTGACTAGATTCTTGCTTTTCTTAAGAGCCTGTAACAAGACCCTATATTCATCCATCAACTGATGAATATCACCTTCAGATTCAGATCCATTCATATCACTTGATGTAGATGAATCTGACTCTGAACCAGTACTAAAATTAGAAGAACTAGAAACCTTTTATACCTTACTAGGACCAGGCTGATCCTGGCATTGGTTATCTTCTAACTCAGCCATCAGACCCATGCATTCCTTGTCTTCTTGATCATGAATGGAATCCATCAGTTGCAGAAAATTCCTCTTCTTCATTGGCTGCATACAATCCTATGTATGTTTCTGCTTCAGATTCTGACTCTAATGAGGACTGATCTGAAAGACTCTTATCCTTCTTAGCAACAAAAGATTTCTCCTTCTTGCCCTTGTATTGAGTCCTTTTTCTATCTACTGACTCCTTTCTCTTTTCTGGACATTCAGCTACCATATGTCCAGTCTTATTGCAGCAATAACAAATAATCTTAGAAGTTATGGCTTTGTTGGGCTTAGTTCTGTTTCTCTCATTTCTTGAGGATTTTCTCTTCTGATAGTACTCATCTACTGGCTGTGATGTGGAGGGCCTGGACTTCCACTGCTTCTTTTTCAAGAACTTTTGAAACTGTCTTGTAAAGGCAGCAAAGTCAGTATCTGATTCACTGCTCCCTGATTTCTGACTATCTGAATTTTCTGTTATCTCTTCTGTAGTTTTCTTGTGAGGAGATGATGACATCCTCCCTTTCTTTCTAGTGGCTTCAACTTTGAAAGCCACAGATCTATGCTCACCTTTAGTACTTCTCTCTTCCTCCTTCCTAGCCATCAATTGCATTTCATATGAAAGAAACTTTCCAAATAAGGTTGGAGGAGAAATATCAGCTAACTTGGCCACTTCTCTAATGACACATATTTTGGTATCCCAATCCTTTGTTAAAGATCTGAGAAACTTGTCATTCAGCTCATATGTACTGAAGACTCTTCCATAGGACATCAGTTCATTCACAATCCTATAGAATTTCTTATAACACTCAATTATGCTATCAGATTTTCCTTGTCTGAAGCTCTCACATTCTTGGTTGAGCATTGATTTTCTGTCTTGTCGTACTTCTTCAGATCCTTTCATATAGACAATCAAGGTGTCCCACATCTCTTTGGAAGTCTTGCAATGTATCAGATTTTGGAAAGTGGAATCATCTATTGCACTTACTATGATGTTTTGAGCTCTCTTGTCCATAGTGGCTAAGATGATTTCCTCCTTTGTCATTTCTGAAAAATCCTTAGGAGTTTCCTCATTTGCATCTAATACAGAAGTCTTCATTGGAATGTATGGACCTTCTTTCACTGTGGTATAAATTCTTGGTTCTGAGGCCTCCATAAACAGCCTAACCCTTTCCTTCAAAATTCCAAAGATTTCTTTTCTGCAGATGGGAAGCTTCATAGATCCCAACTCCTTGTGATTCTCACCTGAACCCATTTTCTTGATTCTTGATTCTGCCTTTAGATCTAACTCAGACTGTTAAGTATTACTTTGAGCAACCTCCCTCTGATACCACTTGATAGTTTTACTTTCAAGACTGCCTAAACACCAAGAGGGGGTGAATAGGTTCTAATGCTTGTTTTCAATTTAGGCAGAATATAACTACTGAATATATACACACAGCACAACAATCACAGAAATTCACACATCACAGATTGCACACAGTTTTATAGTGGTTCCCCAAGATCTGGGTACATCCACTTTCCCCCTTCACCTATCTAGCAGTGTGCTAGATTCAGCCAAACTCCCTTTCTTAACTCAGATTCTCAGATCCTACAGCTCAGAATCCAAAATGGATTCCTACAACTCAGAGTGATACCACACTCCTACAACTCAGGCAAACCAGCCCTACCTCAGTCTCTATTCAAGACCTACAACTCAGATATTATCTCTCCTACACTCAGCCTTTATAAATTAGGCTTACAACTCAGATCTATTAAAGATCCTACAAGATTTAGAAAAGAGTTTTATAGAATCTTGCCCTTGTTGAGAGAGAAAGGACAAGACAGCACCTGATCAGCTGATGGATGAAATCAACTGAAACTTAGCTTTCTTCAAAGCTTCTTGAATCTGAACTAGCTGAGTTGATTTCCAAACAGCTTCTTGAGAAACCTGTAACAGCTTCCTTCTTGATCTTCTATCGGCTGGATCCCTCTCTATCCAATCCCTTTGGAAATTCTTCAGAATTCTAGGACGAATTCTCCTTAGACTGATCCTGAGAGGTTGAACCCTTCAGAATGTCTTCTTAGATCTTCTGATGAAGATCTTCTTTAGTGCCTTGCACTTTCTTGATTTGATTCCTTAATCAGATTTCTTTAAGTGTTGCTTCTCAATCACCTTTTTTATTCTACTTCTGAATCTGTCTATTTATAGACCTTCTTTTTGGTGACCGGCTGATCAGGTTTCTAACTGTCTTCTGACAAGTCTGACGGCTTCAGTTAACCTGTTGTAACCCACAGCTGTCAAGTCTTCAAACAGATCTTGTGCCTTTGTCTTGGACAGCAAAGTGTCGAGAATGTCTGTCAGAAAGTGTCGAGACCATCTGTCTATATGTGTCGACACAAGTACCTCCGGTGTCGACACTGCCTCTAGTGAAGTCGACAAGTTTGCCTTTAAGTCGACTCAGCTTCTGCATACTACAACTTGAGAATGAGTCTACACTGAGTATTTGTGTTGACTCAAACACTTCCATCATTCTTCAGCAAATGACTTGGTCTAGACTTGGCAATGTGTCAACACAAGTCCTGGGTGTCGACACAGTTGATGTAGATTCAGAACATAGTATGTGTCGACACTGCCTTCAGGTGTCGACACAGCTTTTGTCGACTCTGCTTATATGTGTCGACTCAGTCTTCTAGTGTCGACACAAATATTGTCGACTTTGCCTCTGTGTGTCGACACAGCCTCCTGGTGTCGACACAGTTGATGTCAACTATAATCTTGTGTGTGTCGATACTGCCTCCTGGTGTCGACACAGTTGATGTCGACTCATTTTCTCTGTGTCGACACAGCCTTCTTCAAGTGTCGACACAATCTTCCTGAAGTGTCGACACATCTTCTTCTGATGTCGACACATGGACTTAGAAATTTTTCCATACTTTTAACCTGCACATATTCAACTTAAACAACATCAAATACACCTTGATGTATATCATTATGCTAAGTTAGGCTTCTTCAAATCAGGTACACATTTTCCAATGTACCCAACACTCTCGATCTTCTGGAAGCTATTTGTCTTCCGCACGAAGGGAGGAGTCGTCTTCTTCTCCGGGCAACTGCTCAAGACAACTGGTCTCACCAACAAGCACCATCACTGGGGCGAGAAGTTTGTCTTCGTCTCCGGTGACTTTGGGAACGTTCTGCTTGTGCCAATCCAGTATGAGGATGCCGCCTATAAGCCGCCATCCCTGGGGTCCCCTGAGAGCGCGCTCCTCGAATTCTTCGGGACCAAGGAGTTCGACGTCCCCTTCCTTACGCGGGACGTCGACTCTCTTCCCCCCGTTCTTCCTGGCGAAGGTGAGATCTCGCCTTTTCTTTCTTTTGCCCGGTAATCACGTCTCCTCCATGCTGAATGTTACCGTGTTGTCCTTGCAGGAGAGCGGGAGATCCCCTTGCACCAGCCCTTCCCCGAGACGCAGGTTACTGAGGGCTAGACTGCGGGAGATCCGTTGGCTCTCGCGAGGTCTGCGGCCCACGCTTGCCGGGACGAGCCTGCTCCGCCTCTGTCGTCTGGTACCGGGAAGCGGAAACCTAGCAGCTTTTCGTCTCAGCGGATGAAGAGGCTGAAGTCATCCGTTGCCGAGGAGGGGAAGTCCAAGGTTCCCTCGCCCGCCCGATCTCTCCCGTCGGGCCGATCCTTCGCCGAGGTTTTAGCGGCGGTCAGTGAGATAAGGGACGTCTCCAGGAGCCGTGATGGGGTCTTTACCGAGAACCCTCTGACCGCGATCGAGGCGGGTAGCGAGATGGGCGCCGAGCCAGCGGTTGCCGAGAGCTCTGCCCAGCTCCCGCCCAAGCCTGTGCCGAAGGGGCACAGGAACTTTGGTTTAGGCGTGAAGAGCCTTGATGCGGAAGGGAAACCCTTACTGTAATGGGAACCGGAGGCCAACCGAGTATCCCTCTCGGCGCTGCTCCCGAGCTGGACAGAGGGTGACGAGGTCACCGGCGAGGCCTTCGCGCTGGGCTACGGCCTTTACAACCAGGAGTTCGCTGTTCTGTACGACCAACTGCCCACTCGCCTCCTCGCTTTCGACTCCATTCGGGCCCTGATGCGTGGGTTCGAGTTTGCGCACATGTTTGTTCGCCGAAGCACCACCATCGACCGGAACTTCCTCGATATGTACAAGGCAAGAGAGGAAGCGGTGGCTCAGGCGGTGGCCCAGAAGACCGAGCTAGAGGACGCCCGATGCCTACTGTCCATGCGCCCGACGGAGGAGGTAAGCAAGACCCTTTCTGACCTTGGTTCTCGCCTATGAGATCCATACCCTCATTCTCGCCGCTGATAAAACGCTTTTACGCAGGACTCTCTGCAGGTCATGGTGCTTCGCGCGCAGCTGGCCGAGGTGGAGTGCGAGAACGCCATGCTGAAGGGCCAAGTCAAGCACCTGGAGATGGCGGCAGCTGCGGTCCCGCCTCCTCCCACGCTCGATGAAAGGCTGAAGAGCCGAAATTATTCCGAGTACGACATCGACAAGCTTTTGCAGGTCAATGCCCAGGCGACGGCCAGATTGATGATCAAGACGTTGCGGGACGTGGGATGCCTGGACGAGGGTGGCGAGACCCTGACCGCCCCCCAGCTCATTCCCTGGCTCTTCGAGCCTATCTCGAAGCCCCCAGGCGCGCCCGACTCTCCGCCCCCGGATGTCCCGAGATCTCCCGCGGCTGTTGGCGAGATCTCAGGGGAGAGCTCAGGCGAGAGCTCCCGCGGAAGCCCAAGTGGGAATCCGAGCGGGAGCTCGAGCAGATATAGCGCTTCCCCCTGAGGGGTTTCTTTTTCTTCTACCTCTGTAATGAGCAAGACGCTCCGATTTTTGTAATATTGTGAGCAGTTTATAATGTAAATGTAACTTTGCTCCTCTCTTTTTTCTAACTGTTAAAAAACCAATGCTGTTCAAGAGTGTTTCCGCCCGGGGCCCCTGGCCCCCTCTAGGATAGTCTCTCTTAGCGGCCGATAGGTGAGAATCTGCCGAGAGCTCAGGGCTAAAATGCATCATTCCCGCGCTCTGTCGAGAACCATTTGTCGAGAGCGTTGTTCATAGGCTAAGGGAAGACTGCCCCTCCTTGCCTTGCGCGATCGATCGGGTCTCTTTGCCTAGACCCGCCGGGAACTTTGTATGGCGAGATCCCAAAGCAAGGATCAACTGGCCGAGACCTCCCCTGGCCGAGACCTCTCTTGGTCGAGACCCTCTTGGGTCTGTCTTCAGGGTGTGTCTTTTGCCTAGCCTGGAACATCCGTGTCGAAACATTTCTAAACACTAAACATATCCCCCACAGGCGAGCCTTCGGACCAACTGGCTAAATGAGAGCATGCGCAGCGGGTCTACCTAGGGCCGAGTCGAGCTCGGGGTGTTGACGAAGATCTCAAAACCAAAACCTCTCCCCCACAGGCGAGCCTTCGAACCTGCCAGCTAGATGAGAGCCTGCGCAGCGGGTCTACCTGGGGCCGAGCCGAGCTCGGGGTGTCGATGAAGATTTCCAAACATAAGACCTCTCCCCCGTAGGCGAGCCTTCAGACCTGCCAGCTAGATGAGAGTCTGCACAGCGGGTCTACCTGGGGTCGAGCCGAGCTCGGGGTGTTGATGAAGATTTCTCAAACCAAACCTCTCCCCCGCAGGCAAGCCTTCAGACCTGCCAGCTAGATGAGAGCCTGCGCAACGGGTCTACCTGGGGCCGAGCCGAGCTCGGGGTGTCGATGAAGATTTCTCAAACCAAACCTCTCCCCCACAGGCGAGCCTTCAGACCTACCAGCTAGATGAAAGCCTGCGTAGCGGGTCTACCTGGGGCCGAGCCGAGCTCGGGGTGTTGATGAAGATTTCTCAAACCAAACCTCTCCCCCACAGGCGAGCCTTCTGATCTGCCAGCTAGATGAGATCCTGCGCAGCGGGTCTACCTGGGGCCGAGCCGAGCTCGGGGTGTTGATGAAGATTTCTCAAACCAAACCTCTCCCCCACAGGCGAGCCTTCGGACTTGCCAGATAGATGAGAGCCTGCGCAGCGGGTCTACCTGGGGCCGAGCCGAGCTCGGGGTGTCGATGAAGATTTCTCAAACCAAACCTCTCCCCCACAGGCGAGCCTTCAGACCTGCCAGCTAGATGAGAGCCTGTACAGCAGGTCTACTTTGGGCCGAGCCGAGCTCGGGGTGTCGATGAAGATTTTTCCAACCCAACCTCTCCCCCACAGGCGAGCCTTCGGACCTGCCAGCTAGATGAGAGTATGCGCAGTGGGTGTACCTGGGGCCGAGCCGAGCTCGGGGTGTTGATGAAGATTTCTTAAACCAAACCTCTCCCGCACAGGCGAGCCTTCGGACCTACCAGCTAGATAGAGCCTGCGCAGTGGGTCTACCTGGGGCCGAGCCGAGCTCGGGGTGTTGATGAAGATTTCTCAAACCAAACCTATCCCCCACAGGCGAGCCTTCGGACCTGCCAGCTAGATGAGAGCCTGCGCAGCGGGTCTACCTGGGGCCGAGCCGAGCTCGGGGTGTCGATGAAAATTTCTCAAACCAAACCTCTCCCCCACAGGCGAGCCTTCAGACCTGCGAGCTAGATGAGAGCCTGCGCAGTGGGTCTACCTGGGGCCGAGCCGAGCTCGGGGTGTCAATGAAGATTTCTCAAACCAAACCTCTCCCCCACAGGCGAGCCTTCGGCCTGCCAGCTAGATGATAGCCTGCGCAGCGGGTCTACCTGGGGTCGAGCCGAGCTTGGGGTGTCGATGAAGATTTCTCAAACCAAACCTCTCCCCCACAGGTAAGCCTTCAGACTTGCCATCTAGATGAGAGCATGCGCAGCGGGTCTACCTGTGGCCGAGCTGAGCTCTGGGTGTTGATGAAGATTTCTCAAACCAAACCTCTTTCCCACAGGCGAGCCTTCGGACCTGCCAGCTAGATGAGATCCTGCGCAGCGGGTCTACCTGGGGCCGAGCTGAGCTCGGGGTGTTGTTGAAGATTTCTCAAACTAAACCTCTCCCCTACAGACGAGCCTTCGGACCTGCCAGCTAGATGAGAGCCTGCGCAGCGGGTCTACCTGGGGCCGAGCCGAGCTCAGGGTGTCGATGAAGATTTCTCAAACCAAACCTCTCCCCCACAGGCGAGCCTTCGGACCTGCCAGCTAGATGAGAGCCTGCAGAGCGGGTCTACCTGGGGCTGAGCCGAGCTCGGGGTTTCGATGAAGATTTCTCGAACCAAACCTCTCCCCCACAGGCGAGCCTTCGGACCTGCCAGCTAGATGAGAGCCTGCACAGCGGGTCTACCTGGGGCCGAGCCGAGCTCGGGGTGTCGATGAAGATTTCTCAAACTAGAGCTATTAAGATGAGAAAGCAGATATCAGATCAAAGCAAGAAGAATACCCTAATAGATTTTTGGTATGACAATATTTCGAAATGATAATATTTGACTACAACAGTACAATCCCCTTTTTCCCTTACGGGTAAAAGCGCTTTAGATCATCACCGCTCCAGGTGTGGCTCAAGGTCCTTCCCTCCACATCCTGGAGGTAGTAACCTCCGTTTGCCAGAACTTCCTTTACTATGTAAGGTTCTTCCCAGTTGGGGTTGAGCTTGCCAACAGAGGCCGACCTCCCTGCCCCATCGACCTTTTTTAGCACTAGGTCACCTTCGGCGAATTGCTTGATTCTAACATATTTATCGAAGTACTTTGTCATTCGCCGCTTGATCTCTTCCTACCTGATTGATGCCACATCCCGCAACTCCTTTACCATGTATAGCGAGAGGCGCAACTCTTCTTCATTTCCCAATTTCCAAGCCTCCTCTCCTTCGCCCGCGGTCGTGACCCGCGGGGACCGAACCTCGAACTCTACTGGGAGGACAGCCTCACACCCATGAGAGAGCTTGAAGGGGGTCTCATCGGTGGCCGTGTTCGGGGTCATTTGCAAGGCCCAAAGGACGGAGGGGAGCTACTCTACCCAGTTCTCCCTCAGGTTCTCCACCTTCTTCTTGAGCAAGTTCACAATAATCTTATTTGCCGCTTCCACCTGGCCATTACTCTGGGGGTGATGGACAGAGGCAAACCTGAGGTCTATCCCCAGCTGGGCACAGAAGCTGATGAACTCCTCACTAGCAAACAGAGGACCGTTGTCTGTCACTATTGCTCGGGGTAGCCCGTGCCTGCATACGATTTCTCCCCAAACAAAGTTCCTGATGACCTGGGAAGTGACCTTGGCTAGAGCCTTGATCTCCAACCACTTGGAGAAGTAATCGATCATGACTAGGAGGAACCTCCTCTAACCGCTATCTTGGGGAAAAGGTCCAACTAGATCCATCCCCCAGATGGCGAAAGGCCACGGCGTCATGATGCTACGAAGCCTTTGAGCAGGCAGGAGCTGGAGGGGTGCGTATACTTGACATTTTAGGCATCTCTTTGCAAACTCAACCGTATCCTTCCTCAGGGACTGCCAGAAATATCCTTGCCTTACCACCCTTGCCTCCAACGTCCTTCCTCCCGAGTGGCTGCCGCACTCTCCCGAATGTACCTCTTCCAGGATCCTCGGGATTTCCTCCTCTGTCACACATCTCGCAAGGAGCTCTGACAACATCTTGCGATGCAGACCCCCTTCCAGCATCAGATAGTGAGCTGCCTTTCGCATGAAGCTCTTTGCATCCTTAACCTCCTCCGACATCTTGCCAGTGTTCAGGAAGGTCACCAATAGGTCAACCTAGGAGGATCGTCGTCCTACCTCCGTCAACTCCCCTTCCTCAATTGCCGGTCGGAATAGTTCAGTTACGGTTCCTCCTCCCCGAGGCCCAAACTTTGCCAATCGGTCGGCAGCCACACTCTCCTCCCGAGGGACGTGCTGGATTGAGAATGATCGGAAGCCCCCGATGATTGCTCTTACCTTCGATAGGTACTTTATGAGGGTTGGCTCCCGAGCTTCAAACTCTCCTCGAATCTGTGATGCCACCACCATCAAGTCCGTGGAGACCTCCATATCCTTGATCTCTAGCTCCCTTGCCAAACAAAGACCGGCTATCACGGCTTCGTACTCTGCCTAATTGTTGGTCACCGGAAAGTGATAGGCCACCGCCTGTTCTATAGCCACCCCCTGTGGGCTTACCAACACCACTCCTCCCCCCATGGAATGCTTTCCCAAGGCCTCATCAACCATCACCTTCCACGCCCCCTGCTACTGCGGCTCCTCTTCCCCGACTTCAACAACATAGTCTGTCAGGAAGTCTGCCACTGCTTGCGCCTTAATGGAGAGCCTTGAGACAATAGAGATGTTGAATTCGCTCAGCTAAATGGACCACTTGGCCAACCTCCCCGAGTGCTCCACCCCTTCAAAGATCTTGCGAAGAGGATGGTCGGTTACCACCCTAATCGTGTGTGCTTGGAAATATGGCCGAATCTTTCTTGCCGAAACGATCAGAGCATACGCTAGCTTTTCGAGGATGGGGTAACAGAGCTCCGCCTTCCTCAAGATCCGGCTTACGTAGTAGATGGGTAGCTGCTTCTTCCCCTCTTCCCTGACTAAAACAGAGCCCACGACTTCCGCTCCCACCCCGAGATACAGGGCTAGGTCCTCCCCTTCTTTTGGGCTTTGAAGTAGGGGAGCCTGGGAGAGCTTTCTCTTCAGTCCTTGGAAGGCTTCCTCACACTCGGCTATCCATTCAAACATCTGGTTACCCCTTAACACTTTGAAGAACGATGAACATTTGTCTCCAGACCGCGAAAGGAACCTGCTTAGTCCAGCCAGCTTGCCTGCCAAGCGTTGGACTTCCTTGGCATTGCGAGGTGATTCCAGGTCTAGGATGACCTTTACCTTATCCGGGTTAGGCTCCACCCCTGTCGGAGTCAAGAGATGTCCGAGGAACTTCCCGCGGCTGGCCCCGAAGACACACTTCAAGGGATTCAGCCTCATCTTGAACCTTCTAAGGGTAGCAAAGGTCTCTTCTAGGTCCCGCAGGTGTGAGCTCACACACTTGCTTTTCACCATCAGGTCATCGACATAGACTTCCAAGTTTCTCCCTCTCTGCCCCTGGAAGACTCGATCCATCATGCGCTGGTATGTGGCTCTTGCATTTTTCAGCCCAAAGGGCATCATCTTATAGCTGAAGCAGCCTTCCCTTGTGATGAAGGAGACGTCTTTGACGTCGGGGGGGGGGGGGAGGGGTGTGCATGCGAATCTGGTGATAACCTGAAAAAGCATCAAGAAAACTCATAATAGAAAAACCGACGGCTGAGTCAACCAGCGCGTCGATTCGAGGCAGAGGGTAGCAATCCTTGGGGCACGATTTATTTAATAAAGAAAATTCAATACACATGCGTCACTTCCCTCCCCCTTTCTTAACCATTACCACGTTGGAGATCTAGCCTGGGTATTGGACCTCCAAGATGAAGCCTGCCTCCAAGAGCTTTCTAACCTCCTCGCTGATGGGCTCCTCCATATTGGTGGCGATGGTCCTCTTCTTTTGGCGTATGGGGCGAGTCTGGGGGTCCAGGTTCAGGCGATGACAAGCCACATCCGCATCAATGCCCAACATGTCCGCCGCACTCCAGGCGAAGATGTCGACATTGCTCTGGATGCAAGCTCTCATCTGCTCCTGGTCCTCGAGGCTTAGGCCCCCACTGATCCGCACCCTCTGCACCTGCCCTGCTCTGGTGGAGACCTCTATCTCCACTACTTCTTCGGCCGGCTCCAACCGCGATTGCTCCCAATCGACCCTTGCTTCTTCCCCAAACTCCAACTCCTCCCCTCCTTCAGCCTCCATTGCCTCCCCCGGCTTCTCCTCCTGGAGCTGATGAATCTCCACATCCCTCGGGGCCTCCTGCTCAACTCTCGCCACTTGGCCCTCCTCTTCATCCATCACTTCTTTCAGACCCTCGTGCTCGATTCCCGCGGCTAGCTTCTCCTCTACCTCCATCGCCTCCTCCAGGCTCTCCTCCTGCTACCGCTCGACTTCCTCCCCCCTCCGGGCCTCCTTCTCAGCTTCTCCCACCACTTGCTCCTCTTCCTCTGAACTCACCTCCTCTTGATCTGCTAGCTCTCTCTCAAGCTCTTCTGCCTCCGCCATCCAAGACACAGCGTTAACTGCCATCACGTAGCATTGTCTTGCAACCTTTGGATCCCCCCTGATCCTGACCTGCACCCCTATGTTATTGAACTTGAGACATTGATGAAACGATGAGGGGACGAAGAGAAAGGCATTGATGAGGGGACTCCCAAAGATGGCTTTGTAACTACTTGGGGCGTCCACTATCACGAACCTACAGTTCCGTGACACACCGCCCAGCTTTACATGCAGTCCTACTCCTCCCTCTACTTCCTTCCTTTCTCCAGAAAACCCGAACAGCGGTCCATCTGAGGATAGACCCTCTTCCCTTCAACCTTCATCTCATCGAAGGCTCTCTTGAAGATGACGTTCACCGAGCTCCCATTGTCCACCAGTATCCTGGAGACCGTGAAGTTCTCCACCGCTGTCTGAATCACCAGGGCATCGCAGAACGGATCCACGTAGTCCGGCATATCCACTGATGAAAAGATGATTTTTTTTCTTTCGGAGGGGGAACTAAGGAGGTCGAGGCGACCCATCTGCGGAACATGATTTGAAGGCTCCCCTTACGGGTTGCCTCAATCCCCACCCCTCCGTGGATCACTCTGATCCCTCCTCGGGTCCCCACGTCTACCCGGTCCTCGCATCTATCTTCCTCCCCCCTGCTGCACTTCCACGATCCTTACCGGCGGATCCTGTCTCCCCATTCCTCTGGCTTCCCGCATCTCCAAGAACTCCGGGCAGGTGGCCGTCGCGTGACCTTCCTCCTGATGGAAGTCACAAAAGGGTAACGCTACCCTGCCCCTCCTTCCTTCTCCTCCTCCTCTTCTCCCAGCTCCCGGGACTCTTCTTCCTCCTCCTCCTCCTCTGCCTCTACAGACCTCCATCGCTTCTTGCGGTGGCAGGATGTGGTCTCTTGGTCCTTGCCTCCATGCCTGCTGATCGAACCTCCTCGGCTCCTGAAGGTTATCCCTTCCCTACAGACCTCCTCCTTGACCCTGGGGGCGACCCTCCTGAGGCCTCCAACCCAACCGGTTGTGTGGCTCCCAAGCCCCCCAATTTTGGTTCTGTCCCTGCCTCCGGGGTTCTTCTCTTCTCCTTTCCTCGCTCGGTTCCCTCTGCTCCCTCTGCTCCCTCTGCTTCCCGGGAGCTGGTTCCTTCACATCGTCCTCCGCCAACCAGGCCAACTTCCTAGTAAAAGCCGGGTTGTCTCTTTTGAAATCTATCTCCTTTGTCGCCCTCTCCATTAGTTCTTCGAACGAGAGGGGGGGAACTCTCTTCAGCTCCATTCTAAAGAAACCCAGTCTCAGCCCCAGGGTAAAGACGAGCATCAGTGCATACCCCGGGACTTCCTGTACTAGGAGGATCTCTTCTTGAAACCGGTCGACATAATGACCCAGTGTCTCGTCCTGCTTCTGCCTTACCGCAAACAGGCACTCTGCCTCCTTCTTCCGCTTCTTCGATGTTGAGAACCTCAACAGAAACCCCCTGCGCAGATCTTCAAAGCTATATATGGAACTCGTCGGCAACTGGTGGAACCAGTCCTGGGCCTTTTCTTTCAACGTGATGGCAAACAGCCGACACTTGAATGCATCCGTCATCTGCCGGATTGAGACTACATCCTTGAACCACTGAACGTGCTGCACCGGACCATCCTTCCCTGAGTAGTAAGACATATCGGGCTCGCGAAACCCTTCCGGCATTGGAGCCGAGATGATAAGCTCGCAGAAGGGGATCTTGCCTCCTGTTTGGCGAGAGGGCACGTCCCGCGGCATCGACTGGCTTGCCCGATCCGCGGTACCGTGCCCAGGGAAGAGATCTCGCACCGCCGCCTCCCTCTCGCCAACTTCTGCCGGAACCTCCCTTCCGGGGCGCTGGCCTGGGAAGAGTTCCCGTGCGGCCACGTCTCTCTCGCCAACTTTTGCCGGAACCTCCTTTCCGGGGCACTGCCCAGGGGCGTTCTTGCCAAGAAGCGAGACCGTCTCCACCGGAACCTGAGGCATCTCCCACTCACTCCTTGCCGAGAAGGCCAGGCTGATGGTTTGTAGGACCTCTCGCCTAAAGTCTTCCAACATCTTTTTTGTTGCTTCCTCCCCCGGGGTGGGGATACCCCCTGAGCCAGACGCTTCACCATCACCTCCAGTCATGGGACCAAACTCAAGGCTTTCTTGTACCAGCTGCCTTCCACGCTCACCGCACTAGAACTGTTGGAGCCAAAATTGACCTCAACCAATGTTCAAAACAGGGGTGCAGCCAACACCTACTTCTCTCAAGCCCTGCCCCCTGACTGGTAGCTAACGACCTAGGACTGACCCAAAGCCTCAACTGGGAGGTCCCACCTCACATCCAGAAGATCTCTGAGAGCTTCCCCTCCAAAGCCAAAAGTTGGGCTAGGAGCTCCTCAGAAAGCACTAGAGATTCAAAAAAATGAGAGTCCGCTTTCTAAGGAGCCCTTATGGGTCTATTTATAGCCTTTTGCTGACCTGAAGTTACTGAAATACCCCTGGCGGGCCTGCCAATAGTCGAATCCATCTGTTTGTAAAGTACTAAAAGCAGCCCCTGAGGGTATAGGGGAAATTTTACCCGAGGGAAATTAAGACATTTTACCCTGAACCTGGGCCCCACTCGGCGAGAGCTCTATGCCGGAAACCCTCTCGCCTTCCTTTGGAAGGAACTAAAAAGAAGTGTCAAAAGTCTCAAGCTGAGCCACCCCCCCTGCCTTCTCGCCAGTTTAATCCTTCTCGCCGACTCTGCCGAGAGCGGGTCCTGGCTGACCGAGGGTGAACGCTCTCGCCCCTCTCCAGGCAGGAGCTCCTTTAACCTTGACGCTATCGCTGCGGGACGCGACGTTGAGTGAGTGGAGCTCGCCCAACGCCTTGCTACTGACCATGGCGCTGAGTGAGTGAAGCTCACTCAGCGCCCTTGCTGCTGACCATGGCGCTGAGTGAGTGAAGCTCACTCACTCAGCGCGGCGCCTTCTCGTCCGCTTCTGGTCATGGGTGGGATCTCGCCTGCTCCTAGGCGGGAGCTCCTCCGGCACGAGAGCTCTTCTGGTCTTCAGACCCAAGCTAACCCGGTGCTGGTCCAACCCCGATCGTTGATGCCTTCGGGTCCTACCCAGCGAATATGGGTTATACAATGAGGACTATCGAATAGTCGGTTACTGACGGTTCGGATTAGCTGTTAAGACTGAGAGAGGGGAGAAGAGAAAGAGGCCGCTGGCAGCGGCAACACCAGAGTTCGCCCATCGCGGCTCAATGCCACTCCTGCAATGGGCTTTCCTTTGATTATGAATTTGTATTACAACTTAATTCGCGCCTTTACATGGAAAAGCAAATAAAGGGTACAAGAGAAGCTGACGGTTTAAAAATGGAGGCCGCCGAGGCCGCGCGGGCTGATTGCTAAGGTCGTCAAGCCGCGCGGGCTGATTGCTAAGGTCGTCAGGCTGCGCTGGCTGTCATGCCCTACAGCTCGTTGCGTCAGGCTGTCTGACTGTGCAGGAAGCCGCCTTAGGTCACGAGGGCTCGCGGACTGCTGTCTGCCGAAAAGGATTTCACCATGGCCTAACCGCGCAGTCTGACTGGGAAGATCGCTGAGGTACCTACTGCGGAGAAGGCCAGGAGTCCTTTTCGCTTGGGCTCATTGATGAGTTCTCTTGGACAGACTGCTAAAGACTTTGCTCGAGGAATCTAAGTCCAGGCACTAGACCGCAAGGGCTAGTCGCTGAGTTCGTGCAGACTGACTTGGTGACCAATCTGTGAGTGCAGTTGGCGGTTATAAAAGCATATCCACAGAGAAAATCTCAAAGCTCTCTCTTATCTCTCTAATTGCTTCCTTTCAAATAAAGGCCTGGGGACCTTTTTATAGCTTTCTTGAAGGACCGCACTAATAATGTGACTTGGCTTAATCTGGAGAGGACAAATGGCGTCGCTCAATTCCGGTCATCTAGTTCGCAAATTTATGAAAAATGAGAAACATGCCCCTCGGGAGATAGGGCGGCCCAGGTAAGTTGCTCGGCGGCGATGGAGACTGGAGGCGGCGATGGAGATCGGAGGCGGTGGATGGCAGCCAACACATCATTATCGTGCGCGCGCGCACAAGGGCTCACTCATCGCATGCTCGTGCCTGGTCACTTGCATCGTATGCACACAAGGGCTTGAGCGCACGTCGTATAGGCGCAAGTGCGCAACGTGCAAGGGCATGGGCGCGCGCGCACAAGTGCAAGCTTGTGTGCGGCGATGGCCATGCATGCAGCGAGTGTGCCTACGTGGTGAGGGCCGTCCGAGCACGGGCGCGTGTGTGCTTGGTCCATTCAGGGCAAATATGTACGTTGTTCCACTTGTCCCCTTTGGGGCTGTTTTAGGGTCCTTCGAGCGAACGCAGTTCGTGCGCGTAGCTCATTCGATCAGGTTGACTTGCTTCAGTGCTTCGACCCTTTTGATGATTTGGAAGGCTCCGTTAGGCACAACGGCAGTGGTCGTGAACCCAGTGGTTATGAATCATCTTTCGTGAACGCGCGACCTGTCACAACACGCATTTTCTTCGCATTTAAAAAATAAATCAGAGTAAGAGAAAACATGCGCCATGATGCTATGTCGTGCAGAGGATAACTACAGGCGCTCAAGAAAGAACTCGAACTTAACACTTTATATGAAATCCTCAAGTTTATTATGAAGAAAGATGTAATTTAAGTTAAGTTTTGATGGTTGTATCCCTCAGCTCAGTGGATCAACTAGTCCACAAGTGAAAATATGAATATACGTTGCGGAAAATACTTTATTTATATAGATTAGTATCCTACATTAGCATAAACATTCAAATAGGACAACTCATGATATGCATACATTTAGGTTTAATAGAAGTATAAAAATAGCTTTTACGTTCGTTAAAATATAGTGATTTTGGTTTAAAACAATGTTATGAATGAGATAGTTAAAATGATACTTTTATATTTTTAAAAATTAACTAACATGCAATTATAGCATAAAAACTTCCCAGAGAGCAAGTAAAATTAAGAAGTCATCTAGAAGAGACTGAGCAGCTAGCAAGTAACTTAACAATATAAAAACTCCAGTGGGCGTCAACAACCTGACACGAACCCACCAAAAAGGCATGTATGTCTAAACTAAACAACAACACTACCTCACAATGGTGAGGGAAAGACGACTACCACAACTGCAGAATACCAGCAACCACCAACCCTAGCCACTCAATCGCCTACTGCTCCAAACCTGAGGCATTCCAAAGAAAAGAATATCTCAGCAAGAATATACAAGTGGAAAAGAAAGATCAGTTTCAAATGGAAGTAAAGGAGTCAAAGGGTTACCAACCCAAACTGAAAAACTGGAAGGAAAGCATCAACATTCAGCAACAAGGTAAAAAGTGAGAAAGAACTTACAAGGATTAGACATCCCAAGTTGCACCAAGTGCGATAAAGATCTAAGCTTTATAAACATTTACACAAGTAAGTACATATATAAAAGTAGCAAGCTCATCATAGAATGAGCATAAACACCGGCAAAATCCGGCACCTGCGGTGGTGGGAACCTACCCAGCACACCAATAGTAAAAAACTTCACAGGGGTCCAAGGAAAGGTGGTATCATTTATTGACACACTCATAACCGGGGAAAAATCGGCACCTGAGATGGTGGGAACCTACCCAACACACCAACAGTCACAAACCCACACCGGGTAAACTCATCATGGCAAAGATTCACAAAACAGGTTACTGTGGCGGTGGTAAATTCCACTAACACCCACATCCCCAAATAGTTCAAACATCCACAAAACCTATAAACCTCAACCAAAAACACAGGTTTACTCCAATGAAAATAAGGAAGAAAAAACCCCAAAAATCACCTTAAGGTCATACTCGACGAATTGGACTCAATTCGGCAAGAAAATTCTAAGTCCACACTGATTCGTCGAGTATACTCGACGAATATAGTAGACACTCAACGAATTATACTTATCAAAAAAATTGGTTAACTTGATACACGACGAATCGGCGAAAATAACCCAAGTCCACGGGAAATTCGTCGAGTATACTCGACGCCTAGCCGAGTTCACTCAGCGCACTCGACACCAAAGTAGTCTCACTCGATGTCTGGACTTAACTCCACGGTTTTTACTTCACTCGACGCCTTCACTTGACGCCAAGCTGAGTCCACTCAGCGCACTCGACGCCAAAGACATTAACACTCAAAGCACTCAACGATTTCTGGTTCACGCGACGCTCTCGACGCCAAACTGCCAATACACGATGAATTCATCGATATTACACGATGCATTTTACTTAGACTCAAAAATGACTCGACGCTCTCGACGCCTAGATGATAATCGACGAATTCGTCGAGAATACTCAACGAATTTGACTTAGCCTCACCGGCACTCGACACTCTCGACGCTAAAACCAAATTACTCAACACCAAGCCTGATACTCGACGAATTCGTCGAGATTACTCGACGAATCAGACTTTACTAAACGCCTAGACTATTCGACGATTTTGACTTAGTCCAAAACTCATACTTGACGAATTTCACACAGGCTGACCCTACCATATTCGACGAATTTAAACTTAAGCTAGCTGTCATATACGACGAATTTTACTTAGGCTAACAATCACCTAATCGACGGGTTTACTTAGGCCAACTGCCATCTAATCGACGAGTTTACTTAGGCTAACTGCCATCTAATCGGCGGATGTCCCTTAACCGGAAATCCAACACTACGCACCAGATCGGCCTTGTCTGAACCCTACACTACTCCTAAATGCTAAGGAGGGAAGGAAAGCAATAGGAAATACACAAAGGAAGACATTGCAAGGGAAAGAAATCACCACTTGCCTCAAATCGCCCGAAATCCGGCCACGCAAGCGCTCCTCCTCAAGGATCTGGCCGCAAGAACACCTAGACAACGATTCTTGGAACTTTTCGGGGCAAACAAGGGTCAAAAACGAATTCCCTACGCCCAAAAATTCAAGAAACAGAAAAAACTCACCGTACGAACGTAGATCTCGGCGAGAGCTATCTGAATCTACCCTCTGACGACGATTTCGTGCACCGGGGCTCCTACAATCGACGCCCAAAAGCTCTGCAATGACTGTTGCTTTCCCTCTTTCGCAAATCAGTTTGACGGCTTTGAGAGAGATGATGAATAGGGTTTCCGTCATATCGTAAGAGTATTTATACTTGTAATATTTTCTTATTATTATAATAAACGTCCAGACTATCAAAAAATTCAATCAATTAGGATTTTCACGAAATTCGCACTGAAGCTGAATATCGATGCTACGAATCCAACGGCGAAGTCGAAATCAAAATCCTACAAACCAAACTCGGGTAAAAACTCCCCGATGTCCAAAACACCGAATATCCCAAAAAGACTCCACCGAGTTCCAAAACAAACTCGGCTCGCAAGGAAAATCTCAAAAACACACTAGTTATTAGGCAAGTTAATATTTTAAGTCAAAACCTCGGATACCAATGAGCAAAATCCACGCTCCAGCAACGATACCCGTCAACTACACGTCAACGCAACGCCCTGACGTCAAAAATACGTCACTAAAGGAATTAAAATAAACATCGAAAAATTAGGAGCGTTACACGACCTCACCTAAGAAACTTCATCCACTTTTATGTTCAAAACAAGTTTTCTTTTCAGTGGCGGCCATAACCATTGTCTTGCCAAACATGAATGCATTTTACGGTGATGTCGTTTTTCTCCAAACTTATCGGAACAAAAATACCACGTAAAATGGAGTCTAAATAGTTTTAGTGATCAAAATGTAACTTTTTGTAACGAAATTTTTTGTCGTTAAATAACAAATTTCGAGTAAATCACCCTAAAAATCCCGCTGATAGGTCTAGTGACATTCTATTGTAGTAGGAATATGAGCACGGGTGACGGTCATAAACGCATGGGTTAAACCATCATTCGTTAAAGATCACCTAACAAACATCATCCGTTTGAACATAAAAGTGGATGAAGTTCTTTAGGTGGGCGTTAGCAAATCAAAATTTAACCCCGTGTTCATGACTGCCATCACCATGCCAAACAGAACTTAAGGCTCCGTTTGGGGGGACTTATTTTCACCGGTCAGACGTTTACGTCCGCATTCATGTGATCGTAAACATCCGCATTCATGTGATCGTAATCGCCAGATCCGTGAAAATAAGTTCCCTCAAACTAAACCAAAATGTCCAAATTCAATTCGTCATAAAATGATGGCAGATACCCACCACTAAATATCTTTAATGAAAAATAAAAAACACTATTAACTGTGCATATTTGGTGCCAAATTAATTCAGAAACTAAAAAGAACCTTTTCATTCACTGAAAGAACTTCTGTACAAATGTTTTCCGACTAAAAATTACATTTTAGTCACTAAATAATAACAGCTCGAACAAAGGCCCGTCTGTTTGAAAGAGAAGGGATTTCAATCAAATACCAATACATGAAATCGATATCGGGTTTAGATCCAAATTTGTTGTTCGATCACGCGATACAATATAATATTGTATCACGAGATTTGACATTAGTTACTTTTGTTTGTTCGCATCGAAGACATTGATTTTCGAGAATTAAAACTTCAGAAATCTTTCATCCGAACGTATGGTGTTCACCGGATCGCACGTTTTTCAACCGCAAGCGAATTTTTAGCCCGGGCACGCGTTTTTCGGCCAAGGAGTGTATTTTTCACTCGGGCGCGGGTTGTTTGCCCAATCTGAGTGTTTTTCGGCTGTAGGTGAATTTTAAACGCGGGCGCGCATTTACGGCCCGAACACGAATTTTTCGCACAGGGCGCCGTTTTCGTCCGAGTGCGCATTTTTCTCACAAGAATGTTTTAATTTGGGCCCGGACAAGGATTTTCCGCCTAGGCGCGCAAGTTTTATGCCCGACTGTGCATTTTTCGGCATAGGAGTGAATTGTTTTGCCCTGCCGAGAGCTTCCTGCACGGTCACACGTTTTTTTGCCCTGAAGCGTGTTTTTCAGTCTGGGGGCGATTTTTTTGTCCGGCAAGCATTTCTCGCATGGATGAGCATTTTTTGCTCCAGAGCGTGTTATTCAGACCGAGCGTGAATTTATCGCCCTGGTATGCGTTTTACGCCCGGGCGCACGTTTTTCGCTCGGTTGCTCGTTTTTTTTTCTCTGACGTGAATTTTTCATTGGGGCACAAATTTTTTTCCCAGTTGCAGGTTTTTCGCACGGGCAAGCATTTTTCTCTCTCGGGTGCGTGTTTTTTTCCAACATGCTCATTTTTTGCATAGGTGTGTGTATTTCCCCTAGAGGCACGTTTTTTGCCCGAGCACAAGTTTTTTGGCCCAGGCACGGGTTTTTTACTCGGACACGCTTTTTTTGCTTCTAGGCTGAAAACTCACTTGCAAATGAAAATGAACAAATACGTGTAAAAATTGTGCCCGGGCAAAAAACACACATCCGGAACAAAAAACTTGTTCCTAGGCAAAAAATGTACACCTTAGAGAAAAATATGTGTTCTGGACGAAAAATGCGCGCCCGGCAGAATAATGCACGTCCAGGCAAAAAATTTGTGTTCGGACAAAAAAATTACGTTCGAGCCAAAAAACACATTCCCGAGCCGAAAACACATGTCTGGCCAAAAAATTCTCGCTTGCCCGAAAAACACGTGCCCAAACAAAAAATTTATGTCTGATCTGAAAAACGCGCTTCCAGGCAAAAACATGCATTTGATCGAAAAGCGTGCGTCTGGGCAAAAACCTGCCCCGACCGAAAAATGAGTGCTCGGGCAAAAAACAAGGGTCCAAGCCGGAAAACGCGCTCCCAAGCGAAAAAGCACGCTCGACAAAAACACCCGCCCGGGCCGAAAAATGTGCGCTCAGGCCAAAAAAATATGTCTAGGCCGAAAAATGAGCGTTGGGGCGAAAAACTCGCTCCCGGACTATGATCCCATTGTAAGGCCATCCCCCCAACCTGCCTAGAAAGATCGAGTCGGGTCGGAAGAGTCTTACTGCCCAAGACGATCACCCTACACTTTCCAAGTGGCAACGACTCACTCTCTAAAGACAAAATGATCGTCTTGTCAAACTATAGAATAAATGGAAGCAATATCAGAAAACCAACACATATCTCTACTACTATATAAAGAAATCTCATTATGGTGTAACCTGATCGTCGAATCAATCCTAGCCGTCCAATCTGGTTAGATCATAACATCTAAGATATTCGATCAGAGAAATGAACCATGAAGGTCCGTAAAAATTTTTATAGGTCTCCTACCTCTAGGATAGTAGGGGGTCCTAAACCTATAATTTAATAGGGCTACAACCCTACAATGGGAAATTGTCATTTTAACCTTCAGATTTTGAAAAAATCCAAGGTGAGTGAGACTAAAACTAGCCCGCCTAGTCTGTATATGCCACCAGCCCGGACTGCATATAGGCACCTGACCAGTCTGCATATAGCCAAACCTGCTCTACCTAGCCCGTCCGCTCTATGTCAAATTCAAACAATAATTCCTCTATAACAGCCTCCCCAGCATACAGTTCAAAAGGACGGTCGTCGGCACCCCCAACATCCAACTCAAAAGGGTTCAGTCTCAACAGGTCTGCAGACCATGCACCCCAACCCCTCTCCGCGCTTGTTTCTCAGTCGTGGCGGGTTGTTGAAACTGGGGATCGAACCCGAGACTCCCTTATCAAGGAGTGGTTTGAAGGCTCCTTATCAAGGAGTTCTCGGGTTCGATCTCCAGTCTCAACAACCCGTTGCGGCTGAAAAATAAGTCCGAAGAGGGGTTGAGGTGCATGGTATGCAGACCTGTTGAGGCCTAACCCTTTTGAGTTGGATGATGAGGGTGTCAGCAGCCATCCTTTCGAGTTATTTGCTAGGAAGGCCGTTTAGGCACTTTTTTGTAATGGCCACCCCAGCATACAGTTCGAAAGGACGGCCGTCGGCACCCCCAACATCTAGTTTGAAAGGATTCAACCTCAACAGGTCTGCAGACCATACACCACAACCCTTCTCCGCGCTTGTTTCTCAGCCGCGGTGAGTTGTTGAGACCGGGGATCGAACCTAAGACCTCCTTGATAAGGAGTCTTCAAACCACTCCTCATCACCAATTGTGTTGTGATGAAAAGTGATAGAACTCTATAGTTAAGCATGCTCAGGCTGGAGTAGTACCGGGATAGGTGACCTCATGGGAAGTCCACATACTATCCACTTATTGAGTTCCGCTCATCGAAGGGAGGTTACGGTCTCCAACAAACCTGCCCATGAATGGAGATGGGTTGGGATGCATGTTCTGTATACCGGTTTAGGCTAAACCCTTTCGAGCTAGATATTGGGGGTGTCGGCGGTCGTCCTTTTGAACCGTGTGCTTGGGAGGCCGTTACATCCTCTCCTATTATTTAAACCCGAATTGGCATCTTAAACTCACTTTGTGGGACAAATAGTTAGAAAGAATAAAAATAATAAAAATCAAATTAAAAGAGCATTGGGTGAAACTCGAATTGGCAATCTCATGATTAGAACTTAGACACTTTATCCATTACGTCAACAACGCTTCTATATTTATAATAAAAGTTATATATTATTAATAATTACTAATAGTAAAAAAATAATATTAAAAAATATATAATTAAAAATTTTTATAATATTTTTAAATTAATATTTTGTAATTAAAAAATTTACATGATAACCGTCATATTAATTTATAATATTTTTTATTATACTACTAGTCTTTTCTGCTCTTATTCACATGTAACTGGTACTTGTTCTTACTTGTGCTTCCATTACTATTGAATTCATTATTAACTGCTAGATTAGGATTTACCACTTGCTATACTTGTACTTATTATATTATGTCCTTCTATTTCTTTCCTTCCGTCTGGTGCGTAAGAGACGCAGGGGTGAGAGAATGTAAAACCACTTAGTCTTTATAACTAACGGTTGTTACACCCATTTTTTAGGAGGACATCCCGTAGGTGGAGCAGCAGCAGCACCCCGTGCAGGAAGGCAGCCAGGCCAGGGAGATAGGGTCTGATGTTAGGTTTTGAGCATTTGTCGTAGCCCTTATTAGGCATTTTGTACTCTGATTTTTGCGGGAATTTTTGTAGCTTTCTGTCTTATATTTTGTCTGAACTTTATTACTTATTGTGGATCATAACATCTATTGTTTTTCTATTATTAATGGGTTTATAATGTGATATTAGTTATAGCCGGCAAAACAGGCGTCCTGTGGTGCAGATTAACCTATGTGTTGATACTACCGTAAGGCGACTAGTCTGGGCATAAGGCTCCCCTCGGTCGTGTCTTGTGTTCCGGGAGGGGGGTCTTACAGTCTGGGCTCTACGCCATATTCCACGGACAGTCGGTGGAATTACACATTTAAATCAAAACATTCGCGTATCCTAACTCAGAGTTGCATTCTAGTAGAAGCATTTTAATTACTTAAAAGCCCAACAACAGGAATGTTCACTAACCAAACATAGAAATATCATAGAAATACAAAAATTGTTTGGCCTTAAGGCCTTACAAACTATTTCCTTCACAAAAGTGTTTTACATACATCGGCACACAGGATGGTCATACATGAAAACAGTAAATGTTTCACACTTGGGCTTTCGAAGGTCAGCCAACATAGCAAAAAGGGCTTCAACCCACTACTTCCCGCTCGGCTCTGCAGCAACTACAAAGGGACAATCCACTAAGATGTGGTAAACAAAGCAACAGTCAGCTTTAGCTAACCAATTTATAACGACTCCACCCATCATTCGGGGCGGCGATGCTCCTTTCCTTAAAGCAAGCAGAACGTCAATATATTTATATATCAACCACCACAGACATTGGTACGCACGGTCACACGTCTCGTGCACTCATGACACATTATCGATGTACTGGACTTTCCCAGTCCCACCACAATCCACAATCCCAGACTTGATGGTTAAACATTGAGCATTTCTAGTCACGTATAAAGCTAATGACTCTCTCCTATGCCCGCGACCACACCAATTGCTTTAGGCCGTCTAGTCGAGTGATATAGAGCGGGTATAGATCAGCTCTCTTCGATTGCTCAAATCGTCATGCCATCAAAACGGTCGACATGGTGCGGTTTGTCCTCCCCTTTCCTGATTACAATGTATATAGCCGCGTTATGTACCAAGGATGGCTCTCACGGTCACCATAGCTGGGCACTTTAGGCTCACTACTCAAAATATTGGCCCCCTAATCTCCAAGAGACGGGCCTCACAAACATAACTCTATGGGAGCTATCGTCAGCGGAAACACTACCGCCTGGCGGTATCTGACAAAACAACATTCTCGTTCCAAATCTTGGTGTTTTCCTAGAGCACACCTCTAGTACTACTTACAGCAAGTTGCACACTCTAAAACTCCATAAAAATACGTATTTATCCACGGAGTCTTCTCCAACAAGCAAATCAAACATCACCAATCCAGACCAACCTGCCTAGATGGACTTCACACATCATGCATATTATGTACTTCAATTCTTGATTCTATATGCAAGTAAACTACCGGGGATATCACCGATCAACCCATTAGAAATTTCCCGTTTTCCACCAGTCGGGAGGGTTCCATATAATCATGTCAAATAAGGACTTCGCTTGTCCAAGAGGAGAATCGTTACCCTTATACATCGCTTAGGAGCCATGAAATCGCAAGAGATCTGGATGGAAGCGTTTGCAGCACCTTCCTATCCACAGATCTAGCTTCGACTCGCGACTCTGACCACGAGAGTTCCTTAAATGGCTGAGTTCAACTTTCCAAAAGCTATCACAAAGCTCACCTTTCTTCTTCCCCTTTCTTTCTTAAGGTTCAAGAGATAGTGTGAGAGAAAGAGTGAGTGAAAGAGAAATGACAATCCCCTTCCTACACTTCTCTGATTAAAAAATACGAGAGGAATCCTGGCCTTAGGATCCACATGCCAAAACACATAGATGACTTGATTTAATAGGCCATTCTCTTTAAATTTGCTACCGCTCTGCGGTAGCACGCTATTTCCTGGCGGTAGTTTAGGCGGTGGCGGTGGACTTATCCAGCATCGCTTTGCCGCTTAACGACAACCTCAACATCGCTCGACACGTGACATCGCTATCGCCAACGGTATATCTATCATCTGGCGTTAGCAAATTCGAATTCATCAATTTTATGACTGCATCGGCTGGACCAACTACACAGATTCAACTGGATCGACTTCATCACTACCGCCAGTGGTATCGCTACGTCTGGTGTTAGCAACTCGACGCCACTATTCTCGATGCCATTGGTTGTTCTCGACGCCACCAATTTGATGCCACTGGTTGTTCTCGACGCCAACAACTCGACGCCTGCTACCGCCGACGGTATCTTACTATCGTCGGACGATAGCTTCCAGTAACCAAAAAATAGTTGTTTTTAAATATGGGAAACCTGGGATGTTACATCGTGCGTCACGGTCACGAGCCCGCGGCGGAAATACGCGGTCAGTGCCCCATCCGGCCTCCCCGATTGCTGTGCCAGCGACCGACCTCCCTGCCAGCCACGGATCTCCCTCCTCCCCCGGCGATCATCCGATGTCGGGGGTTCATCATCCAGAACTGCCAACAGACGACCCCTCTCCGACGTCTGATCATCCCTCTTTGATCATCGTCGATCATTTTGCGGGCAACCACCCACGTAGCCACCATCTTGGGTGGGCGCAAATAACCAAAGTTATTACGGTCTGCGCGTAGTAAAATTATAAAATAATGCTCGCATTAAATTATACTAAAAATGACCTGCAATTAATAATTTGGGTGGTTATAGTTTATAAATAATCGTATAACCACCATAACCACGCCTAAGACCTATAAATAATGTCGAAGTATGAGACCGGGCGGTCTGGCGGTTTGAGCCTGGCGGGTTGTTGACCGGGCGGTCTGGCGGATTGAGGTTGGCGGGTTGATTTCCAGGCTGTCGCCGTATGGTATCCGGCGGTCTGACGGCTTATCTCTGGCGGCTTGGAAACCGGCCGGTCTTGCGGTCTCCTACCGCAACTCTCCCTCTTGGTTCTGGTATTGCCGAGCGGTTAGAACATTGTCTAACCGCGCGGCCTGTTCCGGTCTCTTATTCTAGCCGCCCAGATCTGTTGTATAGCTTTAGTCCCACATTGTTAATTTGTATTCTTCTCTCTCTCCTCCATTCTATAAAAGGGAGGCCATACCTTTGTAAATGATATCTTTTTGGATAATAAAATTTCAATTATTCAAAGTTCCGGCCTGTTTTCTAGTCGTTTGTTCGCTACTTTTAACATGGTATCAGAGGCATCGATCTTCTCCTCCTGATTCAGTGCGCCCTGTCCGCGCGGCTTGCCCCTTCTTCTCGCGACCTGTTCTCGCTGTTTGCGCCCTGTCCGCGCGTCCTCCTTCTCCTGCCCTTCTGTCGCAGCGACCTGTCTCCTTGTTCGTCGCGACCTGCTTCTTTATTCGCCTTTTCCGTTCGCGCGGTCTATCTTCTAGCCGTTCGACCTCTTCCCCGTCTTGAACCTGCGGCTTGGTCGTGGCTTCTCTGGCCGCTGGTGTCGAACATCGTGACCGCCGCAGCTCGTTTTTCTTCTATCCGCGCGGCTTATATTCTGACCGCGCGGCCTCTCGCAGTTGTCTCCTATGGCCCTTTCTGAGACCTCCACCACCACCACTCCTATCGCCACTCCGGCGCCGCTTCCTACACCCTCTGGCAACCTTGGCACGGTTTCTAAACTTGTTGGCTCCAACTATCCGGATTGGAGCGTCTCCTTCACTTTTCTTCTCCGCTCTCAGCGCAAACGTCATCACCTCACCGATGACCCTCCTCCCTCAGACTCTGCTGAATTTGATGACTGGGATGCCAGTGATGCGCTTGTCCGCACGTGGTTGGCTAACAGCCTCTCCGATGAATGTCTTCCTGTCATACGCCATGATGAGACGGTCAAGACCGCGTGGCTTCACCTTGCTGCTCTCTACTCAAAGGGGGCCCAGACATCCCGCATTTATACTCTCTACGCGGATCTCTTCGCTCGCCCTTCCATGTCTCCTGCTGCGGCTTATCAGCAAGTTCAGGCTCTTGGAGCCGAAATCCTCCAGAATCGCCCCTTCTCCGCGGACTTGGCCGAACAGCACAAACACTTCCAGGAACTCCTGGTTGTTTGTTATCTTCTCCGGCTTCCTGAGTCTTTTGATATGATCCGCCAGCAGATCTTGGGCGAAGCCGAGTCTCCCACCTTGGATGCCACCGCAGCTCGCATCGCCGCGGTTACTTCACTGCTCCAACGTCCTCTATTGTCCTCCCCTCCTCCACCGGACTCCTATGCTCACCAAGTCCAGCGGGGTGGCAATAGTGGTCGCAGCCAATTTGGCACGCGCGGTCCGTCAAGGTTCCTCTGCTCTCACTGTGGTCGTACCGGCCACTCAGTTGACCGCTGCTGGCAGAAACATCCTCATCTTCGTCCCTCCGGTGATACTTCTTCCTCAACCTCCGCCTCCTCTCGGCAGTCTGCTTCTGTGGCCACCACCTCAGGTAGTGCACACGTCGTTACCCAAGGTAAATGGCTCATTGACTCTGGTGCTACCAATCACATGACCGGAAACCCTCACTGCTTCTCTCTCCTAGAGACGCATGCTCGGTTACCCCCGGTTCTCGTTGCGGATGGTTCGCCTTCCCCGGTTCATGGAACGGGCATGGTTCAAGTCACTCCCTCGCTTCGCTTAGCGGACACCCTCTATGTCCCGAAGTTCCCTTGCAATTTACTCTCCGTTACTACTTTATGCAAGCAACTTCAGTGCTCTGTATTATTTACTCCTACTTCTTGTTGCTTTCAGGACCCGAGAACCCAACGGACGATTGCTACTGGGACTGAGAGCGGCGGCCTCTACTTCCTCGACAATGTTTCCGCTCTGTCCGCCTTCTCTTCCTCGTCTACTGATCTGCTTCAATGGCATCTTCGCCTTGGACATCCTCCTCCTCGGATTCTGCATCAGCTTCTTCCCCACTTACCTCAAACCAGTCCTCCGCTCAACTGCGATGCGTGTCAGCTTGGCAAGCATCACCGCTCCTCCTTCCCGCAGAAGCAAGGCCGTGGTTCCTCCCGCCCTTTTGATCTCATTCATTCTGATATCTGGGGTCCTGCTCCTACTCCCACCGTTGGTCGGGGTAGTTTTTACTTTGTAACTTTTATTGATGATTTCTCCAGATGTACCTGGGTGTATCTATTAAAAGATCGCTCTGAACTCTTATCTGTATGGCAATCTTTTTATAATATGATTAAAACTCAGTTTGCTATTTCTATTAAAGTATTGCGCTCTGATAATGCTAAAGAATATCTCAGTCATGAGTTCTCATCTTTTTGTATGCAACATGGTCTTATTCATCAGACCAGCTGTGTTTACACCTCCCAGCAAAATGGGGTGGCGGAACGTAAAAATCGCCATCTCCTCGATATCGCTCGCACTCTGATGACACAGATGCAGGTGCCTCGCTCCTATTGGGGCTATGCTGTTCTTCTTGCCTGCTATCTCATCAATCGCATTCCCTCTTCTGTTCTTCACGGCAAGACTCCCTTCTCCATTCTCTACCCAACCAAGGAACCCTTTCCTCTTCCTCTCCGTATCTTTGGGTGTACGGCCTTCGTGCATGCTCCGTCTGCTACTCGCGACAAGCTTTCCCCCCGCTCCACCAAATGTGTCTTTTTGGGTTACTCGACCACTCAAAAAGGCTACTGTTGCTTTGATCCCGTTCTGCGCAAACAGTTTGTTTCCGCAGACGTCACCTTCTTTGAAAATGCTTCCTACTTTTCTTTCCCATCTTCACCTCCTCCTGCTGTCTCTGACTCTCCACCATCTCTCTGTGAGCCTTCCACACAAGTCGACGTCTCCCCTCCTATGTCGTCTCCTCCTCCGTCTCCTCCTCTCCCTATTATCTCCCCTCCTTCGTCTCCGCAGCCGTCTCTCTCTAGTCCCGGGCCAGCTTTCTCTGCCACGGATGCTCCGGTCCCTGAGGCACAAGACGACCTGGATCGTCCCATTGCCCTTCGCAAAGGGGTGCGGGCGTGTACCCAACACCCGCTTGCGGCTGTTGTTTCCTATGATCGGCTTACTCCCTCTCGCAGGTGCTTTGCTTTGGCCATCTCGGCTACCACCACTCCCCGCACTTACCAGGAGGCTCTTGTTATTCCTCATTGGAAATCTGCCATGGATGAGGAAATTGCCACTCTTACTGAAAGAGGTACATGGAACCTTGTTCCTCCACCGATCGGTACTGATGTGGTTGGCTGCCGCTGGGTGTTCGTTGTGAAGTTTCACCCGGACGGCACTGTGGATCGTTACAAGGCCCGCCTGGTGGCCAAAGGCTTTACTCAGACTTATGGAGTTGACTATTTTGATACTTTCTCTCCGGTTGCTCGCCTCAGCACCATCCGGGTTCTTCTTTCTGTGGCCGTCAACAGGGAGTGGGAAATTTCTCAACTTGACGTCAAGAATGCTTTTCTGTATGGGGATCTTCAGGAGGACGTCTATATGGAGCAACCTCCAGGGTATGTTGCTCAGGGGGAGACACGAGTATGCCAGTTGAAGAAGGCCATCTACGGCCTAAAGCAGAGCCCTCGGGCGTGGTTTGACAAGTTTAGTGGCATTGTGGCTGCAATTGGCTTTGCAAGAAGTTCCGCCGATCACTCATTGTTTATTCGCAAAACCGCATCAGGCCTTGTGGTTTTGGCGGTGTATGTGGATGATATCCTTCTTACCGGCGATGACCAGGCTGGGGTGGACTTGACAAAGAAACACCTCCGTCAACACCTTGTCACGAAGGATATGGGCTCCCCGAAATATTTTTTGGGGATAGAAATCTCTCGGAAGCCCGACTCGTTGGTTCTCTCCCAACGGAAGTATGCGCTTGATCTTCTACAAGAGGCAGGATTGACCGGGGCCAAACCGGCCCGGTATCCCATGGCCACTGGAGAAGACAAAACATGGACAGATGACTCACCGCTTATATCCGATGCCACGAGGTATAGACGTCTGGTGGGCAAACTCATTTATCTCACGGTTACCAGACCCGACATTGCCTATGTTGTAGGCAAGGTCAGTCAGTTCATGCAAGCTCCCAGGGAATGTCATCTTCAGTCTGCCTTGAAGATACTAGAGTATGTCAAAGCAGCACCAGGGAAAGGGCTACTCTTTCAGAAGCATGGTCATCTGAGAATTGAAGCCTACTCAGACTCAAGCTATGCGGATGATAAAGGTGACCGTAAATCTACATCGGGTTTCTGCACATTTGTTGGAGGTAATCTTGTGAGCTGGAAGAGCAAGAAGCAGTCTGTTGTCTCAAGGTCCAGTGCAGAAGCCGAATACCGGAGTATGGCGTCAACCACGTGTGAGTTAAAATGGTTGCGGGCTCTCATGCTTGACCTAGGAGAGGTCTACAACTATCCTCTGCCTATGTTTTGTGACAACAAAGCCGCTATATACATATCCAAAAATCCGGTCTTCCATGAGAGAACGAAACATATAGAGGTCGACTGCCATTTCATCCGAGAAGAGGTCTTGAAGAAACAGATTTGCACTCCGTTCGTCACCTCCGACAAAGAGTTGGCTGATATCTTCACCAAGCCGGTTTCTACTTCCTTCTTCCACATTTGTGACAACCTGGGCATGATTGATATCTATGCTCCAGCTTGAGGGGGAGTGTCGAAGTATGAGACCGGGCGGTCTGGCGGTTTGAGCCTGGCGGGTTGTTGACCGGGCGGTCTGGCGGATTGAGGTTGGCGGGTTGATTTCCAGGCTGTCGCCGTATGGTATCCGGCGGTCTGACGGCTTATCTCTGGCGGCTTGGAAACCGGCCGGTCTTGCGGTCTCCTACCGCAACTCTCCCTCTTGGTTCTGGTATTGTCGAGCGGTTAGAACATTGTCTAACCGCGCGGCCTGTTCCGGTCTCTTATTCTAGCCGCCCAGATCTGTTGTATAGCTTTAGTCCCACATTGTTAATTTGTATTCTTCTCTCTCTCCTCCATTCTATAAAAGGGAGGCCATACCTTTGTAAATGATATCTTTTTGGATAATAAAATTTCAATTATTCAAAGTTCCGGCCTGTTTTCTAGTCGTTTGTTCTCTGCTCTAGTCGTTTGTTCGCTACTTTTAACAAATAAGACCCCAGACTCTCTCTCATTCTAACTTTTCACCTCCCAATTTTCTCTTCTTACAGGCCAGAGTTCTGCCAAAATCTTCCTATGAGTCGCCTCCCTTTAAGCACCCTGAGGATTTGTTAATGTCCGCGATGCTCCTATGTACAAGGTGTGTTGTTGGTCTCCTCGATAATCCTTCTGTGTTCCACCTCATAGCACTCAGCGTCCGGATAATGACCACGGACATTCTACACCACCAACAAGTGGCATGTTGAGCTTCGCGAGTGGTATCTTGTCTCCCTCCAAGCAAGATACATTCTCTCACCCCCAAGCTATAACGAGCAGTGTTCTGTCACCCTCGATTTCTCTAAAACCTTGTAAACAATAGCGAATAAAGAAGTTTGTTCGGCATCAAATCGGCCACGTGGTTTTATGCCATGTTCATGGGGTTTCCACCTTAAAATTTTGCATACTCCTTTCTCTACTTTCTCTATGACTGATTGCACGCTTGACCGCTCCGTGGATCAAAAAAACCTCTTCCTTGATGCTGGCAGTAGCCTATATATTAATATATAAAAGTATTACTACAATATTACATGGGCAAGCAATCCTTTGAGAGGATGAAAGATAAATCTTGGGTTAGGGGCATTCCCCTTTCCCACCAAAAATTCGAAGAACAAGCCATATTTGCAACATAATTGGCCGCGGAGTTTGCCCTCCGGTCAATTTGAGAAATAGCCACTTTGGGAAAGTTTTTAAAATAGCTAGCTAGCTTGGTTTCGACTTCTCCATCATAAAATCCCGAGAGTATGCGGTTAAGCGCAGCAATAGCAGAAGCGGAGTCGCCCTCAACAATGACGCCAATAGCATTATTCAAATAGTCTTTAGCAAGTGAAGTCCCATGCAGCGCACTTCAAAGCTCCGTCATGTTAACAGATCGGCTTTGAATTCCAGCCCCACTCGCAGCCAGAAGCTCAAATGCGTGATTTCTGATAGTGCACCCGAGCCCCGCACTATTGTTTGGGTGAACCGAGCCGTCAAAATTAACTTTCAGCCATCCTAATGGTGGGGGAAACCAAGAAGTATCAAAAAACCTCTTCCGCACATTGTACGGACGCGTGGTTGCGGAAGAGGCATTTTTTAAATGCGTTAAATATTCTCCTTGCTTTTTCAAACCCTTTATTCACAAACCAAACCCTAAATCGTTTTCCCCCAGCTATGTTGTTCGGGTAGCATTCCTAGAGGAAGTAGAGAAATTAATTTTCAACATCACCGATCAACGGTTCAGTTTTGTATTCCTAGAGGATCGAGCTTCCCAACCCAGCTATGTTGTTCGGGTGGACCGACCAGTCAAAATTAATTTTCAACCATCCAAATGGTGGGGGCGACCAAATAGGCTCGGGGTTTAAACGGGCCGCCCAGTTACCATTGGATGCTTCCGCAACACAAAACTGAACCGTTGATCGGCAAGATCATACGGTCGGATCGACTCGCACACCTTCCTAAGGTACGCAAACTTACCAAATATTTTTTTGTTTCAAAAGACACCTATTTACAGATAATCTTTGGGTCCGGGTAGCATTTCTAGAGGAAGGAGCGCAAGTTGCGATCTCGTCATTGGACCAATCATACTTGCCGTCCGATCTAACGTGTACTCACCTATTTTTTCCTTTTTCTTTTCTCCATATATTGATGATGGTCAGATCTAAAATCAAACGATCATCCCAACTCACGCTCCTTTCTCAAAAAATGCTATCCGAACTAAAAAATTATTCCCTATCCGCATGCCTAACCCCCAAATCTTAAAAAACATATATGAAGCAAATAATTAGATATTAAACTATTAAAGTTTATATATATATATATACACACACACACACACACGAGTGCCCGATACGGGGCTCCGCCCCTATGGCCTCACGCGACAGTACCCGACCGGCGATGGCGGGCTTTGCCCGCTCTCGACGGGTTTCGCCCGTCCGCAGTTGGCTCCGTCCGACCCACAACATATACATACGAGTACTCAAAATAATCGTAAAAAAATATAATTCAAGAATACAATTTTTATTTTGTAAAACAAATTATATTTTAACGTTAAAACATTAACCCTTCTCTTATCATTCCTAACTAGAGACAATAGCTTTAAGGTATCTATTTTTTTTATTTTAATATTATAAAATTATGTAATTATCTAAAAAAAATATTATCTTTATGATATACTAATATAAATTTCTGAAAATTATGTAATTATGAATACAAGTGTAACAACAATATAGAAATATTTCACCAAATAATAGTACAGATAATAATAATAATAATAATAAAATGAAAAATAAGTGTATGAAATTGGTAACAGTGAATTGAAAAGTCACGGGATTTGAGGAAGAATGTACATTGAAATGAGCGGCCTACTCATACTACTCCTCCCTCTCTCACCTTGTTGTTTTCCCCCCCATCAAAATCCCGTCATTTATGTGCTGCTTTCCCCACTGCCTTCTCTGTCCCTCTGTCTCCATCTCTCTCTCTCTCTCATTCTCTCTCTCTCTCTCTCTTTCTCTCTCTTTCTCTCTCCTATCAAAGTATGATATGGCTGCTGGCTGGCCCTAAAGTCTTAAGGCAGCTTTATTTTATTTATCCCCCAAGAATGAGGAATGAAGCTCGCGGCTGGGTTTTAATTTCTTCAGCTTTGCAATGAGAGGATCCCATGTGGTCCTGCTGTGCCGCCTGTGTCTGTCCGTCTGTCCCTTTACTATATTCTACTAGCTAGCCCTAATGTGTTGTAGAGGGTAGGGCTGTAGGACGTACTCAAGAACGCCTACACCTATGACTACGAAGTCTAGTTAAAAAACGTCCCTTTCCGTTATTTATTTATTATGATTGCCCCCCAAAAACATATCCTGTTTTTTCTCCTCCTCCAATCTTCATTATTACATCTAAGCCCTCCCTGTCCCAACTCAAATCGCATGAGCTGAATGAAGCGGCCGTGTTCGCGTTAGGTCTGTAACGGTTCGGTTTGGTTCGATTTGTAAGCAAAATCGCAAACTGAATCATCTCTATGTGGTTTCAAAATTTTGGACCCGAACCGAACCGTTTAAACATTGATCAAACCTATCCGAACCGTGCGTATCTAAACTGCGATAATGCACCGGGGGGGGCCTCGTGCCCCGTGCGTCATTATCCCGACCACGACATTGTCCCGACGCGACGGCGCTCCCGCAGATCGCAAACTTCTAAGTGTTATACTCTGTTCGTTGCTCATTTTTACGATGTGCACGGGAGTTTATGAGCGGCGGGGAGAACAAATTGTTTTATTGTAGGTAGAAGACTTTGTTTATATGAGAGCACATTTTTAAAATAAAAATAAAAACACATGAATTTTAAAAAATGAAATTTTTTTAATAAAGATGGATAAAATCGAAAAGCAAATGTTTAATCAAAGATGTTTTTTCTTTTTTTTAATGTAGTATAGATAAATTGTCGTATATGTGGTGCTCTATGACCGAGCATATAGTACCTAGATTTTCAGTCCTCTCGAAAGTAGCATGGGGCCACAATAGTTACCCAAGTTATTGCTCTACTATTCCCCGTCATTAGTACAACTTTCGTGGGCCAAACACCTGACAAAAGGAATAACACTTCATTGAGAAAAATCTCAGATTTGATAAAACAGATTAAGGTTAAAGTGATTTTAGGATAATCCTTAAAATATATAAAAAAGACTATTTTAATTATATTAATTAGACCCTTAGAAAGATAGGAAGTCATCGGCAAAAATAATCGAAGTCAAAGACTTTTCATAATAGCGTTGAATAGTATTTGACACTACAGAGTAATCGACGCAACATCGATATCTAATTAGAGGTACTCAAAATTCCATCCCGAAGACTTCTCTACTTCTAAGAGCTACGTTAACTTCTCAAAAGCTGCATCGACTTTTCAAAGTTCCGTCGACTTCTCAAAGCTTATGCACTATGATTTCTACTCCACTTCTCATAGTTGCGTCAAATTCTATCCAAAGTAAAGACACATCTTTTCCAAGATATTCTCAGCTCCACTAAGATGGATTATTTCCTAGCAATTACAACAAGTTTTAAAAAAGAAATAATTCAATCAGGAAAGCTATTTCTTAGATGTTACATATTTCAAGAAAGAAATAATGGTTTTGCAACTTGATTTGGCAAAGTATGAAGAGATATTATGTAACGGTCTCCCCAGCAAACGGCTCGAAAAGACGACCGCCGGCACCCCCAACACCAAGCTCGAAAAGGGTTCAGCCTCAACAGGTCTTCAGACCATGTACCCCAACCCTCTCTCCATTCATAGGCGGGTTGTTGAAGGTCATAGCCCTCCCTTTGATGAGAAGTAATCTAGTTAAGCGTCCCTACATGGACTTCCCAGGAGGTCACCCACCCCGAAACTACTCCCATCCGAGCACGCTTAACCATAAAGTTCTTTCACTTTTCATCACCAGCTGAGCTGCAACTCAATTGGTGATGAGAAGTGAAAGAAATTTATGGTTAAGCGTGCTCGGATGAGAGTAGTTTCGGGGTTGGTGACATCCTGGATAGTCCATGTAGGGGAGCTTAACTGGATCACTTATCATCGAATAGAGATTGCGGCCTTCAACAACCCGCAAGTGGGACAAAAGAGGGGTTAGGGGTGTAAGGTCTGCAAACCGGTTTAGGCTGAACCATTTCGAGGTGGATGTTGTTGGTGTCGACGCCCGTCCTTTCGAGTCATGTGCTGGGGAGATTGTTACAAAAAAGTGCACTTTTTATATCGGACTCCCCAACACACGACTCAAAAAGGACGGTTGTCGGCACCCCAACAACATGCTCGAAAGGCTTCAGCCTCAACAGGTCTGCAAGTTGTATACCCAACCCCTCTCTAGTCCTATCAGCGGGTTGTTGGAGGTCGCAACCTTCCTTTGATGAGAAGTCGTCCAGTTAAACACCCCTACGATGACTTCCCAAGAGATCACCCATCCCAGGACTACTCCAGCCCAAGCACACTTTACTATAAAGTACTATAGTTCCAGGATGGGTGACCTCTTGGGGAGTCCCCGTAGGGGTACTTAACTGGATCACTTCTCATCAATGGGAGGCTGTAACCTCCAACAACTCGTCGGTGGGCATGGAGAGGGGTTGTGGTGCATAGTTTGCAGACCTATTTGAGACTGAACTCTTTCGAGCGTGGTGCTGAAGGTTCTGGCGGTCGTCCTTTCGAGTCGTGCGCTGGGGAGGTCATTACAAAAAAGAATACACAACTGGAAAGGACGACCGCCAGCACCCCCAACATCCAGCTCGAAAGGGAGGTTGCGGCCTCCAACAACCCGTCGGTGAGCATGGAGAGGGATTGGAGTGCATGGTCTGCAGATTTATTTGAGGCTGAACCCAGCGTGGTGCTGGGGGTGTCGACGATCATTCTTTCGAGCCGTGTAATGGGGAGGTCATTATATATTAAATGTCTATATTTATTATTTAAAAGAAGAAAATTGAAAAGAATTTGAATCATTTTCAAACGGGTATTTGATAGAGAATCCAGATAAATATAAAAGTGAGTACTTTAATCTATTAGAATAAGGAAATACAAAAAAAAATTTAGACTAATTCAATTTTTCTCTCTTCTCTTTGAATTCTCTTCATTTCTAAAGAATTACTAAAATAAGCAAGTAATTACAAAATCTTCTACTTTCAAAATATAATCACAATAGAAGATCCTCTCTTCTCTAAAGGATCAACACTTTTAATAAAAGACTCTCATTCTCTTCTACAAAGAAGTTGATGCTTACAGTTTTTTCAGAATCTACACAGTGTTACAAAGAATACTTCTCCAGATATTGTTGAAAGGAGAAAATCTTGTGAAAATTTCAATTTAACCAGATTACAAGGAGTCCTTTGAATCCCTTCTTAAAGGATTTAGTTTTGATTCTAAGGGTCTCCAGTCAAAATACTTAGTGGTTGAAAGACCTTATCAAAGCCTCAAGTTGTGGTTACTAGACACCTTAACAATAATCATTGGTTCTAAGAATTACTAGTTAAAAGACTCAGTGGTTGCTAGACACTTTATCAAAAACACTTGATTATGACAGTCTACTTTTAAAGACTTGGCATGGAGATAGTGGAATTCTACTTAGGCAGAAGAGTAGATGTACACAATTTTGGGGGACCTACTATAAACCCTTGTGTCTTCTGTGTTACCTTTTCTCTGAGATTTTCTTTTCTCTGGTATTTTTATTTACTTTTGATTACTATTATGAATTCTGTATTTATGAGAGTCTCCTTTTGATTACTATTATTATCCGCTCCACTGCCACCGTGAGCCATGACCGTTGGTACCTAAGAGACTAGCTACCTCCAAAAAGTGGGGAATATTTGAAAGGTCTGTACACCGAGTCAGATGGGTGAGTTGCATATGCATTGCATCACATAGCATAACATACATTAATTAGTATAGTTTAGATTATAACTGCAGAGCCTCGTCATATAAATTAGTATGAGCTCTTTTATATGATGAATTACTTTGGAAATCTTAACTTATAAGTTTTTATGAGCATTCATATAGTTAAGGTACATTCTGTGATGGTAGCATAGCTCATTTACTTTACCTTTTTGTACATTACTGCACTGTTCTTACTTTACAGTTACTGCCTTATAGTAGTTCTCTTTATACCTATATACTCCAGCTAGTATAGTTTCATGTCACATGTTTACTTGTTGATACTGTCTTTGTTGTCCTCCGATTTCATCCTCCCGCACGGTGCCTAGGAGTCGCGGGGATGAGACGAGGACAAAATGGCTTAGTATTTATGACTAACGGTCATTTGTGACAGTAGGAGTTTTAGGAGATGCACTAGTCGCACGAAGAGACACACCAGTCGCACGAAGAGATGCACCAGTCGCACGAGGAGGCTGGACATGAGGAGCAATTGTCGCGAGCTACCGTTACTACTCGGCGACAGGTTGATGATAGATTTTTGTAGCTTCTGCTTGTAGTGAGTTGAGAGAGTGAGCTTTTGTATTGGGACATGTACCGGGCATAAGCCCTTTTACTCTGTTTCTTTATATATTCATTATGGACTATTGCTCTTTATATATATATATATTGAGATGTGATGGTGGACTATGTATTTTCTTAATTTTATTTTTGCCTACTTTTGAAATGATTGTACTAGCCGGCAGAATCGACATCGTGCGGTAGCGACCAACTGGGTAGTTGTTGTCACCGAAAGGCGGCAGTTCTGGGCATAGGACCTAGGTAACTCCCTGGTAAGGGGAGGGGTTTTACACCAGCTTCACAGCTCCTTAGTCGTGCGACTGCACGTCCCCGCGCGCCCCTGCCCGCGGTTGCCAAGATGTCTGTTGCCGCTACACGTGGTCGATTGTATAGCTCCTTGGACATGTAACATGTCACTCGGCCGACCACCATGCCTTTTTCCTGAGTTGCGAGCCCCAACTATGTGGTTGTATGGTTGCATGATGTCGTGCAGCCTCCTTGGCTTTATGGCCTCCTTGGGCATGCATATGGTCAACCGGCTAGCCTCTTTGGCCGCATAAACGGTCCACTGGCCAACCTTCTTGGCTAAGTGACTGGCCTCACGCCCTGGCTCCTTGGTCGCATGGTCGGCCTCATGCTTGGCCTCCTTGGTCGTAAGACCAGCCACCCGGCCGGATGCCACTGACCAACCTACGCAACTGGCCAGCCTCCGCCACTGACTGACAACCACCGACTGGCCACTTGACTGTTGCTCATCCGCCATTAACTCAGATTTGAAACTCCCATTCCCTGTCATCCACGTAATAACCCATCATGGCGGGTGCATATAACCAAATCCACATAATGGGTGTGCTCTTAGCCGGTTATATTAATACCAGTGTACGTGTAACACCCAAGAAATCTCAAAAGCCAAAATTGGAATTCAGGTTGGATGACACGGCCTGAGACACGGGCGTGTCTTGGGGCGTGTCAGGTGTACACGGCCTGGGACACGGGCGTGTCTCAGGGCGTGTCCCTCTTCTCGACGAGTACTCGAGAACTGATCGTCGAGTGGCGACACGGCCTGTGACACGGGCGTGTCACAGGGGCGTATTGGGCACACGGCTATAGACACGGGCGTGTGCCTTAACCGTGTCCTGCTCGGGTGATTTTGGAGATCGTGTTACAGGGATGACATGGCCAGATACATGGTCGTGTGCTGGGTGACACAGGCGTGTCAGGCTTGACACGGGCGTATCAATATCCGTGTTCTGGTTTATTTTCAGTCGGTTGTGCACCGCTTCAGGAACATGGCCTGTGACACGGGCGTGTCACAACCCATGTTCGGCCCAGGAAAATCAATTTCAGGGCTAATCTGAGCCTTCCATTTCCTTTGACCAAGATCCAATGGCCTAGGCTGTTCCCTTGATTGATAAGGCCGGGATTTGAGTTGAGAAAGTTCATTTGAGTTGTGTGTTCTCTTTCTAAAAGCTAAGAGAGAGAGGAGAGCAAGAGAAGGAAGAAGAAAGGGAATCCGGATGCCGGTGGTGCTACGGTGGTCCAAATCACGAGCCGAGTTTGGATTTATGAAGGCAAGGCTGCTGCGAAGACTTCCATCCATTTTCTTTCTCTCCATGGCTCCGAAGCGAATTCCAAGGGCAACGATTTCCTTCTTGGACATGTGAAGTCCTACTTTCCAGCATTTGCATAGGGAAAACCCTTCCCCGTGAGTGTGCGGTGAGTTGCGATGTCCCTTGGGGTAGATATGTGAAGTCCCCCTTATTAGAGTCCGGAATCGGAGTACGGATCTAAGCATGCTGTGTGAAGCCCATCTGGACATGCTGGTCTGGATTGGTGATGCTTGTTTGCATTCGGAGGAGCCTCCGAGTATTTGATTATTTGTATGCAATCTGTGTTGCATACCTGTCGCTTGGTGCAGCAGGAAGTACTGGAGGAAGTCCAGTAAATTGTGAGAGTTGGTTCAACTCTTATGGATGTGAGTTGTCAATTTGTGTGGTGTTGAGCCGTTGGGCTGTAATTGTATAAAAAGGGCTTCGTGCCAAACAGGAAAGGTGAAACTGACCCGCGCCTTTATTTGTGGCCTCAGGTACGATGTACTTGGTAGTGACAAGGCGGTTTGAGCAATGGGGGGCGGCTGATCCGTACCTGCGTTATGTAGGCTTGACATGAGAGCGCAAAGGCATTGGGCTTTCGTCGGCGGCATAATGAGAGTCTTGGGCCTGCGTGCAGGACTAAATGCACATTGGTGGGATCCGGTGTTTCCGGTACACCCGAATGTGCCATGAGTGCACGGAGCATCGGGCTGCCGTGTCGGCGTTTGTGATATGTATTGACTGTGCGGTCGTGCATGTCTTGCGTGGTTTGTTATACATACTGTTGGAAAAATGTTATGCAGGGATGGAATTCCGCTGCCCCGTGCCAGGGGCAGGGTCATTATAATTGGTCAGCTGAATGTTGACCGTTGCCATGTTTGTCACCGCTTGGTGGATTGATTCTTGCAGGTGCAGGAGGTGCTGGTCCAAGCGGGACTTAGCGGGCTGAAGCCCAAGCTGCGCTGGCACCCTCGAAGGCTTTAATTTGTTTCTTCTTGTTCATGTGTGGTTGGCCTGCGTGCCGATGTCTGTAAACCACACCTTTGTTAAGAGAAATTTGTAAGGCCTTAAGGCCAGATACTTTGGTTGTATACATTCCTATTTTGTTAGTGGACAGTTCTTGTTTTACTTGAGTTCAAGAATTCAACCATGAAGCTTCCGCTAGAATGCTCTGTGTTATGATTCGTTGGGTTGTATGATATTATTTAGTAGCGTCTCCGTCTATTTGTGGAATATGGTGTGGGGCCCCGACCGGACCCTCTATTATATTCTTCTTGACGGGTAGAGGTGTTACAATTTGGTATCAGACTGTTGGTCTTTCTCTTCCGAATTCGTGGTCGAATTGTTTTGAGGGGTGGCGGGCACGTGTTAGTGCTGCCGTTATAACACTTAACTTTAACTCAAGAATGTCCACTTAGGAATGCAAATACACTTGTTTGTTGAACCTGTGTATTCTTTTTGTATGTTTGTCGTTTTACTTGGTCGCTAAACTGTGTGTTTTACACATATAGGTGACCAGAAGTGTTGCGGGTCAATCCGAACCTCAACATTCTGTAGAAAGTGCGGCACCAGCTGAGGTGCCCACACCTCCTCCATCCGCTGAAACGGTACGTTTTATCACGGAAACGGTACTTGTTGTGATGAATGCTCAGCAGGCTGGGCAGGCACGTCCTGTAGTGGTGCCAACGCATGCTGGGGTACGGCAAGAACCGGTAGAAGCTGTAGTTGATCAGCGGGCATCAGATCAACAATTGAAGCAATTCATGAGCTTCAATCCTCTGCAATTTACTGGGGCAGGTTCACCGGCCCAAGCAGAGGATTGGCTTGCAAGGATCAAGAGGATCATTAGAGCTATCAAGGTTGAGGAGGGACAGAAGGTTATGTTGGCCACTTTCCTACTGGAAGGAGAGGCTCGTTTATGGTGGGATGAGATTGAACTGCATCACTTGGCCGGTGTTAAAAGTAGCGAATAAACGACTAGAAAACAAGCCGGAACTTTGAATAATTGAAATTTTATTATCCAAAAAGATGTCATTTACAAAGGTATGGCCTCCCTTTTATAGAATGGAGGAGAGAGAGTGGAATACAAACTAACAATGTGGGACTAAAGCTATACAACAGATCTGGGCGGCTAGAATAAGAGACCGGAACAGGCCGCGCAGTTAGACAATGTTCTAACCGCTCTGCAATACCAGAACCAAGAGAGAGATGCGGTAGGAGACCGCTAGGCCGGCCGGTTTCCAAGCCGCCGGAGATAAGCCGTCAGACCGCCGGATACCACACAGCAACAGTCTGGAAATCAACCTGCCAACCTCAATCCGCCAGACCGCCCGGTCAACAACCCGCCATGCTCAAACCGCCAGACCGCCCGGTCTCATACTTCGACACTCCCCCTCAAGCTGGAGCATATATATCAATCATGCCCAGGTTGTCACAAATGTGGAAGAAGGAAGTAGAAACCGGCTTGGTGAAGATATCAGCCAACTCTTTGTCGGAGGTGACGAACGGAGTGCAAATCTGTTTCTTCAAGACCTCTTCTCGGATGAAATGGCAGTCGACCTCTATATGTTTCGTTCTCTCATGGAAGACCGGATTTTTGGATATGTATATAACGGCTTTGTTGTCACAGAACATAGGCAGAGGATAGTTGTAGACCTCTCCTAGGTCAAGCATGAGAGCCCGCAACCATTTTAACTCACACGTGGTTGACGCCATACTCCGGTATTCGGCTTCTGCACTGGACCTTGAGACAACAGACTGCTTCTTGCTCTTCCAGCTCACAAGATTACCTCCAACAAATGTGCAGAAACCCGATGTAGATTTACGGTCACCTTTATCATCCGCATAGCTTGAGTCTGAGTAGGCTTCAACTCTCAGATGACCATGCTTCTGAAAGAGTAGCCCTTTCCCTGGTGCTGCTTTGACATACTCTAGTATCTTCAAGGCAGACTGAAGATGACATTCCCTGGGAGCTTGCATGAACTGACTGACCTTGCCTACAGCATAGGCGATGTCGGGTCTGGTCACCGTGAGATAAATGAGTTTGCCCACCAGACGTCTATACCTCGTGGCATCGGATATAAGAGGTGAGTCATCTGTCCATGTTTTGTCTTCTCCAGTGGCCATGGGATACCGGGCCGGTTTGGCCCCGGTCAATCCTGCCTCTTGTAGAAGATCAAGCGCATACTTCCGTTGGGAGAGAACCAACGAGTCGGGCTTCCGAGAGATTTCTATCCCCAAAAAATATTTCGGGGAGCCCTTATCCTTCGTGACAAGGTGTTGACGGAGGTGTTTCTTTGTCAAGTCCACCCAAGCCTGGTCATCGCCGGTAAGAAGGATATCATCCACATACACCGCCAAAACCACAAGGCCTGATGCAGTTTTACGAATAAACAATGAGTGATCGGCGGAACTTCTTGTAAAGCCAATTGCAGCCACAATGCCACTAAACTTGTCAAACCACGCCCGAGGGCTCTGCTTTAGGCCGTAGATGGCCTTCTTCAACTGGCATACTCGTGTCTCCCCCTGAGCAACATACCCTGGAGGTTGCTCCATATAGACGTCCTCCTGAAGATCCCCATACAGAAAAGCATTCTTGACATCAAGTTGAGAAATTTCCCACTCCCTGTTGACGGCCACAGAAAGAAGAACCCGGATGGTGCTGAGGCGAGCAACCGGAGAGAAAGTATCAAAATAGTCAACTCCATAAGTCTGAGTAAAGCCTTTGGCCACCAGTCGGGCCTTGTAACGATCCACAGTGCCGTCCGGGCGAAACTTCACAACGAACACCCAGCGACAGCCAAACACATCAGTACCTATCGGTGGAGGAACAAGGGTCCAGGTACCTCTTTCAGTAAGAGTGGCAATTTCCTCATCCATGGCAGATTTCCAATGAGGAATAACAAGAGCCTCCTGGTAAGTGCGGGGAGTTGTAGTAGCCGAGATGGCCAAAGCAAAGCACCTGCGAGAGGGAGTAAGCCGATCATAGGAAATAACAGCCGCAAGCGGGTGTTGGGTACACGCCCGCACCCCTTTGCGAAGGGCAATGGGAAGATCCAGGTCGTCTTGTGCTTCAGGGACCGGAGCATCCGTGGCAGAGAAAGCTGGCCCGGGACTAGAGAGAGACGGCTGCGGAGAAGAAGAAGGGGAGATAATAGGGAGAGGAGGAGACGGAGGAGGAGACGACATAGGAGGGGAGACGTCGACATGTGTGGAAGGCTCACAGAGAGATGGTGGAGAGTCAGAGACAGCAAGAGGAGGTGAAGATGGGAAAGAAAAGTAGGATGCATTTTCAAAGAAGGTGACGTCTGCGGAAACAAACTGTTTGTGCAGAACGGGATCAAAGCAACAGTAGCCTTTTTGAGTTGTCGAGTAACCCAAAAAGACACATTTGGTGGAGCGGGGGGAAATCTTGTCGCGGGTAGCAGACGGAGCATGCACAAAGGCCGTACACCCAAAGATACGGAGAGGAAGAGGAAAGGGTTCCTTGCTCGGGTAGAGAATGGAGAAGGGGGTCTTGCCGTGAAGAACAGAAGAGGGAATGCGATTGATGAGATAGCAGGCAAGAAGAACAGCATAGCCCTAGTAGGAGCGAGACACCTGCATCTGTGTCATCAGAGTGCGAGCGATATCGAGGAGATGACGATTTTTACGTTCCGCCACCCCATTTTGTTGGGAGGTGTAAACACAGCTGGTCTGATGAATAAGACCATGTTGCATACAAAAAGATGAAAAATCATGACTGAGATATTCTTTAGCATTATCAGAGCGCAATACTTTAATAGAAATAGCAAACTGAGTTTTAATCATATTATAAAAAGATTGCCATACAGATAAGAGTTCAGAGCGGTCTTTTAAAAGATACACCCAGGTACATCTGGAGAAATCATCAATAAAAGTTACAAAGTAAAAACTACCCCGACCAACGGTGGGAGTAGGAGCAGGACCCCAGATATCAGAATGAATGAGATCAAAAGGGCGGGAGGAACCACGGCCTTGCTTCTGCGGGAAGGAGGAGCGGTGATGCTTGCCAAGCTGACACGCATCACAGTTGAGCGGAGGACTGGTTTGAGGTAAGTGGGGAAGAAGCTGACGAAGAATCCGAGGAGGAGGATGTCCAAGACGAAGATGCCATTGAAGCAGATCAGTAGACGAGGAAGAGAAGGCGGACAGAGCGGAAACATTGTCGAGGAAGTAGAGGCCGCCGCTCTCAGTCCCAGTAGCAATCGTCCGTTGGGTCCTCGGGTCCTGAAAACAACAAGAAGTAGGAGTAAATAATACAGAGCACTGAAGTTGCTTGCATAAAGTAGTAACTGAGAGTAAATTGCAAGGGAACTTCGGGACATAGAGAGTGTCCGCTAAGCGAAGCGAGGGAGTGACTTGAACCATGCCTGTTCCATGAACCGGGGAAGGCGAACCATCCGCAACGAGAACTGGGGGTAACCGATCATGCGTCTCTAGGAGAGAGAAGCAGTGAGGGTTTCCAGTCATGTGATTTGTAGCACCAGAGTCAATCAGCCATTTACCTTGGGTAACGACGTGTGCACTACCTGAGGTGGTGGCCACAGAAGCAGATGGCCGAGAGGAGGCGGAGGTTGAGGAAGAAGTATCACCGGAGGGACGAAGATGAGGATGTTTCTGCCAGCAGCGGTCAACAGAGTGGCCGGTACGACCACAGTAAGAGCAGAGGAACCTTGACGGACCGCGCGTGCCAGATTGGCTGCGACCACTATTGCCACCCCGCTGGACTTGGTGAGCATAGGAGTCCGGTGGAGGAGGGGAGGACAATAGAGGACGTTGGAGCAGTGAAGTAACATCGGCGATGCGAGCCGCGGTGGCATCCAAGGTGGAAGACTCGGCTTCGCCCAAGATCTGCTGGCGGATCATATCAAAAGACTCAGGAAGCCGTAGAAGATAACAAACAACCAGGAGTTCCTGGAAGTGTTTGTGCTGCTCGGCCAAGTCCGCGGAGAAGGGGCGATTCTGGAGGATTTCGGCTCCAAGAGCCTGAACTTGCTGATAAGCCGCAGTAGGAGACATGGAAGGGCGAGCGAAGAGATCCACGTAGAGAGTATAAATGCTGGATGTCTGGGCCCCCTTTGAGTAGAGAGCAGCAAGGTGAAGCCACGCGGTCTTGACCGTCTCATCATGGCGTATGACAGGAAGACATTCATCGGAGAGGCTGTTAGCCAACCACGTGCGGACAAGCGCATCACTGGCATCCCAGTCATCAAATTCAGCAGAGTCTGAGGGAGGAGGGTCATCGGTGAGGTGATGACGTTTGCGCTGAGAGCGGAGAAGAAATGTGAAAGAGACGCTCCAATCCGGATAGTTGGAGCCAACAAGTTTAGAAACCGTGCCAAGGTTGCCAGAGGGAGTAGGAAGCGGTGCCGGAGTGGCGATAGGAGTGGTGGTGGTGGAGGTTTCAGAAAGGGCCATAGGAGAAAACTGCGAGAAGCCGCGCGGTTAGAATATAAGCCGTGCGGATAGAAAGAAGAAGAGCTGCGGCGGTCACGATGTTAGACACCAGCGGCCAGAGAAGCCACGACCAAGCCGCAGGTCCAAGACGGGGAAGAGGTCGAACGGCTAGAAGTTAGACCGCGCGAACAGAAGGGAGGAACGAACAAGGCGAATAAAGCAGCAGGTCGCGACGAACAAGGAGATAGGTCGCTGCGACTGAAAGGCAGGACAAAGAGGACGCGCGGACAGGGCGCACAGAATCAGGAGGAGAAGATCGAGTCCTCTGATACCATGTTAAAAGTAGCGAATAAACGACTAGAAAACAAGCCGGAACTTTAAATAATTGAAATTTTATTATCCAAAAAGATGTCATTTACAAAGGTATGGCCTCCCTTTTATAGAATGGAGGAGAGAGAGTAGAATACAAACTAACAATGTGGGACTAAAGCTATACAACAGATCTGGGCGGCTAGAATAAGAGATCGGAATAGGCCGCGCGGTTAGACAATGTTCTAACCGCTCAGTAATACCAGAACCAAGAGAGAGATGCGGTAGGAGACCGCTAGACCGGCCGGTTTCCAAGCCGCCGGAGATAATCCGTCAGACCGCCGGATACCACACAGTAACAGTCTGGAAATCAACCCGCCAACCTCAATCCGCCAGACCGCCCGGTCAACAACCCGCCATGCTCAAACCGCCAGACCGCCCGGTCTCATACTTTGACAGCCGACAGGCAATTGACAGAGGTCTCGATGGACAAATTTTCTCGGTTGTTCTTTGCACAACATCTACCAATGCAGCAAAGGATATCGATGGAAATGGAATTTCAACGGTTAACTCAAGGAGATCGTAGTGTGGATGATTACCTGCATGAGTTCACATGTTTGGGAAGATATGCGGGTACAATCTTCGCCGAAGAAAAGCGTAAGACTAGTAGGTTTTATGCGGGACTGCGAGATGAGCTGCGGTATTTGCTCTCGAGTTCGGTGAGTCGGGGATTTCAAGCCTTAGTCTGTACGTCTCGATCTTTGGAGACGGACATGAGAAGGGGGCAAGCAAAGGGGACCTTGGCTGTGACAAAGCTAGAGTTCAAGCCACCGCGTCCGGAGAAGTTTGGGTACCGTAAGAAATGGGGAAATAAGTCCAAGTCTACTGGACAAGCTCCTTCTGCGACTGTGACAGAGACATCTGGGTATGGATCTCGCGCTTGTTTTACGCGCGGGAAGTTGGGACACTTCGCACGTGATTGCCGAGTTGGTCCTCCAAAGGGTGACAAGAAGACGGGAGCGTCTATGTGGAGAAAGGGAAGACTGTGGTGGAGTCTTCTGCCTCGCACGCGCAGCCCAGGGTCTTCAATCTTGGACAACAGGAGGCCATTAAACAGGCCGATGTCGTCACAGGTGCACGCAATTTTTAATATTATTGTATGATTGTGTGTTGTGCTTGTTTTTAATTTTGGTGTTATAGATTTTGTCCTTATACGGGACTGTCTGGCTCGAGCACTGTTTGATACAGGTGCTTCACATTCGTTTATGTCTGAGACTTTCGTCTTTCGTATCGGGGTACCTATACGGACCACGACAGACAGTGTAAAGGTGTTGTTACCTAACGGATGTTTGATGTGCGCGGATAAATCTTGCGGTCTTGAGGTCAAGATAGGGAGTCGAGAGTTCAAGGTGGAAACATTAGTATTGCCGATCAAGGAATTTGATATAATCTTTGGTATGGACTGACTTTCAGAGCAGCGTGCCTGTATAGATTGCACTTCAAAAGAGGTCACACTCGGGCAGAATACCGAACAAGGGACCAAGTTCATTGGTATATAAGGGTTGAGTGGGATGTTGTTATCTGCTCTCCAAGTCATTAAGGCAGTTCGGAAGGGTGCGGAGTTATTCTTCACACTCGTAGAGGCGGTGGCGCCGAAGGTCAGTATGAGTGAAGTGCCGATTGTGTCGGAGTATGCTGATGTGTTTCCAAAGGACCTTCCGGGGTTACCTCCCCAAAGGCAAATCGACTTCGCTATCGAGCTGGTGCCAGGTGCGAAACCTGTGGCCCGTTCGTCGTATCGGGTAGCGCCAAAAGAGATGGCTGAACTGAAAGTTAAGTTGCAAGAGCGGTTGGAGCAGGGATACATACGCCCAAGTATGTCACCTTGGAGCGTGCATGTTCTTTTTGTGAAAAAGAAAGATGGTAGTTTGCGGCTATGTATTGATTATCACGAACTGAATAAGCTGACGGAGAAAAACAAGTATCCGATTCCACAGATCGATGACTTGTTCGATCAGCTAGCGAGCTCAACCGTCTATTCCAAGTTGGATTTGAAATCCGGGTATTACCAATTGCGGATTAGGGAAGGTGACATTCCCAAGACAGCGTTTGGCACACGCTAAGGTCATTATGAGTTCACAGTGATGCCGTTTGGCTTATGTAATGTGCCTTCGGTATTCATGGATCTCAAGCATCGAACGTTCCGCGAATACTTGGATCTATTTGTGATTGTGTTCATTGATGATATCCTCGTGTACTCACAGTCGGAGGAAGATCATGCAAACCATTTGCGGTTGGTATTGCATACCTTGCGGAGGAATTAGCTGTATGCCAAGTTCTCTAAGTGTGAGTTCTGGCTCTCGTCGGTGGCTTTTCTGGTCCATGTGGTAAGTGGAGAGGGCATAGCGGTGGATCCGACAAAGATAAGTGTCATTCGTGATTGGCCAGTGATGTCTTCGGTGGCCAAAGTCAGGAGTTTTCTTGGACTGGCAGGCTACTATAAACGATTTGTTGAGAATTTCTCCCGGATTGCTTTGCCTTTGACTACATTGACGAGAAAAGATCAGAAGTTCGTTTGGACGCCGGAGTGCGCGCGAGCTTTTGAGGAGCTAAAGAGTCGTTTGACCACGACGCCTGTTTTGACGTCGCCATGTGGTACAAACGGTTTTGAGATATACAGCGATGCATCAGGGAACGGCTTAGGCTGCGTTCTCCTGCAGTTTGGCAAGGTGATTGCATATGGCTCACGTCAATTGAAAGTGCATGAACGTAATTACCCCGTCCACGACTTGGAGTTGGCGGCGGTGATCTTTTCGCTAAATTTGTGGCGACACTATCTTTATGGCGTGAAGGTAGATATTTATACAGATCATAAAAGACTAAAGTATCTGCTCGATCAGAAGGATTTGAATATGCGACAACGGAGGTGGATGGAATTCCTAGGGGACTATACCTTCGACATTCACTATGTTCCCGAAAAGGGAAATGTGGTCATTGATGCCTTGAGCCGTCGGACTCCGGTGCGGGCAAGTTTGTTGCGGATACATGATGAGCGTCTAATTCAGGAGTTGGAAGCACTGGAGATATCTTGTGTTGAAAGGGATTCTTCGGCCGATGCATGTTTGAACTGGATGGAGGTTCAATATGACATTGCAGACAGGGTTCGGCGGGCAACGGAGTTTGATGAAAGTCTCCAGCGCTATACAAAGGAAGGGTCTGGTGACCAATTCTCCTGGGATGACGGTTTATTACGGAAGGATGGCCGATTGTGCTTCCCTTGTGCGGGTAAATTGCGAGAAGAATTGTTATACGAAGCGCACTTTACAAAGTACTCAATTCATCCTGGGAGCACAAAAATGTACAAGGACATGAAGAAATTTTTTTGGTGGCCCGGTTTAAAGAAGGACATAGCCGAGTATGTGGCTAAGTGTCGTACTTGTGCTTTGGTGAAGGCAGAATGTCACCGGCCTAGCGGTTTCCTGAAATCATTGTCGGTTCTGCAGTGGAAGTTTGAGGATATTTCTATGGATTTCGTGCACGGATTGCCGAGATCTCAATGCGGGAATGACTCAATCTGGGTGATTGTAGACCGGTTGACAAAGGTGGCTCATTTTCTACCGAACAAGCGGGACAATTCTGTGGAAATTTTGGCAAAGCTCTATGTGGAGCAGATTGTTCGATTGCACGGTGTTCCCTAGAGCATCGTAAGTGACTGAGATGGGTGATTTACTTTGAAAGATTGGAGGATAATCCATCAGCTATTGGGCACGAAGTTAGCATTCAGTACGGCCTTTCATCCTCAAACGGATTGCCAAACTGAGCGAACCAACAGGACGATGGAAGATATGCTCTGTATGTGCGCCATGGACTTCGGTAAGAAATGGGAAGATCATCTTGTTTTGGTGGAGTTTGTCTATAATAATAGCTACCAAGCGAGCATCGGTATGACACCGTTTGAAGCTCTGTATGGTCGCAAGTGCCGTACACCGTTAGCTTGGGCAGAAACTGGCGAGTCCAAACTTTTGGGACAAAAGGAAGTCGAGGATGCTAACTCAACAATACGCTCTATTCGAGAGAGGCTACTAATAGCCCAGGATCGACAAGCCAAGTATTACAATGCTAAGCACCGGAACATGGAGTTCGCGGTGGGTGACTGGGTCTATTTGAAGATTAAACCCTTCAAAGGCGTATCTCAGATTCGGCGGTTGAAAAAGCTAAGTCCGCGATACCTTTGTCAGTTTGAAGTGGTGGAGCGAGTTGGGTAAGCTGCCTATCGGCTAGCTCTTTCATCGGAATTGAGTGGACTACATGATGTGTTCCACATCTCGGTACTGCGAAAATCAGTCAAAGACCCAGCTCAAGTGATTGAGAATGATCGGGTGCCGGTTGAGTATGGGCTAACGACAAAGGTGAGGCCCATTCGGATCGAGGATCGAGCCGAGAAACAGTTGCGGAACAAAACTATCGGGATGGTCAAAGTCCGGTGGGACAATTGTGGCTGAGAAGAGCTAACATGGGAGCGAGAGCAGACCATGCGAGCCGAGTTTCCCGAGTTATTTTTGTAACCTATTGGCTCGTTTGTATATGTTGTAGCAACATATATGCGTATATATTGTGTTATACTTTTATCTCCCTACTGTATCTAAATTTCGGGACGAAATTTATTTTAAGGAGGGGAGGATTGTAACACCCCAGAAATCTCAAAAGCCAAAATTGGAATTCAGGTTGGCTGACACGGCCTGAGACACGGGCGTGTCTCAGGGCGTGTCAGGTGTATACGGCCTGGGACACGGGCGTGTCCCAGGGCGTGTCCCTCTTCTCGACGATTACTCGAGAACTGATCGTCGAGTGGCGACATGGCTTGTGACACGGGCGTGTCACAAGGGTGTGTTGGGCACACGGCCATAGACACGGGCGTGTGCCTTAGCCGTGTCCTGCTCGGGTGATTTTGGAGATCGTATTACAGGGGTGACACGACCAGATACACGGTCGTGTGCTGGGTGACACGGGCATGTCAGGCTTGACACTGGCGTGTCAATACCCATGTTCTGGTTTATTTTTAGTCGGTTGTGCACCACTTTAGGAACACGGCCTGTGACACGGGCGTGTCACAACCCGTGTTCGGCCCAGGAAAAGGAAAATCAATTTCAGGGCTAATCTGAGCCTTCCATTTCCTTTGACCAAGATCCAATGGCCTAGGCTGTTCCCTGGATTGATAAGGCCGGGATTTGAGTTGAGAAAGTTCATTTGAGTTGTGTGTTCTCTTTCTAAAAGCTAAGAGAGAGAGGAGAGCAAGAGAAGGAAGAAGAAAGGGAATCCGGCTGCCAGTGGTGCTACGGTGGTCCAAATCGCGAGCCGAGTTTGGATTTGCGAAGGTAAGGCTGCTGCGAAGACTTCCATTCATTTGCTTTCTCTCCATGGCTTCGAATCGAATTCCAAGGGTAACGATTTCCTTCTTGGACATGTAAAGTCCTACTTTCCTGCATTTGCATAGGGAAAACCCTTCCCCGCGAGTGTGCGGTGAGTTGCGGTGTCTCTTGGGTAGATATGTGAAGTCCCCCTTGTTAGAGTCCGAAATCGGAGTACGAATCTAGACATGCTGTGTGAAGCCCATCTGGACATGCTGGTCTGGATTTGTGATGCTTGTTTGCATTCGGAGGAGCCTCTGAGTATTTGATTGTTTGTGTGCAATCTGTGGTGCATACCTATCGCTTGGTGCAGTAGGAAGTACTGGAGGAAGTCCAGGAAATTGTGAGAGTTGGTTCAACTCTTGTGGCCGTGAGTTGTAACTTTGTGTGGTGTTGAGCCATTGGGCTGCAACTGTATAAAAAGGGCTTCGTATCAAACAGGAAAGGTGAAACCGACCCGCGCCTTTATTCGTGGCCTCAGGTACGATGTAATTTGTAATGGCAAGGCAGTTTGAGAAACGGGGGTGGCTAATACGTACCTTCGTTATGTAGGCTTGACATGAGAGTGCCAATACATTGGGCTTTCGTTAGTGACATAATGAGAGTCTTGGGCCTGCGTGCCAGACTAAATGCTCATTGGTGGGATCCGGTGTTTCTGGTACACCCGAATGTTCCCTGAGTGCACGGAGCGTCGGGCCGTCGTGCCGGCGTTTGTGATATGTATTGACTGTGCGGTCGTGCACGTCTTGCGTGGTTTGTTATACATACTGTTGGAAAAATGCTATACAGGGATGGAATTCCGCTGCCCCGTGCCAGTGGTAGGGTAGTTATAATTGGTCAGCTGAATGCTGACCGTTGCCCTGTTTGCCACCGCTTGGTGGATTGGTTCTTGCAGGTGCAGGAGGTGCTGGTCCAAGCGGGACTTAGCAGGCTGAAGCCCAAGCTGCGTTGCTGCCCTCGAAGGCTTTATTTTGTTTCTTCTTGTTCATGTGTGGCCGGCATGCGTGCCGATGTCTATAAACCACAACTTTGTTAAGAGAAATTTGTAAGTCCTTAAGGCCAGATACTTTGGTTGTATACATTCCTATTTTGTTAGTGGACAGTTCTTGTTTTGCTTGAGTTCAAGGATTCAACCATGAAGCTTCCGCTAGAATGCTCTGTGTTAGGATTTGTTGGGTTGTATGATATTATTTAGTAGCGTCTCCGCCTGTTTGTGGAATATAGTGTGGGGCCCCGGTCGGACCATCTATTATATTCTTCTTGATGGGTAGAGGTGTTACAGTACGCATAGTAAAATATATAATGATGGGTGTGTGTATAGAAGAAATATGCATTATAGTGTGCACATAACCATATAATCTGTCATGGGTGTCTGCATTACAATAAAACTCACCATGTGTGTGTGTGTACCACATATAATGAGTGTGCGCATAACACATTATATAATTATAGTGCGCGGATAACTTAATTTCCTAACCACTTAAGTATGAATCTGCCATCACAAAAATTTATAAAAGGGCATAAAGGCTCTCATTTCATCTCACCTTGTCTCCTATGCCTGTGATAGCTCCAAAGGATTCCCTCAACGATCTCCTTGCGTGCTTGAAGACTCCCTCGAAGATCTTTAAATGTGTTCAAAGATTCCTTGAAGAATTCCTGCATGCACTTGAAGATCTCCTTCTGTGCTCCTTAGTCCAGACTCTATTGCTCGAGAATAGAGCAACAAGTGTAGTTTCCAAATTGCCCCGTACATGTTACTCCCGACTCCACTGCTGGGAACAAAGCACTAAGTACAACTTCCATATTGTACCGAGCACATTGGTTCCGACTCCGCTGCTCAGGTCTAGAGTACCAAAACATTGCTCCTGATTCTATTGCTTGGGTCTAGGTAACCAGTTGTCATTCCCAAATTACTCAAAGCGCATCCTCAATCATTATACTTTTAATCAACTCCAGCTTTCCGGAAAAAAATACTTAGCTTTTCGAACAGTGGCATGTCACCCTCAAAAGCTCTTCTTCTACTAATACTGTAACGAGAGGTGGCTTGCCGCCGTTAAGTTCTCTACTTTCACTTATAACACAATAAGATATAGTGGAATTTGGTTGGCACAGTCCCAACCCCATGAGTTTTTCCTGTTTCCATGGTTTTTGATGAGTACAATTACGATACGTTATTTACTATCATAATTGTAATCATGTTCACTATTTTCTACGCCTCTATGTAGTAATTGCGCGAGAATAGTTAAGAATTGGTATTATCATGAATAGAAGAGCATAGTTTGGAGTTTCTATTATTTCATGTATTGAGCTATTCATTTATTCATTCATTTTCTTAATGCAGGTATTACAAACCAGTGGAACTAAAAATCTTGGAGCAAACAGAGGAGTTCACGGAACCAATATGGCTGATGGCAGGACAAGAATTGGGCGCACACGGGTAGGAGCACGTCTGTGTCCCTACCCATGTCCTATTCGGGATGGATCAGAAGATTTGGAAGAAAAAGACAGAGCACCACACGGGTGAGAACACGCCTATGTCCCCACCCGTGTCCTTTTCTGGATAAATTCAAGCTCTGCTGCCAACACACCCGTGTGCGAAGAACATGAAGAACAACACGGTCGTGTCAGCACCCGTGTCAGATGACACGACCCACGACCAGACACGCCTATTTGTGTGCAACCGTCGTTGAACCGTCCACACGACCTGTGACACGGCCGTGTTGGAACCCATGTCTGACTCTATTTGCAAGGAGACTATAAAAAACCTGTAGAAAAATTAGAACAGGAATTTTTGGATCATTTCATTTTGGAGAACTTCTGAAGGACGAAAGTGGAGCACCTAAGAGAAGGAGGAATTGAAGGAGATTTTCGTATTCTTTTAATCTTTCATGTATCTCTTTTAATCTTTCCTTTCTCTTGGTGATCTAACTTTATTTAATTTTTTATTTCGCATGAAACTTTTTGATAGTTTTACTTTCAAGACAACCTAAACACCTAGAGGGGGGGGGGGGGTGAATAGGTTCTGCTTATTTATAAAAACTTCTAGGCAGAATTCAATTCAATGACTAACAAAAGAATCACAGCAATCACAGAAAATAAAACATCACAGATTGCACAATGTTTTATAGTGGTTCCCCAAGGTCTGGGTACATCCACTTTCCCCCTTCACCTATCTAGCAGTATGCTAGATTCGGCCAAACTTCCACTAATCTCAGATCAACAGATCCTACAACTCAGAACCCAACTGGTTCCTACAACTCAGGCACAACAGCCCTACCTCAGCCTTGACCCAAGGCCTACAACTCAGAGAAGACCCTTCTCCTACACTCAGGCAAACAGCCCTACCACTCAGAGTTCAACACTCCTACAATCAGCCTTTATAACACAGGCTTACAACTCAGATCTGTGTAAACAGATCCTACAGAAATATAGAAAAGGTTATTTAACTGTCTTGCCAAAATTGAGAGAGAAAAGGCCAAGACAATTCTTGATCAGCTGATGCAATCAACTGTATCTGAGCCTTCTTCAAAGCTTCTTGAATATGAACTTAGCTGAGTTGATTTCCAAACAGCTTCTTGAGAATCCACCAGTGGATTCTTTCTTCTTCTTCAAATTCTGGCTTGATCTCTCTCTATCCAGCACTTTGAATGATTCTTCTGAATTCTGATTAGAACTCTTCTTTGATCTATCCTTAGATAGTCTTCTTAGATCTCCCGGAGAAGATCTTCTTAAGTGCCTAGCACTTTCTTGAAATGAATTGGATTGTAATCCTTCTCAACTTTTTGATTCTTATCAATGTTTTCAAAAGTTACTTTCTCCTTCTGAATCTGTCTATTTATAGACTTTCTTCATGGTAACCGGCTGATCCGGTTTCTAACCGTTTTCTGACAAGTCTGATAGCTTCAGTTAACCGGTGGTAACCCACAGCTGTCAAGTCTTCAAACAAGTCCTGTGCCTTAGTCTTGAACCATAAGTTGTCGAGACAGTCTGTCAGAAAGTGTCGAGACCATCTGTCTATTTGTGTCGACACAATTGACTTTGGTGTCGACACAGTCTTCAGTGATGTCGACTAAGTTGCCTTTGAGTCGACACAGCTTCTTCTGAAAATAACTTGGTCTTGACTCTTCAGTGTGTCGACACAAGTCCTGTGTGTCGACACAGTTGTTGTAGAATCATAACTTAGTAAGTGTCGACTTAGCCTTCAGGTGTCGACACAGTCTTCTTTTAACTTTGCTATAATGTGTCGACTCAATCACAATGTGTCGACACATTCTGCTGGTGTCGACAAACTTGAGGTCGACTATATTCTTCTGTGTCGACACACTTTCCCAATGTTGAGGTCGACGCTTTTCTTCTGTGTCGACACAAATTCCCAGTGTTGTGTCGACTTACTTCTTCTGTGTCGACACTTTTTCCCAGTGTAGTTGTAGACTAACTGCTATGTGTCGACACTGCTTCCTCTATGTCGACACTTTTTCCCAGTGTAGTTGTAGACTAACTGCTATGTGTCGACACTGCTTCCCAGTGTTGTGTCGACTATTTTCTTCTATGTGTCGACACTGCTTCCTCTGTGTCGACACTTGGACTTAGAATTTTTCTGCATACTTTATCAATTCTTCACCTGTACATGTCAACTCAAAAACAACATCAAATACACCTTGATGTATATCATTGAGCTAGTTTGGGCTTCTTCAAATCAGGTACACATTTTCCAATGTACCCAACAATCTCCCCCTATTTGGAGAAGTCATAACCCTTATAGCCAATGATATACACTATTTTATAAACAGTACTAAATGATGATATATGACATGACAGGAATACTTAATATAAACAAAACATAAAAACAATCCATCACAGAATGAACATTATAATATGCCAAACAACATTTTGTTTATAACTGGGTAATATTTGATTACATTGTTTTACATTTAATGAATATATCACAACATTACAAAACACTATGAAGGAACTTAAAACATAATCAGGATTGATCAGACTCTCTAATTATAATCCCTTTGCCAGATTGAATTGTAGCTGTCACAGGAGCTTCTGATTCTTCAGCTATCTTCTTTCCTTTTAGATCAGCTTTCTTCTGAGCTTCTTCCTTGATCCTTTGCCTTTCAAAATAGTGAAAAGGCTTTGGGAAGTACTTGCTTGGCTCCTTAGCATCTGATGACAGCCTTCCCAGCTTAGCTTTCCTTCTGAATTGTACTATTGCTTCCTGTCTTGCCTCATACTTCTGTCATTCTATCTCATTGTACCACTTCCCTCTCTCATGAACTTTGTCTTGTACAGCTTTCCATGCAGTGAGTATTATGTTCCTTGAAGTAGGACTCCACTGCTCATAATCTGGCTTAAGTGCAGCCTGCTCTCTGAATCTCTTCTTTGCTAATAGAGCATCTTGCTGTTCTTTTAGAGTAGCCTCAGGCTTATCAACCTTCCCAATGACAATATTAGTAACCTCCTTTGGAGGACTATACATGCCTTGAACCTGCTGATCAATCATGTCAAAATCTGGAGGGGGGTAAATGACTTGGGCAACCTCAGGTTGATTGCCTTCAAGTAGATTTGATTGTATTCCTGACTCAGCCACCATAGCATCATCACACAATGGGGGATATCCCAAAGTGGCTCGGATACTATTGGTCACCCATTTGGAGTGCTCTGAGCCTGCATGAATTAGCATCCTCTCCCCCTTTATGGCTTCTCTAGAGACATGATCTCTTAGATCTTCCTTTTGAAATCTGATTTGGCCATCCAAATAATTCACACCCTCTTTAAAAAATGGTTTTAACTTTTGAAGCTTTTCAGATATTTCTTTTTGAGAGGTTGTGATGGCAGTCTTAACAGAAGCAATGGCAGCTTGAAAATTCTTATCAAATTCTTTCCTTTCTTTGGCTCTATCTGCAGGCAGACCTGGAACAATCTTCTTTACCTCCTCAATGATCTCATTATGAGATTCAGTTAAATTATCATTCATTCTTAACTGATTTTCCAATACATAGCTTTGCTTCAGGGTAATATCATCTATCTTTTTAGTAATAGCCTCTTGTTGTTGAGCTAGATAAACCACAGCATTGCCACCCTTGTGGAAGCAATCTGTCATTTCCTTTTTATGCATGTTGACTTGAAACTGGATGGACTTTATATCCTGAGCTAAGTCAAACTGAAGTGACTTGCTATTTTCATCAACATACTTTTTCAGAGCCATCCTTTGTTCATCCAACTTTACCTGTAGATCTACCATAAACTTGTTATAATCAAAGGCTGGAGATACTTGTAGAGGTGTTGTCTGTAAAGCCTGCTTATAATTCTTACTTCTTCTCTTAAATACAACAAGTTTTCTTTTCTTTGCCATCCTAGCATCTTCAGTTTCAGTTTCAGATGAGGTATCTAAATGAATTCTTTCTTGAGGAGGATGAATTGTATCTGTCCCAGTGACCTGTTGCTCAGCCTCAACATCCACTGGCTCCCCCTCAACCTGTGGCTCAACTTCAGCTTCCTGATCAATGTCCATACCTATGGACTTCTCAATTTCTGGTCCACCTCTGACTTTATCAGTAATAGTATCAACATCAGGGAATAACTCCTCCATAGTAAATTCCAGTTGAGCTGAATCTCCTGCTGCAGTTAAATCTTGAGATAAGTTTAACTGTGCTTTCTCTTGCACTTGTACTTCAGTATTTGTAGTATCTAGAGGAGGAGTGGACACTAGCTCTTCCTGAACCTGTGCATTAATAAGAATATGAGCAAAGTCTTTTATAGTAAAATACATTAGCTCCCCCTACACATGTACCTGATCAGGTGCAGATACATTTTGAGCAGGAGTGGAAACTGGCTCCCCCTGCATTTGTGCAGGTGTTGACACTTGCTGGACTATAGTTGAGTTTGGCTGATCTTCAACCTGTGTCCTGAGTGGGTCTTCTTGTTATTGTTCAGTTTCTTGAGTTTTAGAAGGGGATTTCACAGGGGTGTCTGGCCTGCTCTCTTCAGGCACATCCTTGGACATCACCCTATCCCACCTAGAGAACAGTCTCATATCCATCCTTCTCATATGATTGATCTTAGTCCCTGGCAGTTGCTGCATCACTTCAGGGATCACTCCAATGAGATATAAGCTCATGATCCTGGCCATGTTAGGCTTCTTGATTCCTTCTTTGATCTTGTCAAAGATCACTCCTGACCAATCAGTAGGGATTGTAAAAACAATCCTGGTCATAAGGCTGAACATATAGGCAGAAATCCTATCATGTCCACCTGTCTTGCAGAGGATCACTTTCCCAACTATTTCAGACAAGAACTTCCCTTGCTGATTCATACCCTTCCTGTTGAATGCAGCTCCAATCTTCAAGCCTGAGTCCAGTCCACACCATTGAAGGGCTTCCCTTGTCTTAGAGCTAGGAACTTCCTCTTCATTCTCAACTACTTGTAATCTTTACCTTGAAGGGCTTCCCTTGTCTTAGATCTTTCTTAAACTTCTTTGAGTAATCTTTACCTTAGTCCCTTGTACATTGGACTTAATCTTGAGGCCAGTTGAGTGGACTGATGCAGAGATAAAGAACTCGTGCACCTCCTTTTTCCAGATTTTAGTTGGTTCTGAGATGAGAAATTCTAACCCTGACTCAGAGAGGAGGGTGATAACCCCTTGAACATCTGGCGGCGCCTCTGCAAAGGCCTGGCGCACCAACTCATACCCTTCATTAATGTTGTCTTCAATCCTTGGCGCCATCGATTCGTCGAGAAAGCTTGAGAGAAGAGAGAAAGATAGACTGTCGACACAGGGTTTTAGTCTCGAAAACCTTGGAAGCGTGTCGACAGAAAGAGTTTTTGACCTATTTATAGCTTCAGTTGAAAGAAGTTCAAAAGACGCCAAAAACAGTCTAAATGTGTCGACACAGACGGAATGTGTTGACACAAACTTCTATTGTCTCGACATTACTTCAGCCTACTATGTGTCGACACCAATTTGTGGTTATGTCGACACCTTGGATACATAATAGATAGACAGAAATTCTGTGTCGACTCTAAGGATAAGTGTCGACACATATTCTGTAAGTGTCGACACCATTTTCCTGGTTGAGTCAACATTACATTTCTGATTAAGTCGACAATATAACTCTTAAGTGTCGACACATATTCTCTGTGTCGACACAATATTTCTGACTTGTCGACATTATTTCTCTGAGTCGACACATTATTACTGAATGTGTCGACACATTCTTACTTAGCCAATTTCTATTGTTATTACTTAACTTACTTAAATCCCACTTTAACTGCATTGTTAATGATTTTGTTAATACATTAATCAATGGTTAACATACCTAATTCAATTTTGAATTTGTTGAATTTGGTTTCATCTAAAGGCTTAGTAAATACATCTGCTATTTGATAATCTGTTTTTACAAATTCCAATGAGATGTCTCCTTTTTCTACATGTTCTCTAAGAAAATGGTATTTGATTTCTATATGCTTAGTTCTACTATGAGAAACTGGATTATTTGCAATAGAAATAGCACTCTTAGAATCACATAAAAGGGGTGTTCTACTTACCTGAATACCATAATCCTTAAGCTGATGCTGCATCCATAATAGCTGTGCACAGCAGCTTCCAGCAGCAACATACTCTGACTCAGCTGTGGAAATTGCCACACTAGTCTGCTTCTTACTACTCCAAGATATTAGTCTTCCTCCCAGGAATTGACAAGTACCTGTAGTACTCTTTCTATCCTCTCTACATCCTGCAAAATCTGTATCTGAATAGCCTGTTAGTAGAAAATCTCTATTCCTAGGGTACCAAAGACCTAGAGTAGGAGTGCCCTTTAGATATCTCAGAATCCTTTTGACTGCAGTATAATGAGATTCTTTAGGGCAGGCTTGGTACCTAGCACAGACACATGTTGCATACATAATGTCAGGTCTACTAGCAGTGAGATATAGTAGAGACCTAACTATTCCTCTATACAATGATTCATCAACAGGTTTACCTGCCTCATCTTTGCATATATGCATACTTGTTCCCATAGGAGTTCTCATGGTGGAGGATGACTCCATACCATATTTCTTAATTAATTCTTTGGTGAACTTAGACTGGGATATGGACAATCCATCATCAGTCTGTCTTACTTGGAGTCCCAAGAAGAACTTAAGTTCTCCCATACTGCTCATCTCAAACTTCCCTTGCATAAGTTTGGCAAACTTTTTACAAAGGTTGTTTTCAGTAGATCCAAAGATTATGTCATCAACATAGATCTGGACTAAGATGATCTTTCCTTTGGATTCCCTAAGGAATAGAGTTTTGTCTATCTTTCCTCTTGAGAATTTATTCTCAATGAGGAAGGTAGACAGGGTTTCATACCAAGCCCTTGGAGCTTGTTTTAACCCATACAAAGCTTTCCTAAGCTTATACACAGAATCAGGTTTAAGAGGATCTACAAAACCTGATGGCTGCTCTACATATACTTCTTCTTTAAGATCACCATTCAGAAATGCTGACTTCACATCCATCTGGTATACTTTGAAGTCTTGGTAGGCTGCATAGGCAAGGAACATTCTGATTGCCTCCAGCCTTGCTACTGGAGCAAAGGTTTGATCAAAGTCAATCCCTTCTTCCTGCCTGTATCCTTTTGCAACTAACCTTGCTTTATTCTTCACTATTATCCCACTTTCATCTAGCTTGTTCCTATAGATCCACTTAGTGCCAATTATGTTGTGGCCTCTTGGTTTAGGAACAAGCTCCCAGACTTTGCACCTTCTGAATTGATTCAGCTCCTCTTGCATTGCATCAATCCAGTGCTGGTCTTGGATAGCTTCTTCAAACTTTTTAGGTTCCATTTGGGACAAGAAACTTGAATGCAAAACTGTGCTTTGATTTCTGCTTCTAGTTTGCACTCCTTGTCTTGGATCACCAATTATCTGATCAGTAGGATGATCTCTTAGATATCTTATAGCTGGAGGAAGATTCCCTTCAGGTTGAGCATCTCCAGCTTCTTCATTCTGCTGAACCTCTTGGTTTTCATCAGCTTCCATTATCTCTTGTACTCCCCCTGGACAGCAGCCTTCATTTTCCAATGCTCCATCTTCCTTTGAAGCTTCAGCAATGGAGAGCTTGTCCATCCTTTTGCTTATACCTGTTGAGTCATTTGATCTACAAGACAACTCACAATTGATTAATCTTGTTTCATCAAATACAACATGCACAGATTCTTCAACAACTTGAGTAGTTAAGTTGAAGACTCTATAGGCCTTACTATTTGTGCTGTACCCAACAAATATCCCATCCTGGGATTTGGCAGCAAACTTAGTCAAATATGACTTGCCATTATTAAGTATATAGCACTTGCAACCAAAGATCCTAAAATAGGATAGATTTGGTTTTCTGCCTTTCACAATCTCATAGGGAGTCTTTCTGTGGCTTTTGGTGATAGAAGCCCTATTGATGACATGACAAGCAGTGTTTACTGCCTCAGCCCAGAAATATTCTGGGAGAGAGGTGTCACTCAATAGAGTTCTACCAGCTTCAATTAATGTCCTATTCTTTCTTTCAGCAATTCCATTTTGCTGAGGTGTTCTAGGTGAGGAGAATTCTTGGAAAATCCCAAAGTCTTTACACAAGTTTGTAATGCTTTCAGATTGAAACTCAGTACCATGGTCACTTCTGATTTTGACCACTGTACTATTCAGTTCATTCTGAATTTGCTTTACAAAATTAAGTAATACACTTGGGTTTTCAGATTTTTGTCTCAGAAAGAACACCCATGTAAATCTAGAATAGTCATCTACAACCACAAAAGTGTAGACCTTCCTACCTAGACTATGAACTGGCATAGGACCAAAAAGATCCATATGCAAGAGGTATAAGCATCTCACAGAATCCTTGTTTTCACGGCTTTGAAATGAGGATTTTGTCTGCTTGCCCTTTTGACTAGCTGAGCATACCCCTTCCTTTATACACTTAACTTGAGGCCCATTCCTCACTAGTTCTTTACTAATGAGTTGGCCAATTGTCTTGTAGTTTAGATGAGCCAATCTCTTGTGCCACTTAACACAATGAGAAGCATTGTCATCAGCTACAAGACAAATGGGGGAAGCCTTATTCTCACATTCAAAATTAAGGCAATACACATTTCTCTTCCTATACCCAGTCAATATGATCTCTTGATCACTTGACCTTTTGATATGACAACCATCCTTACTAAATGAAATGTCATATCCTAGATCACTCAGCTGGCTTATGCTTATTAGATTATGTTTCAAACCTTTTACATGGGCCACTTGGGTGATAGTAATTAGGTTAGAAGAAATGTTACCAAACCCTTTGATGACTCCCTTCTTAGATCCACCAAAGATCACTTTAGGTCCATCTTTGACAGATGAATACTCCTTCAGCAGCCCCTTTGTTCCAGTCATGTGCCTGGAACAACCACTATCCAAGTACCATATAGGGGCATGGTTACTTGGATTCACCTGCAATACAGAATTACTTACCCTTAGAACCCAAGTAAGTCTTGGGTCCTTGGTTCAGGTTAGCATTAATAAAGTTATCATAGCCTCTTCTAACAGGTAGACTCTTATTCTTTATAACACTTGTGTTATACCAGCAGTCTAATGCAAAATGGCCTCTCTTGCCACAGCACCAACATTCAAACTTATTGTATCTAGATCTAGATACATCCTTGTCAGAAGAATTTCTGTTCATTGCTGGTGCTGTTGCAACTTCACCTACTGATTTCTTAAAACCATTGGGTTTATGACCATAGATAGGCCTGCTTGCATTTACACCCTTGTTCTTCAGAACATTAGTCTTAATATGACCTTGAATGTCTTCATGATCATATATGTTAGAAGGCACTTTCACCTTACTAAACTTTATGGGGACTGAAAGGTTTAGTGGCTGAATAGAGGCTTTGCCTTTCCTCTTGAATCTGCCAGCCCTGGAGTTACCTTTAAATCCTAATCCAGCCTTACCCTTCTGAGTGACAAATTCATCTATCAAGGGTAAGACAGATTTTGGCTTAGAGTAACTAGCCACTAAATCCCTTTCAATTCTAAGTCTGGCCTCCAGACTCTTCACTTGATCATTAGTATAATTAATTGTGCCCATCTGAATAATAGTTATATTCTTCAGCTTGGCAATTTCATTTAATTTTTGATCAAGGACTTTTTCTAACTCAGTTGTTGCTACCCTTAGTTCAGCAATTTCCTGAGCCTGAGTTTTAACCAGGTTTTTGCTTTTCTTAAGGGCCTGCAACAAGTCCCCATACTTGTCTATCAATTGATAGACATCTCCTTCAGATCCAGATGCATCTTCATCACTTGATGCAGATGTAGCTGATTCTTCACTTGTACTACAAACAGATGTACTGGAAGGACAGTTTACCTCATTAGGACCAGACTGATTCTGGCATATATCCTCTTCTGATCTTGTCATCAACCCCATGCATTGATGTTCATTGATGGAGTCTAGCAACTGCATAAACTCCTCTTCCTCAGATGCAACATATAGTCCAATATATGCTTCAGCTTCAGATCCTGATTCTGAAGTTGACTGGTCTGACAGACTTTTATCTTTCTTTGCTACAAAGGATTTCTCCTTCTTGCCTTTCTGATAAGTCTTCTTCTTTTCTGAAGATTCCTTCCTCTTGTCAGGACAATCAGCCACTACATGTCCAGTCCTATTGCAACAATAGCAGACAATCTTTGAAGTAGTGGCCTTGCTGGGCTTTGATCTGCTTTTCTCTTTCCTTGATGACCTTCTCTTCTGATAATAGTCATCAACTTGCTGTGATGTGGAAGGCCTAGACTTCCATTGCTTCTTTTTCAAGAACCTTTGGAATTGCCTTGTGAATGCAGCAAAGTCTGCATCTGAATCACAGCTTTCTGAACCCTTATGTGAATTTTCAGAACTATCTTCTTCAACTTCCTTAGGAGGAGATGGTGATTTCCTCCTATTCTTTCTAGTGGCTTCAACATTAAATGCCACAGTCTTTTATCTACGCTCTCCTCTTGAATTTTTTTCCTCCTCCTTCCTTACCATAAGTTGCATTTCATAGGATAGCAACTTTCCAAACAGGGTAGGAGGAGATATCTCTGCCAATTTAGCCACTTCTCTTATGGCACAGATCTTTGTATCCCAATCTTTTGATAAGGATCTTAAGAATTTGTCATTCAGTTCATAGGTACTGAAGACTCTTCCATAGGATATTAGCTCATTCACAATCCTGTAGAATTTCTTATAGCACTCAGTTATGCTATCAGATTTTCCTTGTCTAAAGCTTTCATACTCCTGATTTAGCATAGACTTTCTGTCCAGCCTTACTTCTTCAGATCCCTCCATGTAGACAATCAATGTGTCCCACATCTCCTTGGAGGTCTTGCAGTGAATCAGATTCTGAAATGTTGAATCATCTATGGCACTAACAATGATGTTCTGTGCCCTTTTGTCCATGGTTGCCAAGATGATTTCATCCTTGGTCATTTCTGAATAAGTCTTTGGTTTTTGGATATTTGCATCAAGAACAGATATCTTCATTGGAATGAAGGGGCCTTCCTGTACTGTGATGTAAATCCTTGGGTCAGATGCCTCCATAAACAATCTGACTCTTTCTTTCCAGATCCCAAAGATTTCTTTCTTGCATATGGGTAATTTCATAGACCCTAGCTCCTTATGATTCTCTCCAGAACCCATCTTCTTGAATCTTGAATCTTGAATCTGCCTTTCAGATCTACCTCAGACTGTTAAGTCCTTTTTGAGGAACCTCCCTCTGATACCACTTGATAGTTTTACTTTCAAGACAACCTAAACACCTAGAGGGGGGGTGAATAGGTTCTGCTTATTTATAAAAACTTCTAGGCAGAATTCAATTCAATGACTAACAAAAGAATCACAGCAATCACAGAAAATAAAACATCACAGATTGCACAATGTTTTATAGTGGTTCCCCAAGGTCTGGGTACATCCACTTTCCCCCTTCACCTATCTAGCAGTATGCTAGATTCGGCCAAACTTCCACTAATCTCAGATCAACAGATCCTACAACTCAGAACCCAACTGGTTCCTACAACTCAGGCACAACAGCCCTACCTTAGCCTTGCCCCAAGGCCTACAACTCATAGAAGACCCTTCTCCTATACTCAGGCAAACAGCCCTACCACTCAGAGTTCAACACTCCTACAATCAGCCTTTATAACACAGGCTTACAACTCAGATCTGTGTAAACAGATCCTACAGAAATATAGAAAAGGTTATTTAACTGTCTTGCCAAAATTGAGAGAGAAAAGGCCAAGACAATTCTTGATCAGCTGATGCAATCAACTGTATCTGAGCCTTCTTCAAAGCTTCTTGAATATGAACTTAGCTGAGTTGATTTCCAAACAGCTTCTTGAGAATCCACTGGTGGATTCTTTCTTCTTCTTCAAATTCTGGCTTGATCTCTCTCTATCCAGCACTTTGAATGATTCTTCTGAATTCTGATTAGAACTCTTCTTTGATCTATCCTTAGATAGTCTTCTTAGATCTCCCGGAGAAGATCTTCTTAAGTGCCTAGCACTTTCTTGAAATGAATTGGATTGTAATCCTTCTCAACTTTTTGATTCTTATCAATGTTTTCAAAAGTTACTTTCTCCTTCTGAATCTGTCTATTTATAGACTTTCTTCATGGTAACCGGCTGATCCGGTTTCTAACCATTTTCTGACAAGTCTGACAGCTTCAGTTAACCGGTGGTAACCCACAGCTGTCAAGTCTTCAAACAAGTCCTGTGCCTTAGTCTTGAACCATAAGTTGTCGAGACAGTCTGTCAGAAAGTGTCGAGACCATCTGTCTATTTGTGTCGACACAATTGACTTTGGTGTCGACACAGTCTTCAGTGATGTCGACTAAGTTGCCTTTGAGTCGACACAGCTTCTTTTGAAAATAACTTGGTCTTGACTCTTCAGTGTGTCGACACAAGTCCTGTGTGTCGACACAGTTGTTGTAGAATCATAACTTAGTAAGTGTCGACTTAGCCTTCAGGTGTCGACACAGTCTTCTTTTAACTTTGCTATAATGTGTCGACTCAATCACAATGTGTCGACACATTCTGCTGGTGTCGACAAACTTGAGGTCGACTATATTCTTCTGTGTCGACACACTTTCCCAATGTTGAGGTCGACGCTTTTCTTCTGTGTCGACACAAATTCCCAGTGTTGTGTCGACTTACTTCTTCTGTGTCGACACTTTTTCCCAGTGTAGTTGTAGACTAACTGCTATGTGTCGACACTGCTTCCTCTGTGTCGACACTTTTTCCCAGTGTAGTTGTAGACTAACTGCTATGTGTCGACACTGCTTCCCAGTGTTGTGTCGACTATTTTCTTCTATGTGTCGACACTACTTCCTCTGTGTCGACACTTGGACTTAGAATTTTTCTGCATACTTTATCAATTCTTCACCTGCACATGTCAACTCAAAAACAACATCAAATACACCTTGATGTATATCATTGAGCTAGTTTGGGCTTCTTCAAATCAGGTACACATTTTCCAATGTACCCAACACTTTTATTTGAACAATTCAGTAATCATGTATGTTATTGCTTTCATCAAATTTATTGTATTCTATTCGTAAGTAGGCTTTCAAATAAAGAGATTTATCCTAGTTATAAATTTAGTTTTTATTTTACATGAATCCCAACTTTTTAGATTGAAAAATTGGAAGGTTGTGATGATGTTTATATGTTCATATTTAGGTGTTATGTATTTTTGTATTTTAATTTGCATGATCGAGAGATATGTCGTTTGGATAATTGTGATACGGATAAATGAATTCATGGTATTTTAGAGATAGGATTTCATGAATTTATGTATTAGATATGGTAATTTATTTTAATGCAAATTTGAGGGTTGTAAATTGTTCGAGAGAAAATTTACTCAACTTAGGTTTAGATTTTGAATTACCGAAAGTCTTGTCATTTCATGACTACATAAAATTGAATTGATGAGCAATTATTTTCGTGTGAATGCTCTTAGACTTTCGGCTTTTTATCATCTTTAATCCTCCAATGTTTCCTTATCCAAGTAGTCATAGTTAGGTTAATCTAGGTTAAAAATCAATTTTAATTATAGGTATGATAATAGAGTGATGATGAGTACGAGTATTTGAAAAGATCCTGTGGAATACGACATGAGATGTAGAATTCTCATATACTATGATTGATATGTGCACTTGCCTGAAAGTTAAATCAATCTAGTTTATGCCCATCTACATGTTTATATTAGAGTGTAGAAAGAATCCGCATCAAGTTTACTTTGAAACCATCAAATTTTTGGCACTGTTTTGCAGTAGAAGCTGTTTTAGGACAACGCCGAAACAAACACTCTCACCCTATATATTATGCTAGCAAAACACTTAATAATGCGCAGGAGAATTATACAAATACGGAAAAAGAACTCCTAGCTGTGGTGTTTTCCTTTGATAAATTTAGATCTTATTTAACATTGTCTAAGGTGGTAGTATATACAGATCACTCTGCCCTTAGATATTTGCTAGCCAAAGCGGAAGCAAAGCCTCGTTTAATCCGTTGGGTTCTTTTATTACAAGAATTTGATTTGGAAATTAGGGATAAGCGAGGAGTAGAAAACTTAGCGGCAGACTATCTCTCACGATTAGAAAATCCACTACGAGCAATGTTAGATGAATTTGAGATTTCTGATACATTCCCTAAGGAGTCGTTGTTTGCCTTATCTATGAATATAAATCCTGATTATCCATGTTTTGCCGATTATGCAAACTATCTTGTGGCTAAGGTCTTTCCAAAGGATTTTTCATATCAGCAGAAAAAGAAATTTTTCTCTGACTTGAAATATTATTTCTGGGAGGACCCTTTTATTTTTCGGATATGTGCAGATTCCGTTATTCGAAGGTGTGCATAAGCGGAGGTGGGTTGGAGAATCCTGGAGCAGTGTCATTCAGGTCCTACTGGTGGTCACTGTGGAGCAAATCGCTAAGCCAAAAAGGTTCTTGATTTTGATTTTTATTGGCCCCTTTTATTTAGGGATGCCCAAAGGTATGTGCTTTCATGTGATTCTTGCCAGAAATCAGATAATATTTCTATATTACATGAAATGCCGCAAAAATTTATTCTTGAATGTGAAGTATTCGATGTGTGGGGAATTGATTTTATGGGACCATTTCCAGTTTCTTACAGGAATAAATACATTTTGGTAGCTGTATATTATGTATCAAAGTGGGTTGAAGCGCAAGCTTTGCCTACTAATGATAGTAGAGTAGTAATCCAATTTTTAAAATCCTTATTCGCATGATTTGGCACACCACGTGCACTTATTAGCGATAGGGGTACACACTTTTGTAATCTACAGCTAGTTAAGGTATTACAAAAATATGGAGTTACACATAGGATAGTCACTCCTTATCATCCACAAACTAGTGATCAAGTTGGAGTTTCAAATAGAGAACTTAGAGGATCATAGAAAAATCTATAGAAGGGAATGTGAAGCAATGGTCTAGGAAACTAAACGATTGTTTGTGGGCATATAGGACCGCCTTCAAAACACCTATAGGGACCACCCCCTTTAGATTAGTCTATGGTAAATCATGTCACTTGCCTATAGAATTAGAACACAAGTCGTATTGGGCAATACGCTCTTTGAATTATGATACTAATTCTATAGGGGAGAAATGGAAATTTCAACTTAACGAATTAGATGAGTGGAGAACTATGGCTTACGAGAACTCCCGGATTTATAAGGAGAAGACTAAACTATTCCATGACCATCACCTTCGCAAACCCAAGATATTCCAAAAAGGTGACCAAGTCCTCCTTTTTAATTCCAGACTGCGTTTATTCCAAGGGAAGTTAAGGTCTAAGTGGTCCGGACCCTTCCAAGTCAAAGAAGTCTTTCCCTACGGTACCGTCGAGCTAACCCACCCTAAGAAGCGTGATTTTAAAGTCAATGGTCACCAATTAAAACTTTACTATGGTGCGCTTCCTCAAGATTTCGCTCGACAAGAATCATGCTTCCGTCTAGACTAGGATTACGTAAAATGTAATAATTTTTCTAAGTTTATAATTTTTCTAGTAAAAGTCTTGTTAGTTTTTAGTTTTCAAACAAAACCAATTCCTGCGAAACAAAACCTGCGAAACGAACAAGGTCTTATATTTTTATGATGAACTATGTTGAACAGTAATATTAACCGTAGTTACTTTCATTAACTCTATTTTGAAAAATCATATCATTCATGTTTGGTATATGGAATCATCATTCTAGCTTGTGTTGAGATAGATAGATCTGTGAACTATGAGTTTGGTTCTGACTGAGTGCAGACTCTGAGGGTAACAACCAGCGGTTTTCAGCGGGTCGCGGCTTGCGACTAAGCGGTTTCTCCTCTACAACTTCTTCCCTGTTCAAATAAGTTGTCCACCTCTGGGCGGCTTGTTCAGTTCGATGATAGCAGTCCACATGTTCTGGCGGCTAGGCGGCCTGCAGTTCAGTGGCTAGAGTTCTTCAATAGCACTGTAATAACGAGTAGTCCAAATAGCTAGTTGCGGTCTTGTGACCAAGCGGCTTCAGCGGACTCCTTTAGCGGTTAGCAGCAGAGCCGACGATTACTCCTTTAGGCCGTGCGGTTTGCTCCTCAGTTTGTAATTTTATTGCTCCATCGGATACATTGGCAATCATGTCTCGCCATGTATGTCTCGCTGTGTAAAGAGATTTTTTATTAGTACAACACTCCTGCTCTTCTAGTTGTTTTTTTGGCTTGTTGGGCCACTCAGTCATCCTTGTTGGAGCTGGAGAACCTGTTGGCTTCGCAGGATAGCTTGATAAGGCAGATGGCTGGAGTCACTGTCTCTAAAGGAGGAAGTGAGGCACTCTTTTCAAGGAAGAACAAGAGGTGGGAGAAGAAGAAGAAGTCTGATGCAGGTGAGGGACCTTCTACTTCATATCAGCAAGAGGAGAGCGTTGCTCCTAAGCGAGATTGGAAGAAGAAGGAGTGGCTTAAGTGCTACAGTTGCAATCAACCAGGACACTTCAGGAGAGACTGCAAGGTCAAGCTGCAGCCTGAGCATGTTGCAGCCAAGGAGGAGGCCGAGTCCAGTGCTGAGGAAGCTGGATGGGGAAGTACTTTCATGACGGGCACATGTGTCCGTGCATTGTCCACCGTTGAATACCAAGATGACTGGATCATGGACTCAGGGTGTGGTCACCATTTCACCGGGGATGAGTCAAAGTTCCCCTCTCTGCGGACATTCTAAGGTAACGAAGCAATCATAACTGCTGATGATACTGTTCATGCAATTGAGAAGGAGGGTGTAGTTTCTTTGGGTAGTTATAATGGTCCACTCACGTTAATAAGTTTCTATCACGTACTGGGCATGAAGAAGAACCTCTTCTTTGTGACCAATGCGGTGGATGTGAGCAATGAAGCTTGTCCTTCCAGGATATGATGAGTGGAAGAAGGGGTGGAAATATATGGACCTTGTGACAAAAAAGTTCGTGGTTTTGAGAGACGTGGTCTTCGACGAGATGATGTCATATGGAGGTGGCTCCTCTATAGAGCTGTAGGAAAGCATGTCAGATGGAGAGCAGGGGGAGGCTGCTAAGGATCTTCTAGTGGAGCTGCTTGTATCACCAGGAGCTCCAAGTGTTTTTAGCTCCGGGGCAGAAGCTTCTGGTTCAAGAAGAAGGGGGAGCATTGCTCTAAGTTTGCCTGGGAACAAAGCTGATTCAGAAGAAGCATCTGAGGTGGTTAGCAAAGGTCAGACACTTCGGAGATCGAAGAGGACCATCAAACAACTGGCTCATTATAGCGAAGGAAACACGGTGACCTTGGTCTCTTGTTTCTTCGCAGGCCCTCTGGATGAACGAGAGCCTTCTAGATTTGAAGATGCTATTGGGGTCAAGGAGTGGGAATATGTCATGGATGAGGAGATGGATGCTCTCAGGAAGAATGAGACTTGGGACCTTGTGCCCAAGGTCGATGACATTACTCCTATGACATGCAAGTGGGTCTAAAAGCTGAATGAGAGCATCGAGCGGTACAAGGCTCGCCTTGTAGCTCGAGGGTTTTCTCAGCAGTATGGAGAAGACTATAAAGAGACGTTTAGTCTTGTGGCGAAGATAACTTCAGTTCAGGTGGTGATGGATTTGGCGGCTTGCTAGGGCTGGAATATGTGGCAGCTAGACGTAAAGAATGTCTTTCTTTATGGGGAGATCGATAAAGACATCTTCATGGTTCAGTCGCTTGGATACGTGTCTGAAGATCATCCAGGACACGTCTGCAAACTCCAGAAGGCCCTTTATGGTTTAAATCAGACTCCGAGAGCATGGTATGGGAAGATCACAGAGTACCTCCAGTTCTGCAAATAGTCTGCCTCAGAATTAGACTCGAACCTGTTCATCAAGAAATGGGGAGCTTCATGTCTTGGTGCTGCTGTACGTGGATGATATGATCGTCACAGGGAACTCTGAAGAGGAGGTGGCTAGGCTCAGGGCAGAGTTAGTCATTCGGTTCGAGATGAAGGACTTGGGCGAGTTCCACCACTTCCTTGGACTCGAGGTGGAGAGGAGAGTGAAAGGCATACTTGTTTCCCAAAAGGGCTATGCGGATCGGATCGTTCAGCGATTCAGCATGCGGGAAGGGAATAGTTGTTATATTCCTCTTGAGGATGGCATCAAGCTTCGACGAGATAAGGGGAGGATACTTCCAGATCCTCTAGTGTTCCGTGCTCTGGTGGGGAGCCTTATCTATTTGACGATTATGAGGCCATACATTGCATATGTTGTAGGCCGAGTAAGTCAGTATATGGCGGAACCTCGGAAGCCACATCTGATGGCGGCAAGGAGCATTCTGAAGTATGTGAAGTCTACTTCTGACATAGGTCTCCTTTATGGGAGAGACACATGCTTCAACCTGCATGGATATACAAATGTTGATTATGGGGGAGATTCAGACAACCAGAAGTCAACATCCGGTTATGTCTTCACATGTGGATCAACAGGGATTTCTTAGTGCAGTAAGAAAAAAGATTCAGTGTTTGTCTCTACTACAAAAGCAGAGTACAAGGCTTCGGCCTTGGTAGCTCGAGAATTCATCTGGCTTAGGAGACTAGTAGAAGACGTCCATGAAGAAGTGTGTGGTCCTACTCTGCTACACGGTGACAATGAGAGTGCCCTGAAACTGGTTAATAATCCAGTTTGTCACGCGCGGACCAAGCACATTGAGATTGAGCACCATTTCATTCGGGAGAAGGTGTTGGAGGGGTCTCTTGTGGTTGGACATGTGCAGAGCGAGGACAACATTGCAGACATCTTCACGAAGCCGCTGTCGAAGGGGCCATTTACCTGGTTACGGGGGGTTGCTAGGGCTGGTCTCCACTTCTCACTTCAAGGGGGAGTGTTGAAATTGTTGAAGTGAAAGTGGCAGCCTGGACGGACTGTGCGGTTAATCTCGGCGGTTTCGGTGATCAGACCGCCCGGTCTGAGTGGGCAGATCTGGCGACTTGCTAGGTCGACCAGTGTTTTGTGGCTTGTTTCCCAGGTTGTTTCATGCGGATGAGATGGTTATCCACTCAATTGTCGGGTTGAGCAGCTGGCTCTGGAGGTCGTCGGTCTTATGCAGACTGGTATTGTATCCACTGGTGTTGTGTTCGCACCAGGGATGTCTGTTGGTGTGGACTTGGTCTAGTTCTGGACCAAGTCTAGGTCGGCTAAGTTCGGATGTCGTTTGGCCTGCGCGGGTTGGTTTCTTCATTTGCCTAGCTCGGCAGCAGTCTGTCTTATGCGACCTGGCTGCGAGCTTGTTTTTTGCGATCTGAAACTTAGTACGCAAGTGGGCGGACTGAAGTGGTTCTCGCTGAGTCTGCCAGTTTGGTGGCCTTGTCTGGCTAGGCTTAGCGGGCTTGCTCCTGGTTATGCAGCAGCGGTCTGGTGTGTATCTGCAACCTTTGCGGATACACTTGATGGTTACACTGGATATGGCGGCTAACCTATCGTCTAGGGCAGTGATCACACTCTTCTTCGCGCCTATAAATAGGACCCTCCTGTCACATCAAAAGCACCGAGTGAACAGTAAGTCAACTCGTGGAAAGTTGCTGCGGTTAAGGTTTTCTATCCGCGCGGTTTGAAGAGGTTTGACCGGTGTGTGCTGTGTAGGGGTTGCGGATAGCGATGGAGAGCCATGAGTTTGGTTCTAACTGAGTGCGGACTCTGCGGGTAACAACCAGCGGTTTTCAACAGGTCACGGCTTGCGACTTAGCGGTTTCTCCTCTACAGCTTCTTCCCTGTTCAAATAAGTTGTCCGCCTCTGGGCAGCTTGTTCAGTTCGGTGGCAGCAGTCTGCGTGTTCTGGAGGCTAGGCGACCTCGCGGTCAGGTGGCCTGCAGTTCAGCGGCTAGAGTTCTTCAGCAACAATAGAATAACGGGTAGTCCGCGCGGCTTGTTGCGGTCTTGCGAGCAGGCGGCTTCAGCGGACTCCTTTAGCGGTTAGCAGCAGAGCTGGCAATCATATCTCGCCACGCATGCCTCACTGTGTAAAGAGATTTTTTTTATTAGTACAAGACTCTTGTTCTTCTAGTTGTTTTTTTGGTTTGCTTGGGCTCAGTGTGGTTGAGTGTTACTGCGTCTGGTGTCCCGTTTTGGGCTATCACAATTTTTTTTCAGTCCCACAGCTGTGTGTAGAAGTTGGTCACAATTTTGGCACTAACAGTGAGCACGAGAGATTCCTCACGATTGAAATGCTACGGTGCAAGATTGCTTGTACTAGTGAATAGGTCGTTGGAAATGTCACGGCTTTTTGTTGAATACATGTGATTTCGTCATAGAAGGGACAATATTGTGAATTCATGTTGTGTCATACTTATAATAGTGTGTTAAGAATGTAACATTGAGGGAACTTATGGGTATTACTACCGTATAAGTCCAAAATACTTTACTCTCAATGCCACCATATACAAATCTGGTAGTGTCCTAGAGGCATTGGGAATTCATGTACATTGCCGCCAAGAAGGACAGGGGACTTTACTCGCGATGCCGCATTACATGATTTGATAGAAGCGAAGAGAGAATTCATGTGTGTAACGTCGTCTTATAGGCTATGAGACCACTGTATTCATGGTCCATATGCTAATAACTTGAGATATTGGCTCCGTTTGGGGGGACTTATTTTCACCGGTCAAGCGTTTACGACCGCATGTACCGTGCCTTAATTAAGGCACGGTACATGCGGTCGTAAACGTTTGACCGGTGAAAATAAGTCCCCCCAAACGGAGCCATTATGATATTGGGCTAAAGCTGGTTGGGACTGTATTAGGATATATATACTGACGTCATACATGTTATTTATGATAAATTATGAATAGCTTTAATATAGATGATGACCCCACATCATTACCATCAATATATATTATAAATAACTATAACAGCATTGAATAATATTGCTCCCTTGTTTAGGAATAATATTTACAATGTTTTAAATAATTTAAGCAAATTAAGTTATATAAGTTATTTATATTTTACACATAAATATCAAATTAAGACAAAACAATTTGTTTTTAAAAAAAAAAAAAGATCCAATATTTACGAATGTCAATGCATGGGTACCCAACCGCCACCTACTCATGCAGCTGCACATTTTTAGAAAGCCAAGCTGAATTTAATTTGTGAATGTAGGCAGAAACAAAGATTTATTATATTTCCAAGGATCTTCTGATCTTATAGAAACTCATCAAACCATGCCGGAATACGTGGGACAAGACCACACGCTTCTATTCATAGACCATCTTATTCATACATCTCTCTCTCTCTCTCTCTCTCTCTCTCTCTCTCTCTCTATATATATATATATACATATACATATATATACATATATAGATACATATATATACATACATACATACATATACATACATACACATACATATACATACATATACATACATACATATACATACATACATATACATACATACATACATACACATACATACACATACATACATATACATACACATACATACATATACATACATACATATACATACATATACATACATACATATACATACATACATATACATACATACATATACATACATACATATACATACATACATATACATACATACATATACATACATACATATACATACATACATATACATACATACATATACATATATATATACATACATATATACATATTGATGGGCTTCACCATCATTCATAGGAGAAAAATCCCCCCCCCCATGATCTCCTCAAAAATTGGATCATGGGTGGGTCATCCCCCATGAACTCTCATGATGAGAAAATATGGGGGAGCGGGACCCACTCCCTCTCCCCATGGAGGGAAACCGCCATCTAGCCGAACCACCTGGCCGCCTAGCCAGGCCGCAGCCTAGCCAGCCTAGTCGCTGCCGTCTCCCCGCATGGCCGCCTCGCCAGGCCGCCGCCTAGCCGGCCTAGTCGCTGCCATCTCCACCGCCTAGCCGCCGTCCGATCGCTACAAGGCCTTCCTCGTCGTTCGATCAAGAGGGTAACCACCCACTACCCCACCACTTTAGCGATGAGGCCCGCCATGATCCTCCCCTGGAGGCTATAAAAGGGACCTCAGGGCCTCTTCATTCTTCACCTTTTCTCTTCTCCGGGTTGTCTTCTTCTTCCTCAGGTGAGAGCTCTCCCGCCTCCACCGCCAGGTCGGCCACCGCTCGTCGTGAACCACCAGCGGCCACCAATGACCACCAGCTACTACCAGCGGCTATAAGCACACCACCAGTGCGCTAAGAGCAAAAGGACGTGCATGACCTCGAGGAAGCCAAAGGAAGAAGCCCTCCGAAACCAGCGAGCGCGCCGCCCTTAGCGCAAGCGCCGGAAGCATCCCGCACATTTCCACATCTAAGTCATTTCCGCGGTGGAGCCTGTTGCCCGTAGGAATTTGTAGTCTTTCTCTCTCCCCCAAGTTGTAACGGGAGCGGCATGTTGCCCCGATTCTCCAACAAACTATAATCACCAGAATCTAGTGGGATTTGACCGGCACAGACCCGGTCACGAGGTTTTTTACCCATTTAAGGGGTTTTTTCCACGTCATCACATCTTGTGCCAACTTTCTGCTTTCATTGACTGTGTGCGCGTTCGACCCCCCCCCCCCCCCCCCCCCCGTGAGCTAAGACGATCCAAGCAAATCCGGTCCGACCGGGGCTCCGAGTTAGTCCGCAATAGTTTGACGTCGTCTGTGGGAAACATTCCCAACATCCTTCAAAAGACAAGTCCCTCATCTATACCGCTTCCAAAGCTCAGATTCAATGGCGAAGAGGAGTACCCGCACCACTGAAGGATCCGCACTTGGCGGACACACCGAACTAGTACGATCCCAATCACTAGTGGACGTGCCGCTGACTGCCAAAGTAGCTTTTTCCCCCATCACCGCCCTGGAGGGGCGCGTCCGCCAAATGGAAGAACAACAAACAGAAATGCTTGCATTACTCCGAAACATGTGAGCACCTCCTGCCCCCCCCCCCCCATGCCACCGGCCCCAGCAAATCCTCCACTACAACCAAACCCGGAAAGGGTCCAAGAAGAGCCCGAGGATTATTCTGACGCCGCCAGCTCAACTCACCCAGATCAAAAAGGAGAAAGAGTAGATCATCTTCATCACCACCCCGCCGGCGACATTCACACCCTCCTCTCGAAAGGTTTACTCGGGAGGAAATTCGAGAAGTTATAGCCGAAGAATACCGCCATTGATAGTTTTACTTTCAAGACAACCTAAACACCTAGAGGGGGGGTGAATAGGTTCTAATTGCTTGTTTATACTTCTAGGCAGAATTCAATAGCAGAAATAAAACATTCAGCACAGCAATCACAGAAATTGAAACATCACAGATTGCACAATGTTTTATAGTGGTTCCCCAAGGTTTGGGTACATCCACTTTCCCCCTTCACCTATCTAGCAGTATGCTAGATTCGGCCAAACTTCCACTATTCTCAGATCTGCAGATCCTACAGCTCAGAACCTGGATAGGTTCCTACAACTCAGGCTCAACAGCCCTACCTCAGCCTTGCCTCAAGGCCTACCACTCAGAGAAGAACCTTCTCCTACACTCAGGCAAATAGCCCTACCACTCAGAGATCACCTCTCCTACACTCAGCCTTTATAACACAGGCTTACAACTCAGATCTGTGTAAACAGATCCTACAGAAATTTAGAAAAGATATTTTAATGTCTTGCCTTTGTTGAGAGAGAAGAGGACAAGACACTTCTTGATCAGCTGATGAAATCAACTGAATCTGAGCTTTCTTCAAAGCTTCTTGAATCTGAACTTAGCTGAGTTGATTTCCAAACAGCTTCTTGAGAAACCACTGATGACTTCCTTCTTCTTCTTCAAGATGACTGGATCCCTCTCTATCCAACACCTTTTCTGATACTTCAGACTTCTTCTTCTTAGATCTTCTGATGAAGATCTTCTTTAGAGCTTAGCACTTTCTTGAATTGAAACTTCAATAGGATCGTAATCCTTTTTTTTTCTCTTCTTAGATCTTCTTCTGTTATATCTATTTCCTTCTGAATATGTCTATTTATAGACTTTCTCCATGGTAACCGGCTGATCCGGTTTCTAACTGTTTTCTGACAGGTCTGACAGCTTCAGTTAAACGGTGGCAACCCACAGCTGTCAAGTCTTCAAACAGTTCCTGTACCTTAGCCTTGGACAGCAAAATGTCGAGACAGTCTGTCAGAAAGTGTCGAGACCAATCTGTCTATCTGTGTCGACACAAGTGACTTTGGTGTCGACACAGTCTTTGATGATGTCGACTAAGTTGCCTTTAAGTCGACACAGCTTCTTCAGAAAATAACTTGGTCTTGACTCTGCAATGTGTCGACAAAAGTCCTGTGTGTCGACACAGTTGTTGTAGATTCAGAACTCAGTATGTGTCGACTCAGCCTTCAGGTGTCGACACAGCAATCTTCAATTCTGCCAAAATGTGTCGACTCAGTCTTCTGGTGTCGACACAAGCATAGTCGACTTCTGCCAATATGTGTCGACTCAATCTCAAGGCGTCGACACATCCTCCCAGTGTCGACACAGTTGAGGTCGATTATCTTCTTCTGTGAGTCGACTATCTTTCTCTGGTCGACTATCTTTCACTGATCGACTATCTTTCTCTGGTCGACTATCTTTCACTAGTCGACTATCTTTCACTAGTCGACTATCTTTCACTGGTCGACTAACTTTCTCTGGGTGTCGACTATCTTTCACTGTGTCGACACTGCTTCCCAGTGCTGAGGTCGACGATCTTCTTTATGTGTCGACACTGCTTCCCAGTGTCGACATAAATGTGATCGACTATCTTTCTCTGTGTCGACACTGATATTCTGAAGTGTCGACACAAATATTCTGAAGTGTCGACACAAATATTCTGAAGTGTCGACACAATTTCTTCAGGTGTCGACACATGGACTTAGAATATTTTTCTGCATTCTTTAATACTTCTTCACCTGCACATGTCAACTCAAAACAACATCAAATACACCTTGATGTATATCATTGAGCTAAGTTGGGCTTCTTCAAATCAGGTACACATTTTCCAATGTACCCAACAATCTCCCCCTATTTGGAGAAGTCATAACCCTTATAGCAAATGATATACACCTTTTATAAAAAGTATAAACTGATGATATATGACATAACTGGAATACTTAATATAAACAAAAAATAAAAACAATCCATCACAGAATGAACATTATATGATACCAAACAACATTTTGTTTATAACTTGGTAATGTTTGATTACAGAGTTTTACATTTAATGATCAAAACATAACAAAACACTTTGAAAGAACTAAAAATTAAGACTGATCAGGCTCTTTTATGACAATCCCTTTGCCAGATTGGATTTGAGCCTTCACAGGAGCTTCAGAATCTTCAGCTGGTTTCTTGCCTTTTAGCTCAGCTTTCTTCAGAGCTTCTTCCTTGAGCCTTTGCCTTTCAAAATAATGAAAGGGCTTTGGAAAGTACTTGCTCGGCTCCTGAGCATCTGGTGGCAGCCTACCCAGCTTGGCTTTTCTTCTAAACTGTACTATTGCCTCTTGCCTGGCTTCATACTTCTGCCATTCCATCTCATTGAACCACTTGCCTCTTTCATGTTCTTGGTCTTTGACAGCCTTCCATGCAGTGAGTATAATATTTCTGGAAGTAGGACTCCACTACTCAAAGTCTGGCTTAAGTTCAGCCTGCTCTCTAAATCTTTTCTTAGATAGTAGAGCATCTTGCTGTTCTTTCAAAGTAGCCTCAGGCTTATCTACTTTCCCAATAACAACCCTGTGAACCTCCTTTGGAGGACTATACATTCCTTGAACTTGCTGATCAATCATATCAAAATCTGGAGGAGGGTAAATGACTTGGGCAACCTCAGGTTGATTGCCTTCAAGTAGACCTGTTTGTATTCCTGACTCAGCCACCATAGCATCATCACACAAAGGTGGATATCCCAATGTGGCTCGAATACTATTGGTCACCCATTTGGTGTGCTCTGAGCCTGCATGAACTAACAACCTCTCCCCCTTTATGGCTTCTCTAGTAATATGATCTCTTAGATCTTCCTTCTGAAATCTGATTTGTCCATCCAGATAATTCACACCCTCTTTAAAAAATGGTTTTAACTTTAGAAGCTTGTCAGATATGTTCTTTTGAGAGGTAGTGATAACAGTTTTAACAGAATCAATAGCAGCTTGAAATTTCTTATCAAATTCTTCCATTTCCTTTGCTCTAGCTGCAGGCAGGCCTGGAATAGTCTTTTTCAATTCATCAATGATCTCTTGATGAGATTCAGCTAAATTGTCATTCATCCTTATCTGATTTTCCAAAACATAGCTTTGCTTTAAAGCAATATCATCCACTTTAGGGATGATTGACTGCTGTTGTTTTGCCAAATATACCACAATATTACCTCCATTATGGAAGCAATCTGTCATCTCCTTCTTATGCATATTGACTTCAAATCGAATAGACTTTATATCCTGAGCTAAGTCAAATTGCAGGGACTTGTTGTTCTCATCAACATATTTTTCAATAGCCACTCTGTGTGCATCCAATTTCACTTGTAAATCGACCATAAACTTGTTATAATCAAATTCAGAAGGAGTGTGATGTGTTGTAGGCTGTAGAGCCTGCTTATAGCTCTTGCTCATTCTCTTGAAGACCATAAGTTTTCTCTTCTTAGCCATCCTGGCTTCTTCATTCTCAGAATCAGAAGTACTATCAATTTGAACTCTCTCTTTGGGAGGAGGAGGAACATCTGCTTCAGTGCCATGTTGTTCAGCCTCAACATGCACAGGCTCCCCCTCAATTGCTTGCTCCACTTCCATTCTATCAGTAACTATTTCATCATTTGGAAATAACTCATCTAGAGTATATTCCTTCTGGGCTGGAACATCTGCAGTATTCAAATCTTGAGATAAATCAATTTGAACTTCCTCTTGCACTTGCTCAGACAGCTTCTCCCCCTGTACTTGTTCAGTATTGGTGATGTCCTGGGCAGGTGAGGACACTTGCTTCCCCTGGACCTGTGAAGAAATAGAAATATTAGAAATGTCTTGTGTAGGAAAATACACCAGCTCCCCCTGCACCTGTACCTGGTCATGAGTAGATACAGCTTGTGTAGGTGAATAAACTTGCTGAGCTGGTATTCTTACTTGTTCTCCTTGAATTGCAGGTATAGTGGCATCCTGAACTTGTGTAGAAGCAGGCTGATCTTCAACCTCTTGTCTTACTTGCTCTTCTTGTGGGTGCTCAATACTGGTAGCATGACCTGGGGATTTCTCAGGTGAATCCTGCCTTTCCACTTCAGGCATCTCTTTGGTCAGGACCCTATCCCATCTGGAAAACAATCTCATGTCCATCCTTCTCATGTGATTAATTTTTGTTCCAGGTAGTTGTTGCATAACATCAGGAATCTCCTTAGTTAGGTATATACTCATTATTCTAGCCAGATTTGGCTTCTTGATTCCTTCCTTAATCTTTTCAAAGATTACAGTTGACCAATCTGTTGGAATTGTAAACACAATCCTGGTCATGAGGCTGAACATATAGGCGGAAATCCTATCATGTCCACCTAGCTTGCATAGAATTACTTTGCCAACCACCTCAGACAAAAACTTGCCCTGTTGATTCATTCCTTTCCTGTTGAAAGCAGCTCCAATTTTCATGGTGGAATCCAATCCACACCATTGAAGAGCCTCCCTTGATTTAGAAGCAGGGACGTCCTCTTCATTCTCAATTATAGGTAAATGTAGAATTGTTCTTAACTTACTTAGAGTAATTTCCACTGTTGACCTATGAACTGTGGATTTTATCTCGTGACTTTCAGAATCTACAGATGCAGAAGTAAAGAACTCATGCACCTCCTTCTTCCATATCTTAGATGGTTCGGAGACCAGAAATTCTAATCCCGAGTCGGAGAGGAGAGAGATAACCCCGTGAACATCTGGTGGGGCATCAGCAAAGGCCTGGCGCACCAACTCATATCCTTCATTTACGTTATCTTCAATCTTTGGCGCCATAGATCAGTCGAGAAAGCTTGAAAGATAAGAGAAAGAGAGAGAGAGAGGGAGAATGTCGACACAGGGTTTCAGTCTCGAAAACCTTGTAAGCGTGTCGACAGAATGAGTTTTTGACCTATTTATACCTTCTGTTTAAAGAAGATCAAAAGCCGCCAAAAACAGACTATAAGTGTCGACACAGATGGAATGTGTCGACACAAGCTTCTATTGTCTCGACTTCAAGTCCGTCTATAATGTGTCGACACCAATTTGTGGATATGTCGACACCTGAGATATATAGTAGAGCATCAGAAAGTCTGTGTCGACTCTTAGTATAAGTGTCGACACAAAATCTGTAAGTGTCGACACCACTATCCTGGTGAAGTCGACACTACATTCCTGGATAAGTTGACAATAAGATTCTTAAGTGTCGACACATATTTTTTGTGTCGACACAATATCTCTGACTTGTCGACATTACTACCCTGAGTCGACACATTATTACTGAATGTGTCGACACCATCTTACTTAGCCAATTTCTGTTTGTTCAACACAACTTATAAGTACTACAAAGTACTTGATACTACTTCAATGTGTCTTTATATCACTTGAATGTTTTGTTACCACTTCAACTTCATTGTTGATGATTTTGTGATTACACTAATCAATGGTTAACATACCTAATTCAATTTTAAATTTATTGAATTTGGTCTCATCTAGGGGCTTAGTAAACACATCTGCTATTTGATAATCTGTTTTGACAAATTCCAATGAGATGTCTTATTTTTCTACATGTTCTCTAAGAAAATGGTATTTAATTTCTATATGCTTAGTTCTACTATGAGAAACAGGATTATTAGCAATAGAAATTGCACTCTTAGAATCACACAAAAGAGGTGTTCTACTTACTTGAATACCATAATCCTTAAGTTGATGCTGCATCCATAATAGCTGTGCACAGCAGCTTCCAGCAGCAACATACTCAGACTCAGCTGTGGAAATTGCCACACTAGTCTTCTTCTTACTACTCCATGATATCAGTCTTCCTCCCAGGAATTGACAAGTACCTGTAGTACTCTTCCTATCCTCTCTACATCCTGCAAAATCTGCATCTGAATAGCATGTTAGTAGAAAATCTCTATTCCTAGGGTACCAAAGACCTAGATTAGGTGCGCCCTTAAGATATCTCAGAATCCTTTTGACTGCAGTATAATGAGACTCTTTAGGGCAGGCTTGGTACCTAGCACAGACACATGTAGCATACATAATATCTGGTCTACTAGCTGTGAGATATAGTAGAGAACCAACTATTCCTTTATACAAAGTCTCATCAACAGGTTTACCTGCATCATCTTTGCATATAGGCATACTTGTCCCCATAGGAGTTCTCATGATGGAGGATGACTCCATACCATACTTCTTAATTAATTCTTTAGTAAACTTTGACTGGGATATGGACAAGCCATCATCAGTCTGTCTTACTTGGAGTCCCAAGAAGAACTTCAGTTCCCCCATACTGCTCATCTCAAACTTCCCTTGCATAAGTTTGGCAAACTTTTTACAAAGGTTGTTTTCAATAGATCCAAAGATTATGTCATCAACATAGATCTGAACTAAGATGATCTTGCCTTTGGATTCCCTAAGGAATAGAGTTTTGTCAATTTTTCCTCTTGAGAATTTATTCTTAATAAGGAAAGTAGACAGGGTTTCATACCAAGCCCTTGGGGCTTGCTTTAACCCATACAAAGCTTTTCTAAGCTTATAAACATAATCAGGTTTGAGAGGATCTACAAAACCTGATGGCTGCTCTACATATACTTCTTCTTTAAGATCACCATTCAAAAATGCTGACTTCACATCCATCTGGTATACCTTGAAGTCTTGATAGGCTGCATAGGCAAGGAACATTCTGATAGCCTCCAGCCTTACTACTGGAGCAAAGGTTTGATCAAAGTCAATCCTTTCTTCCTGCATGTATCCTTTTGCAACCAATCTTGCTTTATTCTTCACTATTATTCCACTTTCATCTAGCTTGTTCCTATAGATCCATTTTGTGCCAATTATGTTGTGGCCTCTTGGTTTAGGAACAAGCTCCCAGACATTGCACCTTCTGAATTGATTCAGCTCCTCTTGCATAGCATCAATCCAGTGCTGGTCTTGGATAGCTTCTTCAAACTTCTTAGGCTCTATTTGTGATAGGAAACTTGAATGTAGAACTGTGTTTTGATTTCTGCTTCTAGTTTGCACCCCCTGTCTTGGATCACCTATTATCTGATCAGCTGGATGATCTCTTAAATGTCTTGTAGCTGGAGGAAGATTCCCTTCTGGTTGAACATCTCCGGCTCCTTCATTTAGCTGAATCTCTTGGTTTTCATCAGCTTCTATAGTGTCTTGTTCTCCCCCTGGACTGAAGCCTTCATTTTCCAATGCTCCATCTTCCTTTGATACTTCAGTAATGGAGAGTTTGTCCATACTTTTGCTTATACCTGTTGAGTCATTTGATCTACAAGACAACTCACAGTTGATTAATCTTGTTTCATCAAACACAACATGCACAGATTCTTCAACAACTTGAGTAGTCAAGTTGAAGACTCTATAGGCCTTACTATTTGTGCTGTACCCAACAAATATCCCATCCTGGGATTTGGCAGCAAACTTAGTCAAATATGACTTGTCATTGTTAAGTATATAACACTTGCAACCAAAGATCCTAAAGTAAGATAGATTTGATTTTCTGCCTTTCACAATCTCATAGGGAGTCATTTTGTGACTTTTGGTGATAGTAGCCCTATTGATTACATGACAAGCTGTGTTAACTGCCTCAGCCCAAAAATATTCTGGGAGAGAGGTGTCACTCAACAGAGTTCTACCTGCTTCAATTAATGTTTTATTCTTTCTTTCAGCAATTCCATTTTGCTGAGGTGTTCTAGGTGAGGAGAACTCTTGGAAAATCCCAAAGTCTTTACACAATTTTGTTATGCTTTCAGATTGAAACTCAGTACCATGGTCACTTCTGATTTTGACCACTGTACTATTCAGTTCATTCTGAATTTGCTTTACAAAATTAAGTAATACACTTGGGGTTTCAGATTTCTGTCTCAGAAAGAACACCCATATAAATCTAGAATAGTCATCTACAACCACAAAAGTGTAGACCTTCCTACCTAGACTATGAACTGGCATAGGACCAAAAAGATCCATATGCAAGAGGTATAAGCACCTCACAGAATCCTGTTTTCAAGGCTTTGAAAGGAGGATTTTGTCTGCTTGCCCTTTTGACAAGCTGAGCATATCCCTTCCTTCACACACTTAACTTGAGGACCATTCCTCACTAACTCTTTGATAAAGAGTTGGCCAATTGTCTTGTAGTTAAGATGAGCCAATCTCTTGTGTCACTTGACACAATGAGAAGCATTGTCATCAGCTACAAGACAGATGGGAGAAGCTTTATTCTCACATACAAAATTAAGACAATATACATTTCTCTTCCTATACCCTGTCAAAATGATCTCTTGATCACTTGACCTTTTGATATGACATCCATCCTTAACAAATGAAATGTCATATCCTAAATCACTCAGCTGGCTTATGCTTATTAGATTATGTTTCAAACCTTTTACATAAGCCACTTGGGTGATAGTAATTAGGTTAGAAGAAATGTTACCAAACCCTTTGATGACTCCTTTTTCAGATCCACCAAAGATCACTTTAGGTCCATCTTTGACAGATGAATACTCCTTCAGCAGCCCCTTTGTTCCAGTCATGTGCCTGGAACAACCACTATCCAAGTACCATATAGGGGCATGGTTACTTGGATTCACCTGCAACACAGATTTACTTACCCTTAGAACCCAAGCAAGTCTTGGGTCCTTGGTTCAAGTTAGCATAAACAAAGCTACAATTATTTCTTCTAACAGGTAGACTATTGTTCTTTCTAACACTTGTGTTATACCAGCAGTCTAGTGCAAAATGGCCTCTCTTGCCACAGCACCAACATTCAAACTTATTGTATCTAGATCTAGATACATCCTTGTCAGAAGAATTTCTGTTCATTGCTGGTGCTGCAGCAACTTCACCTACTGATTTCTTAAAACCATTAGGTTTATGACCATGGGTAGGCCTGCTTGCATTTACACCCTTGTTCTTCAGAACATTAGTCTTAATATGACCTTGAATATCTTCATGATCATATTTGTTAGAAGGCACTTCCACCTTACTAAACTTTATGGGGACTGAAAGGTTTAGTGACTGAACAGGAGCTTTGCCTTTCCTCTTGAATCTGCCAGCCCTGGAGTTACCTTTAAATCCTAATCTAGCCTTACCCTTTTGAGTGACAAATTCATCTATCAAGGGTAAGACAGATTTTGGCTTAGAGTAACTAGCCACTAAATCCCTTTCAATTCTAAGTCTGGCCTCCAGACTCTTCACTTGATCATTAGTATAATTAATTGTGCTCATCTGAATAATAGTTATATTCTTCAGCTTGGCAATTTCATTTAATTTTTGATCAATAACTTTCTCTAACTCAGTTGTAGTAATCCTTAGTTCAGCAATTTCCTGAGCCTGAGATTTAACCAAGTTCTTGCTTTTCTTAAGGGCCTGCAACAAGTCCCCATACTTGTCTATCAATTGATAGACATCTCCTTCAGATTCAGATGCATCTACATCACTTGATGCAGATGTAGCTGATTCTTCACTTGTACTACAAACAGATGTAATAGAAGGACATTGTACCTTATTAGGACCAGACTGATTCTGGCATATGTTCTCTTCTGATCCTGCCATCAGCCCCATACACTGATGATCCTTTTGTTCATTGATGGAGTCTAGCAACTGTAGAAACTCCTCTTCTTCAGATGCAGCATATAGTCCAATATATGCTTCAGCTTCAGATTCTGACTCTGAAGTTGACTGGTCTGTTAGACTCTTATCTTTCTTTGCAACAAAGGATTTCTCCTTCTTGCCTTTCTGATGAGTCTTCTTCTTGTCTGAAGACTCCTTTCTCTTATCAGGACAGTCAGCCACTACATGTCCAGTCCTATTGCAACAATAGCAGACAATCTTTGAAGTAGTGGCTTTGCTGGGCTTTGATCTGCTCTTCTCTTTCCTTGATGACCTTTTCTTCTGATAATAGTCATCAACTTGCTGTGATGTGGAAGGCCTAGACTTCCATTGCTTCTTTTTCAAGAACCTCTGGAATTGCCTTGTGAATGCAGCAAAGCCTGCATCTGAATCACAGCTTTCTGAACCCTTATCTGAATTTTCAGAACTATCTTCTGCAACTTCCTTAGGAGGAGATGGTGATTTCCTCTTATTCTTTCTAGTGGCTTCTGCATTGAATGCCACAGTCTTTTCTCTATGCTCTCCTCTTGAATTCTTTTCCTCCTTCCTCACCATAAGTTGCATTTCATAGGATAGCAACTTTCCAAACAAGGTGGGAGGAGAGATCTCTGCCAATTTAGCCACTTCCCTTATGGCACAGATCTTTGTGTCTCAATCCTTTGTTAAGGATCTCAAGAATTTGTCATTCAGTTCATAAGTACTGAAGACTCTTCCATAGGACATAAGCTCATTCACAATTCTATAGAATTTCTTATAGCACTCAGTTATGCTATTAGATTTTCCTTGTCTAAAACTTTCATACTCCTGATTGAGCATAGATTTCCTGTCCTGCCTTACTTCTTCAGATCCCTCCATGTAGACAATCAATGTGTCCCACATCTCTTTGGAGGTCTTGCAGTGAATCAGATTCTGAAATGTTGAATCATCTATGGCACTAACAATAATGTTCTGAGCTCTTTTATCCATGGTTGCCAAGATGATTTCATCCTTGGTCATTTCTGAATAACTCTTTGGAGTTTGGATATTTGCATCAAGAACTGATACCTTCATTGGAATGAAGGGGCCTTCCTGTACTGTGATGTAAATCCTTGGGTCAGATGCCTCCATAAACAATCTGACTCTTTCTTTCCAAATTCCAAAAATTTCTTTCTTGCATATGGGTAATTTCATAGACCCTAGCTCCTTATGATTCTCACCAGAATCCATCTTTTTGAATCTTGATTCTGCCTTTAAGATCTACCTCAGACTGTTAAGTCCTTTTTGAGGAACCTCCCTCTGATACCACTTGATAGTTTTACTTTTAAGACAACCTAAACACCTAGAGGGGGGGGGGGTGAATAGGTTCTAATTGCTTGTTTATACTTTTAGGCAGAATTCAATAGCAGAAATAAAACATTCAGCACAGTAATCACAGAAATTGAAACATCACAGATTGCACAATGTTTTATAGTGGTTCCCCAAGGTTTGGGTACATCCACTTTCCCCCTTCACCTATCTAGCAGTATGCTAGATTCGGCCAAACTTCCACTATTCTCAGATCTGCAGATCCTACAGCTCAGAACCTGGATAGGTTCCTACAACTCAGGCTCAACAGCCCTACCTCAGCCTTGCCTCAAGGCCTACCACTCAGAGAAGAACCTTCTCCTACACTCAGGCAAATAGCCCTATCACTCAGAGATCACCTCTCCTACACTCAGCCTTTATAACACAGGCTTACAACTCAGATCTGTGTAAACAGATCCTACAGAAATTTAGAAAAGATATTTTAATGTCTTGCCTTTGTTGAGAGAGAAGAGGACAAGACACTTCTTGATCAGCTGATGAAATCAACTGAATCTGAGCTTTCTTCAAAGCTTCTTGAATCTGAACTTAGCTGAGTTGATTTCCAAACAGCTTCTTGAGAAACCACTGATGGCTTCCTTCTTCTTCTTCAAGATGACTGGATCCCTCTCTATCCAACACCTTTTCTGATACTTCAGACTTCTTCTTCTTAGATCTTCTGATGAAGATCTTCTTTAGAGCTTAGCACTTTCTTGAATTGAAACTTCAATAGGATCGTAATCCTTTTTTTTTCTCTTCTTAGATCTTCTTCTGTTATATCTATTTCCTTCTGAATATGTCTATTTATAGACTTTCTTCATGGTAACCGGCTGATCCGGTTTCTAACTGTTTTCTGACAGGTCTGACAGCTTCAGTTAAACGGTGGCAACCCACAGCTGTCAAGTCTTCAAACAGTTCCTGTACCTTAGCCTTGGACAGCAAAATGTCGAGACAGTCTGTCAGAAAGTGTCGAGACCAATCTGTCTATCTGTGTCGACACAAGTGACTTTGGTGTCGACACAGTCTTTGATGATGTCGACTAAGTTGCCTTTAAGTCGACACAGCTTCTTCAGAAAATAACTTGGTCTTGACTCTACAATGTGTCGACAAAAGTCCTGTGTGTCGACACAGTTGTTGTAGATTCAGAACTCAGTATGTGTCGACTCAGCCTTCAGGTGTCGACACAGCAATCTTCAATTCTGCCAAAATGTGTCGACTCAGTCTTCTGGTGTCGACACAAGCATAGTCGACTTCTGCCAATATGTGTCGACTCAATCTCAAGGTGTCGACACATCCTCCCAGTGTCGACACAGTTGAGGTCGACTATCTTCTTCTGTGAGTCGACTATCTTTCTCTGGTCGACTATCTTTCACTGATCGACTATCTTTCTCTGGTCGACTATCTTTCACTAGTCGACTATCTTTCACTAGTCGACTATCTTTCACTGGTCGACTAACTTTCTCTGGGTGTCGACTATCTTTCACTGTGTCGACACTGCTTCCCAGTGCTGAGGTCGACGATCTTCTTTATGTGTCGACACTGCTTCCCAGTGTCGACATAAATGTGATCGACTATCTTTCTCTGTGTCGACACTGATATTCTGAAGTGTCGACACAAATATTCTGAAGTGTCGACACAAATATTCTGAAGTGTCGACACAATTTCTTCAGGTGTCGACACGTGGACTTAGAATATTTTTCTGCATTCTTTAATACTTCTTCACCTGCACATGTCAACTCAAAACAACATCAAATACACCTTGATGTATATCATTGAGCTAAGTTGGGCTTCTTCAAATCAGGTACACATTTTCCAATGTACCCAACAGCCATGCTGGAAGAGGAGACTTTCAGGCTCACCGACCGCTATGCCAAGGCTCCCCCTTGATGCCACAAATCCTCGATCATCCCATTCCACATAGATTCAAGCTTCCAAACATCGAGCGTTTGACGGGACCGATGATCCACTGGAACACATCAACCATTTCACCACCATCATGAGGATTTACAACGCTCCATACCAGTTGCTCTACCAAGTGTTCCCAGCAACACTCAAAGGACAGGCCCGTACATGGTTCCATTCCCTGAAAACTGGCACCATTACTAACTTCGCAGAGCTGACCAGGTAATTTACTTACCAGTTTATCGCGAATCGGAGAGTTGTTCGCGATCCCTCTCACCTTTCAGGTATTCGACAAAATGAAGGAGAGTCCCTCAGGGACTTCTTTCGCCGCTTCACCTCTGAGGCACGTCAAATTCTGGGCGTCGACCCCGAACTTCTCAGAGGTGTCTTTCTTGGCAGACGCCACCCAAGCGGCTTCTATTCAGCACTCATGAGGGAGACCGTGCCCAGTTATCCAGATCTCGTTCATCGGGTCGAAGCCCAGATAGGAACCGACGAAGCTATTGAAGCGCACCGACAGCAGTTTGAAGGAGGACAGAAAAGGAAGAAAGAAGAGGAACTAACTCTCACAAGACAAGAAGAACGATGCCAGAGTGAGCGTCGCTGAAATAGCCGTCAACGTGACCTTCCAAGGAATGGGGAGAACCATCCACTTCAGGAATACACCCCTCTGAATACCACCCGCACTAATGTGATGTATGCCATTCAGAATTATCCGGCCTTCCAACGACCAAGAGCACAGCGGCAAAACCCAATGCCGACCAGACAAGATACTGCAAGTTCCACCGCGCAACGGGTCACAACACCGAAGAATGTGCCGGTCTCAAAGATGAAATTGAACGTCTTGTACGCCAGGGGATCCTCGGGAGATTTTTGCAAGGACAAACACAGATCCCAACACAAGGAAACGATGGAGGAAGGTAGATGGTGGGCAACATACAGACCATCGTCGAACCCCCAGCAACGAATACCTAGGAAGGACGCTCTCCCCGACGCAGGATGACCCTCTATAGTACACCTGCAGCCGGGAATTTGCGTCGCATCCATCCCTCCACATTTTTATCTTTTATTAATGATGTTTATCGTCTGCATTTTCCATCATCTTGTTTTTGTCACCTTAGAACCGTAAAAGTCATGAGCTCAGGCTCGCGCAAATCATGGTTATTTATAAAGTATAATATCATAATTGTTTTAAGGTAAAACTGTGCTTACAAACCGAACAAGCAGGTTTTTCACCAACATTGCCCCTCAACGTCATGCCGTCGCCAGGGTCTGCCCCCCTCGCGATTGCACCCGGATTGAACACTTACGTTCTTCGGCACCCAGATTGAGCACCTACGTTCTCTGAAGGTCGGATTGAGTACTTACACTCTCTAACGCCATCACCAGGGCCTGCCCCCCTCGCGATTGCACCCGGATTGAGCACCTACGTTCTCCGACGGTCGGATTGAGTACTTACACTCTCCGACGCCATCGCCAGGGCCTGCCCCCCTCGCAATTGCACCCGGATTGAGCACTTACGTTCTCCGGCACCCGGATTGAGTACCTACGTTCTCCGACAGTCAGATTGAGTACTTACACTCTCCGAAGCCATCGTCAGGGCCTGCCCCCTCGCGATTGCACCTGGATTGAGCACTTACGTTCTCCGGCACCCAGATTGAGCACCTACGTTCTCCGACGGTCAGATTGAGTACTTATACTCTCCGACGCCATCGCCAGGGCCTGCCCCCCTAACGATTGCACCCGGATTGAGCACTTACGTTCTCCGACACCCGGATTAAGCACCTACATTCTTCGACGGTCGGATTGAGTACTTACACTCTCCGACGCCATCGTCAGGGCCTTCCCCCCTCACGATTGCACCCAAATTGAACACTTACGTTCTCCGGCACCCAGATTGAGCACCTACGTTCTCCGACAGTCGGATTGAGTACTTACTGTTGGTACCCTAGTTTGATTTGAGTTCAGTCCTCTCCTTTGTGCCCCTTGACCCAAGAAATATCTATGGTCAATGGTTAGAAGTCTAGCTGTAGAGTCCTCGCTTTTCCAAATTGAGAATTTGGTTAAGTAGGTTTTTCGTTCGACTATAGTCGAACGCCGTTCGACTATCGTCTATCGGCTGATCGACGATCGTCTATCAGTTGGTCGACGCTTTGTCTGCGCTGATAGTTCGACTATCTGTTGATAGCTCGACTATCTGTTCTGCGCTGATAGTTCGACTATCTGTTGATAGCTCGACTATCTGTTCTGCGCTGATAGTTCGACTATCTGTTGATAGCTCGACTATCTATTCTGCGCTGATAGTTCGACTATCGGTTGATAGGTCGACTATCTGTTCTGCGCTGGTAGTTCGACTATCTGTTGATAGGTCGACTATCTGTTCTGCGCTGATAGTTCGACTATCTGTTGATAGCTCGACTATCTGTTCTGCGCTGATAGTTCGACTATCTGTTGATAGCTCGACTATCTGTTCTGCGCTGATAGTTCGACTATCGGTTGATAGGTCGACTATCTGTTCTGCGCTGGTAGTTCGACTATCTGTTGATAGGTCGACTATCTGTTCTGCGCTGGTAGTTCGACTATCTGTTGATAGATCGACTATCTAGTTTGTTTTAATAGTTCGACTATCTTTTGATAGATCGACTATCTGTTTTCTGAGGTAGGTCGACTATCTGCTTGATAGTTCGACTATCTCTGTGCGCTTGATAGCTCGACTATCTGTCCTAGATAGATCGACTATCTGATAGTTCGACTATCTGTCCTGATAGTTCGACTATCTGCTGCGGTAGCTCGACTATCTATTTGATAGCTCGACTATCTGGATCGTTCGACTATCTGCCCGATAGTTCGACGATCTCCTGGCGTCGTTCGACGATCTTCGAAGGTCGTTCGACGTTTTCTGTCTGCCTTTATATTTTGTATTTATTTATTATATTTAATTATTTAATACATTCTCTGGCACTCTATTTTAAGCTGTATGATAAAGTTTCCAGGCATTATTTGCTCTATTCTTATTGCCTGAGTTAAAATCTTTTAAGATAAAGTTGTTTGTCTTATTAGCTGTCTCTTTAAATTACTTTATCTGCTGACAGCCCTTTATAGCCGTTAGACTGAAAAGTCTTCTTTTGCTATAAAGAGATTGTTTCTGATGTGACTTTATTTAGTCTATCTGATTATTTGATTTAAGCCTGCAGCTTCTTAGAAAGAGATTTATTCCTTTTTATAGAATGTTTTGCTGCAGAGATATTTCTGTCTTCTTGATATTTATAGCCCAGGTCTCAAGGCTTAGAAGAAGACAAATAATTCAAATGGAAGAGAGCCGTTGCTTGCTGATGATTATATAAAGAACCCTTTGCAGAAGGATTCAAGCTAGTTAACAGAAGCTAGTGTTACACACATATTCAAAAGCACTCAAGCCTTCATCAAGCTCAAGCTTCCTGCTCTCAGCAAACTCCATCTAACTGAGAAGTGTTAAGATCTTCATCTCTTCTTCACCTGAGTTCTCCTGCTTTCAGGAAGTTCAACTCAGAGTTTCTTTGAAGAAGAAGAAGAAGAAGATTGCTGCTTGAAGACTGTTTCTTTTTATTGTTTACTTTCTTCCTGTAGCTTTTCCTTCAGAACTTTCTGAAGAGTTTTCTCTGCACTGAAGCAAGACTTCACCTGGACATTCTTGAGCCAGGGGGAGCCTTGATTCTTTAGAGAATTCTAGCTCAGTGCAAGCTTTTGTGCTTCTCTAATCTATTGTAAAATAGAGAAGACATCTTAACCTTCTTCCCCCTCCTGTATAGGGTTATTACTCCCTTCAAAAGTATCCCTTGGTGGCAGGGCACCTGATCAAAAACCTGTGCTTGGTTTTTAGACACCTGATCAAAAGTCTAAAGGGTTTCTGAATCTACCTGAATCAGATTCTGTTGGTGGCAGGGCACCTGATCAAAAACCTGAGTGGATTCCTACCGTTTGGGTAGAAGAGTGGACGTACCCAAGTTGTTTGGGGAATCACTATAAATTTCCTTGTGTCGTCTGGATTCAACTGTTTAATTCCTGTACTGTGGCTGTGAATAGAAATAACTAGGTTGCTAGTTGCTGTTTAGGTTTTCCAAGCTTTAACTGTAATTACAGTTAGCTTGTGTTTGTACACATCACTTGTGTTAGGCTTTAAGGTTTAATCAATATCTATAATTTCTTCATTCCGCACTTCACTCCAAGGGAGTTGGGTAGACAGTTAAGTTTTGTATTGTGCAAAATTTGATTACTCTATTCACCCCCCCTCTAGAGTAGTATCTATCCCTTCACTTTCAATTGGTATCAGAGGGAGGTTGACTGACTGTATAGGCTTACACCTAAGTCACAAGATCCTGATAGATACCAAGAGCTTATAGATATTCACTATCATGGCCCAGTCTAAGGATTACTCTAGCACCAGACCTCCAGCATGTAACTTAGCAAAGTTTGGCATCTGGAAGGCAAGGATCAAACTTTATATGAATTCTATTGATGAAAGTATTTTTGCTTCTATTTTGTCAGGTCCCCCAAGAGCACCTGCTGCAGCCACTGCCTCATCATCTGATATGAGTGCAGTGCCTCCTCCAGACTATAATGATGAATACAAGAAGGCCAAAATTGCTGATGCCAAGGCAATGAACATACTGGCTCAGTCAATGTCTGATGAGGTGTTCCAGAAGGTGGCTGACTGCTTCTCAGCTAAGGCCATGTGGGACACACTGAACCAGATTGTAGCTGGTTCAGCTGATGAAAGGAAGGACAGGAGGTCCAACCTTATCTCACAATATGAGAACTTCAAGAAGACTGATGCTGAATCAGTTGAGGCTATGTACACCAGGCTCAGCTCAATCATCAATGAGCTGAGGACCCTGGACAAGGACATATCATTGACAGAGGTCAATGATAAGATTCTTATGTGCTTCCCTAGCACATGGGATCTAAGAATCTGGCCCATCAAGGAAGCCAGAAGCACCAATGAGATTTCAACTGAAGCTCTCCTCGGCAAGCTCAAGTCTTTTGAGTAAGTGCTGAAGACCAGAGAAGCAGAAGCTGAAGCCAAGACCCCCACTCCAACAAGAAAAGAGCAATCTCTAGCTCTTAAGGCTGCAGATGTTTCTGAAGGCAGCCAATCTAATGAGGAACTTATGGCACTGTTTGCCAAGAGGTTTCTCAAGATGGGGAGAAAGGAGTTCAGAAAGAAGTCTTCACGCTATGAAGACAAACCAAGGTATGATTGATCTCCTGCTAAAGAAATTATTTGCTATGGCTGCAGGAAGCCTGGACACATTTTGCCAGAGTGTCCAGAGGAGAAGAACAAGGAAAAGAGAAAGGACAAAGAACAACACAGGAAGCACTCCAAGCCATCCTCCTACAAAAACAAGAAGAAGGAGAGAGGTTTCATTGCTGAAACCTGGAGTGATTCTGATGAATAATCATCCTCATCAAGCTCCAGTGAAGATGAGGAAGAGAAGAAGGCCAAAGAAATTTGCCTAATGGCAATAGATGCCTGCAGCAACCACTCTGCTGCAGAGAGTTCTGATTCTGATGAAGAAATGCCTACTGAAGATGAGGTACTTTCATCTTATGATTTTACTTCAGAAGAGTTTAAGTTAGATTTTAAATCTTTGTGTTTAGATTTAATTAGTTCAGAAAAAGAGATAAAAGAACTTAGAAATAGGCTAGCTGACTCTGAATCAATAGCCTCTGAAAACATTAGGTTAAAGGAAGATCTCACTACTTGTAGTGAAGAAATTAAATTTCTTAAAATAGAATTAGCTAAGTCTAAGAGATTAGAAGAATCCCTTAATGGTAGAAGCCTTAAGCTGTTAGAAATTACCAGCATGACTAACACTAGGTCAGGCAATGATAAATTAGGCTTAGGAGCTTCTCCCAGTGAACCCCCAGTCCTCCTTAAAAATAACCTTTCAACTCCAGTGAACTTCATTTCAGCTAGTGGAAAGAAGAACACTGAGCAAGTAAACCTTGTAAATAAAACCCTAAATAAAGCTAAGAGAGAAAAGAGAAAGAAGTTTTTCAAAGAAATGCAAAGAGCGTCGAACGCCGCTCGACGATCGGATGCTCCATGGTCGAACGAAGCTCGACGATCTGAGCGCCCATCGTCGAACGTCGATCGACGATTTCAACATGATTTTCAAAATCATAATCAGTATCATAGAAACCTAAATGAAAATAGAAACCCTAGGTTTGTTGACCCATCATCTGCATGGAGAATCCCACCTAGGAGATCTCACCCACTAGGTTATCACCCTCAGCCTGCATTCTCTTATATTTCCAGTTTTTCTTATGTGAAAAACAAGGGACCCAAGGTTACCTGGGTCCACTCTGTCTAAATAGTTGTTTTGCAGGTGAAGGCCTATCCAATCACTCAAAATAAGTGGTATTTGGATAGTGGATGCTCTAAGCATATGACAGGAAACAAAGAGCTTCTGTCAAAGTACAAAGCTAAGCTCGGCCCAAAGGTTATCTTTGGAGACTCCAGCTGTGGTCAGACAGAAGGATATGGCAAGATCACCATTGGAGCAGTTACATTCAAGAGAGTTGCTTATGTCAATGGACTGAAGCATAATCTGATTTCAGTTAGCCAGCTATGTGATGCTGGCTACCAGGTTTCTTTTTCTAACTCCTCTTGCAATATTACTTTGAACAATAATGTTGTTTTAATAGGTAATAGAATAGGCAATATATATTTAGTAGATTTTAATTCATCTCACTCTGAAATCTGCCTGTTTAATGAATTAACCCTTAATAATAATTCTTTATGGCATAAAAGGCTTAGTCATGTAAACCTCAAGAACATATCTAGGTTATCTAAGCGCAACCTTGTTAGAGGTTTACCTTCTTGCCCCTACAAGAAGGAGAGCCTATGCAAGGCTTGTCAGCTAGGAAAGCAAACCAAGAATTCATTTAAATCTGTTAATAAAAGTGATTCTCCTAGAATCCTGTATTTATTACACTTGGACCTTTTTGGCCCAATAAATGTACAGAGTCTAGGAGGGAAATATTACACATTAGTAATTGTAGATGACTTCTCTAGGTTCAGTTGGGTTTTCTTTTTGAGAACTAAGTCTGATAACTTCAAAGCCCTTACAGACTTTCTACTTTGTGTGCAGACTGAGTACTCTACTCATGTGGCCTTGATCAGAAGTGATCATGGTACTGAGTTTGACTCTCTTCTCATGCAAGAATTCTGTGAGAGAGAAGGTATCAAACATAGCTTCTCAGCTCCTAGAACTCCCCAACAAAATGGGGTAGTTGAAAGGAAGAATAGAACACTAATTGAAGCTGCTAGTACATTGTTGGCAGATGCTAACATGCCTCTATCCTATTGGGCAGAAGCTGTTAGTACAGCTAACTATGTCTTGAATAGAAGTTTGATACACAAACTTAAGTGTAAAACTCCTTATGAGTTGCTTAAAGGAAAGAAACCAAAAATTAATTACTTTAGAGTTTTTGGTTGTATTGTTTATATTCATAACAATAATAAAGAATATATTAGAAAGTTTGAAGCAAAAGCTTCAATGGGAATTATGCTTGGATATTCCCAAGTAAGCAAAGCTTATAGGGTGTATAACAAATCAACCTGTAAGATAGAAGAATCTGTGCATATATCTTTTGATGAGCATCAGATGTTTTACAAGGAGAAAGAAAATTCTCCTTCCTCCAGTTCTTTGCAGGTACCCGATGCTCCTCAAGAAATTCTTCAACTATCAACTCTTCAGATCACTGAATCAGACAGTGATGAAGACATTGCTGAAGCTGTTGAAGCTGTTGTTGTTCCACCAACAGTAGATCAAATTCCTCCTGAGGAATTAATCCCAACTGTTGTTGAAGATCACATCCCACCTGCTGACATTGTCACACTTAGAGATCACCCCACATCTCAAGTGATTGGAGACATATCAGCTGGTGTGCAAACAAGACATCAATTAAGACAGGATGTGATGCATGCTTGTTTCCTCTCACAAGTTGAGCCCCTCACCTTTAAAGATGCAGAGCTAGATCCCCACTGGATCATTGCAATGCAAGAGGAACTCAATCAGTTTGAGAGATGTAAAGTTTGGACTTTGGTTCCAAGACCTAAAGGCCAACTGATTATAGGCACCAAGTGGGTGTATAGAAACAAGTTAGATGCAAATGGAATAATAGTAAGGAATAAAGCTAGGCTTGTAGCTCAGGGCTACAGACAGGAGGAAGGTATAGACTATGACCAAACCTTTGCTCCTGTTGCAAGGCTAGAAGCAATAAGGATCTTCTTGGCCTATGCAGCCTACATGAAGTTTAAGGTGTTCCAAATGGATGTCAAAAGTGCATTCCTAAATGGTGAGCTTAAGGAAGAGGTGTTTGTTGAACAACCACCAGGGTTTGTTTCTTCAACTCAGCCTTCTCATGTTTTTAAGTTGCAGAAAGCTCTTTATGGACTAAAGCAAGCTCCTAGGGCCTGGTATGAGACTCTAGCTAGTTTCCTGTTAGAGCACAACTTCACTAGGGGAGTAGTTGATAGAACCCTTTTCGTCAAGCATCACAAGGACACAATCCTGTTAGTTCAGGTGTATGTAGATGATATTATCTTTGGCTCCACTGATCCCAAACTGTGCAAAAAGTTTTCCAACTTGATGCATTCTAAGTTTGAGATGAGTAGCATGGGTGTGCTGTCTTACTTTCTTGGTCTCCAAGTTAAGCAAGATGCTGATGGTATCTTCATCTCCCAATCCAAATATGCCAAGGAATTGGTAAAGAAATTTGGGATGGCTGATGCTTCAGCAATGCCTACACCCATGGCTACTAATGTAGTTATTGATTCTGATGATCACGGCAAGCCAGTTGATCAAAAGAATTATAGGGCCATTGTTGGTTCCCTATTATATCTAACTGCAAGTAGGCCAGATATAATGTTTGCTACATGCCTTTGTGCTAGATTCCAGGTCAACCCCAAGGAATCTCATCTGATTCTTCTAAAAAGAATCCTGAGATACCTGAAAGGATGTCCAAATCTAGGACTTTGGTACCCAGCTGAGTCAGAGTTTGAATTAATTGGATATTCTGATTCTGACTATGCTGGTTGCAGAGTTGACAGGAAGAGCACCTCAGGAACTTGCCAGTTCCTGGGAGAGAGATTGGTCTCTTGGTTCTGTAAGAAGCAGGCTTCTGTCTCAACTTCAACTGCAGAGGCTGAATATATAGCAGCTGCCAGTTGTTGTTCACAGATCCTGTGGATTCAAAACCAGCTTGTGGATTATGGTTACTCACACAAGAACACCAAGATCATGTGTGATAGTACCAGTGCTATTTCTATTGCACAAAATCCAGTGCACCACTCTAGAACCAAGCACATTGAGATTAGGCACCATTTCCTGAGAGATTGTGTGGAAAAGAACAAGATCTGTCTTGAGTTCATATCCACTGAGTTTCAGAGAGGTGATATATTCACCAAGCCTTTAGATGAACAGAAGCATCTGTTCTTTTTAGTCCAACTAGGCATGATCAATGGACGAGACTAAGTGTGACGATATCTGCCTATGTTGAGGTCTGCTTGAAGATCGTCGAACGATGATCGAAGATCGTCGAACGGATTGAGCCTATCGTCGACCTCTGGTTAATGATAGCTTATCTGTTTGAAGATCGTCGATCGACGTTCGACCATCGTCGAACAGGCTGAGCTTATCGTCGATCTCTACTCGACGACAGCTTGTTGCTTGTGAAGCCAGATTTAGCCGAACGATGGTTCGACTATTCTGCTTCTGAGCCGATCGTCGAACGGCCGTTCGACTATCGGTTCAAGATCTTTTTAGTAGATCGACTATTTCCGGTCCAATATAAAGCCGATAGTCGACCTAGGTTAAAAGATCGTGTGCTTTATCGTCGACGGAGCGTGCCCTTTCGCATTCTGCTTTCCCGCTTGCGATTTTCTGGCGCTTCGTCTTTCTCGTTCTCTCTCCAGCTTCCTCGTGCTTTCTCCGGCGAATCCATGGCGATTTCTCCAGCTGTTCTAGCCGTAGTAAAGTTTGATGCCGGATTCAGTGTGGATTTCGAAGCTTTCAGCAGTTGCGATGCCGGAATCGTGGAAGTTCTCCAGCTCTGCAGAGATCAAGGTCTAGAGAAGCTGATGTCTGAAAGGATCAAGATCAACATTCCAGAGATAAAAGAATGGGCTTTCACGTCGTCTTCCACAGACGATTCGATGATCGGTACCATCGGCGGAGTAGAGGTTATCCTGACTCCGGCCGTCCTTTCTGATGTTTTTGGTTTAGTTATTGGTGACGGAGATTATGAGCAAGATGCTCAGGAGTTCGGAAGGATGCTTGTTGAGCTGGGACATGCCGAGGGCATTCCCACCAAGCTGCTCAAGGTAAACTTCCCCTTCAAGATCAAGTTCCTCGCTGAGGTAGTAGGAAAAGTGATTCTGGGGAAGCACTCTGCCCATGATAACATAACAAGACAGCAATTCGCACTTATGTGTGCAATTGTTAATCGAAAGAGGATCGATTGGGCAGCTGTTCTGTTTGATTTAATCAGGAAGAAGACAGGAAAGAAGGAAGTCACCCTGGGAAGGGTTATTGGAATTTTCCTTAAGGAGAAATTCCCCCAGCTGCTGAGTTCTGCCGCAACTACAATCAACGCCAGCAAGAAGATGGATCCCCACTTATTCTCTAAGTGGAAGAGGACATTTGTGAAATCTGCTCCAGCACAATCTGAGGACACAAGGACTGCATCAGTCGCTTCTCAACCTATTGAAGCTGGCTCAGCTATTCCTTCCTCCTCCTCTGTTTTGCCGTCTACCTCAGTTGAAGTACCATCAACTTCTGCTGAGGTACGACCCTCTTCTTCTGCTGCACCTAAAACAACCGTGGTTGTTCCTCTGTCTCCTCCAGCTTCTCCTCTACCTGCTCATCTGGCTAGGATATCTGCTCCTAGCTTCGATTTGTTAGGATCAGAGAGATTCCCTACTCCTCCTGTATCTCCAATTCATTCTCCAATTCATTCCCCAATAAACTCTCCTGCTCCATCACCTGCTCCATCTCCTGCTAGATCCCCTGTTCACACCATCCTCCATCCCAGCACATCTACCATATCTGCTGCAGCTCCATCCACCTCTCATCCATCATCTTTTGAAATCACTCCTGATTTCATCTCCCGCATTGTGGAGCTGATTACCCCATCAATCAAAACCATGATTGAAGAGGCAATCGCTCCCCTTGCTGCCTCCATTGATCTATTATCTGCTTCCATCAAATCCCTCTCCAAATCAGCTGAGCCATCTTCCTCTAGGGGCCTGGTTTCAGTACCCACTGAAATCAGGCAGGGGGAGATGTTCAATGAAGATGTCTCAGGCCTTCCTGCCTCTCCTCCAGCTGTGAAAGATTCAGTCTTGTCTGCCCAGCCAGAATCTGCTCAAGTTGAGCCAGAAGAGGTTCCAGATGTTGTTATGACTGTTCAGGAAGAGACAGCTCCTGCTGAGGAAGAGATTGTTCCAGCTGAGGAAGTGGTAACTCTAGCTGAGGAAGAGATTGCTCCAGTTAAGCAAGTTGTAGCTCCAGTTTTGACTGAGAAAGAAATATCAGATGGAATCCTGCTATCAGAAATTGCAGTGAAAGTATGCTTAGAAGATCTAACCTCTCCTATGATTGCCAGATTCCTGGAAGGAATCATAACCTCTTATCTAAATGAATCATGGGAAATGGTTAAATATGAAGGTAACTCTTTCATCCGCTTTGTTGATGAGTCTATTAATTTGATAGTCTGTGAATACCTTGAAGGAATGATCTCTGTTTATTTAGCAGATCTATATTCATAATTTTACAGATATTATTAAAGAAGATTTAACTGCTCAAATCATAGCAGTAGTTTCTGAGGCTGACCCAAGTATTCCTGCTACTCAAGTAGACCCTGAGTTGGAATCCTTCTTAGATAATAAAGAAGATGAGTCTGAGAAAGAGGAAGTCAAAGTTGACTCTTCTGTTCTGAGTTTGGAAGAAGCTCAAGCTAGAGCAGCATGGGAATTAAGAGTTCAATCTCTAAAAGAGAAAGAGAAAGATTTGCAATGTGAAAAGTCATCCATCTGGGATGACTCTCCAGGATTAGATTTAGACTCCCTTCTGGCTTTGGATGCCCTGGAAGAAGAAAAAGAAAAGTCTGCCTCAAAGCTTAAAGAAAAGGCTGTCTCAGAAGCCTATGATCCCTATGAGAACCCTCCATCATCCCATTCTGATGATGATGATGATTCAGATGTTTCTGAAAAGTCAAAGAAAAAGAAATCTGCTGCAAAGAAAAGAAAAGCTGCTCCTCCTCCACCTCCAAATAAGGATAATGACATTCCATATTATATTTTGAAGGGCATTGACCCCAAATCCAAAGATTTTCAGCATTGGATGAGGTTTTCGAAAAATCAGCAAAAAGAAAGGAAGAGAACTAAGAGGTATGACAGTCCAGTCTCCAGATGGACTCCCAAAGGTCCTCCTCCACCTCCTGGTGCAGGAGCCTCTGGGAATCTACCTGCTAGTCAATCTGCCGCCTATGGAAAATCTGCGTCTGCTCAGCCCCAATCAAGACAAGGTCATCAAAGTTCTCAAAGCAAATCATCTTATGGTTCTCAAAGACAAGTGAAGGAGGTTGTGGCCCAAAGACCAACTTTTTCCCCACCTCCTTCTCCAGCTCAATCTGAGAAAAGTGTTTCGAAAGGTAAATAGTTTACAGTGTTTTAAAACCTTCTAGCAAGTCCCTTTTGCTAAGTTTATTCTAATGTCTTATCTAGATATAATAGCTGATGCTGCTTCTCCAGAGCCCGTATATAAAAATCCTGAGCTCGATCCTAATTTTAGGATGGCTCGCTTTCAAGAGCTTGTAGGAGCAGCCCAAATAAGAAAAGCAAGAGCCGAAGGTAAAGATACAACTGGTTTTACTACCATGTCAGCGTATAGAAAGAAAGAATTTGAGAAATTCCAAGTCAATCCTGAGATTTTTGATCCAGCAAAGTACATGGAAAAACATCCTGAAGCTGTTGTCCCCAGAGCTACAGAGCTGAAGATAATCGGTGCTCAGGATTTAAAGATGTCAAAGAAGGAATCAGATGACCCTCTTAGAAAAATTTCTTTTGTCTCTAGTTCTTCTGATCCATTACCTGACCCTAAAGATTCTTAATAGTTTGATTAAACTGCTGTGATATATTTGATTATTTGTTTATCTGATTGATAATCTGCCAGTTTATTGTTAACTATTTGCTGAATTTATTTTTAGTATTCTTTTGCTAGCTGTTTTAGTTTTTGAGAGACTTAACTCAAATAGGGGGAGATTGTTGGTACCCTAGTTTGATTTGAGTTCAGTCCTCTCCTTTGTGCCCCTTGACCCAAGAAATATCTATGGTCAATGGTTAGAAGTCTAGCTGTAGAGTCCTCGCTTTTCCAAATTGAGAATTTGGTTAAGTAGGTTTTTCGTTCGACTATAGTCGAACGCCGTTCGACTATCGTCTATCGGCTGATCGACGATCGTCTATCAGTTGGTCGACGCTTTGTCTGCGCTGATAGTTCGACTATCTGTTGATAGCTCGACTATCTGTTCTGCGCTAATAGTTCGACTATCTGTTGATAGCTCGACTATCTGTTCTGCGCTGATAGTTCGACTATCTGTTGATAGCTCGACTATCTGTTCTGCGCTGATAGTTCGACTATCGGTTGATAGGTCGACTATCTGTTCTGCGCTGGTAGTTCGACTATCTGTTGATAGGTCGACTATCTGTTCTGCGCTGATAGTTCGACTATCTGTTGATAGCTCGACTATCTGTTCTGCGCTGATAGTTCGACTATCTGTTGATAGCTCGACTATCTGTTCTGCGCTGATAGTTCGACTATCGGTTGATAGGTCGACTATCTGTTCTGCGCTGGTAGTTCGACTATCTGTTGATAGGTCGACTATCTGTTCTGCGCTGGTAGTTCGACTATCTGTTGATAGATCGACTATCTAGTTTGTTTTAATAGTTCGACTATCTTTTGATAGATCGACTATCTGTTTTCTGAGGTAGGTCGACTATCTGCTTGATAGTTCGACTATCTCTGTGCGCTTGATAGCTCGACTATCTGTCCTAGATAGATCGACTATCTGATAGTTCGACTATCTGTCCTGATAGTTCGACTATCTGCTGCGGTAGCTCGACTATCTATTTGATAGCTCGACTATCTGGATCGTTCGACTATCTGCCCGATAGTTCGACGATCTCCTGGCGTCGTTCGACGATCTTCGAAGGTCGTTCGACGTTTTCTGTCTGCCTTTATATTTTGTATTTATTTATTATATTTAATTATTTAATACATTCTCTGGCACTCTATTTTAAGCTGTATGATAAAGTTTCCAGGCATTATTTGCTCTATTCTTATTGCCTGAGTTAAAATCTTTTAAGATAAAGTTGTTTGTCTTATTAGTTGTCTCTTTAAATTACTTTATCTGCTGACAGCCCTTTATAGCCGTTAGACTGAAAAGTCTTCTTTTGCTATAAAGAGATTGTTTCTGATGTGACTTTATTTAGTCTATCTGATTATTTGATTTAAGCCTGCAGCTTCTTAGAAAGAGGTTTATTCCTTTTTATAGAATGTTTTGCTGCAGAGATATTTCTGTCTTCTTGATATTTACAGCCCAGGTCTCAAGGCTTAGAAGAAGACAAATAATTCAAATGGAAGAGAGCCGTTGCTTGCTGATGATTATATAAAGAACCCTTTGCAGAAGGATTCAAGCTAGTTAACAGAAGCTAGTGTTACACACATATTCAAAAGCACTCAAGCCTTCATCAAGCTCAAGCTTCCTGCTCTCAGCAAACTCCATCTAACTGAGAAGTGTTAAGATCTTCATCTCTTCTTCACCTGAGTTCTCCTGCTTTCAGGAAGTTCAACTCAGAGTTTCTTTGAAGAAGAAGAAGAAGAAGATTGCTGCTTGAAGACTGTTTCTTTTTATTGTTTACTTTCTTCCTGTAGCTTTTCCTTCAGAACTTTCTGAAGAGTTTTCTCTGCACTGAAGCAAGACTTCACCTGGACATTCTTGAGCCAGGGGGAGCCTTGATTCTTTAGAGCATTCTAGCTCAGTGCAAGCTTTTGTGCTTCTCTAATCTATTGTAAAATAGAGAAGACATCTTAACCTTCTTCCCCCTCCTGTACAGGGTTATTACTCCCTTCAAAAGTATCCCTTGGTGGCAGGGCACCTGATCAAAAACCTGTGCTTGGTTTTTAGACACCTGATCAAAAGTCTAAAGGGTTTCTGAATCTACCTGAATCAGATTCTGTTGGTGGCAGGGCACCTGATCAAAAACCTGAGTGGATTCCTACCGTTTGGGTAGAAGAGTGGACGTACCCAAGTTGTTTGGGGAACCACTATAAATTTCCTTGTGTCGTCTGGATTCAACTGTTTAATTCCTGTACTGTGGCTGTGAATAGAAATAACTAGGTTGCTAGTTGCTGTTTAGGTTTTCCAAGCTTTAACTGTAATTACAGTTAGCTTGTGTTTGTACACATCACTTGTGTTAGGCTTTAAGGTTTAATCAATATCTATAATTTCTTCATTCCGCACTTCACTCCAAGGGAGTTGGGTAGACAGTTAAGTTTTGTATTGTGCAAAATTTGATTACTCTATTCACCCCCCTCTAGAGTAGTATCTATCCCTTCACTTTCACTTACACTCTCCGACACTATCTCTAAGGCCTTCCCCCTCGCGATTGCACCCGGATTGAGCACTTACGTTCTCCGGCACCCGGATTGAGCACCTACGTTCTCCGACGGTTGGATTGAGTACTTACACCCTCCGACGCCATCGTCAGGGCCTGCCCCCCTCGTGATTGCACCCAGATTGAGCACATACGTTCTCTGACGCTCGGATTGAGCACCTACGTTCTCTGACGGTCGGATTGAGTACATGCACTCTTTGACGCCATCGCCAGGGGCTACCCCCTCGCGATTGCACCCAGATTGAACACTAACGTTCTCCGACACCCATATGGAGCACCGAAAACGGTCGGATCGAGTATTTATATTCTCCGGCGTTACTCATCGTGCAACCTTGCAAGGGTATGCCCCCTTTCACGACAAAGACGCGGACCTGAATCGTGCACGCTAAGCCACGGACAAGAGCCGTGCAAACTAAGTCACGAGTCAGTCTCGTGCGGGCAAAGGCCGCGAGTCAGTCTCGCGTAAAATAACATTACACGTCAAACTTATGCGAAGCTGCATGAACTTTGTCAAATTGGGTACCATTCTGGAAGCACCATCTCTGCATACGAGAACATCGCCGCAGCAAGTTTCCCCTTTCGACCTTGTACAAGAAGTACTCGATGATGCACCTGGGGGGCAACAGAAACTCCACATCTCAACGATCCCTTCCCTTGGGCGCTTAGTGCGCCATGCATGTTACACCTTGCGCACATCTCGTATGCACCATGCATCACGCACGCATCACTCACTATCCATCGCACGCATTACATACCGTGCACATCGTACCTTGTGCACATGTCACATACCTTGCTCCTAGCGCACAAAAAAGCGCAGTTATGCATATCGCGCCATGCGCGCGCAAAGTAGAAATGTACAGCTCATGTACGGCGCACCCATCCATGCGCAAAGTCAGACGGACGCAGTGATAAAATTAATTTCAAGATAACCCAAACACCTAGAGGGGGTGAATAAGTTCTTTTCCTTTTTTACTTAAGGCAGAATATTTTTCAGATCTTAAACTAGAATCTAAGTATTCTACAGCAATCAAAACACAGAAATCACAATCATACACACATCACAGATTGCACACAGATTTATAGTGGTTCCCCAAGGTCTGGGTACATCCACTTTCCCCCTTCACCTATCTAGCAGTGTGCTAGATTCGGCCTAACTTCTTCCTTCTTCTCAGATCCACAGATCTTACAGCTCAGAACCCTGAAAGGTTCCTACAACTCAGAACCCTATAAGGTTCCTACAACTCAGGCTAACAGCCCTACCTCAGCCTTGCCCCAAGGCCTACAACTCAGAGAACCAATTCTCCTACACTCAGGCTCAAACAGCCTTACCACTCAGAGATCTAAATCTCCTACACTCAGCTTTTATAACACAGGCTTACACCTCAGATCTTTGAAAAGATCCTACAGAATTTAATAAGTATTTTTGATGGACTCTTACCCTTGTTGAGAGAGAAGGGATAAGAGGATTCTTGATAAGCTTCTTGATGAAACTGATGGTTGAAATCAACCTGTTCTTAGCTTTCTTCAAAGTTTCTTGAATCTGAACTCAGTAGGGTTGATCTTCTTTAAAGTTGACTGACTGCCAGCTTCCTTCTTAGAATCAGAAATAAATCTGAATCCTTCTTTGCAGATTGGTTCAAGACCTGCTTCTTAGGAGACTTGTAGATGTCTCCTCATTTACTTCAATAGCTGAAGATCTCTCTCTCTCTTCAGAACTTATGAAGTTTCTTCAGAATTCTTGCTTGAATTCTCCTTAGATCTTCTCACGAAAATCTTTTTCAGTGTGATGTGCACTTTCTTGATCAATGATCAATACTTCAGTAGTTGTGCCTGTTGTTGTTGTTTTTCATCATTGATTTGACAGAATCCATATATATATATATTGACTTCATCCATGGTAACCGGTTGATCTGGTTTCTAACCAACTTCTGACAAGTCTGACAGCTTCAGTAAACTTGTTGGAATGCACAGCTGTCAAGTCTCCAGTCAGTTCTTGAACCTTTGTCTTTGTCAGCAAAGCGTCGAGACTGACTGTCATTATGTGTCGAGACAAACTGTCAATATGTGTCGACACAAGTGACTTAAGTGTCGACACAGACTTTGGTGTTGTCGACATAACTCTTTTGATGTCGACATAGCTTCTTGACACTGCATCTGTGGAATGTGTCGAAACTGCCTCTTTGTGTCGACATAGACACTTCTTCACTACACAACACTCAACATCGTTGAAACTCTGCTGAGTGTCGACACAAGTCCTGTGTGTCGACACAGTTGATATAGTCTCAGAATTTGTGTGTCGACACTGCCTCCAGGTGTCGACACAGTTGATGTCGACTAATACTCCTGTGTTTCGATACTGCCTCCCGGTGTCAAAACATTTGATGTCGACTAAAATCTTCTGTGTGTCGACACAGTTTCTTCTGGTGTCGACACTGCTTATCCAAGTGTCGACATAGGATTTCTTAAGTGTCGACACATGGACTTAGAAACTTTTTCCTGGATTTTATCCAATACTTAACTTGCAGATATAAACTCAAAATAACATCAAATACACCTTGATGTATATCATTGAGCTAAGTGAGGCTTCTCCAAATCAGGTACACATTTTCCAATATACCCAACACGCAGGGTCACACTCGCGCCCGCGCGAAGTATAGCGCGCGCGCGCCCGCACATAGGATCACGCGCGCGCTCACACCTGCGCGCGGCCTGCGCGGATAGCTAGCGCGCGCGCAGCCTGCCTGTGCGGCCTGCATGCCCGCTGGGCCTGCGCGCACCCAGGGCGTGCATGCACCCAGGTCCAGCGCGCGCACGCCTAGGGCCTGCACGTGCGAGCAGCCCGCGCACACTCAAGGCGCGCGCGCAGCCCGCGCGTACGGCAAGCGCGCACCCAGGGCCTGCGCGCGCCCAGGTCCAGCGCGCGCGCAGCCTGCACACGCTCAGGGCCTGCGCGCGCGGCTTGCGCGCACGGCATGCACGCACGACCTGCTCGGGCAGCCAGCGCGCGCGCGGCCTGCGAGCATGGCCTGCGCGCGCAGCCCGTGCGGGCAACCAGCATGCGCGCGGCCTGCGCCCGCGGCCTCGCGCGGAGCCTAGGCGCGTGGTCTTTGCGCGCATGACCGGCGTCTTCATCCATGCTATGCCTAAGCATGCACGATCCGCCTTGGCATACTCGTCCGCCGAATCCTCCTCCGAATACTTTGGAAGTACTGGTCGCCGCTGCCTCAGCCTTCTCACCAAAAACCGCCATGGCAACTGGAAGTAAGAAAAATCCTAATCTCACGTTCACTTTGCCCTCGGACAACAAAGATTTGGGGGGCAATTGATGGGCTTCACCATCATTTATAGGAGAAAAAGCCCCACATGATCTCCTCAAAAAGTGGATCATGGGTGGGCCATCCCTTATGAACTCTCATGATAAGAAAATCATGGGGGAGCGGGTCCCACTCCCTCTCCCCATGGAGGGAAACCGCCATCTAGCCGAACCACCTGGCCGCCTAGCTGGCCTAGCCGCCGCCGTCTCCCCGCTTCGTCAGGCCGTCGCCTAGCCGGCCTAGCCGTCGCACGGCCGCCCGGCAAGATCGCCGCCTGGCCGTCTAGCCTCCTGGCCGTCTAGCCGCCTGGCCAGGCCGCCGCCTAGCCGACCTCGCCACCGCCGCCTGGCCGCCTCGCCAGGCCGTCGCCTAGCCGGCCTCGCCAGGTCGCCGCCTAGCCAGCCTAGCCGTCGCCGTCTCCCCGCCTCGCCAGGCCGCCGCCTGGCTGACCTAGTCGCTGCCGCCTGGCTGCCTCGCCAGGCCGCCACCTAGCCGACCTCGCTGTCGCTGCCTGGCCGCCTCTCCAGGCCACTGCCTACCTGGCCTCGCCAGGCCGCCGCCTAGCCGGCCTAGCCGGCCTAGCCGCCGCCGTCTCCCCGCCTAGCCGCCGCCGCCTGGTCGCCTCGCCAGGCCGCCGCCTAGCCGGCCTAGCCGCCGCCATCTCCACCGCCTAGCCGCCATCCGATCGCTACAAGGCCTTCCTCGGCGTTCGATCAAGAGGATAACCACCACTACCCCACCACTTTAGTGGTGGGGCCCGCCATGATCCTCCCCTGGAGACTATAAAAGGGACCCCAGGGCCTCTTCATTCTTCACATTTTCTCTTCTCCGGGTTGTCTTCTTATTCCTCAGGTAAGACCTCTCCCGCCTCCACCGTCAGGTCGGCCACCGCTCGTCGTGAACCACCAGCGGACACCAGTGACCATCAGCTACTACCAGCGGCTATAAGCACCCCACCAGCGCGCTAAAGCAAAAGGACACGCAAGACCTCGAGGAAGCCAAAGGAAGAAGCCCTCCGAAGCCATCAAGCGCGCGCCGCCCTGAGCGCAAGCGCCAAAAGCATCCCGCGCATTTCCACATCTAAGTCATTTCCGCGGTGCAGCCTGTTGTCCACAGGAAGCTGTAGTCTCTCTCTCTCCCCCAAGTTATAACGGGAGCGGCCTGTCGCTCCGATTCTCTAACACACTGTAATCACTAGAATCTAGTGGGATTTGACCGGCACAAACCCGGTCACGTGGTTTTTTACCCATTTACGGGATTTTTCCACGTCATCACATCTTGTGTCAACTTTTTTCTTTCATTGACTGTGTGCGCGCTCGACCGCCACGTGAGCTAAGACAGTCCAAGCAAATCCGGTCCGACCGGGGCTCCGAGTTAGTCCGCAACACACACACACACACACACACACACACACGAGTGATAGGCACAGGGCTCCGCCCCTACAACTAATCGTGACAGTACCTCAACACGACATTATCCCGGTCATAACATTATCCCGACATGATGACGCTCCCGCTGCTCGCAAGCCCGTGAGTGTTATACTACGCTAGTCGTTCATTTTTGTGATGTGCACGGGGGTTTGTGAGTGACAGAAAGAGCAGACTTTTTACTGTAGTTAGAGCACTTTGTTTATATGAGAGCACATTTTTAAAATAAAAAAAACACAAATTATAAAATTGCAATTTTTTCTAATTTAGAGGGGTAAAATCGAAAAGTGAATATTTAACCAAATGTTTCTTTTCCCTTTTAATATAGTATATATATATATTTATATATTTATATATGTGTGTGTGTGTGTGACGATATAGGAGAGCAAAAATAACTGAAGAATCAAAAACCAGACCGAATTGAGCGGTTCGGGTCGGTTCTTATGTGTTCTGTAATTGCTTCGCTCAAGATAGTCCATTAAGGCTCATCGGTGTGGAATGACCTTATATAGTATCTCCAACGTAGAGTTGTTACACTCTAGTGACACGTAACCCATTGGGTCATTCCGAGTCGGTCTCGACACGCGCAGACATATATTAAATACCCTAACAATCTCCTCCTACGTCTGCCGTAAACCCGATGTTGGAAAATGGGTGGTGTGTGTAGTGTTCAATCGAACATGAAGCACTCACAACCGTGTCCATGACACTTGTCAGAATATATTGGACGTTAAATAAAACAGTTGTATGCATGCATAAGAATAAATAGAAAATCTCAGCAACATCATAACAAAGTCAAAAGTACAATCACAACACGGGTATCAGAACACTTAGTGTACGTCTCATGATCAACTAAAGAGCAAGAAAGTCCAAACAAAACAAGTGAAAGGAAGGAGAGCTAAACAGTGCTCTAAGCAGAAGAAAAACCAATTCTATACTCTAGGAATCAGCGTCCAGCAGGTCATCCTCCTCTGGATACCAACCTGCAAGTGCTCCTCCATCGGCAGCAGCTACTGTAATTTCCAACAGAGAAGTTCATTCATAATGAATTCAACCTTGGAAAATGTACAAGTATCTAGTTCTACTTATATGAACGTAGTACAGTATGAGGAAGCGTGTACAGAGTATTTATGTTCTACCTCAGAATCCATTATCTGTTTTTCAAAGAAATGATGTTATGGACTTCTGGACACCGCAGCTGTATCTGTGTTCCAATGTGGAATGTCACAGTTACTGTTCTTCTAAAGTTAATTGGAACTCATCAAATGTGGAATGGAACCAATAAACAGAAGAAGAGTCAAACCTCAGATTGTGTTATCAAATGTGGAATAACACTCTCCTCCTAGGTAAGGAAGACGAAACCAGTTAAAGTTGTTAACATCAAATGTGGAATGAAATAACTCACCAGATTCGTACTCAACAACCCTGAACATCAGCGGAGCACAAGACACTTGCTTTAACAAAGAAAAGTGGAAAAATCAAAACATTTGGACTAAGGCGGAACTTAATCGCCTAACCTTGAAACTAAGGCTGAACTTAAATCGTCTTGAGTCCCATTTCTCTCACTGTTTTGATTAATCGGTCTTTAGGCATTCCTTTCGTTAGTGGATCAGCCAGATTATCCTTCAATCGCACATCTATCAAAGTGATAATGCTTTGTTCTTTCAGATAATTCAGTAGAGTGTATCTCAGTCGTACATGTCGTCTCTTAGTATTAAAAAGGACATTCTTCACGACTTGGACTGCTGCTTGATTATCACAGTACAGGCTCAAAGAATTGACTTGAAGTCTAGACAAGGGAATGTCTAAAATCAAATTTCTAATCCAATCTGTCTCTTCACCAACTGAAACTAAGGCAAACAACTCGGCTTCCATAGTCGATAAAGCTATATAAGTCTGTCTTTTGGACTTCCAAGTGACTGCAGCGCCATCCAAAGTGAAAATAAATCCACTTATGGACTTGCTATTCCCAACTTCTGAACACCAGGAGGCATCAGAGTATCCTTCCATCGTAGGAGGGTAACCAATATAACACACAGCGTGATCTTTAGTACCTTTCAGGTACTTCATTAGCCGATCTAAGGCATCCCAATGCTCTTTGCCTGGACTACTGGTAAAGCGACTTAGCATGCCAATAGAGAAGGCAATGTCTGGTCTTGTACAACTTGTAGCATACATAAGACTACCAATGATCTTTGAGTACTTTACTTGATCAACGCTGGTCCCTTCATTCGGACTCAACTTGACATTTGAATCAATTGGTGTTTCAACAACCCTACAGTCTTTATAACCCCAGGTAGTGAGGATCTGCTCAATGTAATGAGGTTGAATTAGAGTGATGTGTCCCCTGTCCACTCTAACTTTCATACTTAATAGGGTATCTACATGACCAAGGTCCTTCATGTCAAATGCTTTCGCGAGAGAAGATTTAGTATCCCTCACTACGGCAAGGTCTGACCCCAGAATCAACATGTCATCCACATATAGACATATGATGACTGTTTGATTTGACATTGAGCGGTAGTAGAGGCACTTGTCTGAGAGACTGGACTGAAATCCAACGCTCTTTACCACTTGATCAAATTTAATGTGCCACATATTAGGTGCTTTTTTAAGCTCATAGATCGATTTATCGTGCTTGCACACTTTATCTTTTAGATCCTTATGTACATAATCTTCAGGTTGTGTCATATAGATCTCTTCATCAAGCTCTCCATTCAAGATGACTGTCTTTACATCCATCTGATAAACTATAAAGTTCTCGATAGAAGCTAAGGCAAGAAGAATCATAATAGTGGATAGGTGATAAACAGATGAATAGACGTCAAAATAGTCAATTCCCTCCATTATTTATAACCCTTAGCTACTAGATGTGCTTTATATCTGGCTATAGACCCATCACTATACAACTTCTTCTTTAGTACCCACTTGCATCCTAGGACTTTAACTCCTTTCGGCAGGTCAAATAGATGTCAAGTGTTGTTTTATAGTAGTGAGTTCATCTCATCATCGATGGTTTCTGCCCACAATAACGCATCTCTAGATCGCGTTGCTTCCTGATAGGAGAATGAATCATCCTCTAAGTGGTAGGTGACGAAATTCTCACCAAAATCCTTAGGGATTCTGTCTCTTGTAGATACACTAAGAGGAACAGATTCCACCTCTAGAGGTTGGGGAGCAGCACTAGAGGAGCCAGCTTCAGGTTCTACCGTAGATTCTGAAACCATGTCAGCAGACCCGGAGATGGTCAAGCCATGATCTTTGATAAATTTGTGTTCAAAGAAAATAACATTTCTAGACTCTATCACTGTATTAGTGGATAGATCCAGAAACCTGTCAGCTGCACTATCTTCTGCACTACCTAGATAAACACAGGTTGTTGTTCTAGGTCTCACCTTAGGTCTTCTAAGGTCTTGTATTCTAACATAAGCGATACAACCCCAAGTCTTAAGAGTGTCATATCTAAAAGGATGGACATGTCATAACTTATACGATGTAGAGTTGAGTTTTGAGTGAGGCACTCTATTTAGAATGTGATTTGCAGTCAGGACTGCTTCCCCCCAAAAAGAGTTAGGCATGTCAGCAGTGAGGAGCATAGAATTCAACATTTCTGTTAAAGTTCTATTCTTACACTCAGCAATACCATTCGACTAGAGTGAGTAAGGAGCTGTGGTTTCTAGGATTATACCCTCAGAGGCACAAAAGTCCTTAAACCCAGTTACAGTGTACTCTCCTCCTCGATCACTTCTAAATCTCTTAATCTTTAGATTTAATTGATTTTCTACCTGAGATTTGAAGATCTTAAAGGTCTCGAATGTTTCATTTTTCGATTTCAATAGGTAAACATGATAATATCTGGAAAAATCGTTGATGAATGTAATTAGATCTTTCATTCCCCCTCTAGTGGCGTGACTACGGAAATCACAGAGGTCGGAATGTATTAACTCCAGAAGTTGTGTGCTCCAAGAAACGGTCTTGAAAGGGTTTCTAGTGATCTTAGTCTAGGCGCAAACCCCACACCTATCAAATTGAATAGAAAGATCTAATGTGATATTTTGACTTTTAGCTAGATCTCGCATTTTCTTATAGTGAATATGTCCAAGTCTATTGTGTAATAGCTTCGGATCAATCAGAGTTGATCTCACTTAATTTATGCACTCATTATCTAGGCTAAGTCTATACATACCATTGATCAGGTAAGCGCAACCAAAGTAGTGAGAATTAATAATTAAAGTCATTCTACCATTCATGGTTGTGAAAGACATTCAAGCTTTATCAAGCAAACTCGTAGAAATCAAATTCTTAGTTAAATTAAGAACTACTTTAACATGCTATAAAAATTAAAGTTTTACCTGAAGAGAAGACTAGCTCTGCAGTCTCAGCATGGGTAACATCTGTCGCTCCTCTATTGCAATTTTCAACTCTATCCTTGACTGTTGTGACCTTTGAGAGAAGATCCCTGTCATTTGTGACGTGACAGGTAGCACCACTGTCCAACCACCACTCAGACGACGCACTGCGGTGACTACTCCCAATCATAGCCACGAAGGACTTGGGATTAGAGTTGTCGACCACCATGTTTGCCACATTTTGTGGGGCTTCCTCCTTTTGTCTTTTCGGACCCTTGCATTCAGCGGCCTAGTGACCCCATTTGCCGCAGTTGTGACACTTGCCCTTCTTTCTTTTGAGAGAAGACTTTTTGACTGCCAGAGATGCGTGGGTATCACCCTTAGGTGCTGGGAGCTTCCGAGAGGGCTTACTAGGATGTGAAACGAAGTTGACAACCTGTGAGGGCTGCACAACCTGCTCCATGCTTTTCTCAGCGATGTTTTGGTCCTCAATATGGATGAACCTTTTGAATTTATCCAAACTGATCTTCTCCTTCATTCAATGCATCTCGGTCTTGAAAAAGAGCCAATCAGGAGGCAACTTACTCAGAATTATGTACACAAAAAGGCTGTCATCCATCTTCGAATGATCATCATCCAGCTTCTGATGCAGGTTGACCAGCTCCAATAGTTGAGAAGTGATAGGCATGTTCGCCTTGAATCTGAAGTTGAAGAACTTCTCTCCAATGAGCGACTTGGACAGTCCTTCCTCCTTCTAGAAATGCGCGTTCAGTCGATCTCATATTTCTTTTGCAGACTTATAAGCGTGGCAGGTCAACGTGAGACGGGGATTCAGGGAATTCAACAGGTAATCCCTGTATAAATCTTAATCCTTGTTCCACTGGTACTCGTCCACGTCCTCGACGGTGGAAGCGAAATCGCTCTGAACAGTATAGAAGATCTCACGTTCCTTCATTCCTAATTGGACTTGAATTTTCCAACTGAGGAAGTCGGATGCGTCGAACGATTACAATTTAATGGTGCCGAACGCGCTTTTCTTCGACATCGTTCTAGATTTAAACAGAAATAAAAAAATATTAGAACGGAGTCACCTGAGCTGTGTGAAGACGTCAGAAAGTCTCCGGATCCAATCCAGTAATAACAATTTGCACCTCCTATATGGCTGAAAGCATTCGCCGAGTACTAGATTTGACTGGAAAAGAACTTTCTCAAATTAATAGAGATCTGCAATGAAGAATGTCGACCCTCTTCCTCAAGGCTAAGAGCAAGTTCAGATCTTCTTCCCTAGATCTGAAAGCAGGAGTCTGGAAATCCAAAAGTCTTTGTCAAGAACTCCACTAGACAGCACTGTGGAGAATAAGGAGAAAAAAACTGGCATCTGGTTTCTACGTAGATCGGTAATAAATTGTTATGTTAATGGTCGACGCAGGAAGATCAAAAATTTTTTTTCCCAAATTGTGATGCTCCATATCGGCAAGAGAGAAACGGGAGAAAAGGCAGATCGCAATAGATCTAGCAAAACGAGAGGAAACGGCCGGAGATGGACTAGAAGAGGCCGGATCTGAGGAGCGATGCCCGGATCTGCACTGGAGGCGGCCGGAAATCGCAGATGAACAAACGGTGATGCCCTAGATCTGCGGCTTAACCGCGAGCGGCGGCTTTGGCGAAAAAACACGAACAGGGGGAGCTTTCTTTGCAATCGGCACCAGAGCCTAGCTAGACTCTTCTTCCCGATCAAGAATCACAGTCTCTACAGAGCGCAGAGGCGGATCTGAGCACGGGACACATCCTTTTCCTCGCAAAAAATTCCAGATCGTGAACGAGAGAGAATTAGCGGCAGACGGGAGCGGAACCCTAGAAATTATCTTGAGAATGTAATTGCTCCAATCAAGATAGTCCATTAAGTCTCATCGGTGTGGAATGGCCTTATATAGTATCTCTAGTGTAGAGCCGTTACACTCTAGTGATACGTAACTCATTGGATCGTTCTGAGTCGGTCTCGACACGCGCGGACGTATATTAAATAGCCTAACATGTTCTGGGTCCAAAATTTTCATAATGGACCACTTAGTTCGGTTCTCGATCCTTACACTCGGATAACCAAAACCGACCCGAGAATCGAGTTTTTGAATTTAGGAATAAAAAATATAATTGTGAAAAGCAATGGGCTTTTGAAAGAGATTGATGAATGTATAACTAGTTTGATGGAGATATTTCATGTGTAATTTTATAAAGTATTTGCTTATGTTTTGACAAAGTTAAACTTTTGCTTAATTGTTAAAATATTTGAATATGAAATGTTGTATGATGAGATTATTAAATGTAGTTAGTAATCTAAGAAAATTTGATTATTTTGGAGTCATGCAAGTTTAAGGTCTTTTAATTTCTTTGATTTATAAACATTTATTTTGCATTTATTTTTTCTAGTGCAACATATTTACACTCTTAATTTAAGGAATCGAGAATCGAACCGAAACCAAACCGATATTTTTAGTTCGGTTCTGGTTCTACGATTTAGAACCGTGGGTCGGTCTCGGTTCCAAAAATTTGGAATCGAACATATACGGGTCGGTTCTTGATTCTGAGTGAAACCGAACCGAACATATCAGAGTTGCACTCCTAATGATAGATACAGGGCTCCGCTCCAATCAATTAATTAAAATAGCTTATTAAAATAAATACAATATCAATTTTTGTAAAAATTTCAAGATGGAAGCCGAAAGATGTCGCAGGAACACTTAACCACAAACAAAGCCAAGTAGAAATCAGATGCAACAGAAACACAAGAGTCTCCACTAGAATTATTAATAATTTTTACAAGGCGAGACATACATTGCGAGACATAATTTTGCAATGTACCCAATGAAAACAGAAAAATACAACTCTAGGCAAAGAAGAAACCGCGCAGACAACAAGATGTAACCGCACAAGCCGCCAACCCGCAAGCCCTGTCCGCCAAAACCGCCAAAGTCATCAAACCACAACTAGCCACGTCGAGTGCTTGTTATTGAATGCTGATGAACTTGAACAGAACCCGCTGATAGACCGGGCGAACAGCTCGGCTTAACCGCAACCCTGAGGAATTGACTTCAGGACGCTGAGTCCACGACCTGCTGTATACCGCGACTATTAACCGCGAACTGTTCCACACCAACCTTCCCACTGGTTGCATAGCCACCTGATGCTAGCCACACACCCTGCAAAGAGAGTCAACTTCACTTAGTCGCGCCGATTAGAAAATCTTAATTGCAGGATCAAAACGCGAGCTGAGTTCTCACTATTCTTGTTCTTATTCATGTTGTTATGACGAGTCGGAGACTTCTATTTATAGGCGCGCGGAGGAGTGTCATCATCGCCCAAAGCGATAAGAAAATCGCCCATCAATCCGCGACTAGCACCACCTATCCGCACAAATACGGACTCCAGCATCAGTCCGCAACCCATCTATCTGCATAGGCCGAAAGAAGGACCAGTCTGCCAAGCTGAGCAGACAACAATATCAGTTTGCTTAGACTTGGCAACCCAGCCACTCATCCTGATCCAATCACGACAGCATCAGACTGCCGGGCTCAGCCACCAAACCACACTATGCAGCGGCCTCCGCATCCAGTCCGCACATATTGTAGCCAGTGACTAGAACAAAATCCGTTCCTAGTTGAACTGCTGAACTCGGCAAACTCCAGAAGCAACTGCTCAACCAGGCGGTCTCGGTGAACTAGGCAGCAAACCTGGACTTGTCACAGACTCGTGACCAAGTCCACGACCAACGAACTCTGACTATCAACCCTCCCGAGAAAGCTCCAGCGAACTATGTGGTTAGCATCGACAGACCGTGCTAATAGCCTGACTTCTTACGAGCTAGAGATCCTGATAAGCTTTAAGCGAACTGTGCAGTTTCACAATCTAGACCGCAACTGCCGTGGTTAGACAAGGCTAATCGCCCGATTACTTCTTAGGGTGCTTGCTGAACCAGACTGTAGGAGGAAAAGATAGAAGTTGAAACTGACTAACTACCATCTCTTAGAAGCCAGCCCGCGATGGTCTCTGCGGTCTCTGCAGTCTACCTAAATCAGTCCGCGCACCTCCACTTCACTTCCAATTCAACAATTTCAACACTCCCCCTTGAAGTGGGAAGTGGAAAACTGCCCGACTAAACCCCGTAATTGAATAAATGGATCCTTCGACAATGGCTTCATTAATATATCTTCGTTTTTGTCCTGAATCTGCACATATTTTACCATCAAAGACCCCTCCAGCACCTTCTCTCGAATGAAGTGATGCTCGATTTCGATGTGCTTCGGTCATGCGTAACAAACTAGATTATTAACAATATTGAGATCACTCTCATACTTACCGTGAAGCAGAGTAGGAATCTGCACCTCCTCATGGATGTCCTCCACTAACCTCCTGAGCCAGATGACTTACTGAGCTATCATGGTCGAAGCCTTGTGCTCTTCTTTTGTAGTGGAGACAGACACTGAATCATGTTTCTTGCTACACCACAAAATAGCTGGCGTTCCACACATAAAGATATATCCTGACGCCGACTTTCTATCATCAGAATCTCCCCTATAATCAGCATTCGTGTAGCCATGCAGCTTGAAGCCCGTGTCCTTCTCGTAAAAGAGGCCAATATCTGAGGTGGACTTCACGTACTTTAGAATATTTTTAACTACCACTAGATGAGGCTTCTATGGCTTCATTATATATCGACTTACTCGGCCCACAACATAGGTAATATCTGGCCTTGTAATCATCAGATATATGAGACTCCCCACGAGAGCCCGGAATACCAAGGGATCAGAAAGAACCCTCCCCTCCTCACGCCGAAGTTTCAGGTTGACCTCCAAAGGAGTGGAACTGGTCTTCCATTCCCACATGTCGAATCACTTAATGATTCTCTCCGCAGAGCTTTTCTGGGAAACGCGTGTGTTGTTCTTCTTCCTCTCAACCTCAAGTCTAAGGAAATGGTGGAGCTACCCAAGATCCTTCATCTCGAACTTGATAGCAAGCTCAGCCCTGAGACTTTCTACCTCTTCCTCCGAGTTCCCGGTGACGATCATATCGTCAACATACAGCAGTACTAGGACCTAAACCTCCCCCCTCATCTTAACAAACAAACTTGAATCTGAAGCAAAATAACCACACAACTGGAGGTATTCTGTGATCTTCCCATACCACGCCTGATGTGCCTTCTTCAGACCATAGAGGGCCTTCTTCAGCTTGTAGACGTGTCATGAATGATCTTCAGATACATAACCAAGTGGTTGCACCATAAAGATGTCCTTGTCAATCTCGACGTAAAGGAACACATTCTTTACGTTGAGTTGCCAAATCCTCCACCCTTAGCAAGACGCCAAAGTGATCATCACCCACACTAAAGTCATCTTGGTTATCGAACTAAACATCTCTTCATAATCCTCCCCGTACTGCTGCGAGAACCTTTGAGCTATAAGACAAGCCTTGTACCGCTCGATACTATAGTCAGCATTCTTCTTCTGCTTATAAACTCACTTGCATGTTACAGGAGTGATGCCTTCGGCTTTAGGCACAAGGTCCCAAGTCTCGTTCTTCCTGAGGGCGGCCATCTCCTCATCTATAGCATCTTTCCACTCCTAAATGACAGTGGAATTTTCAAAGCATGACAGCTCACGCTCATCTAAGGGACCTGCAAAGAAATATGAGATAAAACTCACCATGTTTTCGTCCTTATATCGAGTCGGTGGAATAATGATCCTTTCGGACCTCTGCGAGGCTTGAACCTGTTCCACCACTTCTGCTGCTTCTTCTGAACTAGCTCTACTCTTGGGCATACCAAGAGCATCACTCCCCTTGCTTCCAGATCCAGAAGCTTCTGCCCAGAGCTAGATGAAACTAGAGCACCTGGTAATATAGACAACTCCACTAGAAGATCCCAAGTAGCTTAAACCTGCCCTCCGTCAAACCTGCTCTCATGTAGCTCCATAGATGAGCTACCCTGGTATGATGTCAATTCGTCAAATCCTATATCCCTGGAGACAACAAACTTCTGTGTCTCTAGATCCATGCGTTTCTATCCCTTCTTCTTCTTATTGTATCCAACGAAGCATAACTGACTTGCTTTCGCATCTAGATTTGTTCTGAGAGCGTCTCGAACATGCACATAGCAAGTTGAACACCCAAAGATGTTTCATACTGGGATTCTCCTTTAACATTAGCTCATGTGGAGAATTCATGTTGTTCGGACTGAGTGACATCCGGTTGATGACATACGCCCCGCAGATCATTCCCTCCGCCAAGAAAGCCCTAGAAATGTCTTTGGTGTGAAGCCAACACTTACAGATCTCTATCGAATGACGAATCTTTTCTCTGCAACTTCATTCTATTATGGAGTATGCGCACAAGATCCCTTCAGATTCCAAGCTTTCTGTAAAAATTAGAAAACTCATATGAGTTGAACTGTCATCCATTGTCAGTTATCAACTTCTTGATCCGTAGACCGAGTCGGCCCTCCACGAGCTCCTTAAACTCCACAAACTCCATGAACGCCTCTGACTTCTCCTTCATAAAGTATACCTAAGTATACCTAGAAAAGTAATCAACCAGACATAGCATATACCTGCTGCCGTCGAGACTGGGGTGATGGTAGGTCCTGTCAAATCATCGTGGATGCACTTCAACGGTGCTTTGCATCTATTTTGTGACTTGTCAAATGAAAGGCGATGATCCTTACCATACTGGCATCTTGCATAGACATGATCGTCTCCAAAGTATAAAAGGCTAGGCAAGTCATGCATTATGCCTCTCACTATCATAGCCTTCATCTTATCCATCCCAACATGTCCCAACCTCTCATGCTAGATAGCAACACTGTCATTAGCTCTCATCTTATCAACATAGAAACTTGTCGCTAATACGAACAATTCCTTCACTCTCCTTCCGACATGAGCAGGGGCGGATCCAGGAAATTTGACTAGGGGGGCCCAATCAAAAGGCGAAGAATTTTTTTTTATGATCAACGTCTATACCAAAATTTGCACATGCAGAGATATCACAATTGGGTCATAAAAAGAATTATTTCTTATTATAACTTATTTATTTAGAGACATCTGAGCTCGGTCTTTTATCGGTTTTTAGAATAAATGGAATATTGTGTGATGTTGGTCTGATCTTTGTTGCAGTATACATAAGAATAACTTTTCAATAATTTGAGATGTGGTAATTTAAAAAGTATTAACAATTCCAATTTGAATTATTTGTTCAGGTGTTTATGTTATATATTTGTGTGATGAAGTAAATAAATCCAAGAAAAAAAATATGTTGATTGGAATGAAAATATTTAGATGACTTCATTGCTACAAAGTATGAGTTGCAATAAAAGTGTAAAGTGTTATCATCAGTATTTAAACTTTCGACTGACCACATTGTCGTCATTATTCATCAACACCCCTAAGGACATATGAAAGTTCCTCTTTAAAGTAAGAGAACTTCATATTAAAATGAACTCAAAGTAAAAGTGTGGACGTATGCTCCTGCAGAGAATGGAAATTTAAACAAGGGGGCCCAAACTATTCAAAAAGTTAAAGACACGCATAGTCAAAATTCATTGATTTTGATCTCGTGTACTCCTAGGGTGTAATAAAGGAGACACTGAGAAAATAAATAAGATTATAGGAGTTAAGTAAAGAAGACATCGTGTTATATCGCGCTGAAGATTATGATAGTGTTTCTTTCAGAGATTTCAAATAAACTATGAGTAAAGAAAAAGGTGAACTTCGCGGGCTCTTTTCTCCCTTATTCGGACACCGTTTTGACGTATAAGTAGTCAAAATCCATTGGCTCGACGAGAGGAACACAAATTCATCATCTATTTTACCAAAATCTTTGGGGGGGGGGGCGGGCCCCCATCGGCCCCCCTTAGATCCGCCCCTGGACATGAGTAACGTCAGCTTTCACAGCTGACACGTTTCGGAGAAACTTTACTTCTGTTGGGCCAAAAAGAACGTGATACCCAATGTCAATAGCATTGGTCACCGAGAAGAGGTTTTTCTTCATCCTCGGCACGTAACATACACTCCTCAAAGTGAGTGTCCCCAGATCACTGCCTAAAGAAACTATCTCCTACTTCTTTTTTGCATGAACAGTATCATTATCAGTAATAATGACATCGTTACCTTTGTAGTCATGTAGAAAAGAGAATTTAGACTCATCCCCGGTGAGGTGATGGTCATACCTTGAGTCCACGATCCAATCCTCCTGATAGTTGATGGAGTTAAGTACAAAAAACAAAGTGACCGTCATGAAGGCACTCCCCCATCTCCCATCCTCAGCTCTAGATTCAGCCTCCTTCTTCCCTACAGCAAGCCCCGACTAAAAATTTACTCTGCAGTCCTTTTGGATGTGACCAAGCTTGTTACACCGAGTTCCTCCTCGTTTCTTCCTGTCATCTTGCTTAGGAGCCTTGCTCCTCTCCTATTATGATGAAGAAGATGGACCATCACTAATAGGTGTCTTCTTATTCCTGTCCTATCTCTTCTTTTTGCCAAAGAAGAGAGCCTCTCCATCTCCCCCCTAAGATCGAAACTCCAGTCATCTGCCTTACCAAGCTCTCATGTGAAGCCAACAAGTTCTCTAGCTCGGGCAAAGATTGTTGATTGGCCCAGTCCTGCACAAAAGTAACAAAGGCCACATATTCCTTCCACAACCCGTAGATGATGTGCCTCTTTAGGTCCACCTCTGAGATAGGCTCATCCGGGTTCAATGTCGATATCTCAGCATAGAGGTTCTTCATCTTCAAGAAGAAGGATGAAATAGACAGATCACCTTGAGTGACTTTAGCCAACTTATTCTCCAAGAATTATAACCAAGCTACATTCTTCTTATTAAACAGGTCATCCAGATTTCAGCTGCTGACCGACATCCGATGATATGGTCAAACGGCTCCGGTGAGATCTCCCGCTTATGAATAAACTCGGATTTCACATTCGTCTTCCTCCAAGCTCTCACTGCCTCGGTAATCCCGGCAGCAACAATCACATCTTGCATGTCATCTCCACTAACAACCTCCCAAAGGTTCTCGCCAATCAATAGCTTTCCATGCAAGACCGTCACTTCTTAAAGTTGGTATGTATCTGGAGCTCAATTCGAAGACCTCTTGCATAATCGGCTTCCATTGCTCAAAACTGACTGACTTGAACTTCACGGAGGAATAACAAACTTCTGAGTTGATCAATTGCTTACTCCTCAACATTCCTCTGATACATTGTAAAAAATTCAAGATGGAAGCCGAAAGAGATCGTAGGAACACTCAACCACAACCAAAGCCAAGTATAAATCAGAGGCAACAAAAACACAAGAGTCTCCACTAGAATTATTAACAATCTTTACAAGATGAGATATATATTGCGAGACATAATTTCGCAATGTACCCGATGGAAACAGAAAAATACAAATCTAGGTAAAAAAGAAATCGTGCGGACAGCAAGGTGTAATTGCACAAGCCACCAACCCCAAGCCCTGTCCGGCAAAACAGCTAAAGTCGTCAAACTGCAACTAGTCGCGCAGACTACTTGTTATTGAATATTGATGAACTTGAACAAAACCCGTTGTTAGACCAGGCGAACTGCTCTGCTTAACCGCAACCCGGAGGAAGTGACTTCAGGCCACTGAGACCGCAACCTACTGTATACCACCGACCATTAACCGCGAACTGTTCCACACCAAGCTTCTCACTAGTTGCCTAGCCGCTTGATGCTAGACTGCACAGAGTGACAGCTTCACTTAATCGTGCCGGTTAGAAAATCTTAGCTGTATGATCAAAACGCGAGCTAAGTTATCACTGTTCTTATTCTTGTTGTTATGATGAGCCATGGACTCTTATTTATAGGCGTGAGGAGGAGTGTCGTCACCGCCTATAGTGATAGGAAAACTACCTATCAATCCGCGACTAGCACCACCTGTCCACACAAATTCGGACACCAGCATCAGTCCGCCACAAAAACCATCGATCCACATAGGCGGAAAGAAGGACCAGTCCGCCAAGCCAAGCGGACAACAATACCAGGTTGTGTGGACTTGGCAACCTAGCCACGCATCCTGATCTAATCACGCCAGCGGCGGACTGTCGGACTCAACCACCAGACTGCATTGTGCAGCAATCTCCACATCCAGTCCGCGCATACTGCAGCCAACGACTAGAACAAAATCCGTGCCTAGTCGAACTGCCGAACTCGATGAATGCCAGAAGCAAACCGCTCAACCAGGCGGTTTCGGCGAACTACGAAACAAACCTGGATTTGTCACAGACTCGTGACCAAGTCCACGACAAGCGAACTCTAGCTGTCAACCCATCCGAGAAAGCTCCAGCGAACTGTGCGGTTAGTATCCCAGACCGCGCTAACCGTCTGCCTTCTTGCGTGTTAGAGATCCTGATAAGCTCTAAGCGGACTGTGCGGTCTTATAATCCAGACCGCAACAGCTGCGATTAGACAAGGCTAACCGTCCGGTTACTTCCCAGGGTGCTTGCTGAACTAGACCGCAGGAAGGAAAGATAAAAGCCGAAACCGGCTAACTGTCTTCTCCTAACCGCCAGTCCACGACGTTCTCTACAGCCTGTGTGGTCTGCCCAAATCAGACCGTCCACCTACACTTCATTCTCACTTCAACAATTTTAACAAATTTTTTTTATCGAAATACATTTATTTTCATCAGTTCACCACGCATGTTAAACAAACTTTAATAAAATTGATGAGTTTAATAGTAGCTCCTCAAAAATACTCCTAACCTGCCTGATGATAGTCTTGCTCGAAAAAATAGTTGACATGTGTAATGGTAGTCTAGTATAGCAGATTTAGAAGCTCTACTAAAAATAATTTTTATTTCATGAATTTCCATCATTATTTTAATTTTAAAATATGTTGTAAGGAGATATATCTAGTGCGGGCGTACGGGCAAGATTTAAGGAGGTTTCAAATAAAAAAGTGATCAACATAAAAGTTGTAGATCTCGGCGAGACGAACAACTTTCATGTTGATCACGTTTTGATTTGGAACCGTCTTGACCTTCGATTTGGGCCTCGAAATCGAGGGTGGCGAGAGTGCTACAGTAAAGCCTCTCGCCGCCCCTAATTTTGAGGCCCAAATCAAAGGCCAAGAAAACTTCAAAAAAAAAAGTGATCAACATGAAAGTTGTAGATCTCGGCAAGACGAACAACTTTCATGTTGATCACTTTTCATTTTAAGACCACCTTGACCCCCAAAATTTCTTGTCCGTACGCCCGCACAGCTGGGTTGCCCGCATATCATATCTACCCATGTTGTAATTATCTCAATGGACATTATATTTTATCTTTTTAAAATATATTATAATATATTTTAAATCATTTGAGTTGGATCAAAATCAATTAACATTTTGCTTATAATAATGTAAGATATATATTAAAAAAAAGATCAAACAAATAAGACAAAATCGAGACAAAAGATAAGGATAGAAGGGTTACTTCAACGTGAATCAAATCTCTCCGCATGCTTAAACCGATTGAATTGATTTTTTTATAAAATATTTATGCATAGAAGTCAAAACATCTTTGATAGAAGACAAAAACATGAAAACAAAGCTTAGGTTGCTTAAATACAAATTTAATTAATTGCATTTGGTGAAGCCCACAACAATATTTATTAGCATGAATAGTATTTTTTTTTCTAGTAAATTTTTAATATAAATGTGGGATTTTTTAAGGCAATAGTTATATGGAGCACGACTTCGGCTATGTGCAGGCCGCACAATTTCATAAGGCAAGGCCTATACAGGTTCACATCTTCCAATAATTTTTTTAGTTTAGTCCACATTTATTCTTGAACTACACATAGCTGAAAATGATCTTCATATAACTACATTTTTTTAATATAAATTAGGCAAAAACCATATATCAGTCCCTAGATTTCTATCCCTTTATGAAATCAGCCCCCATTCTTTTTTTCACAGGATTTCAGTCCCTCTACTATACTTAAAAATGGAAATCAGTCCTTCCATCCCTTTTCGTTAACGGCGTTGATGAATTTCTTCTTTTATTTTCAAATTGGCTTCTTATTATTTTCAAATTAGCTTCTTATCTCCCCCCATCCTCCCGTAAAACCCTATTTCAATTTCGGTAAGCCCCTTCCTCTCGTGCAAGAAAAGAGCGGCGACCATCACCGACCCGCCCTCTCTCTCTCCGGCGATGACAAAGGTCTTTAAAGATCTCTCGGCGGCCAACATCGAGGTCTTGCTCCTCCTCAGCGACCGGCAGCAAAACCATCCACGGCGACGGCAAAGGTCTTCGAAGATCTCTCGGAAACCAACATCGAGGTTTTCCTCCTCCTCGGCGACTTGCAGCAAAACCATCTCCGGCGACGGCAAAGATCTTCGAAGATCTCTTGGCAGTCAGCAACTCAGCATCGAGGCCTTGCTCCTCGGCTACCAGCAACGACCCTTCCTCCTTGGCGACCATCATCAATAAAATCCTTCTCAGCTACCAGGAACGTCGCCAACTTCCTCCTCGGCGAAACCCCCTCCTAATCTGTTTAGAGCTCTGCCCCCATGCTATTAAAAAAAAAAACGTTTTTAAATCTTTTTTTTATATGTTGCTATAAAGTAGTTTTTTTATATAAAAATAATTCAAATTGTTTACTTTTTCATCCAAGAAGATTAACAGAACTGATAGTATGGACTGATTTCCGTTTTTAAATATGATAGAGGGACCGAATTCCTGTAAAAAAAAAGAACGAGAACTGATTTCATAAAGAGATAGAAATCTGGAGACTGATATATGATTTTTGCCTATAAATTATTACAGTTAACAGTGGTCAGTGGACTACTTGAGTCCACATGACTTCACTAATTTCATACAATACAAGTGTTTTATATAAAGTATACATATAATTATATATTTTAAAAAAAAATTATTTGATTGGATGCTATAGGAATTCATCTTCAAGAAGCGGAATTAAGGGCCTGTTTGGGAGGGCTTTCTAGCTCCTTTTCATTTTCTAGAAAACGTCACCGCACCTAATAAACCGTTTGGAATGTCTACCGGTGGGAAAAGCTACCACCAAAAACTCCTTTTTCTCCTCTATTTGAAAAGTCACTAGCCTCCTACTTTTCAACTTTTCGAAAAGTAATTTCTCATCCCGATACACAGTTGATGCTATGAAAACATTTTACTCATATGGATTCAGTTCGACAATACTGTGAAAACAATAGCCTTTCTCGAGATGAATATTTCGCTCGGGCGCGATTTTTTCGCACGGGGCGATTTTTTCGCCTGGGCGCGAAATTTTTCGCCCGTGCGCGAATTTTTCTCCCGGGCGCAAATTTTCTGTCGGGGAGCGAATTTTTGGCCCGGTCAAGAATTTTTCGCCCGGACGCGAAATTTCGCCCGGGCGCGGAATTTTTCGCCCGGGCGACATTCTTTCGCCCTTGCGCGAATTTTCCACCTGAGCGCAAATTTTTTCACCCGGGCGCGAATTTTTTCTCCCGACGCAAATTTTTCGCCCGGGCGCGAATTTTTTGTCGGGGCGCGAATTTTTGGCCGGGTCGCAAATTTTTCGCCCGGACGAGGATATTTCGCTCGGGCGCGAATTTTTCGCCCGGGCGCGGAATTTTTCGCCCGGGCGTGAATTTTTCACCCGGGCGCAAATTTTTTCACCCGGGCGAGAATTTTTTCTCCCGGCGTGAATTTTTCGCCCTGACGCGAATTTTTCGCCCGGGCGCAAATTTTTTCTCCCGGACGCGAATTTTTTCGCTCGGGCGCGAATTGTTCGCCCAGGCGCTGTTTTTTCGCCCGATTGTGCATTTTTCGCCCGGGAGCAGTTTTTCCCCGGGCGCGATTTTTTCGGCCGGGAGCGATTTTTTCCTCCGGACGCAGTTTTTTCGCTCGAGCGCAGTTTTTTCGCCCGATCGTAATTTTTTCATCCGTGCACGATGTTTTTGCCCCGGCACGAAATTTTTGCCCGGGCGCGAAATTATCGCCCGGGAGCTAAATTTTCACCCGGGCGAGAATATTTCGCCCGGGCGCGAATATTTCACTCGGGCGCGATTATTTCGCCTGGGTGCGAATATTTTGCCCGGGCGCGAATATTCGCCCGGGCGCCAATATTTTTGCCCGGGCGCGGAGTTTTTGAGCGATGTTTTCGCCCTGGCGCGAAATTTTTGACCGGACGCGAAATTTTCGTCCGTCCGAAAAATTCGCGCTCGGGCGAAAAATGTGCGTAATTTTAATACGGGCAAAAAATGTGCGTAGTTTTAATAAAAAAAGTCAATGCAACGGAGATTTTCCAATCAATTTATAAATTGCTCCTTTCTGAAAATCTCTGCAAAAGAAGTTCACCCAAACGGATCTCCTTTTGCAATATACATTTTCCAAAAGCTCATTTTCCCACCTTCCTTTTGCTACCACTCCTTTTCCTTTTCAAAAAGCCCTCCCAAACAGAGCCTAAGATTTCTTTTTTTTTTTGGCTCCGTTTGGCACCGTGATGGCGGTCATGAGCATGGGGTACAATTGTCTTTCATTAACACCTATTTAAGAAATTTCATTCATTTTTTATGTTCAAACAGATGATGTTTGTAAGGTGATTCTTAACAAATGATGATTTAACTCATGCGTTTACGACAGTCACCAACATGTCAAACGGAGCCTTCGATAAATAATTTTTCATTTTTATTTTCTCTCATATTTTTGATAAATGACAGACTTTTAATTCACGGGAAGATGAAGGCCCTGTTTGTGGGGACTTATTTTCACCAGTCAAGCGGTTACGATTGCATGAACCGGATCTTAATAAAGGTCTTGATGGGTTACACCATTATTTATAGGAGGATTCCCCCATGATTTTCTCCCAAAATGGGGGATCATGGGGTTGACCAAGTCAACCTCCACCCCCATGAACTCCCCCATGATGAGGAAAACATGGGGAGTGGGCCCACTCCCTCTCTCTCCACCAAAAATCGACCCACTTTTGGGGGGAAACCGCCGCCGCCCGCCGGGCAGGCCGCCGCCGTCGATCATGGTGGGCTTTCCTCGCCGTCTGATTTGGGGGGTAACCACGCACTAACCCACCAAGTTAGTGGTGAGGTCCACCATAATCCTCTCCCGGAGGCTATAAAAGGAGTCCCAGAGTCTCCTCATCATTCACTTTTCGGCTCCCCGTCATCTTCTTCCTCAGGTGATAGCTCTGCCGGTCTCCTCCCTCGAGTCATCCTCCAGCCACCTCGAACCACCAGTGGGCCACCAGCAGTAAAACGCCTAAGTCCCGGAAGAAGCAAGAGGAGGAGGAAGACGACCACTACAAGAGGACGAGCTCTGAAGCCGCGCTTCAGACTTCAACACACCAGAGCCATCCCTCGACTGCCAGTATCCAAGTCGTTCCCGCGGAGCAGCCTGTTGCCCGTTGGGAACCGAAATCTCTCTCTCACCCCCCAACTTGTAATAGGGTGTGGCCTGTCGCCAATGATTCTCCAATTGCATTATACCTGCAGATAGATAGTAGATTTTGACCGACACAAATCCGGTCACGTGATTTTTTACCCGGTTGAGGGGTTTTTCCACATCATCACGTCTTGTGTCAACCTCTTATTTTCATTGACTATGTGCGCGCTCGACCGCTCCGTAAGTTAAGACGATCCAAGTAAAGCCGGTCCAACCGGGGCATCGAGTTAGTCCGCAACAGTTTGACGCCGTCTGTGGGAACACGATTCCCAACATCCTTCAGAATACAAGATCACCAGCATTGCCGCTCCCAAGATCTGCTTTAATGGCAAAGAGAAGCACTCGCACCACTGAAGGATCCGCCCTTGGCAGACATGCCGAGCCCGCACGTTCCCACTCTTTGGTGGACGTGCCACTGACTGCTGAAGCCTCATTCGCCCCCGTCGCCTCCCTTGAGGGGCGGGTTCGCCAAATGGAAGAGCAACAAAATCGAAATGCTCACCCTGCTACGGAACCTCGGAGCACCTCCTGCTCCCCCGCTGTAGCCGGCACGAGCTGATCCTCCGCCACAGCCAAATCAAGGCAGAGCCTAAGAAGTTCCTTCAAGGCAGGAAGTACCCGAAGAATATTTTGAAGCCACAAGTTCCACTCACTCGGCCCAAAGAAGGATGAGAGCGGACTATCTCCATCACAATCCCGTCAATGACGCCTGTCTTCCTCCGCTTGAAAGGTTCACTCGGGAGGAAATTCGAGAAGTCATCACTGAATAATATTGCCAGACAGGTAGGAGAGATATTCACACCCGCCGATCGCTCTGCCAAGGCTCCCCTTTGACACCGAAAATCCTTGACCATCCAATCTCGAACGGATTTAAGCTCCCGAACATTGAGACGTTTGATGGGACCGATGATCCGCTTGAACATGTCAATCACTTAACCACCATTATGAGAATCTACAATGCTCCAGATCAGCTGCTTTGCCAGGTGTTCCCAGCCACTCTCAAAGGACAGGCCCGAACATGGTTCCACTCGCTAAGGGCCGGTACCATCGCCAATTTCACAGAACTGACAAGACCGTTTGTCGATCAGTTCATCACCAATCGTAGGATCGTTCACGATTCCTCCCACTTATCAGGAATTAGCCAGAACGAAGGAGAGACCCTGAAAGACTTCTTTCAGCGTTTCATTGCCGAAGCCCGTCAGATTTCGGGGGTGGACCCCTAGTTGCTACTAGGGGTGTTCTTTAGAGGCCTCCGCCCTAGCGGCTTCTACTCAACACTGATGAGGGAAACTGTCCCCAGTTATCCTGACCTCGTGCACCAGGTAGAAGCGCGGATTGCCACTAGCGAAGCTATTGAAGCCCATCGCCAGCAGTTTGATGGTGCCCAGAAACACAAAAGAGAAAAGGAGACGGCTCCTCAATATCAAGAAGGAAGATTCCGAGAAGAATGTCGGAATGGGCAACGTCGGCGAGATCACCAGAGAGATCAACCACCCAGGGATTATACTCCCCTCAACACTACAGACACTAATGTACTCTATGCCATCCAAAATGAGCCAGCGTTACATCGGCCCAAGCAACCAGTCCATAACCCCAAAAATGATCAGTCCAAAGATCACTCTGATCGACGTAAAATTTTCGACCGCGGCCTGGATCACCACCGCATTGCTGAATGGGTCATCATGATCCGACATATCCTTCCTTATGAAGGTGATATTCTCATCAAAGATGGGGTGTGGGACGTCGAAGCGACGCTCTGACGGTACATGGTATGGAGGCTCGCCTTACGGGCGGCCTCGACTCCCCCCCCCCATGGATCACTCTAATCCCTCCTCGGACTCCTACATTAGCCCAATCCTCACACCTATCCTCATCTTCCTTGGGCAGGACCTCCTCAATCCATACCTCTTTGCGGAGTTGTTGTTGTTGCTCCCTGTTTCCCCTTATCTCGAGGAACTCCGGGCACGTGATCGTGGTATGGCCCTCCTCCTGATTGAAGTCACAATAGGGCAGCTCCGCCCTTCCTCCTTGACTTCTCCTCTACTATTCTCTCCTCCTCCTCCTCAAGGCTATTGCCATAACCTAATGTTGATCGGGGAGAGGATCATGCCTCTGGCCCTGCCTCCAGCCTGGAGGGTTGAACTGACCCTAGCCACCTGGCGGATATCTCCTCCATGGAAACCTCTCTGCTGACCCTTGTCCTGCCACTCCTGCCTCCAGCCGAGCCGATTGTTCGGCTCCTGGCGCCTCCACCTCGGCTGTTGCACCCTCTATTGGGGTTCTGCTCTTCGCACCTCCTAGCCCTTGCCACATCTTGGCTCCTCCTCCTCCTCCGTGGCCCACCTGGCCAACTTCCTTGTGAACTCAGGGTTCGATGCCTCCCCATCGACTTCCCTTATTGCCCTCTCCATCAGCTCCTCGAAGGAGAGAGGTGGCACCCTCTTCAGCTCCATTCTGAAGAATCCTTGCTACAGCCCCAGGGCGAAGGCCACCATGAGGGTGTGACTTGGCATCTCTTGCACCTGGAGGACCTCCTCTTGGAACCAGTCCACATAACTCTCCAGGGTCTCGTTCACTCCTCGCTTGATGAGGAATATGGACTTAAACTCCTTCCTCTTTTTGGAAGTGGTGAATCTCAGCATGAACGGGCGCAGGTCCTCGAAACAGTAGATGGAGTTGGCGGGTAGCTGGTGTAACCACTCTCTCGCCTTCTCCTTGAGGTTGATGGCGAAGAGCCTACACTTGAATGCATCCGACATCTGCCGGATCAAAACTACATCCTCGAACCACTTGATGTGTTGAACCGGATCATCCTCCCGGTGTAGTAGGACATCTCCGGCTCTCGAAACCCCTCTGGAACTGGGGAGGATGAAACCAACTTGCTGAAGGGGCTGCCTCCCCCTGTCGGGCGAGCCGGGCGATCTCGCGCGTCGATCTCGCCAATCCCACCCGCACTCGCCGAGCCGGGGAACAGAACCCGCCCTGGAAGACCTCGCTCACTCCCCTCTGCAACTTCCTTCCCGGGTCGCCTGACCAGGGCGTCCTCGCCTAAGGGGTGGGCTACGACGACTGGGATGGTTGGGGTCGAGCACTCGGCGCGCGTGTCGAGTGCGAACATGACGAAGTTCCGCATTTCCTGCCGGAAATCCTCAAAAATCCCGAGGGTGACGAGTGGAGGAGGTGGCATTTTGGCCCCGTCAGATCCTTGTCCTTCACCTCCAATCATTGAGCTCGCGAAAGATTTTCGGAGCTAGTCACTATCCACGCTCAATGCACCAAAATGTTGAAACTAAAATTCGGCTTCTGTGGAGTTCGAACCCTTGGGAAAGGGATGACCGCACACTTACTTATCCCTAGTGAGCTTGAATGACCAAAGACTTAGAACCAGAACCGATCCAAGGCTCCAGCACGGAGGTCCCACCACACACCTGGAAGATCTTAGAGCGATTCCCCTCCTTAGCCGTTGCTGATCTAAGGGCACCTCAGAACGCACTAGAAGATCGGAGAGTAAGAAAATTGGAATGCTTGAAAACCCTGTCTTCTGAGGTACCCCTTTGGGTCTATTTGTAGCTTTTAAAACCTGGCCTGCAGATAGCATAACTCTGTTGTTCTGAATGGTTATATGCAACCAAAAGTGGTATGTCAACAACAAAACTCCGCTGTTCTGAAGAGCTAAATGCGAACTTAATAACCTTTTAGCAGACCAAATTAGATTAACCACATAATACCTACACCTCACTCATGGGGGGAAATCGGGACCAACTCGCCACTAGCACGGGCGGACGAAGCTTGGCTCTCGCAACTCGCCTTTTTTTGTAGGGGAGCGCGAGCCAGGCTCCTGTAGCTCGCCTGCACCTCGCATGGTGGCGGTCCAATGCTTATAGGCGAGCTAGCTCGCACTAGAGCCGGATGACCGCTTAGGCGAGTGCTGGATGGCCGCGCTGGCTCGCGCAGCTCGCTAACCCTGCCTGGTGGAAGAGGGCCTGCTGTCAAAAAGGCCAGAAAAACTAAGAAGAAATTTGGCTAAGTTCAGGAAGCATCGAGAGGGCGAGCTTCACTCAATGCCATGGAAGATGGCGCCGAGAGGGCGAGCTTCAGTCAATGCCTTAGAAGATGGCATCGAGAGGGCAAGCTTCACTCAACGCCTTAAAAGATAATGTCGAGAGGGCGAGCTTCACTCAATGCCATAGAAGATGGCACCGAGAGGGCGAGCTTCACTCAACGCCTTATAAGATGGCGTCGAGAGGGCGAGCTTCACTTAGCGCCATAGAAGATGGCGTTGAGAGGGCGAGCTTCACTCAATGCCTTAGAAGATGGTGATAGAAATTCTGTTGGGTATTGTATCCACACTCACCTAGATTTGCATGAAATCACCCATGAACTAAGTTGAATCCAGTTGTATTTGATATTTCTCTTTAGCTATATGCTTGCAGGTGTACACTTTAAGTATAGACCAATGTCAGTCTGCAATGGGTCATCAAACACAGGACTTCACAGTGTAATCCCTCACTGTGTAATCCAAGGTGTTGACTCATGTGTAGCCTCTCTATTGGAATATACTTAACCTCAAATCACTTGGAGAAAAGGACAAAAGCTGAAGCTGAAGAAGTTCTATTTGAATACATTTTTCTGTAACTTAGAATTTTTGCTAAGTCATTTTTGCTCGAGAAATACATTAGTGCTCGAGTAAATTACATCTCTAGGTCTCGAGAAGTTTTTAAAAGTGCTCGAGAAAAAGCTCAGCTTGCTCGAGAACTTTTTCTTTCAAATCTGGCTGTCATTAATGCTCGAGAGAAAGTTTTCCTTTCTCGAGAAAATGACTTTGCTGCTCGAGAACTATAATGCTGTGCAAAAATATTTCTAAGGAAAGGTACTCGAGTAATATAACTCTTCTTCTAAGTCTACCTTTCTCGAGAACTATTTCTCTGTTGTTACTCTAAGTTCCTGTGCTCGAGAACAACTTTAGCTTCTCGAGTACTGTCCTCCAGATTTTCCTCTATGTTCAAGTGCTCGAGAAATAATCCATTTGCTCGAGTACTCTAGTTTTCAGGATTTTGATTAAGTCTTTGTGATCGAGAAAGAGACTTGTTTCTCGAGTACTCCAGTTCACAAGTTTGTTTTTAAGTGTTTAGTGCTCGAGAAATCTTAATGATTCTCGAGTACATTTCTTCAGGCTCTCGAGCAAATTCTGCTTGTGCTCGTTTTCCAGTTTTATTCTAAGTCTTTGTGCTCGAGAAGTTTCAAGTTCTCGAATATTTTCTTTCCAGTACTCGAGCAAGTTTACTGTATGCTCGAGTAATCCAGATATACTTTTTCTTCTAAGTATAAGTGCTCGAGTAGTACAATTAGTGCTCGAGAAAGTTATTTTGGACAGTATATTTTTCCCAGTCTCAGATCTCGAGACAATCATTTCTATTCTCGAGAACTCCTTGTTTCAGTGCTCGAGAACAACCTTCAGTTCTCGAGTACTTCTGACTTAAATCTTTTTCTAATTCTGAATTTGTCAAAATCGTTGACCTTCTATTCATTCTATTTTTCAATCTTTAATCTGTCATCATCTAATTGGCCCACGTGGCATTACCTTTAATATGATTTGATTTCTGACCGATTAGGCTCCCTATAAAAGGTCTAATCAGTCTCTGTTTTCATTAAGAATTATTATTATCGTTTATCTTTTCTCTCTCTTCAAGAACGTGAAACGAAAAAGGGCCGACAAACCCTAAGTTCCCGATTCGTCTTCCCGGTCGCCGCCGCTCACTGTTTCCATCTGGAAGGCCGCCGACGAAGATCGATCGACGAAGTGACACATAGAATCGAGATCGACCTCGACTTTCTTTCGAATCTCTTGATTCCGTGTGTTCCGAAGAACCAGATCTGTAGATCGACGACAGTATCTTCTCCGACTGATTCCTGACAGAGCCGCCATTGTTGAAGGAAGAAGAAACGTCAAGATTTTCTAGATCTGTCACAGTCTCATAATTTTCTGTAAATCTTTATTCTGTAGGAGATTCTTCTCCGAGTTGTAGGAGTTTTCACTCCGAGTATTTGTTGTAGGAAGATTGTGCTTCCGAGTGTAGATCCGGGTTGGATCGAGTTGTAAGATTTCTTTAATCTGAGATAAGTGGAGTAGCCGAGTCTAGTGCGTTACTAGATCGGTGAGAGGGAAAGTGGAGTACCCAAGATCGGGGAACCACTATAAATCTTGTGTCGTCTGTGCTTGTGTTCTTTTTGTGTGTGCTGCGATTAGTTTTATTTTATTCCGCAAAAGACGTCGCAATCACCTATTCACCCCCCTCTAGGTGATAATTTAGACAACTAGTCAACTTTCAATTGGTATCAGAGGGAGGTTGATCATATAAAGGTTAACACCTTGATCAGATCTGCCCTAAGTTGTCTAAGAAGTTAGCCAAGCATGGATAAGGCAAAAGATTTTGCAAAGCTTCCACTGTGCACCAAGACAAACTTTCCCATGTGGAAAGAAAGAATTAAATTCTTTATGGAAGCTGTGGATCCAAGGATCTTTATGATAGTTGAAGAAGGTCCCTATGTTCCCATGACAACCTCCACAATAAATCCTACTCTAATGGTACCAAAGAAACTAATGGATCTTGACAAGGATGAGATTGCACTTGTCTCGTTGGACAAGAAAACTAAAAACATCATAGCAAGTGCAGTTGATGACTCTATGCTACTGAATCTGATACATTGCCAAAGCGCTAAGGAAATGTGGCAGTGTCTGATAGTCCTGATGGAAGGCACTGAAGAAGTAAGGGATGACAGAAGATCCCTTCTGAATCAAAAATATGAAGCCTTCAGACAAGGACCAAAGGATTCAATCACAGATACGTTTGAGAACTTCAGCAAAATTGTTAATGGTCTGAAGGGGTATGGCAGGAAGTTCACTAATGGTGAGCTGAATGACAAATTCCTCAGATCTCTGACGAAAGAGTGGGATACCAAAGTATGTGCCATTCGGGAGTTTGGCAGACTAGCAGAGACTGACCCACAGAATCTCTTCGGAAAGCTGATGTCTTATGAGATGCAAATAAATACAAGAAAAGCCGAAGAAGAGAAGAGCAGATCCTCTTCAAAGGATAAGACTGTTGCCTTGAAGGCAGAAAGCACAAAAAAGGTCAAAGCTCAATCATCTACTCCTGCTCAGGAAACAATTGAGAGTGAAGAAAGTTCAGAGCCCAGTTCATCAGGCTCAGAGATGTCTGAAGGAGAGTTCTCTCTCTTATCAAGACAGTTCAAGAAGTTTCTGAACAAAAAGAAGAATTGGAGAGGCAAGGATGCCTCACATAGACGATCACATTATGAAAGTGATCGAAGAAAGAAAGGCTCAAGCAGCCATGACAGGTATGTTCCTAAACAGAACAAACATGTTTCATCTGACATAGTTTGCTATTGTTGCAACAAGCCAGGTCATATGATTGCTGAATGCCCTCATAAGAAAAGAGAAGGAGGAAAGAAGGAAAGCAAGAAACCCTTTCACCAAAAGAAGAATGAAAGGAGCCTCGTGGCTAAGAAAACAAAGACCCTCAGCGACTCAGACTCCTCGGAGTCAAGTGAGGAAGAAGAAGCATATTTTGGGCTGATGGCTCAAACTGATGAGGAGACAGAACCCCAGTACACTGGGAAGGTAAACTCTCACACACCTCTTTCTGAATCTGAGAATTCTGAACATGAGAATGAGGACAGCTCTTATGACGATGAGTCTGAACTCATGGTTCAGTACAGAGAGCTGATCAAGGCCTACGACAAATGTCGAAAGGTCGTGAAAGCTCAAGCCAAAGAGATTAAGTCTCTTAAGGCAAGTGAAAGCTCTTTGAGAGAAGAAGTTCTTGAGATGGAATCACTCAAAGGTAAGCTTAACTCTGCCATAGAAGAATTGAATGAGACACTTAGTCTCGTCAGTCTGAAAGAAAAAGTCATTGAGAAACTGGAAGAGCAGTTTGAGGCTGAGAAGAAGTTTGTTGAGAGCTTCTCCAAGCCTAAGACAGTTCTTCCACTGATTGCTGGATTTTCAGCACAGACTGATGGTGCTGGACTAGGCCATATAGCCTCTTCTAGTAAGACTTCTAGAAGGAATAAGACTCAACGAAAGAATAAGGCAGCCAAGAAAGCCTTAGCCAAAGAAAAAGGGAAAGCCCCTCAAGAACAGACTACCTTTAATAAGGTAATCTACCCGACAAACAAGTTTGATCTTGAGTCCTCCTATGGACACTGGTCTAGGCCTACTTATGTAGAGCCAAAGTCTAGATACCAAGGATGGGCACGTCCTAGAAACTTTGGCGAAAGTGTTTTTAAAGCACCTTATGAAGAGATCAGTCTTCAGAGCTATGGTCCATATAATCATGGTCATAACTTTAAGAAAGCACCGAAAGTGAAAGAAGTTGAAGTCTTGTCCACCAAAGAGAGGAAAGCATGTTCCTGTGATCAACATGAAGCATCCACCTCCATGGCAGCTCCTCCTGCTAGACCTCATGTCAAGATGGTCAAGCAAGAGAAGAATGGACAAAGATACAATAGATTTCATTGTTGGTGTTGTGGCAGGATTGGTCACTTCGCCATCGATTGTTGGTTCAACAAAAGTGTTAATGCTGCCCCAAGAGTTATCAATGTGAGAAAGACCGCTCACGATGCTAACATCGGTAGGGGGAGCAATCTAACAAGAGACCAAGGACCCAAACAAATTTGGGTTCCTAAGGCAAAATGATTTTGTGTTTGCAGGTATGTCCAAAGGCCAATAGAACGCCAATATGGTACTTGGACAGTGGATGTTCTCGGCACATGACCGGAACAAAAAGTTTACTTCAAAATTACTCTCCAACCGAGAACGGACCAAAGGTCATCTTTGGAGGCTCCGACCGGGGAGTTACAAAAGGATATGGTACAATTTCTAACGGTAGCGTATCCTTCTCGGATGTTGCTTATGTTGAGGGATTAGAACATAATCTCATAAGCATAAGTCAATTATGCGACAAAGGATACGTTGTTGAGTTTCATGCCAACAAGTGTTTGATAAAAGCGGTTGATAAACAAGAAACCATTTTATCCGGCACTCGTAGCAGAAACATATTTTGTCTGAATTTTATTTGTTTGGATTCCTCTACCCCAGTATGTCTTCTTGCTAAAGATAATGCATCTCTTGGTGACCAATGGCACAAGAGATTAGCACATATTAATTTCAAAACCATTCATAAATTATTTTCGAAGAATTTGGTGCGTGATGCTCCAAATGTTAAGTGCGAAAAGGAAAGACCTTGTCACGCATGCATTAAAGGCAAGCAAACTAGGGCTACTTTTAAAAGCATTATTGGCAAAGATTCGGACAGGTGTTTACACCTTCTTCATATGGACTTGTTTGGTCCACTGCAAGTTAGAAGTTTAGGAGGTAAGGATTATACGTTGGTTATTGTTGATGATTACTCGCGCTTTGCGTGGGTGTTCTTTTTGAAACACAAGTCGGATACCTTTGATATTTTCACAAATTTTGTCAGGCAAATACAGAATGAGTACAACTGCTCCATTGTCAAAATCAGAAGTGACAATGGAACGGAATTCAAATCTGGGGCCATGACGGAATTTTGTGAAAGCCTTGGTATCCTTCATGAGTTTTCCTCTCCTCGGACTCCACAACAAAATGGAGTAGCTGAGAGAAGAAACAGAACACTCATAGAGGCTTGCAGGACTATGTTGAGTGATGCCTCACTACCGGAATATTTCTGGGCTGAAGCCGTCAACACTGCATGTCACGTGCAAAATCGAGCACTCATAAACAAGAACCATGATAAGACTCCTTATGAACTTTTAAAAGGCAGGAAGCCAATAATATCTTACTTTAGAATCTTTGGTTGTAAGTGCTTTGTACTTAACAACGGCAAGTATCATACCACTAAGTTTAGCGAAAAGAGTTTTGAAGGCATTTTCGTAGGCTATAGTAGCCAAAGTAAAGCATATAGGATCTTTAACAAGAAATCCTTGGTGGTAGAAGAATCAATTCATGTTATTTTTGATGAGACGAGTTTGTTGCAAAGCAACTCGTCTAGTGTGTTACTTGAAGCTGCAGGTTCCAAGATAAATGAAATAAAGTTGGAGGAACCAAGTGAAGAGAAGGGTGATACCTTCATCGAGATCACTTCTCCAACTACAATTGAGAATGAAGATCAGGATAATGAAGCAGTTCAAAGAAATGAAGTCACTCCAGATGCTGAAGATGTTCCAGATGCTAGGACATTAGAGCTCAGACACTTGAAGGATCATCCAATAGAACAGATCATTGGAAATCCTCGAGACGGTGTCAGAACTCGTAGAGGTACCACTAATGAAAATTTATATTTAAGTTTTCTATCTCAGGTGGAACCAAAGAAGTTTGAGGAAGCAAACTGCGACGCATCATGGATACTAGCCATGGAAGAGGAGCTGAACCAATTCAAACGGTGTGAAGTTTGGAAGCTTGTACCAAGACCCAAAGATAAGAACGTTATAGGAACCAAGTGGGTGTATCGGAACAAGCTAGATGAAGATGGTACAATAATAAAGAACAAGGCGCGTCTCGTCGCCAAAGGATACCGACAAGAAGAAGGAATAGACTTCGATCAAACATATGCTCCAGTGGCAAGATTGGAGGCAATAAGGTTATTTCTAGCATATGCTGCATTAAAAGGTTTCACCGTCTATCAAATGGACGTGAAGTCTGCCTTCCTTAATGGAAACATAAAGGAAGAAGTATATGTAGAACAACCTCCAGGTTTTGTTGATCCAAACTCTCCTAACCATGTCTACTTTCTATTTAAAGCTCTGTATGGTCTCAAGCAAGCTCCCCGAGCTTGGTATGAGACATTGTCTACTTTTCTTCTTGAGAACAAGTTCACAAGAGGAAAGATAGACAAGACATTATTTCTTAGGGAAATAAAAGGCAAGATTTTGCTAGTGCAAATCTATGTCGATGACATTATTTTTGGCTCAACTGACGACAACCTTTGCAAAAAGTTTTCTAAACTAATGCAAGGGAAGTTTGAAATGAGCAGTATGGGTGAGTTGAAGTATTTCTTGGGACTCCAAGTGAAACAATCTGAGGATGGAATTTTCATATCTCAGACGAAGTTCACAAAGGAGTTGATTAAGAAATTTGGATTGGAGAACGCATCTACAATGAAAACTCCAATGGCCTCAGCTATGTCTCTGGATAAGGATGAGAAAGGGAAACCTTTTGATGAAACCAAATACAGAAGCATAATTGGGTCACTACTCTACCTTACTGCTAGTAGGCCAGACATAATGTTCTCAACATGTGTATGTGCTAGATTTCAGGTGAACAGTAAGGAATCTCATTACGCTGCTACAAAGCGAATTTTGAGATACCTTAAAGGTACACCAAATCTTGGCTTATGGTACCCAAGAAGTAATGACAATGAACTGATTGGCTATTCAGATGCAGATTTTGCAGGTAGCAAGGATGATAGGAAGAGCACCTCAGGAACATGTCAATTCCTAGGAAGAAGGCTTATTTCCTGGAGTAGTAAGAAGCAGAATTGTGTCGCAATCTCAACAGCCGAGTCAGAGTACATCTCTGCAGGCAGTTGTTGTGCACAACTGCTTTGGATCAAAAATCAGCTTGAAGATTACAACCTGAAGTTTGAAGACATTCCTCTAATGTGTGATTCATCAAGTGCAATTGCCATTGCCAACAATCCAGTGTCACACAGCAGAACAAAACATATAGAGTTGAGATATCATTTTATACGGGAGCATGTGGAGCGAGGAGATATCAACCTTCAATATGTTCCAACAGATAGACAAGTTGCAGACATTTTCACAAAGCCACTGGATGAGGCCAAGTTCTCTTTCTTCAAGACAGAACTTGGGATGCTCAACAAAGAGGACTAAGGAAAAAGTTCTCTTTCAACTTTTCAGAGTTTCAGAAAAAAAATTAAAGCTAAGTAATTCTTTCTCGGGAACTTTACTCGGGGTACTCGAGAACTTTATTTCATTCTCGAGAGCGGTACTCGAGTACTTTGCCAAGTGTCAAATTGACTAAGTGGCGGTGCTCGAGCACTCAGACTACTTCTCGAGAACTTAATAACGTACTCGAGTCTACCTCTCGAGAACTTAATAAAGTACTCGAGTCTACCTCTCGAGAACTTAATAAAGTACTCGAGCCTACTTGATACTTGCGAAAATTCTTAACCCTAATTTTCCGAGTACAGTTTTTGTTAGCTTTTATTATTTTTCGAAATGCCTAGTAGCAGTCCAGATCATTTCTGCCGCTCATTTACAATATGTATATAAATAGTCAGATTAAAATCGTTAAATCCTCTAATCCCAAAATCCCCAAATATCTTGAGACCCTTCGCCTTCCGCCGGTGCCGTGAAAACCAGGAAAACCCCACAGTTTTTCTCCGTTTTTCTTCAATGGCTTCATCTTCTTCCATCGCCAAGCTCGGAATCGGCAGTGAACTCCTTCGAGATGGCATTGCAGACATATCCCCAGACTTTCAGAACCTCTTGAGCCTCCTGGATATAGCCGGCCTCACTTTTGTCCTAGAACAGAAGTGTCGTCTCCTTCTTCCTCAGGTTCATGAATTCTACCAGAATTTGACAGTCAGCACCAGTGGTCATGTTCTCCGATCTACCGTTTCTGGCATCAAGGTCAAACTCTCGGCCTCCATCATCAATCAGTTGCTTCATCTACCTCCAGTCACAGAACCAGAAGACCTAACCCATGCAGATTATGACCGTGCCTATTCCTTCTGTGGAATCGCCGGCATACCCTCTGGTATTCGACGCCCCCAGCTGAACCCAGAGAGCAAATTCCTCCTGGACATCGTCGGCAAATGCCTTCTCTGTGCTACTGGATCAATCAAACATGCTACAGGAGAGATGTTTGATGTGATGACCTCCATAATTTGCAGGAAGCAATATCCTTTTGGCAGACTGATTCTTGATCACATCAGGTCCAGTCTCAAGAAGCCTGGATTTGCCAGAATTATAACCCTTCTACTCAGTGAACTTGACCCAGCAGTGTTTTCAATGTCTAAAGGCAGTGTTCTGCACTACATGAAGAGGCTCACAGTGGACTCCATTAACAGATGGGAGTTGAAATTGCAGAATACCACCCAGGCCACCAGGGCTCAGGAACTAGTTCAGGAAGAGGTTGTCAGGACTCCACCTCCCTCTCCTCATCCAGCAATTGAGGGGGAGCCTGCACAACCTTCCCTAGCTCCAAAAATTCCCCCAGTTCCTGCTACAACAGTTGTGACAAAGGATGTTCCAGACTACAGGATTTCATCCCCCCCTCCAAACACAGAGAGTGTCATCCAGGATGCTTCTCTTGAGGGGGAGCCTGCCTCCATGGTTATAGATCTCACTGTCACTTCAGAACAAATTGATGCAATGATCACTGAACTCACTTCTGAGCACCCCAGTTTAGCATCAATAGTGGTATCAACAGCTCCAGACTCAGTTCCAGATTCTACTACAGCCACTGCTCAGGACTCAGCTCCACTTGACTCAATTCCAGATTCTGCTCCAGCCATTACTCAGGACCCAGCTCTACTTGAACCAGTTCCAGAACTGCCTAAGAAACATACTTCTCCAGACCCAGATCAGCCCTCCAGTTCACTTCCCCCATCACCTTCTCACTCAGCTGATACCCAAGGACAGCAAGCTGCTGCTTCCTCCACAACCACTCCCTCTTCTTTTGAGCCAATGACTGACATCCCAGAAACTGATGAGGATGTTCAGGAGGCAGAGTCCAGGATTCCTCTAAGGCCACACTTCTCCATCCCATCTTTCCTTCCTTCAGGAAATGAAGAAGATGACAACATCCCTCTGAGAAGACAGCCATCCACTTCTACTGTTGTAATTGAAGAGATCAACCCCAGCCCCTCAAATGCACCTTCTCCACCTGCTGCTGCTCAACCACATCCATCCAGTCTTGCTCCTGCAAGTGCTCCTGCTGCTACTGATTCCATCATAACACTGTTAACACAGTTGTTTGCTGAACAGAAAACCTACATAGACACAGCTGTCAAGAAGGTTCAAGACCAGGTGACTGCCCTTGAGAAGGCCATGCACAAAGGCTTTGCTGAAATTCAGGTGAACACAGATACCCTGAAAGAAGCATTTCACAAGGGAGGATTGGCCTTGGATCATACTATAACAAGTATTGGCCACCTCATGGAACAATCAGTTGTGTTGGCTAATAATCAAATTCAGTTGGATAAAAGGACAGATGACAAGTTCTTTAACCTGACAGGTGAGGTTGGCACCTTTAAGGAAGATGCTATTGCAACCCTTACTACAGAAGTCAGAAAGGGGGAGGAGATTTTCAAGACTGTCTCAGCTAAACATTCTGAATCCATCATGACCAGAATTACCAATGCCAGCATTGAAACCCAAGCTGACATAGAAGCCAAAGTCATCAAGGCTCAGAATGCTTTCCATACCTCCCTGAAAGAAAATGTGCTGAAACATATTGACTCTGTCAAGTTTCATACCTTTGATACCTCTGTCTGGATGCACAACAATATATTCCCTGACCATCAGATTGACCCCAACTCAATTCCCCATCATCTGAACCCAGTTGCAGTCAGAGCAGCCCTTGCTGAAAGCACTCAAGCCTCTGCTGCCCAAGCTGCTGCTGATGCAATGGCTGCTGTCCAAGCTGAAGAAGATGCTGCTGCTGCTGCTGCCTTTGCTCAGAAGGCCTTCTCTCCATACATTGAACTTCAAGAAACTTTCATGCCAACTGGAGAGGTGTGGGAAGATCTACCTAACCAGCCACCTAATATCCAAACAAAGAAAAGGAAATATGGGGAAGGGCCCTCTGCAAGGAGATCTGCACCTGAACATGATCAAGGCTACAGAAGACATCAGGATGAACCAAAGCAGTATCCAGTACACTCTGAAGTCTGGAGCCCCACCTCCAGGACTTTAATCCTTGAAACTCTGAAGCTGGTAACTCAATTCAGTGAAAGACAACAAGAATTCTACAGCCATGAGGAATGGAGAAAGTATGACAAGAGCTGCATTCAGAGGAGGCTGCATGAGTCTAAGTATGGATTTAACAATGCTGCAGCTCCTCCTAAACCTGAAAAGTACTTTCCCAAGCCCTTCAGCTACTTTGAGAGACAAGAGCAGAAGAGATGGCAAGAGGGTGAAAGACAAAAGAAACAGGCTGATGGCAAGAAGAAGTAACCTGCACTCTATTTCATAACAGCCTTTTGTATCTTTGGGAATAGTGGGATTTAAAAACATTAATCTGAAAAATCTGATTACTTATATACCTATATGTTTTTGATTGTGCTGTGATTTATTTCTGTTATTCCTGCTCTAGGTTATTTTGATTATGTCACATATGTCTTGCTTACTTGTTGTTATGTATTATTTGTTAAGGGATTCAGCTTAGTGTATAGGGTTCTGACTTCTGCAAATAGGGGGAGATTGTTGGGTATTGTATCCACACTCACCTAGATTTGCATGAAATCACCCATGAACTAAGTTGAATCCAGTTGTATTTGATATTTCTCTTTAGCTATATGCTTGCAGGTGTACACTTTAAGTATAGACCAATGTCAGTCTGCAATGGGTCATCAAACACAGGACTTCACAGTGTAATCCCTCACTGTGTAATCCAAGGTGTTGACTCATGTGTAGCCTCTCTATTGGAATATACTTAACCTCAAATCACTTGGAGAAAAGGACAAAAGCTGAAGCTGAAGAAGTTCTATTTGAATACATTTTTCTGTAACTTAGAATTTTTGCTAAGTCATTTTTGCTCGAGAAATACATTAGTGCTCGAGTAAATTACATCTCTAGGTCTCGAGAAGTTTTTAAAAGTGCTCGAGAAAAAGCTCAGCTTGCTCGAGAACTTTTTCTTTCAAATTTGGCTGTCATTAATGCTCGAGAGAAAGTTTTCCTTTCTCGAGAAAATGACTTTGCTGCTCGAGAACTATAATGCTGTGCAAAAATATTTCTAAGGAAAGGTACTCGAGTAATATAACTCTTCTTCTAAGTCTACCTTTCTCGAGAACTATTTCTCTGTTGTTACTCTAAGTTCCTGTGCTCGAGAACAACTTTAGCTTCTCGAGTACTGTCCTCCAGATTTTCCTCTATGTTCAAGTGCTCGAGAAATAATCCATTTGCTCGAGTACTCTAGTTTTCAGGATTTTGATTAAGTCTTTGTGATCGAGAAAGAGACTTGTTTCTCGAGTACTCCAGTTCACAAGTTTGTTTTTAAGTGTTTAGTGCTCGAGAAATCTTAATGATTCTCGAGTACATTTCTTCAGGCTCTCGAGCAAATTCTGCTTGTGCTCGTTTTCCAGTTTTATTCTAAGTCTTTGTGCTCGAGAAGTTTCAAGTTCTCGAATATTTTCTTTCCAGTACTCGAGCAAGTTTACTGTATGCTCGAGTAATCCAGATATACTTTTTCTTCTAAGTATAAGTGCTCGAGTAGTACAATTAGTGCTCGAGAAAGTTATTTTGGACAGTATATTTTTCCCAGTCTCAGATCTCGAGACAATCATTTCTATTCTCGAGAACTCCTTGTTTCAGTGCTCGAGAACAACCTTCAGTTCTCGAGTACTTCTGACTTAAATCTTTTTCTAATTCTGAATTTGTCAAAATCGTTGACCTTCTATTCATTCTATTTTTCAATCTTTAATCTGTCATCATCTAATTGGCCCACGTGGCATTACCTTTAATATGATTTGATTTCTGACCGATTAGGCTCCCTATAAAAGGTCTAATCAGTCTCTGTTTTCATTAAGAATTATTATTATCGTTTATCTTTTCTCTCTCTTCAAGAACGTGAAACGAAAAAGGGCCGACAAACCCTAAGTTCCCGATTCGTCTTCCCGGTCGCCGCCGCTCACTGTTTCCATCTGGAAGGCCGCCGACGAAGATCGATCGACGAAGTGACACATAGAATCGAGATCGACCTCGACTTTCTTTCGAATCTCTTGATTCCGTGTGTTCCGAAGAACCAGATCTGTAGATCGACGACAGTATCTTCTCCGACTGATTCCTGACAGAGCCGCCATTGTTGAAGGAAGAAGAAACGTCAAGATTTTCTAGATCTGTCACAGTCTCATAATTTTCTGTAAATCTTTATTCTGTAGGAGATTCTTCTCCGAGTTGTAGGAGTTTTCACTCCGAGTATTTGTTGTAGGAAGATTGTGCTTCCGAGTGTAGATCCGGGTTGGATCGAGTTGTAAGATTTCTTTAATCTGAGATAAGTGGAGTAGCCGAGTCTAGTGCGTTACTAGATCGGTGAGAGGGAAAGTGGAGTACCCAAGATCGGGGAACCACTATAAATCTTGTGTCGTCTGTGCTTGTGTTCTTTTTGTGTGTGCTGCGATTAGTTTTATTTTATTCCGCAAAAGACGTCGCAATCACCTATTCACCCCCCTCTAGGTGATAATTTAGACAACTAGTCAACTTTCAAATTCTGTCCTGGCCCGTTCGCCCACCTGTCTCACCTGCCTGGCGGTCCCACTCGGCGAACACTGGGTTGTATACTGCATCTGAACAAGTGTGCTGCGAAGCACCAGAATCCAATATCCAACTATACTAGTCACATAGACTCTCAGTGATGAGGAGAGACACATCATTATCATCTGCCATAGCTATCGCCGCCTTGCTCGTACGTTGTACATCCCCAGAAATCTGTGCACGTTGTGGACAATGTCTTTTGATATGGCCACTCTGTCTACAATGGTAGCACGTCAATGCCTTCCTCGATGCAAATCTGGTTCGTGCACTCCCAAATCCCTTCTCGAACTGCCTCCGTTGTCGCCCTCCTATTGCCAAAGCATGCTCACCCTTAAGAGCAGGGTCTGACATCATCTAACTGATAGTAACGACGCAGACGTGATCTGCTCCACGTTTATTGTATCCTTCCCATACAGCAGAGTGGTCTGCATGTGCTTATATGACGCCGGGAGCGAGGTAAGAAGCAATAAGACCTTGTCTTCTTTCTCCACCGTCACACCAACCACATGCACTTGGCTCAGAAGTCCATTGAATACGTTGAAGTGTTCCTGCAGGTTACGACCTTCCTGTATCTTCAGGTCGTACAACCTCATGGTCAACGACTTGCTCATGTAGAGTCCCTCCAGCTTCTCCCACAACGTGACAGCTGACTCTTCAATACCGATGTTGAATAACACCTTGTCGCTGACGCACATGCAGATAGTACTAGTGGCGCACTCATCCATCTCCGTCCACTCAAAATCCTTCACTAGAGCGAGCAAAAAATCATGCCCCCGCAGCACTTGGATCAACCCCTGCTTAACAAACATATCCTTGACCCTAATCTGCCACAAGCGAAAGTTCCTGCTACCGTCAAATTTCTCCACCGAATACCTTCCCAACACGGTGTTCTTCGCGGCCATAACTGTCTGCAGTACCTCTAAATGATCTGATTAATTCACGGATCAGATCTGGGAAGATAGGGAGCGAACCGATGTCATTACCTACCGTTGACCCAAACCTAAAACCGGAACGTCCAATCAGTCACCTACTAGGAACCTGACTTTGATACCACTTATTGTAAAATCTTATATAAATGCAGACACAACTATAAAATTTGTGGGTAACAAGAACACATAAAATGACCACAAAATTTATATATTGAAATATAAATGCAAATACAGTAGAAAACAGGAGAGAAAAATGATCGTCTGACGAGTACGCCGTGGATGCATCGGACATGCACGATCCGCTGCAAGAATATGAGATCTTGATTGCAATCCGCCTCGCGGACGCACAAGGTTCACCGGAACCTTCAACGTCGAAGTCCGATGTTCAACCACACCATCACCGGAGAACAACACCACCACTGGAGAGAAACCTCCGTCGAGGCTAACTGCACACGCGCACGTCGTTGACACCACGCCTCTCCACACCGAAGAACGTCATTGCAACGTTGACGACAAACTCCACTAACCCGGCGGCAACACCTCCCTCAACGTCGGCGGATATCTCCTCCAAGACCGGCGACAACACCCAAGGCCGGCGACAACACCTAGTGCACGAGCGAGAGAGAGAGAGAGAGAGAGAGAGAGAGAGAGAGAGAGAGGGCGGCTTCCTCCAAAACCTTCAGGCGGCTCTTCATCGAAATTGCTACAGGCTGCTCTCTTCCCAAAAGACTTCACGCAGCTCCTATGTATCGCTAGGTGGAAAATACGGCCGACATCTGCAGTTAAATAAAAATTAACGGCCGAGATACAGCTGTATCGATGCGCGGTACATACGGTTGTATCTCCAACAGATACGACCGTATCTCGGCCGTTGAATGCTCGATCCTACGGTAAATACAAATCTCCCACCTAAAAATATATGGGAGTAACCCACCTACAATTTTCTCATATGCTGGAAACTTAGGAAGGAAAAAAAAGATTCCAAATAAACATTTGGATCTAAATGGAATCCAAACTAATAAGTCTCAGCATAATTATTGTGATTAATGAACTGATTTGAATAATAATAATAATAATAATAATAATAATATTAATTCCTAAGCCCGCAAAAGTTTAACTTTTCATTGCATGAATTTGCGTCTGATTGAATGAATGGCCTTTTTGTCATAAAATACATATTATATTATTCCACGTAGTACACACATAAAATAATTAAACTGCATGTGTCAGGATAGCAAATCTTTATTGGGCGTCTAAAAGGATAATTTCTTGGGAGATTATTATTGACGGATCATGTTTTTATTTAATTTTTTAATAAAAAACAAATTTACTTATATTTGAATTTATGATGTTTTTTTTTGTACTGATACAACAATTAAGGAATTGTTAATGAGATATTTTTGGTTGGTGGCACCCTTTTATTAGAAGCATTACATTTTTTTTATATATTTTGTTAAAGGCACATTATATTGTTAATTGCACAACTAAAGACATCCTAACTTAAATTTCAATAAAAAAAGAAAAATTATGAAACTGCTTTCATAAATTTCAGCAAAAAAGATAAATTATTGCATGCAAAAAGTCATTAATTTTGTCTTACTTAATCATTATGATCTTTGCATTCCTATAAAAATAAAAAACAAATCAAAATTGTTGCGGTCAACTCAATCCTCTTAGTAGACCGGACTAAACTAGGTCGTCATAGCCTGTAGAGCAGTCGAGCGTGCACAGTCACAGAAAAAGTAAATATGTGCACACGACGATTTTAGCGTGGAAAAACCCTTCAACTGGGTAAAACACCATGTGACCGGTTCGATGCTGGTCAAACGTCACTATCAACAACGATCTACGGATTATCAGTGAAATCGAGGGTGACAGGCCGCTGCTCGTTACAGCATGAAGATGAAAGATATTACAGGTGCGCTTGGTGGGCGACAGATCGCCTCAACAAAAGCTCATTTTCTATTGTTTTCTAGTGGCGATGGACGCTCTTGAATGCCGCTCTAATGTTGAACCCTGTTGCGGGGCATACAGAGATATCAAACAAAAAATACTTCACCATTCAATGAATTGCATTCATTTATTCTTAATTATCAAAGATATTAAACAATTTTCTTAGAATTACAATATTTGTGTGCATTCATTCATTCATTTAAGTGCCCTAAATTTCTAAGCGCTCCAAATCACTTTCAAGTGCTCTCTTCAAGTGCCACAAACTTTCATCAAGTGCCCCCAAAATATATGTTTATAACCATATCCTGCAAAAATAAAAGAAAACAATAGGTAAGAGATATATGTTTATAACCATATCATGCAGTGTAGTTGGGTATGAGGAGATAAATAAAATTCCTCATAAAGGAGGTTAAGGGATAGAGACCCGATCTCAACAACCCGCCATGAATAAAATGGAGAAGGGTTGGAGTGTACGTCTGCAGACATAAATAAAATAAATTTCAACAAGCAATGTTGTGTAAACGAATAAATTTGGAAAATTGAAGACTAAATCTTACATTTCATTACTTTTAAGTTAAGCTGCACTCTCCTAAACTAGTTATTTTTGAATGGTACCGCCTCCATTGAGAGTACGTAGAGTTATTATGACGACCACCAAGAACAACAACACTCAAGCCTTTATTCCACTACAGTGGGTGTTGGGTACATTGGAAAATGTATACCTGATTTGAAGAAGCCTAACTTAGCTTAATGATATACATCAAGGTGTATTTGATGTTGTTTTAAGTTGACATGTGCAGGTGAAGAAGTATTAAAGAATACAGGAAATTATTCTAAGTCCATGTGTCGCCATCTGAAGAAACTGGGTCGACACTTCAGAATAATTGTGTCGTCACTTGAAGGAAGCTGTGTCGACACAGAGAAAGATAGTCGACCACATTTGTGTCGACACTGGGAAGCAGTGTTGACTCACAGAAAGATAGTCGACCACATTTGTGTCGACACTGGGAAGCAGTGTCGACTCACAGAGAAAGATAGTCGACCACATTTATGTCGACACTGGGAAGCAGTGTCGACTCACAGAAAGATAGTCGACCTCAACTATGTCGACACCTGAAGGCAGAGTCGACACATACTGAGTTCTGAATCAACAACAACTGTGTCGACACACAGGACTTGTGTCGACACACTGCAAAGTCAAGACTAAGTTATTTTCTGAAGAAAGATGAAGTGTTGAGTCGACACAAATTCTCTGCGTCGACTCATTCTCAAGATGAAGTTCTGAAGAAGCAGTGTCGACTTAAAGGCAAACTAGTCGACATCATCAAAGGCTGTGTCGACACCAAAGTCACTTATGTCGACACATATAGACAGTTGGTCTCGACACTTTCTGACAGTCTGTCTCAACACTTTGCTGTCCAAGACTAAGACACAGGATCTGTTTGAGGACTTGACAGCTGTGGGTTATGACAGGTTAACTGAAGCTGTCAGACTTGTCAGAAGTCAGTTAGAAACCGGATCAGCCGGTTACCATGAAGTAGATCTATAAATAGACAGATTCAGAAGAAGAAAAAAATATACAAGAGGAAATTAATTCTTAATCAACACATCAGTTAAGAGACAAGTCCTCTCTTCAAGAAAGTGCAAGGCATTAAAGAAGATCTTCATCAGAAGATCTAAGAAGACGATCTCAGGATCAGTCTAAGTAGAGTTCTTTCAAGAATTCAGAAGTATCATCAAAGGTGTTGGATAGAGAGGGATCCAGCCACTTGAAGAAGAAGAAGGAAGTCATCATTGGTTTCTCAAGAAGCTGTTTGGAAATCAACTCAGCTAAGTTCAGATTCAAGAAGCTTTGAAGAAAGCTCAGATTCAGTTGATTTCATCAGCTGATCAAGAATTGTCTTGTTCTTTTCTCTCTCAACAAAGGCAAGACATTAAAAACTTCTTTTCTAATTTCTGTAGGATCTGTCAATACAGATCTGAGTTGTAAGCCTGTGTTATAAAGGCTGAGTGTAGGAGAGTTGATCTCTGAGTGGTAGGGCTGTTTGCCTGAGTGTAGGAGAAGGTTCTTCTCTGAGTTGTAGGCTTTGTGATAAGGCTGAGGTAGGGCTTGTACAACCCATATTCGACGAGGGAGGGCCCTACCACCGCCAGGTCATCAAAAGTCTAAGTCAGCAAGACAAGGTGGGGATCCAGACCAGCACCCCGGACCGCGGAAGGTTCGGGCGAGTTGGCGAGTTCCCCAGGACAACTCGCCAGGTGGCGACTATGGCCAGATGCTCGCCTCTGCCTGCCGAGCTCCCCAGGGAAGTCGCCAACTCGCCAGGGTGGGGGTATAAGTAAGACCCCCCCCCCCCCTCTTTGGTTTTCCCTATAAATAGGACCCCAGGGGTACGAAGGAGAGACAAGCAATTCTCGGCCTGAGCCCTCACGAGTTCCAGCCACTGCCCTTGACTCGTTATTGCTCAGCTCGCCTCCTTCGTACCTAGCTCGGCCAATCTGGTTGAGAAGGGGTTGCTTCTCCTAAGCAACTGGGTACGTGGTGGGACCTTCCCGCCGTAGCGACCTGGGGTCCTGTTTGCGCAATTCGTTCCTGTTTCCTGACCAGAGATCATCTTCCCGACCGGTCGACCAGTAACTTCAGGTTGCCTTGTCCGATTTTTGAGGTTGAGAATTTCTCGGCTTCAACACTTGGTGCGGTGAGCGTGGATAGCGACCGAAGAAGAAAGTCGTGGTCGGAAGATGGCCGATGGTGGAGACCGGGGCGAGTTGGGAGGTAACTCGGCGGGAGCTGGAGTCCCGGGGCAAGGTAACGAGTATGTGACGGTGGCGGCATTTGAAGAGTTCGCAAGAAGAGTGGAGAAGGCAATACTCGTCGGGTTGTCCAATCCGCCTGAGGTGACGGCGACTTCCCCCCGCCGCCGGACACCCCCTGGCGAGGAGATACCAACTCGGCGAGCAGGGAAGGAGCCCGCTTGGGCGAATGGAGAGCCGGTGATCCTCCCGCGACATCACCCGGCGAGTAGTCAGGGAATCCGGTTTCGAGAACCAGAACTCTCGGCGAGGTATGGAGATACTCGCCGATGGAGCGAGTATGACTGCTCGAGCGGAGAGGATACTCGCCGCCGCCAGGAAGGGAGGAGCCCCTTTTGCGACGAGATCCTCGCAGCCCTCGTCCCTGACAACTTCAGAGAGCCGGTCCTCTCGTACTACTCCGACAAGGACGACCCGGTGGGACATCTTCAGTGGTTTGAGGACGTGGTCTCCATTCGCAACATGTCCGATGCTCTCAAGTGCCGGCTCTTCTCCATTACCTTCAAGGGTAGCGCGAGAGATTGGTTCCACCAGCTGCCAGCCGGGTCAGTCTACTGCTTCTCAGATCTCCGAAGGGGCCTTTTAGCAAGGTTTGCGACGTCCAAACGGAGGAAGAAGGAGGCGACCGCCCTCTTCAAGATCGTGCAGGGGCAACACGAGAGTTTGGGCCGGTACATCGATCGATTCCAGGAGGAGGTGCTGGAGGTGGAAGAGGTAGACGGGTTCACCTTGATGGTAGCCCTCAAGTTCGGGCTGAAGCAGGGTCTGTTCAACATGGAATTGGGGCACAGGCCGCCCAAATCGTTCGAGGAGATGGTGGAGAGAGCCAATGTGTTCATCCAGGGAGAGGAGAGGAACAAGGAGTTCCTGGCACGGCTCGATGGAGACCGACCGCTTGGGCAAGATAAGGGAAGACTGCTGGAGAGGGAGAGGGCGCCGGAGGGGCGCAACGACAGGAAGCAGGAGAGGCCGCAGGAGAAAGAGGAGAAGAGAGAAAGGGGAAGGGAGATCAGAAAGGTGGAGAGGCAGGAGAGGCGGGAGAAGCCTCGAAGGCAGGAGGATAGGAGGCCCGTCGGAGGTCGAGAGGCGAGGAGCGAGGAGAGAAGATTCCAGTACCCGAGGGATCGCCCCCAGTGGAGGCGGCCCATCCGTCAGGAGGAAAGGAGGGCTTACAACCCTCAGGAGTAGGGAGGAGGAAGAAGGGAAACCATGGCCATCACGCAGCGAGCCGCTAAACGCCGGCAGAAGGAGAGGCAGCAGGAGAGGAGGCAGGAAAGGCAGCAGGAAGCGGCGATTCCCCTCTACTGCGATATCCATCGAGTGGAGGGGCATGGAACCTTGGCTTGCCCTGAGTTCTGGGAAGCAAGGAGGAGGATGGAAGCAACGGCGGCCGAGAGGGAGCAGCCGCAGCAGGAGGCCCAGGTTGGGCAGGTAGCCTACCAGGCACCGCAGAGAAGGAGGAACGAAGACAGGATCGACCAAGGAGGAAGGGGGAATGTCATTCCCGGTCCGGGAGGCGGGCACGTCGGAGTAATCAACGGAGGGGCGGGGCTAGGAGCTTCCCGCAAGGGAATTCTCCACCAAATCTACAAAAGGAGCGTCGCTTCGACGTCTCAGACCCCCCCTCCCTTGAACGAGATCACCTTCTCGGAGGAAGACATGCTCTGGAACGAGAACCCCTTCCATGACGCCCTGGTGATTCAAGCAGCAATCGAGGACTTTACCGTCGACCGAATCCTCGCGGATAACGGGAGTTCGGTGAATGTCATCTTCAAGAGAACCTTCGTCGGCCTTCAGGTGGAAGCGTCCCGGGTTCAGGCAGCGGATGGACCTCTCTTCGGCTTCTCCGGGGAGAAGAAAGAGGTGGAAGGAGGAGTTGAGTTGCTGGTCACCCTCGGGGGAACTTCGATCCGATGTCGCTTCGTCATCGTCGACGCACCCAGCGGCTACAACGCCATCTTCGGGCGGCCCCTCATCAACTACTTCAAAGCCGTCCCCTCGTCATACCATCAATGCCTGAAGTACTGCAGGGACGACGTCCAAGTCAGGATCAGGGGAGATCCCAGGGCCTCCAGGGAATGCTACCTGAATGCGGTCAGCACCATCAGTTGGATGAGTGACGCAGAAAGGTTGGAAAGGATGATGGAGCAGGAAGAGGGCCTGCAAGCCGCCGAGGAGCTGGAGGAAGTGGAGGTGATCTCCCCGAGAGGAAAGCCGGAGCTGCTGAAGATCGGAGGAGCCTTGCCCCCGGAAGGGAAGGTGGAGATAGCTGCCTGCCTACAGGAAAACGCGGACGTCTTCGCATGGAGCGCCGCCGAGATGCCAGGGATTGATGCTGATGTTGCCTGTCATCGCCTCAACCTGGATCCAGCGACGACCCCCGTCCGTCAGAAGCAAAGGAAGAGCGCCGCCACTCTAGCGGGACCCATCCGGGAGGAAGTAGGGAAGCTGCTGGAAGCAGGTTTTGTTTCGGAGATCCAGTATCCAGGCTGGGTCTCCAATGTTGTAATGGTGAAGAAGTCCGGAGGGGGCTGGAGGTTATGTATCGACTTTTCAATGTTGAATAAAGCTTGCCCGAAGGATTGTTATCCCCTGCCTCAGATCGACGCGTTGGTTGATTCCGCCGTCGGATTTCCTGTGATGAGTTTCCTTGATGCTTTTTCAGGATACCATCAGATCCGGATGCATCCCCCCGATTGTCGCGACGTTTCCTTCATCACCAGCGACGGGTGTTATAGCTACAAGATGATGCCCTTTGGGCTCAAGAACGCTGGCGCGACATATCAAAGAATGATGGATCACGTCTTCAGAGAGCAAAAGGGGCGGAATCTGGAAGTCTACGTGGATGACCTGCTTGTTAAGAGCAAGAGCGCCGCAGAGCACGTAGCGGATCTGACAGAGACCTTCGCCACCCTGAGGAGGTACAAGATGCGGCTCAACCCGGCCAAGTGCGTCTTCGGCGCGGGAAGGGGGAAGTTTCTAGGGCACCTCCTTACTCCCCTAGGGGTGGAGCCTAACCCCGACAAGGTGAAAGCCATCGTGGAGATGGCGTCCCCGAGGGATTCCAAGGAAGTTCAAAGGTTGACTGGAAGGCTAGCAGGTCTTAGCCGGTTTCTCTCCAGGGCCGGAGAAAAGTGTTCCCCTTTCTTCAAAACCCTTCGGGGGAACCAGAAATTCGAGTGGACCCCGGAGTGCGAGGAGGCCTTCGTAAAGCTCAAACAACAGCTGACTCGAGCTCCTCTCCTTCAGGGTCCGCAGGGCGGCGAGGACCTCTTGCTCTACCTAGGGGTAGGGGCTGAAGCAGTCAGCTCGGTGTTGGTCCGAGAGGAGGGGAAGAAGCAGCTTCCAATCTACTACGTGAGCCGGGTGCTAAGGCAAGCCGAAACGCGGTACCCCATCCTGGAGAAGTTAGTCTTTGCCCTGGTAGTTTCGGCCAGGCGACTCCGTCCATATTTCCAAGCCCACTCTATCAAGGTAGTCTCCGACCACCCCTTGAGGAGTATCTTGGACGGAGTGGAGCACTCCGGCAGGCTCGCCAAGTGGGCTGTGGAGCTGAGCGAGTTCGACATCTCCTACCCCCCAAGGGTCGCGATCAAAGCACAAGCCGTGGCGGATTTCCTGGCCGACTTCTCGACCGAGGTCGAGGCAGACACGGATGTCTCTCGGCCGGTCCCCTGGAAGATGTTCGTAGATGGCGCGTCAGGGAAACACTCCGTGGGAGCCGGGGTGGTGCTGGTTAGTCCTCAGGGGACCAGAATTGTGCAAGCCGTCAAGATCCATTTTCCGGTCACTAACAATCAGGCAGAGTACGAAGCCATGGTGGCTGGCTTGCGACTCGCCAAGGAACTGGCAATCAGAGATATCAGGGGTTTTACCGATTCCATGGTGGCGGCATCTCAGATTCGGGGAGAGTTCGAAGTCCGAGATCCCATCTTGCAGCAATATTTGGTTAAGGTCAAAGGCTTGATCGGGGGGTTCCGATCCTTTCACGTCGAGCACGTGCCCCGAGAACGCAACTCCGAGGCAGACAATCTTGCGAAATACGGCCCTCGGGCTGGGGGAACCGCCATCGAGTTGTTCCGACCATCCATCGAAGAAGGCGAGTTGATGGAGATCGATCAGCGGGCCTCATGGAGAGATCCGTTCGTCACGTTCCTGGCAACAGGCCGACTACCATCTGACGGGCAAGATCAAAGAAAGTTCCGGTATAAGGCCGCGTACTACTTGCTGCAGGACGGAGAGCTTTATCGCAAAACCATTTCAGGCCCTCTGGCCCGATGCTTGTCAGAACTCGAGATTCCCCGGGTCCTCGAGGAGATTCACTCAGGAGAGTGCGGCAGTCACTCCGGGACCCGCACCCTGGAGCAAAGGATTCTGAGGCACGGTTACTTCTGGCCGACCATCCGAAAGGACGCAGAGGCCTACTCCAGAAAATGCTCCCAATGTCAACTCTTCGTGCCCCTCGCGCTCCAGCCGGCTCAGCAACTCCGCTCGATTACCGCTCCGTGGCCCTTCGCAATTTGGGGAATGGATTTGATCGGCCCGTTCCCTCAAGCTAGCGGGCAACGGAAGTTTGTCCTGGTAATGGTTGACTACTTCACGAAGTGGATCGAGGCTAAGGCTCTGGCCAGGACCACGTCTCAAATCGTCAAGAATTTCATCTGGGGGGAGATCGCATGCAGGTTCGGGATCCCTCTGGCCATCATCACCGACAATGGGCCGCAGTTCGCCAGCCTGGAACTGGGGGACTTTTGTAAACAGTTGGGAACCGACCTTCGGTTCGCCTCGGTACATCACCCTCGTAGCAACGGGCAAGTAGAAGCCGCGAACAAACTCATCGTCAACTTGCTGAAGAAGAAGATCACCAATCTCAAAGGGAACTGGGCCGAGCAGCTCCCTTCCGTCCTCTGGGCTCTCAGGACCACCCCGAACTCAGCCACAGGGGAAACACCCTTCAAGCTGTCACACGGATCCGAGGCGCTCATCCCGGTCGAATTTGAGGTGCACAGTCCGAGGGTCATCGCAGCCGAAGACGGAAGCGAGGAATGGCGGTTAGAGAATGAAGAGGCTCAGAGGCTCTCCCTGGATTATGTGGAAGAGCTTCGGGACTTAGCCTCCATGCGCCAGGAGGAAACCAAGAGGCGCATGGCAAGACACTTCGACAAAAACGTCCGCTTGAAGAATTTCCTCGCGGGGGACTTGGTCATGAAGAAGGTGGACGCTGCTGGGCGGGGAGCCGCCGTAGGCAAGCTCCATCCCAACTGGGAAGGACCTTTCATCGTCCAAGAAGCCTTGACCACAGGAGGCTATTACCTACAAGACCAAGCGAGAGAGCAGCTGCCTGGAACCTGGAGCGGGGATGATTTGAAAAGATTTTACTCATAGCGGTAACTCATGTATCAATTTATGTAAAAACTCTTAAATGAGCAAAGAATGCGAGATTTCATCCTTTTTGTGTTAAATGTACCTCAAGGTTTCTGAGTGTTTTCATGGTCCGCCTCGTAGTCGACCTCGAGAGGCAACAGTCGGTTTGTTCCTCATATGTAGCCCAGTACGGATGATGGGACGATGCTTCGGGATTTTAAGCGCTCTTGTAAGACCGAGCCTCTGTATTGTCGGCCGAGATCAGCTCCCCCCTTGCATGCCGGCCTATGTCTCCCCGAGTGCATCTCTTTTCCGTCTGGAGGACCTGCGAGGAACAGATCCGCACCGTGATCTCCCGGACTTGAGGAGAGGCCGGCCTCGTAAAACACCCGGAAGAAGAACCTGCCAAGGACAGGGTGTGGACGAGCCCGAAGGGAGATGTGTGAATTCCGAGCGCGTTCAAAAAGGCCCCTCGATGAACACCACCCCCATCCTAATCGTACCTATAAGCGACCTTCACTGTCAAATCGGGATGCGGGACCCCAACCCGTTCTCACTGAATAGCCTAGTTCGGACGATGGGACGATGCTTCGGGATTCTAAGCGCTCTTGTAAGACCGAACCTCTGCATTGTTGGCCGAGATCAGCTCCCCCCTTGCATATCGGCCTAGGTCTCCCCAAATGCATCTCTTTTCCAAACTAGAGGAATTCTGAGGGACGGGTCTGGACACTGATCCCCCGATTCGGCAGGATCAAGAGCGTCCCTTCAGGGGGAGTTTCTTTCTCGCCAATATGTAAGGACGCAGGATTTGATCCAAGACTTCGAGTTGAGCAGCGTCGTAAGACCGGTATCCCCACGAGCTCCTCTCCTCGGGAATCGGCCGATCTCCTCGATTGTAATTCAAGACTTCGAGTTGAGCAGCGTCGTAAGACCGGTATCCCCACGAGCTCCTCTCCTTGGGAATCGGCCGATCTCCTCGATTGTAATTCAAGACTTCGAGTTGAGCAGCGTCGTGAGACCGGTATCCCCACGAGCTCCTCTCCTCGGGAATCGGCCGATCTCCTCGATTGTAATTCAAGACTTCGAGTTGAGCAGCGTCGTAAGACCGGTATCCCCACGAGCTCCTCTCCTCGGGAATCGGCCGATCTCCTCGATTGTAATTCAAGACCTCGAGTTGAGCAGCGTCGTAAGACCGGTATCCCCACGAGCTCCTCTCCTCGGGAATCGGCCGTTCTCCTCGATTGTAATTCAAGACTTCGAGTTGAGCAGCGTCGTAAGACCGGTATCCCCACGAGCTCCTCTCCTCGGGAATCGGCCGATCTCCTCGATTGTAATTCAAGACTTCGAGTTGAGCAGCGTCGTGAGACCGGTATCCCCACGAGCTCCTCTCCTCGGGAATCGGCCGATCTCCTCGATTGTAATTCAAGACCTCGAGTTGAGCAGCGTCGTAAGACCGGTATCCCAACAAGCTCCCCTCCTCGGGAATCGGCCGATCTCCTCGATTGTGATCCAAGACTTCGAGTTGAGCAGCGTCGTAAGACCGGTATCTCCACGAGCTCCTCTCCTCGGGAATCGGCCGATCTCCTCGATTGTAATTCAAGATGTTGGGTATTGTATCCACACTCACCTAGATTTGCATGAAGTCACCCATGAACTAAGTTGAATCCAGTTGTATTTGATATTTCTCTTTAGCCATATGCTTGCAGGTGTACACTTTAAGTATAGACCAATGTCAGTCTGCAATGGGTCATCAAACACAGGACTTCACAGTGTAATCCCTCACTGTGTAATCCAAGGTGTTGACTCATGTGTAGCCTCTCTATTGGAATATACTTAACCTCAAATCACTTGGAGAAAAGGACAAAAGCTGAAGCTGAAGAAGTTCTATTTGAAAACATTTTTCTGTAACTTAGAATTTTTGCTAAGTCATTTTTGCTCGAGAAATACATTAGTGCTCGAGTAAATTACATCTCTAGGTCTCGAGAAGTTTTTAAAAGTGCTCGAGAAAAAGCTCAGCTTGCTCGAGAACTTTTTCTTTCAAATCTGGCTGTCATTAATGCTCGAGAGAAAGTTTTCCTTTCTCGAGAAAATGACTTTGCTGCTCGAGAACTAGAATGCTGTGCAAAAATATTTCTAAGGAAAGGTACTCGAGAAATATAACTCTTCTTCTAAGTCTACCTTTCTCGAGAACTATTTCTCTGTTGTTATTCTAAGTTCCTGTGCTCGAGAACAGCTTTAGCTTCTCGAGTACTTTCCTCCAGATTTTCCTCTATGTTCAAGTGCTCGAGAAATAATCCATTTGCTCGAGTACTCTAGTTTTCAGGATTTTGATTAGTCTTTGTGATCGAGAAAGAGACTTGTTTCTCGAGTACTCCAGTTCTCAAGTTTGTTTTTAAGTGTTTAGTGCTCGAGAAATCTTAATAATTCTCGAGTACATTTCTTCAGGCTCTCGAGCAAATTCTGCTTGTGCTCGTTTTCCAGTTTTATTCTAAGTCTTTGTGCTCGAGAAGTTTCAAGTTCTCGAATATTTTCTTTCCAGTACTCGAGCAAGTGTACTGTATGCTCGAGTAATCCAGATATACTTTTTCTTCTAAGTATAAGTGCTCGAGTAGTACAATTAGTGCTCGAGAAAGTTATTTTCGACAGTATATTTTTCCCAGTCTCAGATCTCGAGACAATCATTTCTACTCTCGAGAACTCCTTGTTTCAGTGCTCGAGAACAACCTTCAGTTCTCGAGTACTTCTGACTTGAATCTTTTTCTAATTCTGAATTTGTCAAAATCGTTGACCTTCTATTCATTCTATTTTTCAATCTTTAATCTGTCATCATCTAATTGGCCCACGTGGCATTACTTTCAATACGATTTGATTTCTGACCGATTAGGCTCCCTATAAAAGGTCTAATCAGTCTCTGTTTTCATTAAGAATTATTATTATCGTTTATCTTTTCTCTCTCTTCAAGAACGAAAAACGAAAAAGGGCCGACAAACCCTAAGTTCCCGATTCGTCTTCCCGGTCGCCGCCGCTCACTGTTTCCATCTGGAAGGCCGCCGACGAAGAACGATCGACGAAGTGACACATAGAATCGAGATCGACCTCGACTTTCTTTCGAATCTCTTGATTCCGTGTGTTCCGAAGAACCAGATCTGTAGATCGACGACAGTATCTTCTCCGACTGATTCCTGACAGAGCCGCCATTGTTGAAGGAAGAAGAAACGTCAAGATTTTCTAGATCTGTCACAGTCTCATCATTTTCTGTAAATCTTTATTCTGTAGGAGATTCTTCTCCGAGTTGTAGGAGTTTTCACTCCGAGTATTTGTTGTAGGAAGATTGTGCTTCCGAGTGTAGATCCGGGTTGGATCGAGTTGTAAGATTTCTTTAATCTGAGATAAGTGGAGTAGCCGAGTCTAGTGCGTTACTAGATCGGTGAGAGGGAAAGTGGAGTACCCAAGATCGGGGAACCACTATAAATCTTGTGTCGTCTGTGCTTGTGTTCTTTTTGTGTGTGCTGCGATTAGTTTTATTTTATTCCGCAAAAGACGTCGCAATCACCTATTCACCCCCCTCTAGGTGATAATTTAGACAACTAGTCAACTTTCAATTGGTATCAGAGGGTCGTTGATCATATAAAGGTTAACACCTTGATCAGATCTGCCCTAAGTTGTCTAAGAAGTTAGCCAAGCATGGATAAGGCAAAAGATTTTGCAAAGCTTCCACTGTGCACCAAGACAAACTTTCCCATGTGGAAAGAAAGAATTAAATTCTTTATGGAAGCTGTGGATCCAAGGATCTTTATGATAGTTGAAGAAGGTCCCTATGTTCCCATGACAACCTCCACAATAAATCCTACTCTAATGGTACCAAAGAAACTAATGGTTCTTGACAAAGATGAGATTGCACTTGTCTCGTTGGACAAGAAAGCTAAAAACATCATAGCAAGTGCAGTTGATGACTCTATGCTACTGAATCTGATACATTGCCAAAGCGCTAAGGAAATGTGGCAGTGTCTGATAGTCCTGATGGAAGGCACTGAAGAAGTAAGGGATGACAGAAGATCCCTTCTGAATCAAAAATATGAAGCCTTCAGACAAGGACCAAAGGATTCAATCACAGATACGTTTAAGAACTTCTGCAAAATTGTTAATGGTCTGAAGGGGTATGGCAGGAAGTTCACTAATGGTGAGCTGAATGACAAATTCCTCAGATCTCTGACGAAAGAGTGGGATACCAAAGTATGTGCCATTCGGGAGTTTGGCAGACTAGCAGAGACTGACCCACAGAATCTCTTCGGAAAGCTGATGTCGTATGAGATGCAAATAAATACAAGAAAAGCCGAAGAAGAGAAGAGCAGATCCTCTTCAAAGGATAAGACTGTTGCCTTGAAGGCAGAAAGCACAAAAAAGGTCAAAGCTCAATCATCTACTCCTGCTCAGGAAACAATTGAGAGTGAAGAAAGTTCAGAGCCCAGTTCATCAGGCTCAGAGATGTCTGAAGGAGAGTTCTCTCTCTTATCAAGACAGTTCAAGAAGTTTCTGAACAAAAAGAAGAATTGGAGAGGCAAGGATGCCTCACATAGACGATCACATTATGAAAGTGATCGAAGAAAGAAAGGCTCAAGCAGCCATGACAGGTATGTTCCTAAACAGAACAAACATGTTTCATCTGACATAGTTTGCTATTGTTGCAACAAGCCAGGTCATATGATTGCTGAATGCCCTCATAAGAAAAGAGAAGGAGGAAAGAAGGAAAGCAAGAAACCCTTTCACCAAAAGAAGAATGAAAGGAGCCTCGTGGCTAAGAAAACAAAGACCCTCAGCGACTCAGACTCCTCGGAGTCAAGTGAGGAAGAAGAAGCATATTTTGGGCTGATGGCTCAAACTGATGAGGAGACAGAACCCCAGTACACTGGGAAGGTAAACTCTCACACACCTCTTTCTGAATCTGAGAATTCTGAACATGAGAATGAGGACAGCTCTTATGACGATGAGTCTGAACTCATGGTTCAGTACAGAGAGCTGATCAAGGCCTACGACAAATGTCGAAAGGTCGTGAAAGCTCAAGCCAAAGAGATTAAGTCTCTTAAGGCAAGTGAAAGCTCTTTGAGAGAAGAAGTTCTTGAGATGGAATCACTCAAAGGTAAGCTTAACTCTGCCATAGAAGAATTGAATGAGACACTTAGTCTCGTCAGTCTGAAAGAAAAAGTCATTGAGAAACTGGAAGAGCAGTTTGAGGCTGAGAAGAAGCTTGTTGAGAGCTTCTCCAAGCCTAAGACAGTTCTTCCACTGATTGCTGGATTTTCAGCACAGACTGATGGTGCTGGACTAGGCCATATAGCCTCTTCTAGTAAGACTTCTAGAAGGAATAAGACTCAACGAAAGAATAAGGCAGCCAAGAAAGCCTTAGCCAAAGAAAAAGGGAAAGCCCCTCAAGAACAGACTACCTTTAATAAGGTAATCTACCCGACAAACAAGTTTGATCTTGAGTCCTCCTATGGACACTGGTCTAGGCCTACTTATGTAGAGCCAAAGTCTAGATACCAAGGATGGGCACGTCCTAGAAACTTTGGCGAAAGTGTTTTTAAAGCACCTTATGAAGAAATCAGTCTTCAGAGCTATGGTCCATATAATCATGGTCATAACTTTAAGAAAGCACCGAAAGTGAAAGAAGTTGAAGTCTTGTCCACCAAAGAGAGGAAAGCATGTTCCTGTGATCAACATGAAGCATCCACCTCCATGGCAGCTCCTCCTGCTAGACCTCATGTCAAGATGGTCAAGCAAGAGAAGAATGGACAAAGATACAATAGATTTCATTGTTGGTGTTGTGGCAAGATTGGTCACTTCGCCATCGATTGTTGGTTCAACAAAAGTGTTAATGCTGCCCCAAGAGTTATCAATGTGAGAAAGACCGCTCACGATGCTAACATCGGTAGGGGGAGCAATCTAACAAGAGACCAAGGACCCAAACAAATTTGGGTTCCTAAGGCAAAATGATTTTGTGTTTGCAGGTATGTCCAAAGGCCAATAGAACGCCAATATGGTACTTGGACAGTGGATGTTCTCGGCACATGACCGGAACAAAAAGTTTACTTCAAAATTACTCTCCAACCGAGAACGGACCAAAGGTCATCTTTGGAGGCTCCGACCGGGGAGTTACAAAAGGATATGGTACAATTTCTAACGGTAGCGTATCCTTCTCGGATGTTGCTTATGTTGAGGGATTAGAACATAATCTCATAAGCATAAGTCAATTATGCGACAAAGGATACGTTGTTGAGTTTCATGCCAACAAGTGTTTGATAAAAGCGGTTGATAAACAAGAAACCATTTTATCCGGCACTCGTAGCAGAAACATATTTTGTCTGAATTTTATTTGTTTGGATTCCTCTACCCCAGTATGTCTTCTTGCTAAAGATAGTGCATCTCTTGGTGACCAATGGCACAAGAGATTAGCACATATTAATTTCAAAACCATTCATAAATTATTTTCGAAGAATTTGGTGCGTGATGCTCCAAATGTTAAGTGCGAAAAGGAAAGACCTTGTCACGCATGCATTAAAGGCAAGCAAACAAGGGCTACTTTTAAAAGCATTATTGGCAAAGATTCGGACAGGTGTTTACACCTTCTTCATATGGACTTGTTTGGTCCACTGCAAGTTAGAAGTTTAGGAGGTAAGGATTATACGTTGGTTATTGTTGATGATTACTCGCGCTTTGCGTGGGTGTTCTTTTTGAAACACAAGTCGGATACCTTTGATATTTTCACAAATTTTGTCAGGCAAATACAGAATGAGTACAACTGCTCCATTGTCAAAATCAGAAGTGACAATGGAACGGAATTCAAATCTGGGGCCATGACGGAATTTTGTGAAAGCCTTGGTATCCTTCATGAGTTTTCCTCTCCTCGGACTCCACAACAAAATGGAGTAGCTGAGAGAAGAAACAGAACACTCATAGAGGCTTGCAGGACTATGTTGAGTGATGCCTCACTACCGGAATATTTCTGGGCTGAAGCCGTCAACACTGCATGTCACGTGCAAAATCGAGCACTCATAAACAAGAACCATGATAAGACTCCTTATGAACTTTTAAAAGGCAGGAAGCCAATAATATCTTACTTTAGAATCTTTGGTTGTAAGTACTTTGTACTTAACAACGGCAAGTATCATACCACTAAGTTTAGCGAAAAGAGTTTTGAAGGCATTTTCGTAGGCTATAGTAGCCAAAGTAAAGCATATAGGATCTTTAACAAGAAATCCTTGGTGGTAGAAGAATCAATTCATGTTATTTTTGATGAGACGAGTTTGTTGCAAAGCAACTCGTCTAGTGTGTTACTTGAAGCTGCAGGTTCCAAGATAAATGAAATAAAGTTGGAGGAACCAAGTGAAGAGAAGGGTGATACCTTCATCGAGATCACTTCTCCAACTACAATTGAGAATGAAGATCAGGATAATGAAGCAGTTCAAAGAAATGAAGTCACTCCAGATGCTGAAGATGTTCCAGATGCTAGGACATTAGAGCTCAGACACTTGAAGGATCATCCAATAGAACAGATCATTGGAAATCCTCGAGACGGTGTCAGAACTCGTAGAGGTACCACTAATGAAAATTTATATTTAAGTTTTCTATCTCAGGTGGAACCAAAGAAGTTTGAGGAAGCAAACTGCGACGCATCATGGATACTAGCCATGGAAGAGGAGCTGAACCAATTCAAACGGTGTGAAGTTTGGAAGCTTGTACCAAGACCCAAAGATAAGAACGTTATAGGAACCAAGTGGGTGTATCGGAACAAGCTAGATGAAGATGGTACAATAATAAAGAACAAGGCGCGTCTCGTCGCCAAAGGATACCGACAAGAAGAAGGAATAGACTTCGATCAAACATATGCTCCAGTGGCAAGATTGGAGGCAATAAGGTTATTTCTAGCATATGCTGCATTAAAAGGTTTCACCGTCTATCAAATGGACGTGAAGTCTGCCTTCCTTAATGGAAACATAAAGGAAGAAGTATATGTAGAACAACCTCCAGGTTTTGTTGATCCAAACTCTCCTAACCATGTCTACTTTCTATTTAAAGCACTGTATGGTCTCAAGCAAGCTCCCCGAGCTTGGTATGAGACATTGTCTACTTTTCTTCTTGAGAACAAGTTCACAAGAGGAAAGATAGACAAGACATTATTTCTTAGGGAAATAAAAGGCAAGATTTTGCTAGTGCAAATCTATGTCGATGACATTATTTTTGGCTCAACTGACGACAACCTTTGCAAAAAGTTTTCTAAACTAATGCAAGGGAAGTTTGAAATGAGCAGTATGGGTGAGTTGAAGTATTTCTTGGGACTCCAAGTGAAACAATCTGAGGATGGAATTTTCATATCTCAGACGAAGTTCACAAAGGAGTTGATTAAGAAATTTGGATTGGAGAACGCATCTACAATGAAAACTCCAATGGCCTCAGCTATCTCTCTGGATAAGGATGAGAAAGGGAAACCTTTTGATGAAACCAAATACAGAAGCATAATTGGGTCACTACTCTACCTTACTGCTAGTAGGCCAGACATAATGTTCTCAACATGTGTATGTGCTAGATTTCAGGTGAACAGTAAGGAATCTCATTACGCTGCTGCAAAGCGAATTTTGAGATACCTTAAAGGTACACCAAATCTTGGCTTATGGTACCCAAGAAGTAATGACAATGAACTGATTGGCTATTCAGATGCAGATTTTGCAGGTAGCAAGGATGATAGGAAGAGCACCTCAGGAACATGTCAATTCCTAGGAAGAAGGCTTATTTCCTGGAGTAGTAAGAAGCAGAATTGTGTCGCAATCTCAACAGCCGAGTCAGAGTACATCTCTGCAGGCAGTTGTTGTGCACAACTGCTTTGGATCAAAAATCAGCTTGAAGATTACAACCTGAAGTTTGAAGACATTCCTCTGATGTGTGATTCATCAAGTGCAATTGCCATTGCCAACAATCCAGTGTCACACAGCAGAACAAAACATATAGAGTTGAGATATCATTTTATACGGGAGCATGTGGAGCGAGGAGATATCAACCTTCAATATGTTCCAACAGATAGACAAGTTGCAGACATTTTCACAAAGCCACTGGATGAGGCCAAGTTCTCTTTCTTCAAGACAGAACTTGGGATGCTCAACAAAGAGGACTAAGGAAAAAGTTCTCTTTCAACTTTTCAGAGTTTCAAAAAAAAAAATTAAAGCTAAGTAATTCTTTCTCGGGAACTTTACTCGGGGTACTCGAGAACTTTATTTCATTCTCGAGAGCGGTACTCGAGTACTTTGCCAAGTGTCAGATTGACTAAGTGGCGGTGCTCGAGCACTCAGACTACTTCTCGAGAACTTAATAACGTACTCGAGTCTACCTCTCGAGAACTTAATAAAGTACTCGAGTCTACCTCTCGAGAACTTAATAAAGTACTCGAGCCTACTTGATACTTGCGAAAATTCTTAACCCTAATTTCCCGAGTACAGTTTTTGTTAGCTTTTATTATTTTTCGAAATGCCTAGTAGCAGTCCAGATCATTTCTGCCGCTCATTTACAATATGTATATAAATAGTCAGATTAAAATCGTTAAATCCACTAATCCCAAAATCCCCAAATATCTTGAGACCCTTCGCCTTCCGCCGGTGCCGTGAAAACCAGGAAAACCCCACAGTTTTTCTCCGTTTTTCTTCAATGGCTTCATCTTCTTCCATCGCCAAGCTCGGAATCGGCAGTGAACTCCTTCGAGATGGCATTGCAGACATATCCCCAGACTTTCAGAACCTCTTGAGCCTCCTGGATATAGCCGGCCTCACTTTTGTCCTAGAACAGAAGTGTCGTCTCCTTCTTCCTCAGGTTCATGAATTCTACCAGAATTTGACAGTCAGCACCAGTGGTCATGTTCTCCGATCTACCGTTTCTGGCATCAAGGTCAAACTCTCGGCCTCCATCATCAATCAGTTGCTTCATCTACCTCCAGTCACAGAACCAGAAGACCTAACCCATACAGATTATGACCGTGCCTATTCCTTCTGTGGAATCGCCGGCATACCCTCTGGTATTCGACGCCCCCAGCTGAACCCAGAGAGCAAACTCCTCCTGGACATCGTCGGCAAATGCCTTCTCTGTGCTACTGGATCAATCAAACATGCTACAGGAGAAATGTTTGAAGTGATGACCTCCATAATCTGCAGGAAGAAATATCCTTTTGGTAGACTGATTCTTGATCACATTAGGTCCAGTCTCAAGAAGCCTGGATTTGCCAGAATTATAACCCTTCTACTCAGTGAACTTGACCCAGCAGTGTTTTCAATGTCTAAAGGCAGTGTTCTGCACTACATGAAGAGGCTCACAGTGGACTCCATTAACAGATGGGAGTTGAAATTGCAGAATACCACCCAGGCCACCAGGGCTCAGGAACTAGTTCAGGAAGAGGTTGTCAGGACTCCACCTCCCTCTCCTCATCCAGCAATTGAGGGGGAGCCTGCACAACCTTCCCTAGCTCCAAAAATTCCCCCAGTTCCTGCTACAACAGTTGTGGCAAAGGATGTCCCAGACTACAGGATTTCATCCCCCCCTCCAAACACAGAGAGTGTCATCCAGGATGCTTCTCTTGAGGGGGAGCCTGCCTCCATGGTTATAGATCTCACTGTCACTTCAGAACAAATTGATGCAATGATCACTGAACTCACTTCTGAGCACCCCAGTTTAGCATCAACAGTGGTATCAACAGCTCCAGACTCAGTTCCAGATTCTACTACAGCCACTGCTCAGGACTCAGCTCCACTTAACTCAATTCCAGATTCTGCTCCAGCCACTGCTCAGGACCCAGCTCTACTTGAACCAGTTCCAGAACTGCCTAAGAAACATGCTTCTCCAGAACCAGTTCAGCCCTCCAGTTCACTTCCCCCATCACCTTCTCACTCAGCTAATACCCAAGGACAGCAAGCTGCTACTTCCTCCACAACCACTCCCTCTTCTTTTGAGCCAATGACTGACATCCCAGAAACTGATGAGGATGTTCAGGAGGCAGAGTCCAGGATTCCTCTAAGGCCACACTTCTCCATCCCAACTTTACTTCCTTCAGGAAATGAAGAAGATGACAACATCCCTCTGAGAAGACAGCCATCCACTTCTACTGTTGTAATTGAAGAGATCACCCCCAGCCCCTCCAATGCACCTTCTCCACCTGCTGCTGCTCAACCACATCCATCCAGTCTTGCTCCTGCAAGTGCTCCTGCTGATACTGATTCCATCATAACACTGTTAACACAGTTGTTTGCTGAACAGAAAACCTACATAGACACAGCTGTCAAGAAGGTTCAAGACCAGGTGACTGCCCTTGAGAAGGCCATGCACAAAGGCTTTGCTGAAATCTAGGTGAACACAGATACCCTGAAAGAAGCATTTCACAAGGGAGGATTGGCCTTGGATCATACTATAACAAGTATTGGCCACCTCATGGAACAATCAGTTGTGTTGGCTAATAATCAAATTCAGTTGGATAAAAGGACAGATGACAAGTTCTTTAACCTGACAGGTGAGGTTGGCACCTTTAAGGAAGATGCTATTGCAACCCTTACTACAGAAGTCAGAAAGGGGGAGGAGATTTTCAAGACTGTCTCAGCTAAACATTCTGAATCCATCATGACCAGAATTACCAATGCCAGCATTGAAACCCAAGCTGACATAGAAGCCAAAGTCATCAAGGCTCAGAATGCTTTCCATACATCCCTGAAAGAAAATGTGCTGAAACATATTGACTCTGTCAAGTTTCATGCCTTTGATACCTCTGTCTGGATGCACAACAATATATTCCCTGACCATCAGATTGACCCCAACTCAATTCCCCATCATCTGAACCCAGTTGCAGTCAGAGCAGCCCTTGCTGAAAGCACTCAAGCCTCTGCTGCCCAAGCTGCTGCTGATGCAATGGCTGCTGTCCAAGCTGAAGAAGATGCTGCTGCTGCTGCTGCCTTTGCTCAGAAGGCCTTCTCTCCATACATTGAACTTCAAGAAACTTTCATGCCAACTGGAGAGGTGTGGGAAGATCTACCTAACCAGCCACCTAATATCCAAACAAAGAAAAGGAAATATGGGGAAGGGCCCTCTGCAAGGAGATCTGCACCTGAACATGATCAAGGCTACAGAAGACATCAGGATGAACCAAGGCAGTATCCAGTACACTCTGAAGTCTGGAGCCCCACCTCCAGGACTTTAATCCTTGAAACTCTGAAGCTGGTAACTCAATTCAGTGAAAGACAACAAGAATTCTACAGCCATGAGGAATGGAGAAAGTATGACAAGAACTGCATTCAGAGGAGGCTGCATGAGTCTAAGTATGGATTTAACAATGCTGCAGCTCCTCCTAAACCTGAAAAGTACTTTCCCAAGCCCTTCAGCTACTTTGAGAGACAAGAGCAGAAGAGATGGCAAGAGGGTGAAAGACAAAAGAAACAGGCTGATGGCAAGAAGAAGTAACCTGCACTCTATTTCATAACAGCCTTTTGTATCTTTGGGAATAGTGGGATTTAAAAACATTAATCTGAAAAATCTGATTACTTATATACCTATATGTTTTTGATTGTGCTGTGATTCATTTCTGTTATTCCTGCTCTAGGTTATTTTGATTATGTCACATATGTCTTGCTTACTTGTTGTTATGTATTATTTGTTAAGGGATTCAGCTTAGTGTATAGGGTTCTGACTTCTGCAAATAGGGGGAGATTGTTGGGTATTGTATCCACACTCACCTAGATTTGCATGAAGTCACCCATGAACTAAGTTGAATCCAGTTGTATTTGATATTTCTCTTTAGCCATATGCTTGCAGGTGTACACTTTAAGTATAGACCAATGTCAGTCTGCAATGGGTCATCAAACACAAGACTTCACAGTGTAATCCCTCACTGTGTAATCCAAGGTGTTGACTCATGTGTAGCCTCTCTATTGGAATATACTTAACCTCAAATCACTTGGAGAAAAGGACAAAAGCTGAAGCTGAAGAAGTTCTATTTGAAAACATTTTTCTGTAACTTAGAATTTTTGCTAAGTCATTTTTGCTCGAGAAATACATTAGTGCTCGAGTAAATTACATCTCTAGGTCTCGAGAAGTTTTTAAAAGTGCTCGAGAAAAAGCTCAGCTTGCTCGAGAACTTTTTCTTTCAAATCTGGCTGTCATTAATGCTCGAGAGAAAGTTTTCCTTTCTCGAGAAAATGACTTTGCTGCTCGAGAACTAGAATGCTGTGCAAAAATATTTCTAAGGAAAGGTACTCGAGAAATATAACTCTTCTTCTAAGTCTACCTTTCTCGAGAACTATTTCTCTGTTGTTATTCTAAGTTCCTGTGCTCGAGAACAGCTTTAGCTTCTCGAGTACTTTCCTCCAGATTTTCCTCTATGTTCAAGTGCTCGAGAAATAATCCATTTGCTCGAGTACTCTAGTTTTCAGGATTTTGATTAGTCTTTGTGATCGAGAAAGAGACTTGTTTCTCGAGTACTCCAGTTCTCAAGTTTGTTTTTAAGTGTTTAGTGCTCGAGAAATCTTAATAATTCTCGAGTACATTTCTTCAGGCTCTCGAGCAAATTCTGCTTGTGCTCGTTTTCCAGTTTTATTCTAAGTCTTTGTGCTCGAGAAGTTTCAAGTTCTCGAATATTTTCTTTCCAGTACTCGAGCAAGTGTACTGTATGCTCGAGTAATCCAGATATACTTTTTCTTCTAAGTATAAGTGCTCGAGTAGTACAATTAGTGCTCGAGAAAGTTATTTTCGACAGTATATTTTTCCCAGTCTCAGATCTCGAGACAATCATTTCTACTCTCGAGAACTCCTTGTTTCAGTGCTCGAGAACAACCTTCAGTTCTCGAGTACTTCTGACTTGAATCTTTTTCTAATTCTGAATTTGTCAAAATCGTTGACCTTCTATTCATTCTATTTTTCAATCTTTAATCTGTCATCATCTAATTGGCCCACGTGGCATTACTTTCAATACGATTTGATTTCTGACCGATTAGGCTCCCTATAAAAGATCTAATCAGTCTCTGTTTTCATTAAGAATTATTATTATCGTTTATCTTTTCTCTCTCTTCAAGAACGAAAAACGAAAAAGGGCCGACAAACCCTAAGTTCCCGATTCGTCTTCCCGGTCGCCGCCGCTCACTGTTTCCATCTGGAAGGCCGCCGACGAAGAACGATCGACGAAGTGACACATAGAATCGAGATCGACCTCGACTTTCTTTCGAATCTCTTGATTCCGTGTGTTCCGAAGAACCAGATCTGTAGATCGACGACAGTATCTTCTCCGACTGATTCCTGACAGAGCCGCCATTGTTGAAGGAAGAAGAAACGTCAAGATTTTCTAGATCTGTCACAGTCTCATCATTTTCTGTAAATCTTTATTCTGTAGGAGATTCTTCTCCGAGTTGTAGGAGTTTTCACTCCGAGTATTTGTTGTAGGAAGATTGTGCTTCCGAGTGTAGATCCGGGTTGGATCGAGTTGTAAGATTTCTTTAATCTGAGATAAGTGGAGTAGCCGAGTCTAGTGCGTTACTAGATCGGTGAGAGGGAAAGTGGAGTACCCAAGATCGGGGAACCACTATAAATCTTGTGTCGTCTGTGCTTGTGTTCTTTTTGTGTGTGCTGCGATTAGTTTTATTTTATTCCGCAAAAGACGTCGCAATCACCTATTCACCCCCCTCTAGGTGATAATTTAGACAACTAGTCAACTTTCACAAGACTTCGAGTTGAGCAGCGTCGTAAGACCGGTATCTCCACGAGCTCCTCTCCTCGGGAATCGGCCGATCTCCTCGATTGTAATTCAAGACTTCGAGTTGAGCAGCGTCATAAGACCGGTATCCCCACGAGCTCCTCTCCTCGGGAATCGGCCGATCTCCTCGATTGTAATTCAAGACTTCGAGTTGAGCAGCGTCGTAAGACCGGTATCCCCACGAGCTCCTCTCCTCGGGAATCGGCCGATCTCCTCGATTGTAATTCAAGACTTCGAGTTGAGCAGCGTCGTAAGACCGGTATCCCCACGAGCTCCTCTCCCTCGGGAATCGGCCGATCTCCTCGATTGTGATCCAAGACTTCGAGTTGAGCAGCGTCGTAAGACCGGTATCCCCACGAGCTCCTCTCCTCGGGAATCGGCCGATCTCCTCGATTGTGATCCAAGACCTCGAGTTGAGCAGCGTCGTAAGACCGGTATCTCCACGAGCTCCTCTCCTCGGGAATCGGCCGATCTCCTCGATTGTAATTCAAGACCTCGAGTTGAGCAGCGTCGTAAGACTGGTATCTCCACGAGCTCCTCTCCTCGGGAATCGGCCGATCTCCTCGATTGTGATCCAAGACCTCGAGCAGCGTCGTAAGACCGGTATCTCCACGAGCTCCTCTCCTCGGGAATCGGCCGATCTCCTCGATGACGAGAATGAGGGGCCCGCAGGCTATGTTCGACGACTAAGCCCGGTTCAGTTTTCGTCACACGCGAGCAGGCGAGCAGGTCTCGCGCGAGCAGGTGAGCAGACCTCGCGCGAGCAGGCGAACTGATCTCGTGCGAGTAGGCGAGCTGATCCCATGCGGGGGAGCGAGCTGGAACCACGCGAGTAAGCGAGCCCCGGGGGGCATGCGAGTATGTCCCACACGCCACCCGCGCGGTTATCTCAGCAGGTTCACGAGTATCCGGGTGCAGGGGGCGAGTAGGTCCCGACAAGCGGATGGTCAATGTCAGGATCATCCCCCTGCGACCTAGCGAGCGTTCCTCTCCGAGCCTATAAGCCTAGCGAGTAACATCCAGTTAGAAAGGCAAAAACCAAAACCTTGTATAAATCATGAAGTCAAAAGTTTGGTTCACAAAAAGAATATCGGCGAGCAACTAGGACTCGTCGTCGCCAGTATCAGGCCGATATTCATCATCACCAACATCACCGATATCCGCAAAGTCGTCACTCTCTGCGCTCTCGCCGCTGCTGCTTCCGCTGCCGCTGCTGCTGCCGCTGCTGCTGTCAGAATCACTGGAGTTGGTCGGCGACGACGCGCTATACGGCGGGACAGTCCCCTCGGCGAGCAGCTCGGGAATGAGCTCGTCGACAGTGAGTGGCTTCTCCCCCTCGACGAGCTGACCCCCGAGCCTAAGGCGCGCGAGTATGACGTTCCCCGCCGCCCGCGCAATCTCGCGGCGAACAGAGGATCTCTCCTCCCAGAGTACGCGAGATTGCTTCACCACTCGCGCCGGGTCCTCGGGTAGCAGGGTTGAGGAGCTCAGCCGTCCTTCAGCAGCGACCAGCCTCGTCTCCATCACCGCTGCGCGAGTTTGGGCCGCCTCCAGCTCGGCCTGGGAGGCGGCGAGCTTCTCCTCGCCCTCGGAGAGTTTCTTCGCCGCTTCTATCTCGGCAGCCTGCGAAATGATCGACGTCAGGATCTATCAAACGAAACAAATCGAACAAAACCCACCCAGGGACAGCTCACCTCGAAGTCCCTCCAGCGGACTGACTGCATGCCGAGGTCGATGGCCTTCTTGGAGACGACCTTGAGGGCATCGGTCGTCTCCAACAGCTTCCTCGCCGAATAATGGCCCAGCTCGGCAGACCGCGCGAGCGCGCAGGCCGATTGATGGGCGAGCTCCGTCGGGGTCAGCTCCATGACGGACTCCGCGTCGGCCCGACCGTAGATGGCGTGGAGAACGGCGAACGCCTCCCCATTGTCCTCCCAGTCAGTCGACCAGGACGGAAGGTTGGTGCTCAGCGACACCGAATTCTCCCCCGCCGACCAGGTCACGAGCGGGCGACCGAAGGCGTCCACCACCCCCTGCCCGAGGCCGTAGTTGGGGTGGAAATGGGGCGACTGGGCGCCCGTCGGCGACCGGCAATCGACGGATCGCGGCGACGAGGTCTTCGCCCTCTTCCTCGCGGGACCTTGCGAGCTGACCCGCGATTTTCCCTTAACCGCCTTCTTCTCCCCAACATCGGTAGGAGGGCGAGAATCCGACTGCGTGGCGGCGGCTTCCTTCGCCAAAGGAAGCGGCTTCTCCGGAAGCTCGTTGGAGACTGCAAAACGCGACAAAGTTAGCTTCAGCGGCAAAAGGGGGAGCGAGTAACCAGGGCGCATTTCGAGTTCGGCATACTTTCGTTAGGGTGGACTGGCTCGAGCACGTTGACGTTTAGTCGCCAGAAGATGACGTCAAAACGCCGACCGTGAAAGTATTCAAAGAGCTGCTCGCGAGCTCCTTCGAGGATGGGGGGAAGGAAGGCGACATCGGCCGGTTGATGCAGCCTGCCGAGAACACCGCCGAAGTCGCCATGGACGACAATCAGCTGCTCGCTCCAGCGATGGACCTTGTTCGCGGTCCCGACCAGGGTGCAGACATGGCTGCTGAAAAAGATGACCCCCTCCGAGGTCGCCGCAAAGGCGAAGATGCGGCGGAAGACGGAGAGGTCGAAAGCGATCCTCTCTTCCCGAAGGAAGCAGAGGAATCCCATGATGATCGCCACGCCGTTGGGATTGATCTGCGCAGGGACAATCCCGAAGTAGCGCAAGATCTCGCAGAACTCCGGCCAGAAGGGCAGCCGCAGGCCCGCGTCGAAGTGACGCAGCGACATTACAAGCGAACCCTCAATATGGGTATTGAGGCGCTCGCTGCGAGTGGGGAGTCTTGCCGAGTATCCGTCGGGCAGGGAGCGTTCCTTGAAGGTCGCCAGTTCCTTCTCGGTGGTTATGAACTTCTTAAAAGCCGCATCCGCGAAGTTAATTGCGTGGGCCTGTCGGCGAGCGCTGGCATCGTCACCGACCATGATGGCGAGATTCGAAAGCAACAAGGGCGGCGAGTTGATTGTTCAGATACTCGGCAGGAGGAAAGAAGGTCGCTACAGCAATACGCTTTATGACCCACCTACCCCTCCTATTTATAGATATGACAAGCCCAAGAGAGAGGGGGGGGGGGGGTCAGCCGTCTCAGCGAGTATCTAGCGAACTCGCGCGATGAAGATCAACCTGCGACATTATCAAGTAAACTAAAGCTCGGCACGTCAAAAAATAACAGCACGCACATAGAGGCAGGAGTATTCGCACACATGAATTAATCAAATTAGAAATAGATGTCCAGAAGTACAAGTCGCACAAGGCGAGTTACATTCGAAAAAGTAAAAACTATGGAGCCCTCGGCCGCTCAGGAGGGTGCGGATGTCGCCCGGCCCAGCCGATCTCGCGCGCACGCCGGTAATGCTCCGTCGCCAGCGCTGTCGCATCATCGCCGAGCCTGAGCTGCTCCTCCATCCTCGCCAGGTGCCCAGCAGACCCCATGCTCGCCCGGATGCCGGCCAGCTCGTCAAGCACCAGCTGCAGGCGGTGGTTGTTCAGTTGCAGCTGGCGGTCGTTCTCTTTGACCACGTGGAAGCGAGCTTCATAGCTTTCCAAGGTCGACTGGAGCCCTTCGACCTTGGCCATCCTCGCCTCCAGAGCCGAGATACGTCGGTGAGAATCGCAGATAGCGAGCTGGTCAAACTTGCTCTCCAACTCCATGTGAGCACGAATGACGGCTTGACGATACTCGCTCCCAGACAGCCCGATAGCGTCAAGGAAAGTCACCCCAGAGGTCGCCGAGCGATCTGACAAAGCAGGAAGACGGATCGTCAGGACAGAGCAAAAAGCTGAGCGGCATTCAGTAGTAGGAGGCTCACCACGGCGAGGAGATCGGGATCGGCGCGGCGAAGGAGGTCGCCCGGAGGTATCTCGCCTCCCCGAAGAGCTACTCGGAAGATCGGCAGGCCTGCCCTGCCCGCGCCCTCCAGACCCTTGGCCGACGTAGTCAGGGTCTCCAACCCGCGGAGGAAAGTAGGGTGGCCGCGGCCTCTCCGGCTTCTTCACCAACGGCGGAGCTTGAGATGAGCTCGCAGAGTGGTGCGGAGCCCTCGGCGCAGGAGGCGGAGGAGGTCGCGGATGGTCCTTCGGCAGGGCAGACAGAGGCGGCGGAGGGGGCAAGCCGGTGCTCGGCGTCTGGCCAGGAGTGGCGACCGCGGGCGGCGGCGGCGGCAATGGAGTGCTCACCGGGGGTATCTTCCCGCCGCTCGCAACAACACCGGCCGCCATACTCGCCGGAGGAACCTCGCGCACCGGCCCAGATGACTCGGCAGGAGTGGCCTTCGCCGGCAGCTCCTTCACAAGCGGGGGGTCCTTCACCAACGCCGCCCCAGACGCTTTCCCCGAGCTGAGGCCTATCCTGACCGTGCGGGCGATCTTGAACGGCCTGTCGGCAGCCAGAGCGAGTAAGGGCGCCGAGCTAAGGGGGACGACATCAAGTGCCGCATCCGCGGCTATCGGAGAATCTGCATAAGGAAGGAAGTCAGCAAAGTGGCGGCGACAACCCAGCAGGGAAGAGTTCGAGGTAGCGACCTGTCAAGGTGACGACCTCGGCCTGAGACGCCGCGGACTCCTTCACGCCCGCGAGCTCCTCGGTCACCCCCGGGTTCTCCAGCGGGCTACCCCGGGTCGACCCAGGGAGGTCGTCGAGCCCTAGGTCGTTCAACACCCTCTGGGTGTCGGACGACACCACGGGATTGTCAGTCGCCGCGGCGACCTGGTGCGCCGGTGGAGGCGAGCCGACCACCGTAGTGGCGGGCAGCTTGACCTTTTTTGTCTTCTTCTTCTTCGGCGGGGGCAAAGCAGTGGGATCATCCTCGCGCGGTCTCTTCGGCCTGGCTATACCGAGGAGCCCGACAAGGCGGCGAGACTGTCCTTCAACAGCTGTTCGGTGTCCGACATCTTCGGCGAGCTCCAAGGATCGTCTCAAAAATGGAGCCCCCCTATTTATAGACTACTCTACCAGCAGGCGACGATGCGAGCTGTCCAGATACTCGGCAGAGGTCCTCGCCGAATAAGCGTTGGATGATTCTTTCCGGGCTCCTACGTCGCCCAAAAAGAGCGGGGATTGTGTACAACCCATATTCGACGAGGGAGGGCCCTACCACCGCCAGGTCATCAAAAGTCTAAGTCAGCAAGACAAGGTGGGGATCCAGACCAGCACCCCGGACCGCGGAAGGTTCGGGCGAGTTGGCGAGTTCCCCAGGACAACTCGCCAGGTGGCGACTATGGCCAGATGCTCGCCTCTGCCTGCCGAGCTCCCCAGGGAAGTCGCCAACTCGCCAGGGTGGGGGTATAAGTAAGACCCCCCCCTCTTTGGTTTTCCCTATAAATAGGACCCCAGGGGTACGAAGGAGAGACAAGCAATTCTCGGCCTGAGCCCTCACGAGTTCCAGCCACTGCCCTTGACTCGTTATTGCTCAGCTCGCCTCCTTCGTACCTAGCTCGGCCAATCTGGTTGAGAAGGGGTTGCTTCTCCTAAGCAACTGGGTACGTGGTGGGACCTTCCCGCCGTAGCGACCTGGGGTCCTGTTTGCGCAATTCGTTCCTGTTTCCTGACCAGAGATCATCTTCCCGACCGGTCGACCAGTAACTTCAGGTTGCCTTGTCCGATTTTTGAGGTTGAGAATTTCTCGGCTTCAACAGGGCTGTTGAGCCTGAGTTGTAGGAATCTTTTCAGGTTCTGAGCTGTAGGATCTGTGGATCTGAGTAAAGAGGAAGTTTGGCCGAATCTAGCATACTGCTAGATAGGTGAAGGGGGAAAGTGGATGTACCCAGACCTTGGGGAACCACTATAAAATAGTGTGCAATCTGTGATGGTTAAATTTCTGTGACTGCTGTGCTGTGTGTTTTAATTCTGTAATTGAATTCTGCCAAAAAGTGTTAACAAGCATTAGAACCTATTCACCCCCCTCTAGCTGTTTAGGTTGTCTTGAAAGTAAAACTATCAAGTGGTATCACAGGGAGGTTCCTCAAAAAGGACTTAACAGTCTGAGGTAGATCTGAAAGGTAGAATCAAGATTCAAGAAGATGGGTTCTGGAGAAAATCACAAGGAGTTAGGGTCAATGAAGTTACCCATCTGCAGGAAGGAAATCTTTGGAATTTGGAAAGAAAGAGTCAGATTGTTCATGGAAGCATCTGACCCAAGGATATACATCACAGTTCAGGAAGGACCCTTCATTCTAATGAAGGTATCAGTTCTTGATGTTAATATTCAAACTCCAAAGAGTTATTCTGAAATGACCAAGGATGAAATCATTTTGGCAACCATGGACAAGAGAGCTCAGAATATTATTGTGAGTGTCATAGATGATTCTACATTTCAGAATCTGATTCACTACAAGACCTCCAAAGAAATGTGGGACACCTTGATTGTCTACATGGAGGGATCTGAAGAAGTAAGACAGGATAGGAAGTCTATGTTCAACCAGGAATATGAAAGTTTTAGACAAGGAAAAACTGATAGCATAACTGAATGCTATAAGAAATTCTATAGAATTGTGAATGAGTTAAAGTCCTATGGAAGAGTCTTCAGTACCTATGAACTGAATGACAAATTCTTAAGATCCTTGACAAAGGATTGGGACACAAAGATCTGTGCCATAAGAGAAGTGACTAAACTGGCAGAGATTTCTCCTCCAACCTTGTTTGGAAAGTTGCTATCCTATGAAATGCAACTTATGGTGAGGAAGGAGGAGGAAAAGAATTCAAATGGAGAGCATAGAGAGAAGACAATGGCCTTCAAGGCAGAAGCCACTAAAAAGAATAGGAGGATATCATCATCTCCTCCTAAGGAAGTTGCAGAAGTTAGTTCTGAAAATTCAGATAATCAGGGTTCAGAAAGCTGTGAGTCAGATGCAGATTTTGCTGCATTTACAAGGCAATTCCAGAGATTCTTAAAGAAGAAGCAGTGGAAGTCTAGACCCTCCTCATCACAGCAAGTTGATGACTATTATCAGAAGAAAAATTCATCAAGGAAAGAGAAGAGCAGAACAAAGCCCAGCAAGGCCGCTACTTCAAAGATTGTCTGCTATTGTTGTAGTAGGCCTGAACATGTAGTGGCTGACTGTCCTGATAAGAGAAAGGAGTCATCAGACAAGAAGAACACTTATCAAAAGGGCAAGAAGGAAAAATCCTTTGTTGCAAAGAAGGAAAAGAGCCTAACAGATCAATCAACTTCAGAATCAGAATCTGAAGCTGAAGCATATATTGGACTGTATGCTGCTACTGAAGAAGAGGAGTTCATGCAATTGCTAGACTCCATCTATGAACAAGAAGATCATCAGTGCATGGGACTGATGACAGGATTAGAAGAAGACATGTGCCAGAATCAGTCTGGTCCTAGTAAGGTACTATGTCCTTCAATAAAATCTGTTTGTAGTACAAGTGCAGAATCAGCTACATCTGCATCAAGTGATGTAGATGCATCTGAATCTGAAGGAGATGTCTATCAATTGATAGATAAGTATGGGGACTTGTTGCAGGCCCTTAAGAAAAGCAAGAACCTGGTTAAATCTCAGGCTCAGGAAATTGCTGATCTAAAGGTAGCTGCAACTGAGTTTGACAAAGTAATTGATCAGAAGTTAAATGAAATTGCCAAACTGAAGAATATAACTATTATTCAGATGGGCACAATCAATTATACCAATGATCAAGTGAAGAGTCTGGAGGCCAGACTAAGAATAGAAAAGGAGTTAGTGGCTAGTTACTCTAAGCCAAAGTCTATCTTACCCTTGATAGATGAATTTGTGACTCAAAAGGGTAAGGCAGGATTAGGATTCAAAGGTAACCCCAGGGCAGCCCAATTCAAGAGGAAAGACAAAGCTCCTGTCAAGCCACTGAATCTTTCAGTCCCTATTAAGTTTATAAAGGTGCAAGCGCCTTCTAACCAATATGATCATGAAGATATACATGGTCATTTTAAGACTAATGTTCTGATAAATAAGGGTGTAAATGCCAACAGGCCTATCCATGTTCATAAACCCAATGGTTATAAGAAATCAGTGGGTGAAGCTGCTGCAGTACCAACAATGGACAGAAATTCTTCTGTCAAGGGTGTATCTAGATCTAGATACAATAAGTTTGAATGTTGGTGCTGTGGCAAGAGAGGCCATTTTGCATTAGACTGCTGGTATAACACAAGTGTTAAAAAGAACAATAGTCTACCTGTTAGAAGAGATAATGGTAGCTTTGTTAATGCTAACCTGAACCAAGGACCCAAGACTTACTTGGGTTCTAAGGGTAAGTAAATCTGTGTTGCAGGAAAGTCTAAGTGGTCATGCCCCTATATGGTATTTGGACAGTGGTTGTTCCAGGCACATGATTGGAACAAAGGGGCTGCTGAAGGAGTATACATCTGTCAAAGATGGACCTAAAGTGATCTTTGGTGGATCTGAAAAAGGAATCATCAAAGGGTTTGGTAACATTTCTACTAACCTAATTACTATCACCCAAGTGGCTTATGTAAAAGGTTTGAAACACAATCTAATAAGCATAAGCCAGTTGAGTGATTTAGGATATGATATTTCATTTGTTAAGGATGGATGTCATATCAAAAGGTCAAGTGATCAAAAGATCATATTGATTGGGTATAGGAAGAGAAATGTCTATTGTCTTAATTTTGTATGTGAGAACAAGACTTCTTCCATCTGTCTTGTAGCTGATGATAATGCTTCTCATTGTGTCAAGTGGCACAAGAGATTGGCTCATCTTAACTACAAGACAATTGACCAACTCTTTAGCAAAGAGTTAGTGAGGAATGGTCCTCAAGTTAAGTGTATAAAGGAAGAAATATGCTCAGCTTGTCAAAAGGGCAAGCAGACAAAATCCTCCTTTCAAAGCCTTGAAAACAAGGATTCTGTGAGGTGCCTATACCTCTTACATATGGATCTTTTTGGTCCTATGCCAGTTCATAGTCTAGGTAGGAAAGTCTATACTTTTGTGGTGGTAGATGACTATTCTAGATTTACATGGGTGTTCTTTCTGAGACAGAAATCTGAAACCCCAAGTGTATTACTTAGTTTTGTAAAGCAAATTTAGAATGAACTGAATAGTACAGTGGTCAAAATCAGAAGTGACCATGGTACTGAGTTTCAATCTGAAAGCATGACAAAATTATGTGAAGACTTTGGGATTTTCCAAGAGTTCTCTTCACCTAGAACACCACAGCAAAATGGCATTGCTGAAAGAAAGAATAGAATATTAATTGAAGCTGGCAGAACTCTATTGAGTGACACCTCTCTCCCAGAATATTTCTGGGCTGAGGCAGTTAACACTGCATGTCATGTGATCAATAAGGCTTCTATCACCAAGAACCATAAAAAGACTCCCTATGAGATTATGAAAGGTAGAAAACCAAATCTATCCTACTTCAGGATCTTTGGTTGTAAATGCTATATACTTAACAATGGCAAGTCATACCTAACTAAGTTTGCTGCCAAATCCCAAGATGGGATATTTGTTGGGTACAACATAAATAGTAAGGCCTATAGAATCTACAACTTGACTACTCAAGTTGTTGTATAATCTATACATGTTGTGTTTGATGAAATAAGATTAATCAACTGTGAGTTGTCTTGTAGATCAAATGATTCAACAGGTATAAGCAAAAGAATGGACAAGCTCTCCATTGCTGAAGCATCAAAGGAAGATGGAGCATTGGAAAATGAAGGCTACTGTCCAGGGGGAGTACAAGACTCAATAGAAGCTGATGAAAACCAAGAGGTTCAGCATGAAGGAGCTGGAGATGTTCAACCAGAAAGGAATCTTCCTCCAGCTACAAGACATTTAAGAGATCATCCAGTTGATCAGATTATAGGTGATCCAAGACAGGGAGTGCAGACTAGAAGCAAAAATCAAAGCACAGACCTGCATTCAAGTTTCCTGTCTCAAATGGAGCCTAAGAAGTTTGAAGAAGCCATCCAAGACCAGCACTGGATTGATGCTATGCAAGAGGAGCTGAATCAATTCAGAAGGTGCAATGTCTGGGAGCTTGTTCCTAAACTAATAGGCCACAACATAATTGGCACAAAGTGGATTTATAGGAACAAATTGGATGAGAGTGGAATAATAGTGAAGAATAAAGCAAGATTGGTTGCAAAAGGATACAGGCAGGAAGAAGGGATTGACTTTGATCAAACCTTTGCCCCAGTAGCAAGGCTGGAGGCAATCATAATGTTCCTTGCCTATACAGCCTATCAAGACTTCAGAGTGTACCAGATGGATGTGAAATTAGCATTCCTGAATGGTGATTTAAAAGAGGAAGTCTATGTAGAGCAGCCATCAGGTTTTGTAGATCCTCTTAAACCTGATTATGTCTATAAGCTTAGGAAAGCTTTGCATGGGTTAAAGCAAGCCCCAAGGGCTTGGTATGAAACCCTGTATACTTTCCTTATTGAGAATAAATTCTCAAGAGGAAAAATAGACAAAACTCTATTCCTTAGGGAATCCAAAGGTAAGATCATCTTAGTTCAGATCTATGTTGATGACATAATCTTTGGATCTACTGAAAACAACCTTTGTAAAAAGTTTGCCAAACTTATGCAAGGAAAGTTTGAGATGAGCAGTATGGGAGAACTTAAGTTCTTTTTGGGACTCCAAGTAAGACAGACTGATAATGACCTGTCCATATCCCAGTCTAAGTTCACCAAAGAATTAATTAAGAAGTATGGTATGGAGTCATCCTCCACTATGAGAACTCCTATGGGAACAAGTATGCCTATATGTAAAGATGATGCAGGTAAACCTGTTGATGAATCTTTGTATAGAGGAATAGTTGGCTCTCTACTATATCTCACTGCTAGTAGACCAGATATTATGTATGCTATATGTGTCTGTGCTAGGTACCAAGCCTGCCCTAAAGAATCTCATTATACTGCAGTCAAAAGGATTCTGAGATATCTTAAGGGCACACCTAATCTAGGCCTTTGGTACCCTAGGAATAGAGATTTTCTACTAACAAGTTATTCAGATGCAGACTTTGCAGGGTGTAGAGAGGACAGAAAGAGTACAACAGGTACTTGTCAATTCTTGGGAGGAAGATTGATTTCATGGAGTAGTAAGAAGCAGACCAGTGTGGCAATATCCACAGCTGAGTCAGAATATGTTGCTGCTGGCAGCTGCTGTGCACAACTATTGTGGATATAACATCAGTTGAAAGACTATGGTATTCAAGTAAGTAGAACACCTTTATTGTGTGATTCTAAAAGTGGTATTTCTATTGCTAATAATCCTGTTTCTCACAGTAGAACTAAGCATATAGAAATTAAATACTATTTTCTTAGAGAGCATGTAGAAAGAGAAGACATCTCATTGGAATTTGTTAAAACAGATTGTCAAATAGCAGATATATTTACTAAGCCACTGGATGAAACAAAATTCAATAAATTTAAAATTGAATTAGTCATGCTGACCATTGATTAGTTTATCAACAAACTTACAAGTGATATTAGATTATCAAGTGGTATAGACAAAAACAGAAATTGGCTAAGTAAAATAGTGTCGACACATTCAGTGATAATGTGTCGACTCAGTGAAGTCATGTCGACTAGTCAGAGAATATGTGTCGACACAGAGAATTTGTGTCGACACTTAAGAATCAAATAGTCGACTCATCCAGGAATGTAGTGTCGACTTCACCAGAATAGTGGTGTCGACACTTACAGATTTTGTGTCGACATTTATCTTAAGAGTCGACACAGAATTTCTTATGCTCTACTATGTCTCTCAGGTGTCGACATATCCACAATTGGTGTTAACACATAGTAGACAGACTTGCTGTCAAGACAATAGAAGTTTGTGTCAACACACTCCATCTGTGTCGACACATATAGACTGTTTTTGCCCGACTTTTGATCTTTTTTCCCTAGAAGGTATAAATAGGTCAAGAACTTATTTTGTCGACACGCTTACAAGGTTTTGGAGACTGAAACCCTGTGTCGACAATCTCTCTCTCTTCTCTCTAAAGATTTCTCGTCTGATCAATGGCGCCAAAGGTTGCAGATAACGTCAACGAAGGATATGAGTTGGTGCGCAATGCCTTTGCGGATGCCCCGATAGATGTTCAAAGGGTTGTCACTCTAATTTCTGAATCTGGATTAGAATTTCTAGTTTCTGAACCATCAAAGATCTGGAAGAAGGAGGTGATTGAATTCTTTACCTCTGCATTAGTGGATTCAGCTGGTCTCAAGATAAAATCCACTGTTCATGGGACGAAGGTGAAACTGACACCAAGAAATTTAAGAAAAACACTTCAATTATCAAACATTGAGAATGGAGAAGAGGTTCCAGCCTCTACGACCAGAGAGGCTCTCCAATGGTGTGGATTGGAGCCAACCCTGAAGATTGGAGCAGCTATCAACAGGAAGGGCATGAATCAACATGGCAAGTTTCTGTCAGAAGTTGTTGGGAAGGTAATTTTGTGCAAACCAGGTGGACATGATAGGATTTCAGCCTATATGTTCAGCCTAATGACCAGAATTGTGTTTACAATTCCAACTGACTGGTCAGCTGTAGTATTTGATAAGATCAAGGAAGGAATCAAGAAGCCAAATTTGGCTAGAATTGTGAGTTTATACCTGACTGGGGTGATCCCTGAGGTTATGCAACAACTGCCTGGGACAAAGATTAATCACATGAGGAAAATGGATATAAGATTATTTTTAAGGTGGGATAGGGTGTTGTCTAAAGATGTGCCTGATGAGAACAGGCAGGACACCCCTGAGAGATCCCCTGCACATGATCTAGGCACTGCCCAGCATCCAGAAGAGCAAGTGAGAAAGCAGGTTGAAGATCAGCCTGAGTCTACTCAAGTTCAGAAATCAACCATTCCTGCACAGATGTAGGGGGAGCATGCTCACTCTCCTGTCCAGAATGTATCTACTCCTGACTAGGTACAGGTACAGGGAGAGCAAGTGTATTTTCCTGCCAAGGACATTACTAATATTTCTATTCCCGCACAGGTGCAGGGGGAGCAAGTGTATTCACCTGCCCAGGATATTCCAAATACTGAACAAGTGCAGGGGGAGCAGATGTCTGAATCAGTGCAGGAGAAAGAACAAATTAATTTATCAAAAGATTTGAATATTGCAGATCTGGATGATTCAACATCTGTTCAAGCTCAGAAGGAATACACTCTAGATGAGTTATTTCCTAATGTTGAAATTGCTACTGATAGAGTAGAGGAGGAGCAAGACAATGAGAAGGCACTAGACATGGAGATAGAGCAAGAAGCTGAGAAGGAACAAGGAGTTGAGGAGGAGCAAGTAGTTGAGGGGGAGCCTGTGAATGTTGCGGCTGAGCAACATGTCACTGAAACTAATATTCCTCCTACTCCACCTGAAAGAGTTCAAATAGAAAGTTCATCAGACTCTCAGACTGAAGAAGCCCGAATGTCTAAGAAGAGAAAACTCATAGTCTTCAAGAGAAGGAGTCAAAGTTATAAGCAGGCACTCCAAACTTCAACTCACTAATATCCATCTGAATTTAACTACAACAAGTTCATGGTAGATTTGCAAGTTAAGTTGGATGAGCAGAGATTAGCAATGGAGAAGTATGTTGATGAGAGCAATAAATCCCTTCAATTTGACTTGGCTCAAGATATTAAGTCTATTAGATTTGAAGTAAATATGAATAAGAAGGAGATGACAGATTGCTTCCATAAGGGAGGTAATGCTGTAGTGTTTTTGGCTAAACAACAGCAGTCTATCCTCACTAAAGTGGATGATATTGCTTTGAAGCAAGGTTATGTTTTGGAGAAGCAGCTGAGGATGAATGATAATTTGGCTGAATCTCACCATGAAATTCTTGAAGAGTTCAAAAAGGCTACTGCAGGGGTGACTGAAGCAAGAGCAAAAGAGATGGAAGCTTTTGATCAGAAACTAAAGGAGGCTATAGCTTCAGTTCAATCTGCCATCACTACATCTCAGAAGGAAATATCTGCCAAACTTCAAAAATTGAAACCATATTTTAAAGAAGGTGTGAATTATCTATATGGCCAAATCAGATTTCAGAAGGATGATCTAAGAGATCATATTACCAGAGAAGTCATAAAGGGGGAGAGGTTGTTAGTTCATGCTGGCTTAGAGCACACCAAATGGGTGACAAATAGTATTCGAGCCACATTGGGATATCCACCTTTGTGTGATGATGATATGGTGGCTGAGTCAGGAATTCAAACAGGTCTACTTGAAGGCAATCAACCTGAGATTGCCTAAGTCATTTACCCTCCTCCTGATTTTGATATGATTAATCAGCAAGTTCAGGATATGTATAGTCCTCCAAAGGAGGTTACCAAGGTTGTTATTGAAAAAGTTGATAAGCCTGATGCCAACTTGAAAGAACAGCAAGATGCTCTACTATCCAAGAAAAGATTTAGAGAGCAGGCTGAACTTAAGCTAGATTTTGAGCAGTGGAGTCCTACTTCAAGAAATATTATACTAACTGCATGGAAGGCTGTAAAGGACAAAGTACATGAAAGAGGAAAGTGGTATAATGAAATGGAATGGCAAAAGTATGAAGCTAGGCAGGAAGCCATAGTACAGTTCAGGAGAAAAGCCAAGCTGGGAAGGCTGCCACCAGATGCTCAGGAGCCGAGCAAGTACTTTCCAAAGCCCTTTCATTACTTTGAAAGGCAAAGGCTAAAGGAAGAAGCTCAGAAGAAAGCTGAGCTAAAAGGCAAGAAGCCTACTGAAGTTCCTGTGAAGGCTCAAATCCAATCTGGCAAAGGAATTGTTATAAGAGAGCCTGATCAGTCTTAGTTCTAAGTTCTTTCAGATGTTTTGTAATGTTTTGATCATTCAATGTAAACATCTGTAATCAAACATTATCAAGTTATAAACAAAATTTTGTTTGGAATCATATATTCATGTTCACTCTGTGATGAATTGTTAATATTTTGTTTATATAAAATATTCCTGTAATGTCATACATCATCATATTATTTTTGTTATAAATGGTGTATATCATTAACTAAAAGGGTTATGACTTCTCCAAATAGGGGGAGATTGTTGGGTACATTGGAAAATTTGTACCTGATTTGAAGAAGCCTAACTTAGCTTAATGATATACATCAAGGTGTATTTGATGTTGTTTTAAGTTGACATGTGCAGGTGAAGAAGTATTAAAGAATACAGGAAATTATTCTAAGTCCATGTGTCGCCATCTGAAGAAACTGGGTCGACACTTCAGAATAATTGTGTCGACACTTGAAGGAAGCTGTGTCGACACAGAGAAAGATAGTCGACCACATTTGTGTCGACACTGGGAAGCAGTATCGACTCACAAAAAGATAGTCGACCACATTTGTGTCGACAATGGGAAGCAGTGTCGACTCACAGAGAAAGATAGTCGACCATATTTGTGTCGACAATGGGAAGCAGTGTCGACTCACAGAAAGATAGTCGACCTCAACTATATCGACACCTGAAGGCAGAGTCGACACATACTGAGTTCTGAATCAACAACAACTGTGTCGACACACAGGACTTGTGTCGACACACTGCAAAGTCAAGACCAAGTTATTTTCTGAAGAAAGATGAAGTGTTGAGTTGACACAAATTCTCTGTGTCGACTCATTCTCAAGATGAAGTTCTGAAGAAGCAGTGTCGACTTAAAGGCAAACTAGTCGACGTCATCAAAGGCTGTGTCGACACCAAAGTCACTTATGTCGACACATGTAGACAGTTGGTCTCGACACTTTCTGACAGTCTGTGTCAACACTTTGCTGTCCAAGACTAAGGCACAAGATCTGTTTGAGGACTTGACAGCTATGGGTTATGACAGGTTAACTGAAGCTGTCAGACTTGTTAGAAGTCAGTTAGAAACCGGATCAGCCGGTTACCATGAAGTAGATCTATAAATAGACAGATTCAGAAGAAGAAAAAAATATACAAGAGGAAATTAATTCTTAATCAACACATCAGTTAAGAGACAAGTCCTCTCTTCAAGAAAGTGCAAGGCATTAAAGAAGATCTTCATCAGAAGATCTAAGAAGACGATCTCAGGATCAGTCTAAGTAGAGTTCTTTCAAGAATTCAGAAGTATCATTAAAGGTGTTGGATAAAGAGGGATCCAGCCACTTGAAGAAGAAGAAGGAAGCCATCATTGGTTTCTCAAGAAGCTGTTTGGAAATCAACTCAGCTAAGTTCAGATTCAAGAAGCTTTGAAGAAAGCTCAGATTCAGTTGATTTCATCAGCTGATCAAAAATTATCTTGTTCTTTTCTCTCTCAACAAAGGCAAGACATTAAAAACTTCTTTTCTAATTTCTGTAGGATCTGTCAATACAGATCTGAGTTGTAAGCCTGTGTTATAAAGGCTGAGTGTAGGAGAGTTGATCTCTGAGTGGTAGGGCTGTTTGCCTGAGTGTAGGAGAAGGTTCTTCTCTGAGTTGTAGGCTTTGTGATAAGGCTGAGGCAGGGTTGTTGAGCCTGAGTTGTAGGAACCTTTTCAGGTTCTGAGCTATAAGATCTGTGGATCTGAGTAAAGAGGAAGTTTGGCCGAATCTAGCATACTGCTAGATAGGTGAAGGGGGAAAGTGGATGTACCCAGACCTTGGGGAACCACTATAAAATAGTGTGCAATCTGTGATGGTTAAATTTCTGTGACTGCTGTGTTGTGTGTTTTAATTCTGTAATTGAATTCTGCCAAAAAGTGTTAACAAGCATTAGAACCTATTCACCCCCCCTCTAGGTGTTTAGGTTGTCTTGAAAGTAAAACTATCAGTGGGGTCGGCTATATGGATCAGTTATCGTCATTGTGCCTTATCTTTTGTCATAATTTCACTAATGCCTAAGTACATCATGTCAAATAATCCATATCATAAGGGTAACTAAATTTTATGTTGGCCGTCTACCTAACACAACTCTCATCATTTTTTATCCGGTCTTGGAACCGGCATAAGTTGGTTTGATGACCACCAAGAAAAGAAACAAAATTTTAACATAAAATTTGACGAAGTTCCTTCACGAACGATTGAAATTCATAACCTCTGCATGCACGAGCCCAACCGCCTCGTGCCAAACCGAGCCCACAGACAATTCATTAGTCTAACATATAAAATTTATTTGAGAAAGATAAAAAGACCAAGCTAACGCAGGCCCCGTTTGGGAGGTTTTTTTTCCTTTCCGTTTTCTGGAAAATGCCACCATTCATAATATCGTGTTGGTTTTTGGGACGGGGGACTATCTAATATGACGCAATAACTCCTTTTGGATGAGCTGCATTTTCGATTGATAGAGAAACCCTAAACACAATATTATGAACGGTATCGTTTTCCAAAAAACAAAAAAGGAGAAAAAAAACGCCCTCCCAAACAGAATCTCAATGAGAAAAATGATGATGCTATGGACAAAAAAAGACTTTTAAGACGCTTTGATCAGTTAGAATTTTGGAGATGAGTTAATTTTGTCCCATATTAAAAAAAAAGATTCAATAATATTGTGTTATATATAGTAGTACACTACGAGCAGTGACGGATCTAGAAAATTAATAATGGAGTGCACAAGTTGATAATGACGGCGCACACAATTTTGTTTGAATGTGACACTGAGTTCTAAAAATTTTAATATGGAGGGTCAGACATCAACTTTCTTCAAACAAAAAATTTGAACGTTGTTTCAATCTTATCAGAGCTATTTCTCACTCATCTGACCACCGTTTTTGACGTATAACTAGTCAAAATTCATTTCCTCGACGAGAGAAATCCAAATACACTTACATTTTGAAAAATAATGGGGATGCCAATGTCCCTCGGGGCCCTGACTGCGAGTCTATATTGTTAGTGTATATTTGAGCAAATTAACGGGTTCGGAGGCATAACGGGTCGTGTCGGATACACGGTTAACCCATACCCGTAGAAACTCTTTGGGTTTCTCTATTTATACCCACCTAGAGGCAACGGGTATGCTTCGAGCGACATAGACATATATATGACAATGGTGTGGTTTTGAAATGTAATATTCATTCTATCTATGATGATGTCTCACAGTCTCAGCTCAGCTTGGGGAAATCAAACCTACTACTACTCCTGCTGCTGCTGCATGAGACCCTCCCTTTTTGGCATCCAGGCAATAAAGTTCTGAACCCCTATATATCTTTCTTCCACTACACCCTGTTTGTCCCCAAACTTTTTTAAGCCCCTCCCCCCTATCAACTTCAGTCCCTCTCTCAAAGATATTCATCTGATACTCCCCCCCCCCCCCCCCCATTCTCTCTCTTCAGGATCTCCCTCTACTTAAACAAACAACTCCCCCCCACTTTCCAGCTTCAATATTAATTCTCACTCTCTCAATATCACAGAGTACTGTATTCATGGATCAAAACACAAACTTCCACCAGCAGCAGCAGCAGCAGCAGCAGCAGAGCAATGAGGATGCCGGAGCTGCGGCGGGCGGCAAGAGCAGTAGCGGAAGCTACCTTTGCCGGCAATCCAGCGCGCGGTGGATTCCCACCGGCGACCAAATCAGGATTCTGAGAGACCTCTACTACAACTACGGCGTCCGGTCGCCGAGCGCCGAGCAGATCCAGCGCATCTCCGCCAAGCTCCGGCAGTACGGAAAGATTGAAGGCAAGAATGTCTTCTACTGGTTTCAAAACCACAAAGCCCGGGAGCGGCAGAAGAAGCGCCTCACCGCTGATATTTCTAATCCCACGCCAAACAGTAGCAAACCCTAAACTACCAATCAATTCCTCTTCTTCTTCTTCAATATTATATATAATCTTGCTTGGGTTAATTTCTGCCAGAGTTCGGCTCTGTTTCTATGGGCTCCTTCGATAATGCCGGCGGCCAGTTTGGAAACGCCGGCGGCTCTGTTCCCGGTGAAAAAACCTTCTTCACAGTAATAACTCTCTGCTTTTTTTAAATTTTATTTTAGATGGAATTTTTTGCATAGTCTAAGAGTCAAGTTATGCATATGCATGCGCGGCTCTGCTGCATTAATGGCCGGAATTTTATACTAAAGGAGAGATTTTGTTTTCCCAAGTATGCACACGAGGACGTATTACTGGTGCGCGAGCAAATTCGGCCGTACACGCCTGTGTTAAGTTTGAACGGTTCGGATTTCTTCGAAGTGTAATGCAATCATTGGTCGATACGGCCATAAGATATCCACCCTTGAAATCAAGGATCGGACGGCCGCGCACCGGCAGAAATACGTGGCATGAAAAAAAATTCTACGGATCGAAAAGTTTCCTGCTTGTTTTACTAGGACGGACGAATATTATATTTAGGATTTAGGGCATTGTAATGAGGGGTATTTTCGTTCAACTCTCTTAGTAATAGACATATACGCCTGACCCCTTCTTAACGGATCGGGATCCTCTCCATTTCACTTGAAATGGAGGGGATCCATTTCAATATCTAATGGACAAGACAAGTTGGAAAGAAATCTTGTGGTGGAGATTTTTTTGATTAAAAAAATCTAAAAAAACATGGGAAATCATGAACCCGTCAGATCGAAAGCATTTCAATCTCGACCGTGAAATGGATCCCCTCCATTTCACTTGAATAGTCCGGGTGAGGCGGGTTTAGTTAGTCCATTGAATTTAAGGAATTTTGATTCATCTGAATCGAAAATAATCCTAAAATTTAAGTCCTAGGATGCAAAATGCCAAAATAAATGCAAATGGAGGGAGTGCATTGCGCTAAAAGCCATTCTAATTTGTATATTACGCGCAATTAAAATAAGTAGCCGTGCTGCATGCATGAATCAAAAAAAGGCACGGCAAGATTAGTCTCACATCGTCTGCCCATACGGTCCAATACTCGTGCTTATAATAGGTCCCGCCTCTCCTATCTTAGACACGGGTTTTGAAATGGAAAATGAGTACTGCGGTTTAGGCTTAGTTTATAACATAAGCTGTAAGTGGCCTTAAAGACTAGACCATGTTCTTCTCTACAGTAATATTAAAACATTTAACAACACCTGTCTACAGTATATATTAAAACTCAGGGTTCAGCTGTAATGATTTTTTGGCGCAGGGATGCTGTTACTCAGGAACGGGAGAAATGACGGACGGCGGCAGTACCGTGGGATGGTTTGGTTTTGAAACGGCTTTTCAGGTGACGCCGTGGCCGTACAACTGCGGGCAAGAAATAGTAACGCCGGCGACGGCGGCGGCGGCGGCCGCGCGAGCCATTGAAACACTGCCTCTGTTTCCTGTTCATGCGCAGGAGGATGCGGCGGAGCACGAAGCGCTGCCTAATTCTTTCTACTGCCAAGAGGAACAAAACATGAACGGTAATTACCAGCAGCATCAGAGCCGGCGAGGCGGCCGCCCCGGCGGCGGCGGCGGCAATGGGGCTTCTTTGGAGCTCACGCTGAACTCCTCCTATTTCGAGCCGCCTCCCAGCTCCATGTGAAAGAAACAATGAATGGGAATTATTATAACATTTTTATAAGGCTGCGAAAGATACGTAGCAGCAGTAGTTGTAGCAAGCAGTACTGTTTTATTGTACTTTGGGTTTAGTTAGTGTAATTAATAACTAATTATAGCTAGTTCCTTTTTTTCAGCGTCCTTTCTCACTCGGATCTCTTTCATTTAGGCTGGGTTTAGTTAGTGTAATTATAGTAGCTTATTTGCTCCGGTGAGATTGGACAAAAATGTCATTGTCATAAAATGTATGTTTGGTATCACGAATATATGTTACAAAAAAAAATCTAATTTGAGGCATAAAGTTTTGGTATGACAATGACATTTTTGTCCAACCTCTCCGGAACAAATAAGTCGTGATAAGCCGAACCAAACGCAGCCTTAGACTACTTATAGCTTCGTTTGGCGTGAGGTTTATTTGATTTGGTGAATTTTATCAGAAATGTTATTTTTGTAGAATGTATGTTTGTTAAGATAATGGTTATGACAGCTACAAAGAAAATAATTTAGTTTTGAGCATAAAATGCAGGAGTTTTTTTAGCTGAGCTCGGGGGTTCACGAACGAAGGTTCGTCACCATCACATTCACGACCGACATCAAGCCAAACGGAGTTTTGAGAGAGCTTTTTTTCTTCTTTTCATTTTTTTGGAAAACGTCACCGTTCATGATATTGTGTTTGTTTGAAGGACAAGTGACTTTCTAAAAAGACAAAATAATTCTTTTTGGATGAGATGTGTGTTTCATTAATGGAGAAAACAAACATAATATTATTAACGGTGATATTTTTCAGAAAATAGAAAGGATGAAAAAAAACCTCCCAAATGGGACATTAGTTTGGTGCGGTGGTGCATGGCGGTTGCGAACGCAGTGAAATGAACCGTCGTTTGTGAATGCACGGCCTCACCTAAAAAATTCATGCATTTTATGCACTCAGAACAAGTTTATTTTCCTGATTGCGGTGGTGAACTTTGTCTTGCCAAACACAGTTAATGAGTTCCACCTTAATTTATAAAGATGAGGAGACCCCCATGATCCCCACCAATGGAGATCATGGGTGGGCCCTCCTTACCCCCGTGATCTCTCATGGAGATCATGGGGGTGGGCCCCCATTTTCTCCCACCTTTCGCGGAAGAAACCGCCACCGGCGGTTCCCCTCCGGCCGGCCACGACCATGGCCCGCGGCCATGGCCGGCCGCGGCCATGACCGGCCTCGGCCATGGCCCGCGGCCATGGCCCGCGGCCATGGCCCGCGGCCATGGCCGGCCGCGGCCATGACCGGCCTCGGCCATGGCCGGCCTCGTCCATGGCCGACGGCGGCTGTGGCCGGCAGCGGCCGTGGCCGGCGGCGGCCATGGCCGGCCTTGGCCATGACCGGCCGCAACCATGGCCGGTCGCCGCCATGTCCAGCCGCCTCCTCGCCGTCGGCCTCATCCGGGCGGCCCCGCCTCGGGGTGGCCTCTCCGCCGTCCGATTGAGGGAGAGGGCCCACCGTCCGTCCGATCGGAATAAAACCACCCACTAACCCACTATGTTAGTGGTGGGGCCCGTCGTAACTTCCCCCTGGAGCCTATAAAAGGACCCCAGGGGCTTCTCATTTCATCATCTTCTTCTCCTACGCTTCCCCCTTCTTCTTCCTCAGGTGGGAGCTCTCCCGTTTTTCTCCGCCGGCGGCCACCCTCGTCGCCAACAACCAGCGGCCGCCTCTCGCCGCCAACCACCGGCAGCCGCCTATGACGTTCAGCGGCCACCAACGGCTATCAGCACCCGCCAACGGCTATCAGCTCTCTTCGTAGGCCATCGACACCCGTCATCGGCTATTGGCACCCCACCAGCGCTCAGTTACAAAGGGAGCACTTCAAGGACAGAGAAAGACGAGCAAGGGAGGAAGTGACAACCCTTGGATACGCGCTGCCTCTGAGCGCGCGCGCCTAAAGCACCCCGCGCATTCCACCGTCCGAGTCCCGTTGGCGAGGCAGTCTGTTGCCCACCAACGGTTGCATACACCCTCTCTTTCTCCTCAAGATTGTAACGGGAGCGGCCTGTCGCCCCGATTCACCCAACATACTGTAATCACTCCGATCTAGTGGATTTTGACCGGCAGCGAACCGGTCACGTGGTTTTTCACCCGGTTGAAGGGTTTTCCACGTTAAAACTCCTTGTGTTCATTTCCCCTCTTCAACTGACTGTGTGCGCGCTCGACCGCTCCGCGAGCTAAGGCGGTCCAAGTTAGTCCGGATCGACCGGAGCGCCGAGTTTGGCCGCAATAGTTTGGCGCCGTCTGTGGGAAACATTCCCAGTATCCTTCGCAGAGCAAGTTCATCGTCCCTACTACTGCAATGACAAAGAGGAGTGCTCGCGTAGCCGAAGGATCCGCACTTGGCGGACACACTGAGCCTGCCCAATCTCACTCTCTGGTAGACGTGCCACTGACCGCTGAAGCGGCTTTCGCCCCCGTCACTCGGATCTCTTTCATTTAGGCTGGGTTTAGTTAGTGTAATTATAGTAGCTTATTTGCTCCGGTGAGATTCGACAAAAATGTCATTGTCATAAAATGTATGTTTGGTATCACGAATATATGTTACAAAAAAAAAACTAATTTGAGGCATAAAGTTTTGGTATGACAATGACATTTTTGTCCAACCTCTCCGGAACAAATAAGTCGTGATAAGCCGAACCAAACGCAGCCTTAGACTACTTATAGCTTCGTTTGGCGTGAGGTTTATTTGATTTGGTGAATTTTATCCGAAATGTTATTTTTGTAGAATGTATGTTTGTTAAGATAATGGTTATGACAGCTACAAAGAAAATAAATTAGTTTTGAGCATAAAATGCATGAGTATTTTTAGCTGAGCTCGGGGGTTCACGAACGACCATCACATTCACGATTGACATCAAGCCAAACGGAGTTTTGAGAGAGCTTTTTTTTTTCTTTTCATTTTTTTGGAAAATGTTACCGTTCATGATATTGTGTTTGTTTCAAAGACAAGTGACTCTCTAAAAAGACAAATAATTCTTTTTGGATGAGATGTGTGTTTCATTAATGGAGAAAACAAACATAATATTATTAACGGTGATATTTTTCAGAAAATAGAAAGGAGGAAAAAAAACCTCCCAAACGGGACATTAGTTTGGTGCGGTGGTGCATGGCGGTTGCGAACGCAGTGATAATGAACCGTCGTTTGTGAATGCACGGCCTCACCTAAAAAATTCATGCATTTTATGCACTCAGAACAAGTTTATTTTCCTGATTGCGGTGGTGAACTTTGTCTTGCCAAACACAGTTGTGCCAAAAGAAGCCATAGTTTCAAATTAAAATAATAATAATAATAATATTTAGTTTCTTGTTTTAAAGAAGCCATAGTTGTGCCATAGTTTCACTTGAAATGGAGGGGATCCATTTCAAGATCTAGTCGATAGGATTAAAGTGCAATACATCTAATGGTTTACACTTTATTGTTTTAAAAAAAATATAAAAGGATTGAAAAACTGAACCCGCCAGATTCTCCCCCACTCCATCTTGACCCTGAAATGGATCCCCTCCATTTCAAGTGAAATGGAGAGGATCCTGATATCTCCTTGAAACTGGATAATGCACACTCCATATCAAAAGAAATATTTGAAAAATTATCTCGGGTCATACATCAAAAAGAAAAGGAGGGGGAGTGAGAAAAAAATGAAAAGAGAGAACAAGAATAAAGAAGAAGACATAAAATGAAAACTTCGAAAAAAAATTCTTAGGGGGATTGAGTAAGTCATGGACTTCCTAAGGTCTATCTTGGGAAGGGTTCACACTTGTACTAAGAGGTATGCTGGGATGATAGCCCAAATCACCCTTTTCCAAGATTTAAGTTAAACTTTTAAAATTTTTTTGAAAGAAAAATAAAAAGAGCGCGAGAAAGAAATGATAAAATTAATAGTTATCATCTTCAAAATATGATGGAGGAGGAAAGAATATGATGATGAAGATGATGTTCTCCGTTTCTATATTCAATAAATTAGACGAGTATACCTTATCGATTATAGTATAGTATATAATATCAAGGTCGAATCACCAGAGGCGTGATGATTACTTCTCCTTTGAGGAAGTTACTATTATCTTATCAACCAAATTTTGGATTTGTTTTACTTAACTAAAAAGAGAACTACTTTTGCAAATTAAGAAAGAGTTTAAGCAATGTTTATAGAGATTAGCAATCAATCTTGAATCACATTGGCATAAGATAATCAAAAGAAATTAGAAAATATCTAATTCTCTTTAAATAATCACTTTGACCGTGGAGGTTCCCGAAGCATGATCATGCTTTTCTCGAGGAAGTGCCCAACTGAGTTTAGAAAAATCCAACTGAACTCTCGTTCTCAAATCGAATACCTAAAACTCGCTTTACATTGTGAACCACACTATTGAATTTGACTCCAATATTTCGAGAGATTTATGTCATCATCTTTCAAGAGGTGCGTGCAACTCTCTTTACCCTTGAGTGATCAATTCAAACTTGAGCCTTTTTACTAAGTATGAATACCAAAGTGAAAACCATATATCAAAAATATAATCTCACTATTTTAAAAATCAAGGGTAAATCAACAATGATTTCATTAAAGAGAAAAAAGAGAGCTAAAACATCATAACTTGATTATCTCATTCTCAGATTATCGTGATCGAGTATTAATGAGAGTTTAGTTAATCATGATAGAGGGGTAAGAGAAAGACGTGTAGTAAATTTGCATGAAAATAAAACTAGAGAGAAAAAGTAAGGAAAAGAGAAAAAGACTTTTATTAATATCTAAAAGAAAAGATTACAAGTGAAAAGAAATAGACATTAGAACTTTTAAAAGGGAGTTACAAGTAGGCTAAGGAGAATATTACAAGCAAACTAGAAAAATTGCATGAAAACTAGAGAGAAGCTCAAGAATTAGATAGAGAAAAGCAAGAATATAAGAGATAAAAATTTAGAAAAACACTATAATCGGACCTAACAACTCCATTCCTTTCCCAGATTCTACACCCTTGACCTCAGGAGAAGCTGGTATTTATAGGAAATTTTTTGAAAAGTACACGCCCCCCTGTATTGCACAATGGCAACAAAGGATCCATATAGCCGACCACACTATAGTGGGATAAAGGCTTGAGTGTTGTTGTTGTGTGCGCACCCCCCCCCCCCCCCCCCCCCCCCCCCCCCGCCCCCCCCCCCCCCCCGTCACGCCCGTGACTGGGGGCGTTCAATCAAAGTTGTCTTGACTGGAGGAAAGAAGACGCGATGATGAAGATAATGTTCAAGCGCACTTTGCACAGCCTCGTCGTCATGAACGGATTCGCCCTAGGAATCATGGAAGGAAGGCACTTGATGATTATTTTAGTGGGTTTGTTTTTATGATGAAGGAGGAAAGAAGACGATGAAAAAAATGTTCTCCGTTTCTATATTTGATAAAGACAAGCTTATCCTATCGACTATAGTATATGATATAATATCAAGGTCGTATTACCCGGGGCGTGATGATTACTGCTACTTCGAGGAAGTCACTATTATCTTATCAAATGAATTTTTGATTTGTTTTACTTAACTAAAAAGAGAACTATTTTTGGAAATTAAGAGAGAGTTTAAGCAATGTTTATAGAGATTAGTCCTCAATCTTGAATCAGCTTGACATAAGATAATCAAAAAAAATATAATAATCTTTAATTAACCACTTTGTTCGTGGAGGTTTCCGAGGCATGAACACGCCTCTCTCAAGAAAGTTCCCAACTGAGTTTAGGGAAATCCGATCAAACTCTCGTTCTCAAATTGAATACCTAAAGCTCGCTTTACGTTGTGAACCACACAATTGGATTTGACTCCAATCTGGGAGATTTACGTCATCATCTCTCAAGGGGTGCGTGCTACTCTCTTAACCCTCGAGTGATCGATTCAAACTTGAGCATCTCGACTAAGTATGAATACCTAAGTGAAAACTATATATCGAAAATATGATCTCACTACTTTAAAAATCAAGGGTAAATCAATGGTGATTTCATTAAAGAGAAAAAGAGAGCTAAAACATCATAACTTGATTATCTTATCCGCGAATCATAACGATCAAGTACTAATGAGAGTTTAGTTAATCATGATAGAGAGGTAAGAGAAAGCCATACAGTAAATTTGCATGAAAATAAAACCAGAGAGAAAGAGTAAGGGAAAGAGAAAAGGACTCTTATTAATATCTAAAAGAAAAGATTACATGTGAAAAGAAAGAGACATTATAAATACTAAAAGAGAGTTACAAGAAGGCTAAGGAGAAGATTACAAGTAAACTAGAGAAATTACATGAAAACTAGAGAGATAAACTTGAGAACTAGATAGAGAAAAGAAAGAACATAAGAGATAAAAATACAAAAAAAACACTATAATCGAACCTAATAGCTTCATTCCATTCCCAGATTCTGCACCCTTGACCTTAGGAGCAGCTGGTATTTATAGGAAATTTTTTTGTAAAGTTCATGCTCCCTGTCATGCCTATGAATGGGAGGCGTGTAATCATAGTTGACTCGGTTGGAGGAAATCTGGTGGTACAACGATTTCCTTGGGAATTGGAAGAACACGCCCCCCATCACACCCATGAATGGGGTGTGTGACATGTTAGGTGATCATCACTACATCAGGCTCAGATTATACGCCTCAGGTCATGCTTGTGACCTAGGGGCATGTACTTTGAAAAATCTCCAAAATGCCCCCAATTTCTGCAAAATGCTAAATAAGCTAAGTTAGAACAACAATTTATCAAAAGAAAATAATAATAAGCTCAAAATTAATAATGTACATAACTTTAATAACAAAATACATATTTGCAACCTAATAAATTAAGCTAATCTAAGTTTCATCGACACTGCAGGGCGAGAAGGAGTGTTAGCATTAATCTCACAAGATCCGGGGGAATGGAGGATCTTACAGGAATAACGAGGCGAGGTAATTTCTTGACTTTGGAAAGTTTTATCTTTTGTGATTTTGCGTCGTCTTTCCCCTGAGAACTCTCCGGAGATATCATGACAATGGGATCGTTGGCAACCTGCAATATCACATGGGTATTATAGTTAAGGCATTTTCTCCTCTACTTACGACACAACTAGCTGACGAAGGCCTCTCAGGGGAGGGCTCATGTTGTGATGACGCCACAAGGGAGATAGAGACCGCCTTGCTGGGAGGTACCACTACTTCCTTGTGTTTCTTCTTCCTGCCAGACCCATTGCCTCCTGGCTGCCGTTGTTGCTTCAGAGGGGGTCCTCCAATTAGGTAGAGAATGGCATTGACATCAACGTCATCTTGACCAAGAGTGTCCATCAAGTGCGAAAGAGCAGCAGGTCGGCAAAATGTTGGATAGAGAAGTCACCCCCACCCCCCTCGTATATAAAGAAGGGGTAGGGAAATGCACACCAATCTTCCTAATTATGGTCTATCACTCGTTAAATAGGGTTTGAACGTTTCTTTATGACCTCTATCGAGCTCGCAAATAGTGGTGATTGTATACAACCCTAATTTGGCGATGATGTTTTTAGTTGTCTACCTAAATCATCTAGAAGGGGGTGAATAGGTGAGGTCTGCGTCTTTTTGCGAAATAAAAATTGAACGAACGAAGCCCAGAAAATAAGCAAACAAATCACAAAGAACACCAGATCTATAGTGGTTCCCCAATCTTGGGTACGTTCACTCTCCACCTCACTGATCTAGCAACACGCTAGACTCGGCTAATTCATTATTATCTCGGATTGAAAACCAATCCTACAACTCGGAGCAACGTCTTTACAACTCGATCCTCAAAACGGGATCTACACTCGGAAGAAAAACTTCCTACAAAACTCGGAGACAAAATCTCCTACAAGAATTGAAATAGATTTACAAGAACAATAAAACAAACTTCACTTCAGATCTGAGAACTTCAGATTTCTTCCTTCTCGAAATTGAGATCAACACGATCAAATGAGAGATCTATAGAAGTTGAACGTCTTGATCTGTTGATCGATTCCTGTTCTGAATTTCTTGAATCGGATAAAAGCAGCGGCGAGAACGACAATGAGGAGCTGCGGCTTTATCGATTTAGAATGTTAGAACGATTCAGAAACTTGATTTCTTTTCATGTTAGGGTTAGTCGAATTTGATAAGATTTTTTATAGTACAAGCCTAACGGTCATAATCATAAAGACTGTACACGTGGACCAATAAGAATTGAGGTTAATTTTGAAATCATTTCCGTCTGGACTTAGAGAAATTTTCGGAAAATCACATGCATTTCTCGAGTGAATAAAGTACTACTCGAGTAATGACTTCTGTTACTCGAGAATAGGAAGTATATTTCTCGAGAACGAGGCCTTAAGGAAATTACAGGAATGACTTCGAGCTTCTCGAGAAATAAACTCTATTACTCGAGAACTATAGAAAACTTCTCAAGAACAATTATGACTTCTCGAGAACAAAACTTCTTCTCAAAACTTAACGTCTTCTTACTCGAGTACTGGTCCTCTGACTTCTGGAGACAAGGCTTGGCCTTCTCGAGTACTGATATCTGTTACTCGAGTACAACACTTAGAAAATATTATGGAATGAATTTTTGAGTAAACTTAAGACATAGATAAGTAGTACTCGAGTAATCCATGGCTTACTCGAGTATTGGACTAAGCCTTCTCGAGAAAGATTTCTGTTACTCATGAACTGTACTTAACATACTCGAGAATTCATTCCAGCACTACTCGAGTACAAGGTATACTACTCAAGTAAAGGACTTAGAAAAATTTTTACTTTATGAAATTTATTTTTCTTCAAATGAATTCAACAACAATTCTTTCTTCCATGACTTTAGTGCTTTGAAAATGAAGTTTGTCCCAATAGAGAGGCTACATATGAGTCAACACAATGGATCACATAATGAGAGATTACATTGTATGGTCCTGTATTTGGTGACTCAAGTAACATTGGCAAGATCGCAAACACATTAAGCAGGACATTACATAATTCATCTTAGCAGTACATATATTATTATGTAAATACCAATAGGCGAGCCCAGCCCGACTCGCTCTTAAAGGAGGTTAACACAAACAAGAAATTTAAACTAAGCAGCGGAACCTGCGAGACCAAATATGGTGAGCTGAGCAGTAATCAATAATCGCCTTAAATAAGGCGAGTTGGCAGTCTGGCCTGGCGATTCCCAACCATTCTGCTAATTGAGGAAATCAACATTTAGTTGTTCATTATCTGGGTATCATAGCCTTCTTAAGACATAAATTAGCACGGCCGAGGGGATTAACCAGAACAACCGCCTTATAAAAATGCTCATACAAATTTATAAGTTAAGGATCAATAAATAAGATACAGCTTCTTTACAAAGTAACTCATCATACCGAAGGAAGTAAATGTCGCCTCAGTACTCCCTGGCCTGGATGTCCTCCTGACAACTGCTGTTGTTCCATCGGCGAGGTTATATGATGATCATAAACACTAAGATCTTATGCGACTTTTAGGCACCGGACGGAGAAAGAGAAGGAGGAGCTCAATATAACAGTATTATATATCAATACAATGGCAAGATTATTATATAGATATGAATGAAATATGATAATCAATAATAAATAATTGACTCACATATCATAAAGCTAAATTAGCACATAAAAATGTTCACATTTATAAGTTAAGGATCACACTAACTCATCATATAAATGCTATACAAATTTATATGATGATGATCTTATGCGACATAATATGAATGAAATATGATGACTTGTCACACACATCCTACCGACATTTTCACTTTTCAGCAGGTAGATAACCTCTCAAGCGTCATCCGTCGTGGCCAAACGGTGACAGTAGAGCGGGTATCTCCACTACTAGGATGGAATCTACACTACAAAGCCTAGGCCTCTATACGCCTCAATGCTAAGAACATAACACCCTGCGTACTACAGCTCAAAAGGGGTCTCGAGTAGAAGTGCACTAAGAACACAACCCAACTGGCCTATAACTGGCACGGAAGGAGACTTTGGGAGCGTATCACCAAAGGACCAAGCCCAACCGTCCACTGACATAGAAGGAGCCACAAGAATGAGCACCGAGGACCAAGCCAAACTACCCAAGGTCTATCTATCAACTCCCGTCGGTGTGACGACTAGCGAGCCCGTAGACCTGTCACACTATCCTTAATCCAGGATTATGACACTACTTGTCAACACACTCCACATGCAATTACACTTGGCCATGCCATCACATATCCAAGGGCTCCAACCAAGTCCCTTCTCATCATACCAAACCGTTCTCAAAAGCATGCAAGGGATCCACACTGAGTCCCTTTGCAACAACTTACTCGTGCTCCAAGCACATAATGTTTGCATTTTACACAGGTGGCAAACCACCTTATATACTACATTAGTCCCACACTGCTACTCGTAGGGCGACGCAACTCTAAGCAGTGGACTACATCAATCATCCCTTCAATATTGAGATCAAGGTTCAACTCATCTCATGTCTATGGAGTATACCTCGTTCAACTCTTTCTCTAGAATTAAACATGTGCACATTAATAATACCATTTCAGTCATCTACAATAGAGCTCCTTTCATAAACCTGCAATTCATCACGACAAATACTACTCCCAAATTTATCAATCATGTAAAGATGTGATCATAATATCATTAGTTATTTTTCATCCAAACTCCCGGTTAATCAAATCATAAAACAAGGTAATCATTAAGACATTATGACTACGCACCACAATTTATTAAAATCAGATTTCAAGAAGCTACAATCCACCCAAAAATTACGAGCAACCCCAAATCAGAAAGGTAATCTTCGAGGGCTATAACTTCTGCGTAGAGCCTGGGGTCTAAATACAAATCCATCACACCCAAAAATCGGATTTCAATCCAACTGTATACACTTAGACAGAACGCAGCTTGCACATATGTTATTACAGTGCAACAACTTTGACTGAACATTCCCGGAGCTACAAAGCTCCTATGAAAATGGGTAACCATCCGTTAGAAAGTTAATTCTGAGGGCTACCACTTTTGTGTTGAGCCCAAGACCTACATCAGATTGGATCATGCCCAAAAACGGCTGTGAAGCCTACTGCGCACAGGAAACATATTTTTGTACGACACTTTGCACGCATCGTAAATAAGGATGAACGACATCGGTTCATCTTATTCCTACAGCCATCATACAAGGCACAACCAACATTACTCTATCCTTTTCTCCCTCATTTGACCACGATTCTTCACGAGATCAAGTCCACCATCTTTGTGATGAAGAGAGGAGATGATTGAAGATTATCATACGACGATCGGCGTCCTAGAATGAAGTTCTAGCATGGTCTCTTCTTAGAAAATCTCCATTAAACTCTCAAATCAAGCTCTCTTGAGCCGGTGTCTCTCCTATATTTTAGATCTAAAGATCTAGCATCAAGGGAGAGGGTAAGAAACTTACCTCATTTTCGACCATGGATCACATCCTCCTCCTTAGCAGCATGACAACATCAACCTTGTCTCCTGCGATGAAGTTCATCACCGAGAGAATAAGACTGGCGGCCAAGACTTGGACAACATATATAAAGGAGCGGCATAATATAACTAGGATTTTTCTGATCCGGGATCTACCGTCGCGCGGTACCTCCAAACCCACCATTTAGGTGCTGCCACCTGTACTTCTACCGCCACACGGTATACTTCTATTGTCATGCGGTATCTCACCGAGGAATATACTAATAATTTAGCAGTGTTACCGCCAGCGGTATAAGTAACGTCGCGCGGTTGCTAACCGAGCAATATGCCAATACTCAGTTGGTTTACCGCCGCGCGGTATCCCGCTACTGCTTCGCGGTAGTACTCGACGATCATTGAGTCCACTTGGCGCTCGTCAGCTCCACTTAATATTCGTCATGTATACTTACGAACGCTACCCCACCCCCCCGCGGTACCTACTATCGTCGCACGGTAGCACTCGACGATCGTTGAGTCCACTCGACACTCTCGACTCCTCTTGACATTCGTCGTGTACACTCGACGATTGCTACTGCTGCGCGATACCTACTACCGCTGCACGGTATCATTCTGACACTCAGTGTCAAGTCAGTACTTCCCCGACTTAGGCGCAAGCCTGACCATTAGTGCGCCCCGAGCCTGTGTCAACTCTCTTGACTCAAAAATACGTACGAGGGGTCTAGCAAAAATTGGGACGTTACAAATCCTATAAATAAATAAAAGATTTCGTCCTCGAAATCATGTTAAGTATGTGGAGGAAAAACAAAGTATGAAGAATACAAGGTATGAGTTTAAGTTTACCTTGGGGAAATAACTCTGGGTAGCGCTTCCGCATCAAGTACACTCGCTCCCAAGTATACTCCTCTTTTCCATAATTAGTTCACAGTACCTTCACCAAAGGAACACACTTTTGCCGCAAGCTTCTTGTCTCGCTGTCCACTATCCGCACCAGCTCTAGTTAAACAGACCTATCAGTTGCCACTATTCCATTTGCAGTGGTAACATGTTGATCGGGTCGTAGTTGTGCTTTCCAAAGCGAGGAAACATATAAGACGTCGTGCAAATTTTCTAGCTCAGGTGGTAGCTCCAGCCGATAGGCCAAATGGCCAATTCTTTCCAATATAACATAAGGCCCCACATATATCGGGCTGAGCTTCTTTCTACTGCGCACACGTGACACTCCATGCATTGGCCCGATCTTCAAGAACACCTTGTCACCCACTTGGAACTCCACCATCTGGTTCTTCGCATTATAGTACTTTGTCTGTCGACTATGAGCCTCTAGCATGCGGTCTCCTATCAACCTAACCATAGCATCAGTATCATCAATATACTCCACTCTCAACGCCTTAGGATCTTCATCCTGAACCCATGATAGAGGGGTTCTACACCTCCTCCCATAAAGTGCTTCGTAGGGCGCCATTTTAATGCTAGCTTGATAAATATTATTGTATGAAAACTCCACTAGCGTCCCACGGCTCGCCCTTATCCAACACGCATAATCTCAACAAATCTTCCATGGTTCTGATGGTCCTCTAAGACTGGCCGTCAGTCTGAGGGTGGAAAGTCGTGCTAAAGGTAAGACGAGAATCCAAATATGCTTGAACTGCCTTCCATTCCTTGGAAGTGAAGCGACCATCGCTGTCAGAAATAATTGTCTTAGGCACCCCATGGTACCACACAAACTGCTCCACAAAGAGACGCACCAAAACATCAACATGCGACTCCTTACTTATTGGAATGAACCTGACCACCTTCGTCAAGTGATCCAGAATCACCCAAACTAAATCATTCCCAGAGCACGAGCGAGGTAACCCGTGGACGAAATCCATAGAGATATCCTCGAACTTCTACTCGGGGATGGGCAAATGACTATAATAATCCTCCCAGGTTCTTACACTCCACCTTCACCATTTGACAAGCCTCACAGTGTGTAACGTAATACTTAATAACTCTCTTCATTCCTGGTCAGAGAATGGTCTTCCACAAGTCATTATACATCTTGGCAATCCCAGGATACACTAAATATTTAGTGCAATGAGCCTCTCTCAAGATGTCTTCCCGAATTCCACCGCCCTTGGGAATATATAATCTGCCCTTTCCTTCAGGGTATACTCTTCAGTAGATCCACTCTCAATTGCCTTAAATACCAGGGACAAAGCAACATCCTTCCCTTGCTCTGCCCGGATCCGCTCACGAATATTGCATATTATACTCAAGGCAACTAAGTATTCCGTATACGTCTCGGAATGATCCTTACGCACCAGCATAATCTCCATCTCCTCGAGCACTCGAGCCAATTCCATAGCCAACATACGAGGGTCGGGGCTTGACGTTGGTACCTTTCTCCTTAATGCATCTGCTACGGAGTTCGCTTTCCTGGGGTGGTAGTTCTGTAACAACCCGACCCGTTAAAAAACATATAATAGAAGATCCGGTCGGGGCCCCACACTATATGCTACAAACATACGACGAGGTGACAGGTTAATACCAAAATACCATCGCACCCTAACCTAGAGCATTCTAGCGGAAGTTTAAAGCTTATAAGAACTCATCCATTGAATGTCCACTACAAATATATAAACAACTCATTTATATATAACACTAGGAATGTTTACAAGCACACATCGCTCACGGCCATACGGACTTACAAGTTTCTCTTTACAAATATGATTTCATACATCGGCACGCAGGCTGACCACACATGAAATCCAAAGCTTCGCACGGCCTTCAAGGGCCTACAAGCAGCAGCAGCAAGGGCTTTAGCCCGCTCAATCCAATCAGCCCGAAACACCAGCATATCGACATCTACCCCAAGGGTGATAAACAAAGCAATGGTCGGCATTCAGCTGACCAATTATAATGACCCCACCCCTTACCCGAGGTAGTGGTTCCTTCCCTGCATGCAATACAATCACAACATATATTTATCCACCACAATCACATTACAAACGCTGGCCTTCGTTCCAGACGTTCCGTGCACTCAGGGCAGGCTTATAGTGTACCGAAAACTTCTAGATCCCACCACCGATTCGAGGTGATTAGCTTGTTGGCCGGGCATAAGCCTCCAAACCCCTATTGAAGACCTCACGCACCCAACCCACTCGGAGGCGTTCACCTCACGACAACTAGTGAGCACTATAGGTCGACCTACCCTCGTAGTGTGACAAGCCCGTGAAACCACACATCTGCGTTGCCACTAATCGATCGCTCACAACGCAGGTACACAGTACCTCTAAATCAACTTACCACCATAGGGTAACAAGCCCGTGAAACCACACATCTACATTGCTACCAGTCGATCTCTCATAACACCAGCACACAATGCCGCTTTCCTCCCAATCCATCTCTCCGCACAAGCAGAGCATACAACCAAAGGAGCTATGCAAAGCTTCCTTACCATAATTCACAAGCGTTCTCACCATCTCCGCAAGCTACTCGTTATATATACTGTGTCTTCTCCGATTTGCAATATAAGCATCACCAATCCAGACTACCCGTCCAGATGGGCTGCACACAACATTCCTACTCCGTACTACACACTTCTAGATCTAAATGCAGACTCAACCGCTGGAATCACTTATGCTTTTCACCACTTGGTGGAGGATCCCATACACATGCATAAAGTAGAACTTCCCTTGTCCAAGAAGGAGATCGTTACCCTTGACGATTTCTTTAGAGCCATGGAGAAACTAGCCGGATGGTAATCACTGTGATGGCCTTGCCTCCACAACACTGACCTCGGATCTCGAGTCGGACCGTTGAAGCTCCACCGGTAGCGGGAATCCTCTCCTTCTTCCTCTTCCAAGCTCTCCCTTCTCTCTTGCTTAGAAAGAGAGTGATCTTAGTCCAAATGAGAAAGCCATCTCATTCCACGGTCTTATCACTATAGGGAGGAGATTGGACAACAAGATCCAAATAGAATGAATTGGACGACCATGATTTGCCCTAGAATCACTTTTCCTTGGCTGACACGGCTTGTGACACGCCCGTGTCACATGCCGTGTTCCCCTAAGCGATAAGGAACCGACTCAATCCAGACCATAATACGGGCTAAGACACGCCCGTGTCAAGCCCTGACACGCCCGTGTCAGTAAGTACACGCCCGTGTTGAGGGGCGTTTTCCTCACTCGACATAGGGCCAAACTCTCCCGAGAAGCACACGGCTAAGGCACACGCCCGTGTCCTTGGCCGTGTGCCAAACACGCCCCTGTGACACTCCCGTATCACAGGCCGTGTTCTACACTCAACGTCACTCAACGCCACTCATTGCCACTCAACGCCACTCAACGCCATGGAAACCGAGCAGGACACGCCCTGGTATACGCCTGTGTCCCAGGCCGTGTCGCCTCACTCAATGATCGTTGACTGAAATTGTGTCGACACTTTGACACACACAGTGAAGGACACGCCCTGGGACACGCTCGTGTCCCAGGCCGTGTGCCTCACTCGAGACACACTCGACACCCACTCGAGTCCTAATCGAGACCCACTCGAGCAACCAAAGCTGGACACGCCCTAGGACACGCCCGTGTCCTAGACCGTGTCACCCAGCCTGAACTCCAAATTGGAATTAACATAACCATGTCTTTGTTGCAAATATACACAAAACTATCTGGGGTTAGTCGCCCCACAGCCTCGCACAAACACACGTGTTTTCAATAAACACACATACATACACTATGTATATATTACATCACGACAATAGTAAAGTACACTCTTTACTTTACTTCCGCTCATCCACGTCCGTCATAATCCTCGTTATTCACGATCAGACCATGTTTATTCACACAAAACACAGATCGTATAAGATTATAGATAGTCTTGCCCTTCTTACTTTGTGTCGTCTAAGGGCCACTTTTGTAGTCTCGGAATATATGACCCTTTACTTTATCGAACGCACCGGGCTTTTTCTCACCCTTTGGAGGGCCACTCAAACAAGCATTGGCTAGATGCCCCTGCTTCCCATAGTTAAAACACATACGTGTATCCACATGTCCTTGCCCAAATGTTGCTCCCGAAGTAACATTCGAAGAAGTTTGTTCAACAAGCCTGAACTTCTTCTTATCTCGCTTCCTAAACTCTGATCGTTCCGACTACAGAATTTTGAACTCCGACTTTTCCACCGCCAAGTTCTTCTTATCCCACACCCGCTTCAACTCCTTCTCTGCCCTAGGTGTGGTACTATAATAGCATCTTCGGGCACAATGCCCCACCTTACCATAAGAAAAACAAACACGTCTATCCTTTGTTACCACGGTTGTGGAAGTGGTTGGCACATTATCACCGTGCCTCGCTCGGAACTGCTTCAAGTCCCATTCCAAAGATCTAGCTGCCATTACCAAGGCACAAAATCCAAGCCACTTTGGTCCCACCAATAACCGTCGTAGTTCATCGCGCAGACCTTCATAAAATCTATTGGTCTTCATCTCCTTGGTTTCAACTCTGCATGTTGTCTCAACTCAACAAATGCATGAAAATACTCCTCGACTGTATATGGTCCTTGGGTCAGACACATATTCAACGGCGAGATCGATGCTTCGACCTTTGCCACTTGCTCATGCACACCAACCGGCATGGGACACACCATAGGAACAAAAAAGTGTACCTGTCCCTCATGGTGGGCCTTGATCATCGCTACAACCACCTCTGAGATCACCCAGACCATCTCTACTGACACAGACGGTGTGGGAACCTCCGTTGGTGGCGCACTCTCATCCAAACACTGGGGTTCAGACTGCCAAGCTCCGCTCCTTGTCACCTATACGTGAACAAGATATCAATAACCAACCTCCAATCCAAAATGACAAACATACCGAAGTTACACGCTCGCATTCCTAGTGGACATTCTTGATTTCAATAGTGTTTAGACACGGTTCACACGTACACGTGCTCGCCACCCGACAAAAGAATTTAGCCATGAATTCGAAAGCGAAAGACCGAAGGCCTCTGATACCAAAATGTAATAACCCGACCCGTTAAATAACATATAATAGAAGGTCCGGCCGGTGCCCCATACTATATGCTACAAACAGACGACGAGGTCACAGGTTAATACCAAAATACCATCACACCCTAACCCAGAACATTCTAGCGGAAGTTTAAAGCTTATAAGAACTCATCCATTGAATGTCCACTACAAATATATAAACAACTCATTTATATATAACACTGAGAATGTTTACAAGCACACACCGCACACGACCATAAGGCCTTACAAGTTTCTCTTTACAAATATGATTTCATACATCGTCACGTAGGCCGGTCACACATGAAATCCAAAGCTTCGCACGACCTTCAAGGGCCTACAAGCAGTAGCAGCAAGGGCTTCAGCCCGATCAATCCAATCAGCCCGCAACACCTGCATATGGACGTCCACCCCAAGGGTGATAAACAAATCAACGGTCGGCATTCAGCTGACCAATTATAACGACCCTATCCCTTACCCGGGGCAGTGGTTCCTTACCTGCATGCAATACAATCACAACATATATTTATCTACCACAATCACATCACAAACGCTGGCCTTCGTGCCAGACATTCCGTGCACTCAGGGCACGCTTATGGTGTACCAAAAACTTCTAAGTCCCACCACTGATTCAAGGTGATTAGCTTATTGGCCTGGCATAAGCCTCCAAACTCCTGTTGAAGACCTCACGCACCCAACCCACTCGGAGGCGTTCACCTCACGGTAACTAGTGAGCACTATAAGTCGACCTACCCTCATAGTGTGACAAGCCCGTGAAACCACGCATCTGCGTTGCCACTAATCGACTGCTCACAATGTAGGTACACAGTACCTCTAGATCAACTTCCCACCATAGAGTAACAAGCCCGTGAAACCACACATCTGCATTGCTACCAATCGATCTCTCATAACACCAGTACACAATGCCGCTTTCCTCCCAATCCATCTTTTCGCACAAGCAGAGCATACAACCAAAGGAGCTATGCAAAGCTTCCTTACCATAATTCACAAGCGTTCTCACCATCTCCGCAAGCTACTCGTTATATATACGAAGTCTTCTCCGGTTTGCAACAGACTACCCATCCCGATGGGCTTCACACAACATGCCTACTCCATACTACACACTTCCGGATCTAAATGCAGACTCAACCGTTGGAATCGCTTACGATTTCCACCTCTTTGTTGAGGATCCCATGCACATGCATAAAGTAGGACTTCACTTGTCCAAGAAGTAGATCGTTACCCTTGACGATCACTTCGGATCCATGGATAAACTAGCTGGATGGTAATCACCGCGACGGACTTGCCTCCACAATACTGGCCTCAGATCTCGAGTCAGACCGTTGAAGCTCCACCGGTGACCGGAATCCTCTCCTTCTTCCTCCTCCAAGCTCTCCCTTCTCTCTTGCTTATAAAGAGAGTGATCTTAGTCCAAATGAGAAAGCCATCTCATTCCACGGTCTTATCACTACAGGGAGGAGCTTGGACCACAAGATCTAAATAGAAGGAATTGGACGGCCAAGATTTGCCCTGGAATCACTTTTCCTGGGCTGACACGGTCTGTGACAAACCCGCATCACAGGCCGTGTTCCCTTAAGCGGCAAGGAACCAACTCAATCCAGACCAGAACATGGGCTAAGACACGCCCGTGTCAAGCCCTAACACGCCTGTGTAAGTAAATACACACCCGTGTTGAGGGGAGTGTTCCTCACTCGACACAGAACTAAACTCTCCCGAGAAGCACACGGCTAAGGTACACGCCCGTGTCCTTGGCCGTGTGCCGAACACGCCCCTGTGACACGTCCGTATCACAGGCCGTGTTCTACACTCAACACACCTCAATGCCACTCAACGCTACTCAACGCCATGGAAACCAAGCAGGACACGCCCGTGTCCCAGGCCGTGTCGCCTCACTCAACGATCTTCGACTGAAATTGTGTCGACACTTTGACACGCACAGTGAAGTACACGCCCGTGTCCCAGGTCGTGTGCCTCACTCGAGACACACTCGGCGCCCACTCGAGTCCTACTCGAGACCCACTCGAGCAACCAAATCTGGACACGCCCTGGGACACGCCCGTGTCCCAGGCCGTGCCACCTAGCCTGAACTCCAAATTGGAATTTGGGGTGTTACAAGTTCAATGTAAACTCATAATCGCACAAGAATTTCAACCATCATCAGTGCCTTAGATTCAACTCCTTCTGAGTATGAACATATTTCAAGTTCTTATGATTTGATAAAATCTCGCAATGAACTCTATAGAGATATTTCCTCCAAATCTTTAAGGCAAAGACCACTGCCCTCAATTCTAAATCATGCATTGGGTAATTAATTTCAGGATTCTTCAGCTGTCTTGAAGCATAATCAATCACGTGCCCATGTTGCATCAACACTGCTCCCATACCTTGATAGGACGCATCAGTGTAAACCTGAAATCCTTCCTTCCCGGATGGAAAGGCTAAGATTAGTGCGGAGGTAAGTCGATCCTTTATCCCTTAGAATGTAGCCTCACACTGAGGTGTCCACTAATATGGCACACCCTTCATTGTCATAGCCGTAAGGGGAAGTGAAATCTTCGAAAATCCTTCGACAAACTTGCGGTAGTACCCAGTAAGTCCAAGAAAGCTTCGCACATCGGCCGCTGACCTCAAAGGCAACCACTTCTTCACAGCACGCACCTTGGTCGTGTCTACTACTAATCCAGCACCACTTATAACCTATCCCAAGAAAGCAACTTTTTGGAGCCAAAACTCACATTTCCTGAACTTAGCAAATAAGGAGTGCTCTTTTAGTTTCTTTAAAACTAAGGCCAAGTGCTCAACATGCTCCTCTTTCGTCTTTGAGTAGACCAAAATGTCATCAATAAATATGATGACAAAAATATCCAGATACGGCTCAAACACCCTATTCATCAAACTCATGAATGCAGAAGGGGTGTTTGTGAGCCCAAACAACATCATTGTGAACTCATATAAGCCATATCTCGAGCTTAATGCTATTTTCTGAATATCTTTCTCTTGTATTCTCAACTGATAGTACCCCGAGAGCAAATCAAGCTTGGACAACTAATGCGCTCCCACCAGCTGATCGAATAGCTTATCGATCCATGGTAAAGGATAGGTGTTCTACACCATCAATCGGTTGAGCTCTCGATAATCTATGTATAATATTAATGATCTGTCCTTCTTCTTTACAAACAGAGCGGGAGCTCCCCAGGGTGATGAGTTGGGACTCACAAACTCTAATTCCACCAACTCTTGCAACTACACCCGAAACTCTAGCAGTTCCTTTAGAGCCATCATGTAAGGGGTTTGAGAGATAGGCTTGACACCCGACACTAGCTTAATCTTGAAGTCTACTTCCCTAAGCGGGGGCAATCTAGGTAACCTTTTGGGAAAAACCTTGAGAAAATCCCGCACCACTGGTACATCTTCCATATTCTTCGCCATCTTTCTTAGTTCAAAACATATCATATACACCTCATCCCCTTTCTTATGGGCCTTAAAAGCCTAAATTAAAGACAACATAATTCGGGGTATAAGTTCAATACCTTGAAAGATTATCTCAGAATCCCCGTGCCTCAAGGTGATCTGCTTTACCGTACAGTCAATCCTGTCATGATACTAATCCAGGCATGTCATGCCCAAAATAAGATCAAATTCTGGCATTCTCAACACTGTCGCAGGGGTTTCAAAAATTTTTCCTCCAATATACACTCCAAGTCGCACTTGGAGGACGAAGTCATCTCGGAGTCGTTCGGAAGGCGTACTCTCCGGGTGATACCAGTGAAGTATTACACACCATTTATATCTTTCACAAAGTCTGTCGAGACGAACGAGTGAGTGGCACCAACATCAAATAGAGTGTGAGTTGGTCTCCCATTTACACTTACGATGCCTAAATACCAAGTTATTACATTCTCAAGCTAAATTTCCAACACAAACTTAGGTAAGTTAAGGATGAATGATTATAACATATTAGTTGACTACGAAATACCTGCAATCACGTCCTAAGGATTCCATTCTTGAGTCATATCCAGAGCAAAAATCTGCTCCCTAGCAGGTCCAGGATTCTTTCCTCGTGGTCCTCGTCCTCGACCACGAACTTGCCTTCATCCTCGCTGAGCTGCCAAAGGAATAGTTGGGGGGGGGGAACATCTCCTCCTAGCTGCGGGCAATAATGTCGGATGTGGCCCGACTGATGACACTGGAAATAAACTTGCCTGAATGGCCCTCTGGGTTGTTGATGAGGTTGGAACTGCGGGGGTGGAGGTAATGTTAGTTGCGGGGCCTGACATTCCATCCTAAAATTCTGATGGAAACGACCGCTACCTCTTTGGTTTCCTCTTCCACCTCTAATATTCCATCTCCTTCTAAAGCTGGGTCCTGCTTCCATCATGCCCTTAACAAGTCTCTTATCACTAGCTTGGCCTCCAAGATGATCTTCTTCCAATCTTTTTGTCATATCTATTATCTCCATCAGGCTTGAGTCCGCTATAAACAAAAGTGCTTGCCTTAGGGGATCTCGTTAACCTTTGTAGAACCGCTTTGCATATCCGCGATCATCCAAATCGTAGGAGTTAACGAACCTGGCGAGGTGCTGAAACTCACATTGATACTCCACGACTGACTTTGATCCCTGTTTCAACTGTAGGAATCTTTCCTCGAGCTCATCTCGAGCAATGGAGGGAGCAAAATGTTCTAAGAAGGCCTCAGAAAATTCGTTACAGTTGATGTCAGTGTATACACATCCTTGAAAAGTGGAGCCCATAAGGGACTTCCACCACCTTTTTGTGCGTAACTCTAGGAAGGACATAGCTAAGGTAACAACCATATTTGTTGGGCATCTGATTCCGACCATCAGTTCTTGTACAACATCTAGCCATTCCTATGTATGAATGGTCGATTCAGTCCCGTGGTAGACAGGTGGAGAAAGAGCTCGGAAGGTACTCAGCCAATTAGAGCCTGGAGCCTATTGCTGCACCGGAGCCTGATGAGACCTGAATGCATCCAAGATTGCAGTTAAGGTCTGCCCCAACTCCGATTGTTGGAACAGAGTAGGGATCAGAGGGATAGGAATGCCCGTCGTCGGCTTTGTATGTACCAGAATCTACGTACAAAACACGAATTTTGGGTCAGGTAAACTAAACGTAGGGTAATGGGTGGACATACTTAGTGTGAATCACGAATGTGCATATTACTGCTTCTATTAATCCGGTTTGTCCGCAAACTGAATAATCGAGCGGGGTTAATACCACGTTCAATGACTTCTTTACCGTAGGATTGATGCAAACGGAAACCATTTGTAAGATCCCCCTCCCAGAACACACGACACGACCGAGGGAAGTCTTATGCCTAGAATAGCTGCCTTATGGTAGCATCAACACATGGGCTAATCTGTACCATAAGCCGCCTATCCTGCCGGCCAATCTGATATCACAATGCCAACCAAACCAAAAGAAGAACACATAAGTCATAATATCACATAAGTAAGTGTCAAAAAGAGTACATCAATAAATAAGAAGTTATTCAGCTTCTTTAACATAAGAGTACACAAAACACTGCCTGAAGGCTACATCATAACGCTCAACTCACATCGATCACCGAAGGAAGTGAGGGTAACGTCGTCTCAGGCCATATCTCCCTGGATGTCCTCCTGCACCTGACGCTGTTGCTGTTCCATCGGCGGGGTATCCTCCTAAAATGGTAGACGAAGCAACCGTTTGTCATAAACACAAAGTGGCTATCACATCCGCTCACCCCAGTGACTCTTAGGCATCGAGCGGAGAAAGAGAAGGAGGAGCTCAATATAGCGGTATTATATATCAACATTCAAGTGGCAAGAGCGTTATTGTATATGTTAGAAACGAACAAGAACAAACCAGAAGTGGATTAGCAGAAATTTTATTATCCAAAAAATGTATCTATTACAAATGTATGACCTCCCTTTTATAGAATGGAGGAGAGATGAGAGAATACAAATAAGAGACGTGAGACTAAAAAATTACAAGACTAAGCGGCCTATATAAAAAACAACCCGCACAAGCCGTACGGTTAGATGAGAAGGGCTAACCGCTCGGCTATCACCAGAGAGAGAGAGAGAAGGCTCTATGGGAGACCGCTAGACCGCCCGGTCTCCAAGTCGACTGAGACAAACCGCTAGACCGCTCGGACTCCAGACAACAACATCCCAGTAAACAAACTGCTGAAGGGAAACCGCCAGACCGCGCGGTCTTCAACCCGCTAAGACAGACTGCCAGACTGCCCGGTCACCAACTCCAACACTCCCCCTCAAGCTGGAGCATATATATCGATCATGCTCAGCTTGTCGCAAATATGAAGAAACGAGGCGGATACTAGCTTTGTGAAGATGTCAGCCAGCTCTTTATCAGAAGTGACGAAGGGAGTGCAAATTTGTTCCTTCAAAATCTCTTCACGAATGAAATGACAGTCGATCTCAATGTGCTTGGTTCATTCATGAAAGACCGGATTTTTGGAGATGTATATGACAGCCTTGTTATCACATACCATAGGTAGATGATGGTTGTAGACCTCTCCTAAATCCATCATGAGAGCCCGTAACCACTTTAACTCACAAGTGGTCGATGCCATACTACGATACTCCGTTTCTGCACTGGACTTGGAAACAATAGATGGCTTCTTGCTCTTCCAGCTCACCATATTTCCCCCAACAAAGGCGCATAAACCCGAGGTTGACTTACGATCCCCTTTGTCATCAGCATAACTCGCATCTGAGTATGCTTCAACCCTCAGATGACCATTCTTCTGAAAGAGTAACCCTTTCCCAAGCGCTGCTTTGACATACTCCAAGATCCACAAGGCGAACTGTAGATAGCACTCCCTAGGAGCTTGCATGAATTGGCTCACCTTGCCCACAACATAGGAAATGTCGGGCCTAGTCACTGTGAGATGTATGAGCTTACCAACCAGACGCATATACCGTGTAATATCTGAAAGAGGAGACAAATCATCTATCCAGGTTTCGTCTTCTCCAGTTGTCATGGGGCATCAGGCAGGTTTTGCTCCAGTCAACCCTGCTTCTTTTAATAGATCAAGAGCATACTTACGTTGGGAGAGGACTAAGGAGTTGAGCTTCCGAGAGATTTTGATCCCCAGAAAGTACTTCAGAGAGCCCATATCTTTCGTGACCAGATGTTGACGAAGATGTCGCTTTGTTAAGGCTACCCCTTCCTGGTCATCGCTAGTGAGAAGAATATCATCGACGTACACAACAAGAACCACCAGTCCCAAGGAGGTTTTACGAATGAATAGTGAGTGATCGACAGAGCTTCTCACAAAACCAATGGCCACCACGATGCCGCTGAACTTGTTAAACCAAGCTCGAGGGCTCTGCTTGAGGCCATAGATTGTCTTCTTCAGCTGGCATACTCATGTCTCCCCCTGAGCAACATACCCAGGAGGTTGCTCCATGTAGATGACCTTCTGAAGATCACCATAAAGGAAGGCATTCTTGACATCCAGCTGGGAAATATGCCAATATCTATTGACCGCCACAGAGAGGAGAACCCGGATAGTGCTGAGACGAGCCACATGAGAGAAGATGTCAAAGTAATCAACCCCATAGGTCTGAGTAAAGCCCATAGCAAGAAGCTAGGACTTATAACGATCCACAGTGCCGTCCGGGCCAAATTTGATCACAAAGACCCAGTGACAACCAACAACATCGGTGCCGAAGGGAGGAGGAACAAGAGTCTAGGGGGCCCAGTACCCTGCTCAGTTAGGGTGAGGAGCATCAGGCAACTTTGATTGGGGGGACCCAGGAGGAGTCATCCATGACCATCTTCCCGCCCGAAGGCGAGGGCGCCCCTGCGGCGGCCTGGGCAGGAGTCCGTCCGGCAGGCGAGGCCGCCCCCTAGCGGGCGGCCTGGGCGGACTCGGGGGAGTCCGCCCGGCGCGGCGAGCCTCCTGGTAGGAACGGCGGCCTGGGCGGAGGTGTGGCAGGGGGAGTGGCAGAGGCCGCCCCTAGCGGCGGCCTGGGCGGAGGGGGAGTCCGCCCGGCAGGCGAGGTGCTGAGGCCCTGCGAGAAGAGGTAAGACAATCATATGAAATTCGTCTTGCGCGGAGCAGCAGCAAGGGGATGTAGGGTATTTTTGGGTTAACACGAGAGAAGATCAAAGTAATCAACCCCATAGCAGTAAAGCTCCTTTATAACGCGTGCCGTCCGGGCCAAGATCACAAAGCAACAACCAACAACATCGGTGCCGAGGAAGAACAAGAGTTCAGGTCATCATTTCCTCATCCATGACCATCTTCCAATGAGGAATAGTAAGAGCGGGTCCCTCGGCAGAAGAGGTCCGAAGCAGCAGCAAGGGGATGTAGGGTACCGTGCACTCCTTTGCGGAGAGAGCTCGGCGGGTCCCTCGGCAGCCCGTGGCGGAGGAGTAGAGAGAGAGCGACGTCGGCGTAGATGAGGGAGACAGTGGTAGAGAAGAGGGAGAGAGAGGCAGAGGGAGAGGAGTGGACGGAGATGGTGTAGGAGGTGAGACCATAATAGGAGACGAGGGAATGAAGGGAACAGCAGGAGTATCAGAAGTCGGGGGAATAAGAGAGGAGTCATATGAGAAGTAGGAGGCATTCTCTAAGAAGGTGGCGTCAGCGGAGACGAACTGCTTATGAAGAACGAAGTCAAAGCGATAATAGCCTTTCTGAGTGGTGGAGTACCCCAGAAAGATGCATTTTGTAGAGTGAGGGGAGAGCTTATCACGGGTGGTAGATGGATCATGCACAAAGGCAGTGCACCCAAAGATTCAAAGAGAGAGAGAGGAAAGGGCTCCTTGCCTGGATACATAATGGAGAATGGGGTATGCCCGTGATGATCTGTAGAGGGAATGCGATTGATGAGGGAGCAGACAAGGAGAACAATATAGCCCCAATAGGAGCGAGGAACATGCATCTGGGTCATCAAGGTGCGAGCGACATCGACGAAGTGACGGTTTTTGCGTTCCGCCCCATTTTGTTGGGAGGTATAAACACAGCTAGTCTGATGAATAATGCCATGCTGCACACAGAAAGAGGTAAAAGCATGACTCAGATATTCTTTAGCATTATCAGAGCGAAAGGTTTTAATACAAACACCAAATTGAGTTTTAATTAATTGATAAAAAGAGAGTCATATATCAAAAAGTTCAGAGCGATCTAGTAAGAGATACACCCAAGTACATCTAGAAAAATCATCAATAAAAGTAACAAAATAATAACTACCCCGACCAATGGTGAGGGTATGAGCAGGTCCCCAGACATCTGAGTGGACGAGATCAAACGGACTGGTAGAACCCCGACCTTGCTTCGGCGGGAAGGAGGAACGGTGATGCTTGCCAAGCTGACAAGCGTCGCAGTTGAGAGGAGTACTTGGAAGGAGGGAGGTGGGGCAGAAGCTGACGTAGAAGCCATGGAGGAGGATGACCGAGGCCGAGATGCCACTAGAGAAGATCCGTATTAGAAGAGGAGAAGGCGGACAAGGCGAAAATGTTGTCGAGAAAGTAGAGGCCGCCGCTCTCAGTCCCAGTAACAATCGTTCGCTGGGAGCTCGGATCCTGAAAAGAATAAGAAGTCGGAGTAAACGTCACAAAGCATTTAAGCTGCTGCATAAAAAGGTGACTGACAATAAATTGCACAGAAATTTGGGCACATAGAGAGTGTATGATAGGCGAAGAGATGGAGTAACATGAATCACTCCCGACCCATGAATCGGGAAGGGAGAACCGTCTACAACGAGGACCGGGGGCAACCGATCATGCTATTCGAGGAGAGAGAAGCACTGAGGATTGCCCGTCATGTGATTAGTCGCACCCGAGTCGATGAGCCATTTACCTTGAGTCACCAAGTGGGCACTACCTGATGATGTGACCACGGAGTCAGACTGTTTGGAAGAGGAGGTGGAAGAGTCACCCGAGGGGCAAGATGGGGATGCTTCATCCAACAACAATCCACAGTATGGCCGGTGCGGTCACAATGATAACAAAGATAGCGGGAAGGAGCACGTTCGTTAGATTGGTGACTGCGGCTACCAGAGCCACTCCGCTGAGTTTGGTGAGCATAATTGTCTGGTGGAGGAGGAGCGAGCAGAAGAGGGCGCTAAAGGAGAGAGGCGACAGCGGTCATACGGGCAGCGGTGGCATCTAAGGTAGGAGATTCCGCCTCACCCGGAATTTTGCTGGAGGATCATATCATAAGTATTAGGAAGTCGTAGAAGATAGCACACAACCAGAAGCTCCTGGAAGTGCTTGTGTTGTTGAGCCAAATCCGCAGAAAAGGGGCGATTCTGAAGAATCTCAGCCCCGAGAGCCTGAACCTGTTGGTAGGCAGCAGCAGGAGATAAGGTAGGACGGGCAAAGAGGTCCGCATACAACGTATATATGCGGGATGTCTGAGCCCCCTTGGAGTACAGAGCGGCAAGATGAAGCCAAGCAGCCTTGACCGTCTCATCATGACGGATGATGGGAAGGTATTCATTGGATAGGCTGTTAGCGAGCCAAGTATGCACAAGCGCGTCGCTCGCATCCCAGTCATCAAACAGAGGTGAAGTGGGAGGAGGAGGGTCATCAACGAGATGGTGGCGTTTGCGTTGTGAGCGAAGGAGAAAGGTGAAGGAGACGCTCTAATCCGAGTAATTGGAGCTGACAAACTTGGAAACGGTGCCAAGGTTCCCGGAAGGAGTAGGAGGAAGAGGTGGAGATGGATTGGCAACAGGAGTGGTGGCAGTAGAAGCATCAGAAAGAGCCATAGGAGAAAATAGCAGGAAGCCGCGCGGTTAGGTGACAAGCCGCGCGAATAGGGAGAAATCGCAGTGGTTAGGAGAAAGAGAACTGCAGCGGTCAAGGTGTTAGACACCAGCGACAAGAAAAGCCACGACCAAGCCGCAGAACCAAGCAGAGGGAAAGAAGTTGAGCGACTAGAAAGCAGTCTGCACAAACAAAAGGAAGAGAAGAGAAGAGAAGACCGCGTGAATAGAAAAGAGTCTGCGGGAAAGCTAATAGGGCATACGAGCAAAACAGAGGTCGCACAGAGAGGCCGCGCACACAGAGGGCAGCGATAAGAAGAAGAAAAGAAACCGCGTGAACAGACAACCAGAGAGGAACAAGCCGGCGGACAGAAAGAGGAACTGAATCAGGCGGAAAAGATCGAGTCCTCTAATACCATATTAGAAACGAACAAGAACAAACCGGAAGTGGATTAATATAAATTTTATTATCCAAAAAATGTATCTATTACAAAGGTATGACCTCCATTTTATAGAATGGAGAAGAGATGAGAGAATACAAATAAGAGATGTGAGACTAAAAAATTACAAGACTAAGCGGCCTATACAAAAAACAACCCGTACAAGCCGCGCGGTTAGATGAGAAGGGCTAACCGCTCGGCTACCATCAGAGAGAGAGAAGGCGCCATGAGAGACCGCTAGACCGCCTGGTCTCCAAGTCTCCTGAGACAAACCACTAGACCGCTCAGACTCCAGACATCAACAACCCAGCAACCAAACCGCTGAAGGGAAACCGCCAGACCGCGCGGTCTTCAACCCGCCAAGACAGACCGCCAGACTGCCCGGTTACAGTACATATATGTAAGTATTAACACATTTAAACTAAGCATGTCTGAGCAGTAATCAACAATAACTAATTGGTAGTCTACGCTAGAAACACATTAATCATAAGGACATAAATTAACTTAACTTATAAAAATACTCATACAAATTTATAAGTTAAGGATTGGGTACAACAAAGTAACTCATCATATAAAAGTGCCCATACAAATTTATATGATGAGGATCTTATGCAGTGCAATGTAATGTTATGATATGAATGTAATATGATTACTCACCCATGCTCACACACACGCACACTGTTATGCCGACATAGACTTGTAGTTCCCACTTTTCGAGTAGGTAGCTAACCTCTCAGGCTTCATCTGTCGTGGTCAAATGGTGACAGTAGAGCAGGTATCTCCACTACTAGGCGGGCATCCACACTACCAAGCATAGGCCTCTGTATGCCTCAACGCTAAGAACACAACAGCAGAGCCCCTACATACTACTGCTCAGAAGGGGTCTCGGGTAGATGTGCACCAAGAACACAACTTAACTGGCCTATAACTGGCATGGAAGGAGACTTTGGGAGCGTATCACCAAAGGACCATGCCTAACGTCTACTGGCACAGAATGATCCTTGGTAATGAGCACTGAGGACCAAGCCCAACCGCCCAAGGTCTATCTGTCAACTTCCATCGGTGTGATGACTAGCGAGCCCGTAGACCTACCACACTATCTTTAACCCAAGATTATGACACCGCGTGTCAACATACACAGCATGCAATTACACTTGGCCATGGAATCACATATCCAAGGGCTCCAACCGAGTCCCTTCTCATCATATTAAACCCGTGGTCAAAAACATGCAAGAGCTCCACACTGAGTCCCTTCACAACAACTTACTCGTGCTCCAAGCATGCAAGGTTCACATTTTACACAGGTGACAAACCACCTTATATACTACACTAGTCCCGCACTGCTACCCATAGGGAGATGTAACTCTAAGCAATGTGTAAGACCCCTTTTTTGTGATCTTATGCCCAGAACTGCCGCTTTGTGGTGACACCAACTCCCGAGAAGGTCATTGCCACAAATCGCCGATTCTGCTGGCAAATACTCGAGTATATACGGAGAAGAAAAGAAGCAGTATCCATATAGATAAACCAATCCACCATCACATGCAATATATATATAAGTCCACATAAACTCAAAAGCTGATCAACATGGTATAATAAGTCTGAAAGAAAAGATAAAAGGTATCCTGCCCAGTACATATAATCCTCACCACATAATGCTCGTGGAAGGAAGCTGCTAGTCGCTCACTGATCCCATGACTGCTCCTGCTCTAGCTACACATGGACTAGGCTGGTTCACCTCCTCCTAGATGTGTTGGTTCCCCTAGCACTGCACCCTGTCTCCCAACTGGAGTCCATAGTGTTATGCCCATCAGGCCGTTAGTTTTACTAAGTCTTGGTCCCCCTCCCCTCCCCTGCGACACCTAGGCACTGTGTGGGAGAGGAAGAAAAGGGAGGTACTGAAAGTGGAGAAAAAGCAAAAGCAGGTGACAGTGACCATATCTAATATAACCTAAAAGTATCTATCACATCAATAACATGTATATAAAAGAACATAAAATAAAAGTAGCAGTATGATGGAAGCAGCAGATTAAAGTAAAAGCAGAACAACTAACTATCATCACAGAGAATGTAACCTTAGCTTATAAGAATGTTCATACAGACTTATAAGTTAAGGGGTCGTTTTGCAAGGCCTAATATATAAAAGATCCCATAATAATTTATATATTAGGGGTAGAGGTTTTATGCAAGTTATGTATGAAATGAAATGTTATGCATGCTAGATGATATGTTTCACACAAGTGCAACACACCAACCCGACTCTATGCACATAGACCATTAGTTCCCCCATTTGAAGTTTGCTAAACTCTCAGGTACCTCTCGCTATAGCATACGAAGGCAGTGGGTTGGGCCTCCCCACTCCTAGGTCGGTATTCACACTACACAGTTTAGACCCCGCGTACTACTCGGTACACCCACAGTAAGGTGTTACAGAGTCTCTTATACTAGTACTGGCAAAACCACTAGTATTTAATGGGCTAAGTGAACACTTACACTTGCCGAGTCAACATATCGACATCAGTGTGAACGACCGTCCAATAACGAAGACCCACCACTTGATGGACATGCACACATGCTATAAAGAGCTCCCGAGCCATCGGCTCACCAATATAAGCCATCAATTCCATCAAGAGCAACACCTATGAGATTGAGTCACATCTCCAAGTCTTGGCTCAAGACTTTGTAGATAGATTCATTGGGTAGAGAAATACCTGGAATAATTTAATTAGAGTTTTAGGAGTAATTCTCTCTTACAAATCACTTATTAACTAGAATATGAACTTTCATATCAATAGCAAAATACATGTCATAACAGTATTGAATGATCATGAAACTTGGGTAAAGGGCCTATATTGATGTTATTTATGTTTGCAAATTTTATTGTAATTTTTGGATGAAGAATTTTAGTACCCTCTTTGTAATTCTAGAAATTATTGATTAGGGCAATTTTACCTAACTAGGGTTAGCGTTGACCCTGGTTAATTTGACCCCTTAGGTTGACCCCAAATGGGTTGTATGGGCTCTAAAGGGTCCCTATGAGATTGAGAGTGGTATGGCGGAGTCAAGTAGTCATGTTGGGAGCCAAAGGCCAAACCCTAGCTTAGGTGTCCAAAAATTACTATTTGCAGACCAATGTGCTTTCACCTATTTACCTAGGCACCCATGGTCCTCTTGGTCTTCTTAGAGCTTTGGAACTAGTCATGACAAAAACTTCCTAGAGGTTTGGTTGTTTGTGAGATGTTACATAGTGGACTACATCAATCATCCCTTCAATATTGTATCAAGGTTCAACTCATCTCATGTTCATGGGATATACCTTGTCCAACTCTCTCTAGAATTAAACATGTGCACATTAATAATACTATTTCAGTCATCTCCAACAGACCTCATTTCATAAACCTACAATTCATCACGACATATACTACTCCCAAATTTATCAATCATACAAAGATGTGATCACAATATCATTAGTTATTTGCTATCCAAACTCTTGGTTAATCAACTCATAAAACAAGGTAATCATCAATTATTAAGACATCACGACTACGCGCCATAATATATTAAAACCGGATTTCAAGAAGCTACAATCCACCCAAAAATTACGAGCAACACCAAATCGGAAAGGTATCTTCGAGAGCTGCAACTTCCGCATTGAGCCTAGGGTCTAAATACAAATCCATCACACCCGAAAACTGGATTTCAATCCAGCCATATTCACTTAGACAGAACGCAGCCTGCAAATATGTTATTACAGTGCATCAATGTTGGGTACATTGGAAAATGTGTACTACATATAGAGAAGCCACAACTTAGTCAACGATATGCATCAATGTGTATTTGAAAAAAGTTTGAGTTTCATTGTGCAAGTTGAAAAATTTGAAGGAAAATTTTCTAAGTACAAGTGTCGACACTTGTGAAGAAACTGTGTCGACACTCAGGAAACTTGTGTCGACACTCAGGCAAGCTGTGTTGACACTCAGGAAACTTGTGTCGACACTCAGGCAAGCTGTGTCGATACTCAGGCAAATTGTGTCGACACTCAGGGAAGCTGTGTCGACACTAAGGAAACTTGTGTCGACACTCAGGCAAGCTGTGTAGACACACAAGCAAATTGTGTCGACACTCAGGGAAGTTGTGTCGACACCCAGAATTTGTGTCGACACTTATAAAGAAGCTGTGTCGACACTCAAAGCTATGTCGACACCTACAAAAGCAATTGTGTCGACATCCAGAATTATGTTGACAACTTAAAACAGAATTGTGTCGACACTTAAATCAGAAGATGAGTCGACACTCAGGAGCTATGTCGACACCTGAAGAAATTGTGTCGACATACATGACTTGTGTCGACACACCAACTCTCAAAAGGCTGTGTCGAGTTCAGAAGTCATTGTGTCGACACACAGGACTTGTGTCGACACACACTCAACGACATTTGACAAACACTCAACGCCATCTGTCTGCAACAGAAATGTCGAGACAAGAAGCTGTTGTGTTGACACACAGGATTTGTGTCGACACATACAATAAAAAGTATTGTTGAGAAGCAGAAGTATGATTGTGTCGACACCATGAAGACTTGTGTCGACACTTGGAGTATTTGTGTCGACACCTTGAAGACTTGTGTTGACACCTAGCCTATATGTGTCGATACATGTGGAGCAGTGTGCTGAGTGTTGTGTGCTGAGTTGGAAAGACACAGAAGTACCTGGTGACGTGACTGGTGACTTGACAGCTGTCATAACTAGTCAGTCTGACACCACTGTCAGAACTATCAGAAGTCTGTTATGAACCGGATCAGTCGGTAACTATGATGCAAGCTCTATATAAGAGACAGATCGAAAACGACAGAAATAACTTAACAGATCAGAATCATCAACGTAAAAAGATCTCTGGATCTTAAAGAAGAATTCTGACAGATCAAGGCCTATCTGTAAGAAAGATTCTAGAGTTCAATCTGAATCTAAGGAAGAAGCTGACTGAAGATAAACTTCAACTTGAAGAATAGATCCACCTTATTTGTCCTAATCAAGAAGATTTGAAAAGCTAAGTTAGGTTATATCAGAAGGATCCGATTATACAAGAACTGATCAAGAAGACAACATCAACAGAGGAATCTAGCTGGTGAAGTTTTTTGAAACTTATTACTCACAAATTCTTGTAGGATCTATTGTTAGATCTAAGTTGTAAGCCTAAATTATAAAGGCTGAGGTAGGGCAGTGTGCCTGAGGTAGGACTTGTGGAAAGTCTGAGTTGTAAGCCTAGTTATAAAGGCTTAGGTAGGGCTGAGGCCTGAGGTAGGATTCAGGGAAGAATCTGAGGTAGGACTTATGTTAATTCTGAGGTGTAGGAACCATTTTGGGTTCTGAGTTTGTAAGATCTGCGGATCCGAGCCAGTGGAAGGAAGTTAGGCTGAATCCAGTTATCTGATGGATAGGCGAAGGGGGAAAGTGGATGTACCCATATCTTGGGGAACCACTATAGATCTGGTGTTTGCTGTATTGCATGTTATTTCTGTAGGTAGAATTACTCTGTGCTAAAGGTAGTTACAAATATCTGTTTGTCTTAAAATCAAAAAGACTCAAAGAGATTAGAACCTATTCACCCCCCTCTAGGTGTTTAGGCTCTTGAAACAAAGTATTTCAAGTGGTATCAGAGGGAGGTTCCTCAAAATTTGACCTAACAGTCAGAGGATTTCTTCAAGGCAAACAATAGATAACAAAATGGGTTCAAGTAAAAATCAAAAGGAATTTGGATCTATGAAATTATCAATATGCAGGAAAGAATCTTTTGGCATTTGGAAAGAAAGGGTCAGGCTGTTTATGGAAGCATCTGATCCAAGAATTTATATCACAGTACAGGAAGGCCCCTTCATCCCAATGAAGGTTTCAGTTCTTGATGCAAACATTCAAACTCCAAAGAGTTATTCAGAGATGACTAAGGATGACATCATCTTGGCTACATTAGATAAAAGAGCACAGAAGAAGTCAGAGAGGACAGAAAGTCTATGCAAAATTAGGAATATGAGAGCTTTAGGCAGAATAAAACTGACAGCATAGCTGAATGCTATAAAAAGTTTTTCAGAATAGTGAATGAACTGATGACATATGGAAGAGTCTTCAGTACTTATGAATTGAATGACAAGTTTATTAGGTCCCTAACAAAGGATTGAGACACTAAGATATGTGCCATCAGGGAAGTGGTCAAACTGGCTGACACACCTCCACCTACACTTTTTGGAAAACTGCTTTCATATGAAATGCAGCTTACTGCTAGGAAAGAGGAAGAGAAGGGCAACAGATCTGAACATAAAGAAAGGTCAGTAGCCTTCAAGGCTGAGGGCTCAAGGAAGGGTAGGAGAAAATCTCCTTCTCCACCTAGAAGGAGTACTGAAGCAGAAGAAGGTGTTACTAAAGCATGTACATCAGATAGTCATACATCCTATGAAGACTTTGCTGCCTTCACAAGACATATCCAAAGGTTCATGAAGAAAAAGAATTGGAGAACCAGGCCTTCATCTACATCCTTTTCTAAGGATGAATACTACAGGAAGAAGAAAACTCCTAAGGAGGACAGGTATGCTTCTAAACCTGGTAAACAATCTAATTATAAGATTATGTGTTATTGCTACAACAGGTCTGGGCATGTCATAGCTGACTGTCCTAATAAAAGAAAGGAGTCAAAGGACAAGATGAAATAGCTGGTCAAAGGAAAGAAGGAGAAGTCTCTAGTGGCTCAGAAGGAGAAGAGTTGGACAGACTCTTCATCTTCAGAATCTGAAGAAGAAGAGGCAGAAGCATATGTTGGACTCTTCTCAACAGAAGAGGACTCTAGGGAACTAGAATTCCTATAGATGCTGGTCTCCATAAATGAAGTGGAACAACATTGTTGTAAAGAGCTGATGGCTCAATCTGAAGAAGATAAGTGTCAGGATTAGCCTGGACCAAGTAAGGTAAACAATTCACCCTAGTCTCAGATTACTTTACAGGATCAGAATCAGAAGCATCTTCTTCAAAAGAAGCGGATGGATCTGAGTCTGGGGGGGATGTTCACCAACTCATTAATGAGTATGGTGGGTTGTTGAATACTCTAAAGAAGAGAAGGTTTCTTGTTAAAGAAAAAGCCAAAGAGATTGAGTCTCTTAAGCTGGCTGCAACAGATTCAGCAAAACTACTGGATCAAAAACTGAATGAGATTGCCAAATTGAAAAACATTACAGTTATTCAGATGAGAACAATCTCATTCAAAGAGAATCATATCAAGAAACTTGAGAGAAAACTTCAGCAAGAGAGAGAGCTAGTGGCAAAATTCTCCAAGCCAAAATCAGTCTTACCTTTGATAGACAATTTTGTTTCACAAAAAGGAAAGACTGGTCTAGGCTATAAGGGAAGAACTAGGGCTACCAATTCTCATAGAAAAGGTAAAGCCCCAGTTCAGCCTCAAGCTGTTAATCCCCCTATTTTCTTTAAGAAGGTAGTGAATCCTACTAACAGGTATGATCATGACATTACACATGGTCACTGTGAGCATGAAAATTTCATGAGCAAGGGTTCTAATGCCAATAGACCAATCTATAGGCATGCCCATCATATTCAAGAGGAGTTTTTGAAGAATGTTGTTCCAGCGCCAACATTTAACCAGTCTACTGACAATAAAGTAAGAAGGTTTGTACCTAAGAATAGGTATAATAGGTTTGAGTGTTAGTGTTGTGGCAAGGTGGGCCACTTTGCCATGGATTGCTGGTTTAACTTAAGTGTTAAAACCAAAAGTAGGATTCATGTTAGATCATTCACAGGATTTCAAACTAACAAGGACTTAGGACCCACTAGCAAGTTGGGTTCTAAGGGTAAGTGATTCATTATTTGTTGCAGGTAAATCCAAGTGACCATACCCCTATATGGTACTTGGATAGTGGTTGTTCCAAACATATGACTGGAACAAGGAGAATGTTGAGGGACTATGTGCCCATAAAGAATGGACCAAAAGTTATCTTTGGTGGATCAGAAAAGGGAATCATCAAAGGATTTGGTAACATATTTTGTGATTCAATTACAATCACTAAAGTGGCTTATGTAAAGGGTCTAAAACATAACCTGATTAGCATAAGTCAACTTAGTGATCTAGGTTATGATATTTCTTTCCTCAGAGGGGAGTGCCTAGTAAAATGGTCAAGTGATCAAGAGATCATTTTGACTGGCACTAGGAAAGGAAATGTGTATTGCCTTAACCTAGAGTGTGAGTCTAACAACTCACCTATTTGTTTAGTTGCAGGAGAGAAAGCTTCTCTATGTGTCAAATGTCACAAGAGGCTATATCATCTGAACTATAAGTCAAATGAACTGTTGTTCAGCATGGGATTAGTGAGGAATGGTCCTCAAGTTCAGTGCTTAAAAGAGGGTGTGTGCTCAGCTTGCCAAAAAGGCAAGCAGACTAAGTCCTCTTTTCAGTCACTTGACATCAAATATTCAAAGAGATATTTGTATCTCTTGAATATGGATTTGTTTGGTCCTATGCCAGTCCATAGTCTTGGTAGGAAAGCATACACACTTGTTGTTGTGAATGACTATTCTTGATTTACATGGGTTTTCTTCTTGAGGCAAAAATCTGAAACCCTAACTATTTTCCAGACTTTTGTTAGACAAATACAGAATGAATACAACAGCTCAGTGGTCAAAATAAGAAGTGACCATAGAACTAAATTTTAGTCTGAATGTATGACAAAATTCTGTGAAGAACTTGAGATTCATCAGGAATTCTCTTAACCTAGAACTCCTCAGCAAAATGGTGTTGCTGAAAGAAAGAATATGACTCTAATTGAAGTCAGTAGAACACTACTGAATGACACTACTCTCCCTGAATACTTCTGGGCTGAGGCAGTAAATACTGCATGTCATGTGCTCAATAGGGCCTCCATCAACAAGAAACACAAGATAACTCCCTACCAGATTTTAAAAGACAGAAAACCAAACATATCCTATTTCAGAATCTTTGGTAGTAAGTGTTTTGTACTAGTCAATGGTAAATACTACCAAACTAAGTTTGCTGCCAAATCCCTAGAAGGGATATTTGTTGGGTACAATAACCATAGTAGAGCATACAAGATCTATAACTGTACTACTCAAGTTGTAGAAAAATCGATGCATGTTGTATTTGATGAGTCAATATTTATTAACAGTGAATTGTCTAGTTATTCAGTTAGTTCTACAGGTCTAACAGATAAGCTGGACAAGCTGACCATCAAAGAAGATGTTATTGCTAATCTGGATGAAGATAAAGATGCCAGCTATCTAGGGAGAGATCAAGTCCCTCTGGGTGAAGAAGAAATTGTGGAGAATCAAGATAAGGAAACTGGAGTAGCCATAATGCTGACAGAATTCCTCCAGCAAGGAGACACCTAAAGGATCATCCAGCTCACCAGATCATTGGTGATGCAAGTCAGGGTGTTCTAACAAGGAGCAGGAGTATGAACATAGTTTTATATTCAAGCTTCCTGTCTCAGATAGAACCCAGGAAGATTGAAGAGGCCATGCAAGACACCAACTGGATTGATGCAATGCAAGAAGAGCTCAGTCAGTTCAAAAGGTGTAAAGTCTGGGAACTGGTGCCAAAACCTAAGGATCACAACATAATAGGAACTAAGTGGATCTATAGGAACAAGCTTGATGAGAATGGCACTATAGTCAAGAAAAAGGCTAGACTGGTAGCAAAAGGCTACAGACAAGAGGAAGATATTGATTTTGATCAAACCTTTGCTCTAGTGGCAAGGCTGGAGGCAATAAGGCTATTCTTAGCCTATGCTGCCTATCAAGGGTTCAAAGTATATCAAATGGATGTGAAATCAGCATTTCTGAATGGTGATTTAAAAGAAAAAGTCTATGTAGAACAATCCTCAGGTTTTATAGACTCTCACTTTCCTGATTATGTATATAGGCTTAGGAAAGCTCTATATGATTTGAAACAAGCTCCAAGGGCTTGGTATGAAACCTTGTCGGCCTTCCTTACTGAGAATAAATTCTCTAGAGGAAAGATAGATAAAACTCTATTCTATAGGGAATCAAAATGCAATATAATACTAATCCAGATATATGTGGATGACATTATCTTTGGTTCTACTGAAAACAACCTTTGTAGGAAGTTTGCCAAACTTATGCAAGAAAAGTTTGAGATGAGCAGTATGGGTGAGCTGAAGTTCTTCTTGGGACTTCAAGTTAGACAGACTGAGAGTGGGTTGTCCATATCCCAGTCTAAGTTCACCAAGGAGTTGATTAAGAAGTATGGTTTGGACTCAGCTTCTACAATGAAAACTCCAATGGGAACAAGTATGCCTATATGCAAAGATGAAGCAGGGAAACCTGTTGATGAGTCTTTGTATAGAGGGATAATTGGCTCCATACTATACTTGACTGTAAGTAGACCTGACATCATGTATGCAACATGTGTCTGTGCTAGGTATCAAGCATGCCCTAAGGAATCTCATTATACTGTAGTTAAGAGAATATTGAGATATCTTAAGGGCACACCTAATCTAGGCCTTTGGTACCCTAAGAATAGAGATTTTCTATTAACAGGTTTCTCAGATGCAGATTTTGCTGGATGCAAGGAAGACAGAAAAAGTACCACATGAACCTGTTAGTTCCTTGGTGGGAGGCTGGTGTCATAGAGCAGCAAGAAGCAAACTAGTGTAGCTATATCAACAGCTGAATCAGAATATATTGCTGCTGGTAGCTGCTGTGCACAATTGATGTGGATGAAGCATCAAATAGAAGATTGTGACATCCAGGTAAGTAGAATACCATTATTTTGTGATTCTACAAGTGCTATTTCTATTGCTAAGAATCCTGTGTCACACAGTAGGACCAAATATATAGAAATTAAATTTCATTTTATCAGAGAACATGTTGAAAAGGAAAATATTAGTCTAGAGTTTGTAAAAACAGATAATCAAATAGCTGATATTTTCACAAAACCACTGGATGAAACTAAATTCAATAATTTCAAAATTGAATTGGGTATGTTGAACCTAGAATAGGTTAACAAAAGTTTCCATGAGTAGCATATGTTAGCACCAAATTTTTGTTGAAATTTGGCCAAGTTCAAAGTTTGTGTCGACACACTCAGTATGTTGTGTCGACACAGGAAAAGGATGTGTCGACATAGAAACAGTATCTGTGTCGACAAGAGAATAGGTGTCGACACAACCTTGTCGAGACTATATGTCGAGACTATATGTCGAGAGGATATTTGTGTCGACATAAAAAGTTGGTGTCGATACAACTCTGTCGAGACTTAAGTTATCTGTGTCGACACTGACGCAAGTATGTCGACACAGACTCAAGTATGTCGACACATAGATGTGTCGACTTAAAATACGTTTTGTCGACTTAGAAATTAGTGTATCGACACATAGTTGTGTCGACTCAGCTTAAGTTCTGTCTAGACCTAGGTCATTTTTTGTCGACACAAAAACTGTTTTGTCGACTTAAGCCCGACTTTTGGTCCGCCCTTGACTCAAGTACTATATAAGGTGAATCCAAAATCTGGTCGACTACGCTATCAGAATTTTTGACTCTACACCTTCTGTCGACATAGACCTTCTCTTCTCTTCTCTTCTAGCACTTACGACAATGGCGCTAAACCAAGAATACAAGGTTAATGAAGGTTACGAACTGGTTCGCGAGGGTTTCACAACTGCTTCTGATGAAATTCTTGGAGTTATTACCCTAATTTCTGAAAATGGACTCGAATTTTTGGTCTCAGAACCGACCAAAATTTGGAAGAAGGATGTCATGGAGTTCTATTCAACTGCTACAGTGGATTCAGATGGCAAGAAAATCAAGGCAACTGTTCAAGATATCCGAGTGAAACTCACATTGAAAACTATCAGGAAAGCATTACATCTGCCATTGATTAAGAAAACAGACAAAATTGCTCCTTACTAAATAACTGAAGCATTAAGCTGGTGTGGACTGAGTCCCAGCATTAAGATTGGATCATCAATCAATAGAAAAGGGATGAATTCCCAAGGAAAATTTCTTTCTGAAGTTGTTGGCAAGGTGATCATCTGCAAGACTGGTGGACATGATAAGATATCTGCCCACATGTTCAATCTGATGGTAAGGGTTATATTTAAGATTAACACTGACTGGGCAGCAGTAGTGTTTGATAAAATTCAAGAAGGAATCAAAAAACCTAATCTGGGAAGGATCCTCAGTCTTTGCTTAATATCAATAATTCCTGATGTTCTGAAACATGCAAATGGTTCCAAGATAAATCACATGAGAAGAATGGATGTAAGGATTCTGTCTAGGTGGGACAGAGTTCTGACCAAAGAAGTCCCTACTCCTAAGGAGCACACTAAGAAAGGCAAGAAGAAGAAGGAAGTGGTGGTACAGGCTAACTCCTCCAGTGATTCTGAGGAGGCAGTAGTCTTCAGTCCAGATGAAGACCAGCAACAACAAGATGTTCATGCTCAAGCAAAGGATAATGAGCATCAGGAGCAACAAGTTGAATCTACTCTAGGGGGAGAAAACCTAGAAAAAGAAACTGAGTTGTCTGCCCAAGGAGAAGGCATTAATGATGCTGTTTTGGATAGTGACTTAGCTGCAGACACAATAATGGATGTTGTATCTGAAATCAACTCTACAGCTGAAGTAACTGATAAAAATGATGCTCAACATGAGCCAGTAAGTTTCTTCTCCACACACTAGTGATGAATTACAGTATTCCCCTCAAAAATTGTTTAACGGGACACTTTTGTTTAACAATAAAAGTGGTTTTTCAAGTGTTCATTCAAGTGGTATTAGTCTTTTTAGTTTTTTTTTAAAAAAACTAATCTTATTCCTTCTGAACAGATACAGCAGGAATTTACAATGGAAGAATTGTTTCCTAATTCTCTTCCTGATAGGACTGAGGGGGAGGACATTGGAAAAAAAAATCCCAAGGACTGCTGGGGAGTTATCCAAGGATATCCCAGCTGAAAAAGACACTGTTGATATTGAAAGTACATCTGAATCTTCTGAAGATGAAGAAGCCATATTGGCTAAGAAAAGAAAGCTGGTTGTGATAAAGAAGAAGAGTTCTGGTTACAAGAAGGCTTTGTAGGTGGGAACAACACCATCTACATCAACTGTGAACTTCAGTTATTTACTGGTCCAGATGCAACTGAAACTGGATAATCAAAGACAATCTATAGAGCAATATGTTGATTAAACTCACAAGGAGTTACAGTTTCAGTTTGCCTAGGATATCAAATCCATTAGATTTGAAGTAAATCAACATAAGAAGGAGATGACAGATTGCTTCCATAAAGGAGGTAATGCTGTGGTGTTTCTGGCTGAGCAAAAAAAAAAATATCCAAGCTAAAGTGGATGAGATTGAAGTAAAGCAGGGATATGTCCTAGAGAATCAAATAACGATGAATGAAAATCTCAAGGATTCACATCATGAAATATTAAAACAGCTTGCTGAGTCTAGCACTACTCTGAAGGATGAAATCTCAAAGCAAATCCAGGAAGATATATCTGCTATCAAAGCCACATTTCAAGAATCTGAGGAGAAAATTAAAACCTTCATAACAAAGTTTAGAGCTTATTTTTAAGAGGGAACTGAATATCTAGCTGATCAAGTCAGATTCCAGAAGGAAGATTTGAGAGATCATATTGCAAGAGAAGTCATAAAGGGGGAGAGAGTACTAGTCAAAGACGGCTCTGACCATGCTAAATGGACTACCAATAGCATCAGAGCCACTCTTGAATATCCTCCTTTGTGTGATGATGTTAATGTAGCTGAGTCTGGAATTCAACCTGAATATTTTGAAGGAGATCAGCCTGAAGTTGCTCAGGTGATCTACCCCCCAGCTAATTTTGAAATGATTCAAGAAGAAGTGCTGAAGATGTATAGTCCTCCACCAGAGGTAAAAAATATAATTCTTGGAAAGGTTGAAATGTCAGAAGCTGCATTGGAATCTCAGAAGGAAGCTCAAATCTCCAAGAAGAGATTCAGAGAGCAGGCCGAGCTGAAGCCAGATTTTGAGCAATGGAGCCCAACTTCTAGAAATATCATACTTACTGCCTGGAAAGCTGTTAAGGATAAAACCCATGACATGGGTAAGTGGTATTCTGAGCAAGAATGGAATAAGTATCAAGCTGGACAGAGGCAATTCTACAGTATAGAAGAAGTGCCAAGGCTGGGAAGCTACCTGCAAATGCTCAAGAGCCAAGCAAGTACTTTCCTAAACCTTTTCACTATTTTGAAAGACAAAAGATCAAAACTGAAGAATTGAAGAAGAAAGCTCTCAAAGGGAAAAAGCTAGCTGAAGATGTTGAACCTTCTTTGCAGGCTAAAATCAAGCATGGCAAAGGGATAGTTATTAAGGAGCCTAGTCAATAATAGGATTGCTAGGTTTATATATTAGAACAATGTACTTATTTGTTTCTTTTGTTCTATAAGAAATTTATGTAAACCAAAGTTTTTATGATCAATGAAATTTGATTCAGTATTAAGTGTATGTTGTTTACATTGATTATGAAATTATCTGCTCTGAAATATTTTTACTTCTATTACAATTTTGCTTTATCTAAAGAGATGTATATCTTTAACTGAGGGTTATGACTTCTCCAATTAAGGGGAGATTGTTGGGTACATTGGAAAATATGTACTAGATTTGGAGAAGCCACAACTTAGTCAATGATATGCATCAATGTGTATTTGATAGAAGTTTGAGTTTCATTGTGCAGGTTTAAAAATTTGAAGGAAAATTTTCTAAGTACAAATGTCGACACTTGTGAAGAAACTGTGTCGACACTTAGGAAACTTGTGTCGACACTCAGGCAAGCTGTGTCGACACTCAGGAAACTTGTGTCGACACTCAGGCAAGCTGTGTCAACACTCAGGCAAATTGTGTTGACACTCAAGGAAGCTGTGTCGACACTCAGGAAACTTGTGTCGACACTCAGGCAAGCTGTATTGACACACAGACAAATTGTGTCGACACTCAGAGAAGTTGTGTCGACACCCAGAATTTGTGTCGACACCTAAAGAAGCAATTGTGTCGACATCCAGAATTTTGTCGACAACTTAAAACAGGATTGCGTCGACACTTAAATCAGAAGATGAGTCGACACTCAGGAGCTATGTCGACACCTGAAGCAATTGTGTCGACACACAGGACTTATGTCGACATACCAACTCTCAAAAGACTGTGTCGTGTTCAGAAGTCATTGTGTCGACACACAGGACTTGTGTCGACACACACTCAACGACATTTAACAAACACTCAACGTTATCTGTATGCAACAGAAATGTCGAGACAAGAAGCTGCTGTGTCGACACATACAATAAAAAGTATTGTTGAGAAGCAGAAGTATGATTGTGTCGACACCATGAAGACTTGTGTCGATACTTGGAGTATTTGTGTTGACACCTTGAAGACTTGTGTCGACACTTAGCCTATATGTGTCGATACATATGGAGCAGTGTGCTGAGTGTTGTGTGCTGAGTTGGAAAGACACAGGAGTACCTGGTGACGTGACTGGTGACTTGACAGCTATCATAACTAGCCGGTCTGACACCACTGTCAGAACTATCAGAAGTCTGTTATGAACCGGATCAGTCGGTAACCATGATACAAGCTCTATATAAGAAATAGATCGGAAATGACAGAAATAACTTAACAGATCAGAATCATCAACGTAAAAAAATCTCTGGATCTTAAAGAAGAATTCTGACATATCAAGGCCTATCTGCAAGAAAGATTCAGAGTTCAATCTGAATCTAAGAAAGAAGCTGACTGAAGATCAACTTCAACTTGAAGAATAGATCCACCTTATTTGTCCTAATCAAGAAGCTTTGAAAAGGTAAGTTAGGTTGGATCAGAAGGATCAGATTATACAAGAACTGATCAAGAAGACAACATCAATAGAGGAATCTAGCTGGTGAAGTGTTCTTAAACTTATTACTCACAAATTCTTGTAGGATCTATTGTTAGATCTGAGTTGTAAGCCTAAATTATAATGGCTGAGATAGGGCAGTATGCCTGAGGTAGGACTTGTGGAAAGTCTGAGTTGTAAGCCTAGTTATAAAGGTTGCGGTAGGGCTGAGGCCTGAGGTAGGATTCAGGGAAGAATCTGAGGTAGGACTTGTGTTAAGTCTGAGGTGTAGGAACCATTTTGGGTTCTGAGTTTGTAAGATCTGCGGATCCGAGCCAGTGAAAGGAAGTTAGGCTGAATCCAGTTATCTGCTGGATAGGCAAAGGGGGAAAGTGGATGTACCCATATCTTGGGGAATCACTATAGATCTGGTGTTTGCTGTGTTGCATGTTATTTTTGTAGATAGAATTATTCTGTGCTAAAGGTAGTTATAAATATCTATTTGCCTTAAAATCAAAAAGACTCAAAGAGATTAGAACCTATTAACCCTGAAAGTGAGGTGATAGATCTGATATGCTTAAGAGTTTTTAGAAAATAAAATGCAAAATAAAATTCACAGCACATAAGGAAGAAAACAGAGCAAGTAATCCAGACGACACAAGGAACTATAGTGGTTCCCTCTCAATAGGTACGTCCACTCTTATACCACCCTGGTAGGAATCCACTACAGGTTTTTGATCAGGTGCCCTGCCACCAATAGATCTAATTCAGGTAGATCTAAAGACCCTTTGAGCTTTTGATTAGGTGCCCAAAAACCAAACACAGGTTTTTGATCAGGTGCCCTGCAACGAAAGGGGTTTATTTTTGAAGGGAGTAATAACCCTGTACACAGTTTAGAAAACTAGGAGTTGATGATATTCTTCTCTGTTCTCAAATCAAATGAGAGAAGACTAGTGGATTCAATAGTTGATGATGATGTCAAAGCTCCCCCTGAAAATATGTATTAGTTCAAGAATGCTGGGAAGCTTTGCTTCAGGGTATATGCCTTCAACTAGATGAAAATCTCCAGCAAGCTCCGTAGACAAATTTGAATATGTTGTCTCTTGAAAGCCTGGATCAGAAAGAAGAAGATGAAGTTGATTTCCTCTGTCAGAAAACTTATTGCAGAGTTCTTCTTTTGTAGAGAGAAAAAGTCTTCTTGCTTTTTTCTCTCTCTATCTCTTTTATCTTCTGTATAATATATATATATATATATATATATATATATATATATATATATATATATATTCACTGGGCTGAGGAAAGTCATTTGAATTCTTGTCTGATACGGCATAGACATTTCCAATAAAGGAAACTGTCTTGGAAAGGTAACTGACAATAAATCTCTGAATAGATTCATATTTAATGCAGTCTCCCAACGACTATATTCATAAGAATATTTAGCATTAAATATATTTGCTGTAAATTCCTTTACTTAAGCCTTGGATAACTCTAGCCAGCTGTCACCAATAACTGCACAGGAAATCACCAAAATTTAATCTAAAAGCTTCTCCAATCTGCGTTCGACTATATTTGAACTCCGTTCGACTATCGTTGAACTCCGTTCGACTATAGTTGACCTGTATCTGAGTTTTCTGTTTTCTTAGAGCTGAATACAGAAATAGTTGAACTCCGTTCGACCATAGTTGAACTCCGTTCGACTATAGTTGAACTCCGTTCGACTATTTTTGGACTGCTTCTAACTGAGCATAGAAATAGTTGAACTCCGTTCGACTATAGTTGAACTCCGTTCAGCTATTTTTGTAAGCTAGAATTCTGAACTTCAAAACTAAACTTCTCTGGAATTTTTCTGCACTTTCTTCTTGGATTCTTTTGATGTATACCTAGAGAATCCTATGACCCTTAGACTATACATTTTGGGTCAAACTAATAATCCTAATAGTGATCCTAACCCAAATCAGAACCTAAGGTTCCAACAATCTCCCCCTATTTGGGTGAGGATACTATTTACAAAAAAAACAAAGCAAATATAAAATGTGTGCTTTTACAGAGAAACAACAATGTTTTGAAATATAAATCTAAGAACAAAAACTGATATGTTCGGTAGCTGTTCTGATGTTAATCTTCAACTGAGCTCATTTCCTTTCAACTGAAATGTGGTTCCAATAATTTCTCTAATATCTTCCCAAGATTTTTTAATAACTTAAACTACTACTGCAGTAACCTCTGATTCAATCTCCCCCTATTGTTGTAGCCTTCTAAACAATCTCCCCTTATATAGTTACCCCTGCACTAAAGGGTTTTTTTCTTGAAAATAAGAGGTTAGAAATTCTGGACCCAGGTCACCTTGGGTCCTGGTTTTATTTCATGATAATCAGAAATAAAAGAGCATGTAGGTTGATCTTTATAACCTAATGGGTGAAATTTTCTAGGAGAGATGTACCATTGGGTAAAAGGATTGATACAATTTTGAGATTGATTATTATTTTCAAAAGAATAAAAATTTCTATTTTGAAAATCTGAGTTCGACGATTTATATTGAGATCGTCGATCAGCATTCAACGACCTGCATTGATATCGTCGATCTCAGTTCACAGATAAATGTTGACTATTATATGTGTTCCACGATCGTCGACCTCTGGTCGACGATTCTTGATGATATTGTCGATCCCCGTATGCTGAGTGTTTAAACTCAAGATCTGGGTTCAGAGATCGTCGATCAGCGTTCGACAAGAAATGCAGAGATCGTCGACCAAGGTCCGACGATTTTTGTAAAAACATATTTTTATTAAAGTTTTTATGTTTATTTCTCTTTCTTTTGGGTTTCTGAATTATTTCAGAATGTTGATTATTTTTATCTAGTTTTTCTTTCCCTATAGTTGATTCTAGAGAATTTATTTGTTCTAGAGCAATTTTAAATCTTCTTTAATACTTGTATTGTCAGAAGATAAATTATTCAATTTTTCTCTGAGAAGTTTTATTTCCTTCTCAGATTGAATTAAATCATTGCATAAATCTTTAAAATCATCTTTAAAAAGTTTTGAGGAGAAATCAAAGGAAGAGATAACCTGATCCTCTTCTAATTCTACTTCTGATTCTTCAAAATCTGATTCATCATCAGATTTACTACAGGAAGTATTTATTGCCATCAGGCAAAACTCTCTTGCTCTTGTTTCTTCTTCATCCTCAGTTGTACAGGATGAAACTTCAGAGTCACTCCAAGTTTCAGCATCATATCTTCTCTTTTTAGCTGATTCAACAACCATTGCTGTGAGGGAGTCCCAGATGTCCTTTGCTGAAGTACATTCAGCCACTTCCTGAAAAATATCATCTGACATAGATTGAGCCAGTATATCCATTGCTTGTGCGTTAGCCATCTTTAGCAATTTTTGAGCTTCTGTAGCTGCAGATGGTGTAAAGGGACCTGACAAGATAGAATTATAAATGGCTTCATCAATAGAGTTCATAAAAAGCCTAATCCTTGCCTTCCATAGTGCAAGCTTATCCAAATTGCACTTAGGAGGTCCAGTGCTTGACCATTCTTCATTTTGTGCCATGAAAAACTCTTAAAAATAATAAGATCTATCAATGATCTTTTGATTCAGGTGTTAGCCTGTACAAACAATCAACCTCCCTCTGATATCAATTGAAAGTGAGGTGATAGATCTGATATGCTTAAGAGTTTTTAGAAAATAAAATTCACAGCACATAAGAAAAAAAACAGAGCAATCAATCCAGACGACACAAGGAACTATAGTGGTTCCCTCTCAATAGGTACGGCCACTCTTCTACCACCCTGGTAGGAATCCACTATAGGTTTTTGATCAGGTGCCCTGCCACGAATAGATCTGATTCAAGTAGATCTAAAGAACCTTTGAGCTTTTGATCAGGTGCCCAAAAACCAAACACAGGTTTTTGATCAGGTGCCCTGCCATCAAAGGGGTTTACTTTTGAAGGGAGTAATAACCCTGTACACAGTTTAAAAAACTAGGAGTTGATGATATTCTTATCTGTTCTCAAATCAAATGAGAGAAGACTAGTGAATTCAATAGTTGATGATGATGTCAAAGCTCCCCCTGAAAATATGTATTAGTTCAAGAATGTTGGGAAGCTTTGCTTCAGGGTGTAGGCCTTCAACTAGATGAAAATCTCCAGCAAGCTCTGTAGACAAATTTGAATATGTTGTCTCTTGAAAGCCTGGATCAGAAAGAAGAAGATGAAGTTGATTTCCTCTGTCAGAAAACTTATTGCAGAGTTCTTCTTTTGTAAAGAGAAAAAGTCTTCCTGCTTTTTTCTCTCTCTTTCTCTTTTATCTTCTGTATATAATATATATATATATATATATATATATATATATATATATATATATATATATATATATATGTATCCACTGGGCTGAGGAAGGTCATTTGAATTCTTGTCTGATACGGCATAGACATTTCCAAGAAAGGAAACTGTCTTGGAAAGGTAACTGACAATAAATCTCTGAATAGATTCATATTTAATGCAGCCTCCCAACGACTATATTTATAAGAATATTTAGCATTAAATATATTTGCTGTAAATTCCTTTACTTAAGCCTTGAATAACTCTAGCCAGCTGTCACCAATAACTGCACAGGAAATCACCAAAATTTAATCTACAAGCTTCTCCAATCTGCGTTCGACTATAGTTGAACTCCGTTCGACTATCGTTGAACTCCATTCGACTATAGGTTACATGTATCTGAGTTTTCTATTTTCTTAGAGCTGAACACAGAAATAGTTGAACTCCGTTCGACTATAGTTGAACTCCGTTCAGCTATTTTGGACTGCTTCTGACTGAGCACAAAAATAGTTGAAATCCATTCGACTATAGTTGAACTCCGTTCGACTATAGTTGAACTCCGTTCAGCTATTTTTGTAAGCTAGAATTCTGAACTTCAAAACTGAACTTCTCTAGAATTTTTCTGCACTTTTTTCTTGGATTCTTTTGATGTATACCTGGAGAATCCTATGACCCTTAGACTATACATTTTGGGTCAAACTAATAATCCTAATAGTGATCCTAACCCAAATCAGAACCTAAGGTTCCAACACACCCCCCCTCTAGGTTTTTAGGCTCTTGAAACAAAGTCTTTCAATCAATTTTGACTGAACATTGCCGGAGCTACAGAGCTCCTATGAAAATGGGTAACCATCTGCTAGAGAGGTCTTTTCGAGGGCTACCACTTTCGTGTTGAGACCAAGACCTACATTAGATGCCCAAAAATGGTTGTGAAGCCTACTGCGCAAAGGAAATAGATTTCTGTACAACACTTTGCACGCATCGTAAAGAAGGATGAACGACATCAGTTCATCTTCTTCCTCCGGCCATCATACAAGGCACAACTAACATTTCTCTATTCCTTTATCCCTTGTTTGACCACGATTCTTCACGAGATCAAGTCCAACATCATCGTGATGAAGAGAGGAGATGATTGAAGATTATCATAGGGCGATCGGTGCCCTAGAACGAAGTTCTAGCATGGTCCCTTCCTAAGAAATCTCCATTAAACTCTCAAATCAAGCTCTCTTGAGCCGATGTCTCTCCTACATTTTAGACCTAAAGATCTAACACTAAGAGAGAGGGTAGGAATCTCACCTCATTTCTGTCCATGGATCGCGTCCTCCTCCTTGGCGGCATGATGGCGTCAACCTTGTCTCCTGTGATGAAGTTCATAACCGAGAGAAGAAGACTGGCGGCCAAGACTTGGACAACATATATAAAGGAGCGACCAAATAGACCTAGGGTTTTTTCCGATCCGGGAGCTACCGTCGCGCGGTACCTCCAAACCCACCATTCAGGTGCCGCCACCTGTACTTCTACCACCACGCGGTATACTTCTATCGTCGCGCGGTATCTCACCGAAGAATATACCAATAATTCAGCAGGGCTACTGCCAGTGGAATAACTAACGTCGTGCAGTTTCTAACCGAGCACAATACTCAGTCGGGCTACCGCCGCACGGTATCTCGCTACCGCCTTGCGATAGTACTCGACAATCGTTGAGTCCACTTGGCGCTCGTCGGCTCCACTTAATATTCGTCGTGTATACTCGACGAATGCTACCGTAGCACGGTACCTACTACCGCTGCATGGTAGCATCCTAACACTCAGTGTCGAGGCGCAAGCCTGACCACCAGTGCGCCCCGAGCCTGAGACAACTCTCTTGACTCAAAAACACGTTCGAGGGGTCTAGGACGAATCAGTACATTACACCGCAGGCCAATTTGGGCTGCTAATAACACAAACAAAAAGGAGGAGGCCGCTATCTGTAGACCATAAAAGACTATTTTACCCATGATAAGAGTTTTCCTATAAATAGACCCCAAATACACCTCAGAGAGGTGTACCTAGCCTCCCAAAGCTCCTTCCTTTATGAGTTCTTGCCCAATGTCATCTAAGGTGTCGAGCGCAGTTTGGCTTTGGGAGGTGAAGTTGCGGACAACACTTTTGGGTTTGTGATGGGACCTTCTCGCTACAGCTCAAGGGTCTGAGGGTAAGGTAACCATTTTTCAATCAGCGAGGGTCGGCTTCAGGCTCAGAATACCTTAATCTGGAGCGCTCGATGACGAGTTAAGTAACTTGAACTACCCACTCTTAATCCGAACTCTATTGAACTGGTATCCGAGTTTTAACAACTGTGGGAGTTATCAACTAGGTCGTGTGCGGCTTAGTGTGGAATTCATCACAAGTGTTAGAGACTAGATATTGGGATTAGGTCTAGTGTAACGACTCCACCCGTTAAATAACATATAATAGAAGGTCTGGTCGGGTTCCCACACTATATGCCACAAATAGACAGCGAGCTCTCATGTTAATACCAAAACACCATCGCACCCTAACTCATAGCATGCTAGCAGAAGATTTTAACAATCACCTGAACTCAAACCAGGAATTTCCACTATATATAAACCACATTTATATATATCCTCTTGAAGGAATGTACAGTAAATACAACAAAGGTTGGACTTAAGGCCTTACAGTTTCTCTTTTCAAAGTGTGGATTCCATACATCGGTGCGCAGGCCTGCCACACATGAACAAAACACAACATCACTTGCTTAACCTTCACGGGCTAGTAGCAGCAGCAGGGACTTCAACCCTTCATTTACCGCTCGGCTCTCCAGCACCTGAATAGGGACAGCCCACCTAGAAGGTGGCAAACTAGGCAACAGTCAGTATCCAGCTGACCAATTTATAATAATCCTACCCCTTTCCCGGAGCAGCGGTATTCCTTCCCTGCAGGCATAGCAATGCATATACAGATATATCACATATTGTGCTCTCACGCACAAACAATATATCATAAATGTCGGGCACGCGGCCTGACGCTCTATGCACTCAGGGCACATTCTTGGTGTACCGACGAACCAGGGTCCCACCACCGTTCAAGGTCCAAAGCCTAACAGTAAACTTCGAGTATTCAGTCTTACTGGCGCGCAGGCCTAAGACTCTCATTATGCTCTCCAACGAGACCAATCACTTAGGTCTTCCCTTCGTTCGGACATAACGCAGGTACAGATCAACCAATCTCGTTGCTCAATTCGCCTAGCCATCACCGAATACAAACGTACTCATGGCCAATCATAGGCGCGAGTCAGTATCACTTTTCCTGTTCGGCATGAAGCCTTTTTCAGAGCACACAGCTCACTATAGCCATAATGTCCACCAAGGACTGGCTACACTGTCCACAAAGGACTGGCCACACAATAGCCATAACACAAGCAGTACAAGGGTATTTTCCTGGAATTCCTCATTCCAGTACTTCATGTTACTCCACTTCACAGGCACAACCCATCGACTCCACAAACTACACGTTTAAATGCGGAATCTTCTCCGGTTCACAAGATGAAACATCACCAATCCAGACCAACCTGTCCAGATGGGCTTCACACAATATGTCTATCCCGTACTACACATTTCCGGGTCTAAATGCAAACTCAACCAGGGATAACAACTATCAACCCGCTGGACTCACTTACTCTTTCCACCTCTTGGTGGAGGATTCCATGCTCATGCATAAAAGAGGACTTCACTTGTCCAAGAAGTAAGATCGTTACCCTTGACGATCTCTTTAGAGCCATGGAAAAACTAGCCGATTGGAAAGCACCGCAGCGGCCTTGCCTCCACAAAACTGGTCTCGGACCTCGAATTGGAACTCGAAAGCTCCACCGACGGCTGGATCCTCTCCTCTTTCTCCTTCCTCCTCTCCCTTCTCTCTTCTCTTTAGAAAGAGAATATCGAAGTGTTGAATGAGATCTTTCACTCAAATCCGGGGTTAAACCCAGCAGGGAGGAGCTTGGGCCATTGGATCCATGATGAAGGAAACGAACGGCCACAGATCGCCCTCAAAAGTCTATTTTTTGGGTCGACACGACCTGTGACACGCCCGTATCACAGGCCGTGTAATGTGTGCGAATAGAAATACAGAAACCGGAAAGTGGAGAATGCAATTTTTATTATCCAAAAAAGTAAGTATTACAAAGGTATAGCCTCCCTTATATAGAATGGAGGAGATGGGAGAGAATACAAATACCCAATGTGGGACTAAATACATAAAAACATCATCTACAAAGCTAACCGCCAATCCGCCCAGGAGACCGCCTAACCGTGCGGTTAGTAGGCACTAACCGCCCGGTCACCACCAGAGAACACGCAGCCGACCACTGAGATCCCAGAGATTAGCCGGCAGACCGCCCGGCTACCAAACCGCCAGTCTTAGCCGCCTGTCCGCCCAGGTCTATACAGCAACACTCCCCCTCAAGCTGGATCATAGATGTCAATCATGCCTAGCTTGCTGCAAATGTGGAAGAAAGAGGCGGACACAGGTTTTGTGAATATATCTGCCAGATCTTTCTCCGAGGTAACAAACGGAGTGCAAATCTGGTTCTTCAACACTTCTTCTCGAATGAAGTGACAATCAACCTCTATGTGCTTTGTTCGCTCATGGAAGACCGGATTTTTAGAAATGTAGATCGCAGCTTTGTTGTCGCAGAACATGGGTAGAGGATAGTTGTAGACCTCTCCTAGATCCAGCATGAGAGCCCGCAACCATTTTAACTCACACGTGGTTGATGCCATGCTACGATATTCTGCTTCTGCACTAGACCTGGAGACTACTGACTGCTTCTTGCTCTTCCAGCTAACCAAGTTTCCTCCAACAAACGTGCAAAATCCAGAAGTCGACTTGCGATCCCCTTTGTCGTCCGCATAGCTAGCGTCGGAGTACGCTTCGACTCTTAGGTGACCGTTTTTCTGAAAGAGAAGACCTTTCCCAGGTGCGGACTTCACATACTCCAATATCCTTAGAGCGGATTGAAGATGACATTCCCTAGGCGACTGCATAAACTGGCTGACCTTTCCCAATGCATAGGAGATGTCTGGTATGGTCACCGTAAGGTAGATGAGTTTGCCAACAAGACGCCGATACCTCGTAGTATCCAATAGAGGTGGTGATTCGTCTGTCCATGTCTTGTCTTCTCCAGGAGCCATGGGACACCGGGCAGGTTTAGCACCCGTCAATCCTGCCTCTTTCAACAAATCAAGAGCATACTTCCGTTGGGAGAGAACCAAGGAACACGGTTTTCGAGAGATTTCAATTCCCAAGAAGTATTTTGGAGAACCCATATCCTTCGTGACTAGGTATTGGCGGAGATGGACCTTCGTCAAGGCTACACCAGCTTGATCGTCGCCAGTAAGAAGAATATCGTCCACGTAAACAGCTAGCACAACCAGACCCGAAGATGTCTTGCGAATGAACAAGGAGTGATCAGCCGAAATCCTGGTGAAACCGATAGCACCAACGTTGCTACTGAACTTATCGAACCATGCCCTGGGACTTTGCTTTAGGCCATAGATGGCCTTCTTCAACCGGCATACTTGAGTCTCCCCCTGAGCAACATACCCAGGAGGTTGCTCCATGTAGACGTCCTCGTGAAGGTCACCATAGAGGAAGGCATTCTTGACGTCCAACTGCGAAATAGGCCAATCCCTGTTGACCGCCACCGATAAAAGGACCCGAATGGTGCTGAGGCGAGCAACTGGCGAGAACGTGTCAAAGTAATCAACACCATAGGTCTGAGTAAACCCTTTTGCAACAAGACGGGCTTTGTACCGGTCCACACTGCCATCAGGACGGAACTTGACGACAAACACCCAGCGACAACCAACCACATCCGTGCCAAAAGGAGGAGGCACAAGGGTCCAAGTGCCCCGGTCAGAGAGAGTAGCAATCTCGTCATCCATGGCAGCCTTCCAGTGAGGAATATCAAGGGCTTCCTGGTAGGTGCGAGGTGTGGTAGTCGCGGAGATGGCTAAGGCGAAGTCCCTGCGAGAAGGTGTTAGCCGATCATAAGAAATAACAGCTGCCAGCGAGTGCTGGGTGCACGTCCGAACCCCTTTGCGAAGGGCAATGGGCAGCTCCAGGTCCTCGAGTTCCTCAGTCGCCGGTGCATCCGTGCCGGAGATAGCTGGCCCGGGAGAAGAGAGAGACGGCCGAGGGGACGAGGGAGAAGGATCATGATCAAGAGAAGGAGCGGCTGGTGGAGGTGGGGATGGAGGAAGCTCAAGAGGAGTGGATGTGGTGGAGAGAATGGGTGGAGAGGTCGAGTCGGTAGGAGGAAGAGGGAGGTTCGATCCATCGACCTGTGGGAGATCAGAAGAGAAGTAGGCGGCATTCTCAAAGAATGTCACATCCGCCGAGACGAACTGCTTGCGATGAACAGGGTCAAAGCAGCAATAAACTTTTTGAGTTGTGGAGTAACTTAAAAAGATACACTTCGTAGCACGAGGGGACAATTTGTCACGAGTTGCGGCAGGGCTATGAACAAAGGCAGTGCACCCAAAAATGCGGAGTGGTAAGGGAAAGGGGTCCTTGGAGGGATAGAGGATGGAAAAAGGGGTTTTGCCTTTGAGGACGGTAGAGGGAATGCGATTGATGAGGTAGCAGGAGATGAGGACCGCGTAGCCCCAATAGCTACGAGGAACCTGCATCTGCATCATGAGAGTGCGAGCGACATCGAGGAGGTGACGGTTTTTTCGTTCCGTCACCCCATTTTGCTGGGAGGTATAGACGCAGTTAGTTTGATGAATGATGCCATGTTGCGTACAGAAAGAAGCGATATCACTACTCAGATACTCTTTAGCATTATCAGAGCGAAAATTTTTGACAGAAGCATCAAATTGATTTTTAATCATATAATAAAATGACGTCCATACAGAAAAAAGTTCGGAGCGATCCTTTAATAGATACACCCACGTACATCGAGAATAATCATCAATAAAGGTTACAAAATAGGAACTTCCACGCCCGATGGTGAGGGTAGGGGAAGGTCCCCAAACATCAGAGTGAATAAGGTCGAACGGCTTGGAAGAGCCACGACTTTTCTTAGGAGGAAAGGGGGAACGGTGATGCTTGCCCAGTTGACAGGCATCACAGTTGATAGGAGAGTCCTGCTGAGGTAGGTGAGGAAACAGTTGGTGGATGAGACGCGAGGGAGGATGCCCCAAGCGAAGGTGCCACTGAAGAAGATCTGTAGAAGCGGGAGAGAAGACGGTAAGAGCAGATACATCATCAAGGAAGTAGAGACCGCCCCTCTCAGTCCCAGTAGCAATCGTCCGCTTGGAGTCCGGGTCCTAAAACGAACAAGAAGAAGGAGTAAATGTTACCGAACACTGAAGTTGCTTGCAAAGAGAAGTAACCGACAATAAATTGCACGGAAACTTGGGCACATAAAGAGTATCCGCCAGGCGAAGGGACGGAGTAACTTGAACCATGCCCGTTCCATGCACCGGAGAGGGAGAACCATCCGCAACGAGAACAGGGGGCAACCGATCATGTGTTTCTAGGAGAGAAAAGCACTGAGGATTGCCCGTCATATGATTAGTGGCGCCAGAGTCGATTAGCCATTTACCTTGGGTAACCACGTGGGCACTACCTGAAGTCGTGGCCACGGAGGCAGATGGCTTGGAAGAAGTAGGAGTATCACCAGCGGGACGAAGATGCGGATGCTTTGTCCAGCAGCGGTCAACCAAGTGTCCTGGGCGGCCACAATGAATACAGAGGTAGCGAGAAGGGCCACGCCCGCCAGAGTGGTTACCACGACCACTAAATCCACCACGATGAGCCTGGTGGGCATAGGCATCCGGAGCCGGATGAGCGGCAAGCAAGGGGCGTTGGAGCAGAGAGGTAACAGCGGCAATGCGGGAAGCAGTAGCATCCAGGGTAGGAGACTCAGCCTCTCCAAGAATTTGCTGCCGGATCATATCGTATGAGTCTGGAAGCCGCAGAAGGTAACAGACCACTAGGAGTTCCTGGAAGTGCTTCAGCTGAGTGGCCACATCTGCCGAGAGAGGACAATTTTGTAGAATCTCAGCTCCAAGGGCTTGGACTTGTTGGTAAGCTGCAGGAGGGGACATGGACTGGCGAGCAAAAAGATCCGCATAGAGAGTATAGATGCGAGATGTTTGTCCCCCCTTGGAGTAGAGAGCGGCCAAGTGATTCCAAGCTTGTTTTACCGTCTCATCGTGACGGATGACAGGAAGGCATTCATCGGACAGGCTGTTCGCCAGCCAAGTACGAACAAGCGCATCATTCTCATCCCAGTCATTAAACTGGGCAGAGTCCGCAGGCGGAGGGTCATCGGTAAGATGATGACGCTTGTGCTGAGAGCGGAGAAGAAAAGTGAATGAGACACTCCAGTCGGGATAATTGGGCCCCAGAAGCTTAGAGACGGTGCCAAGATTCCCGGAAGCAGGAGGAGGAGGAGGAGGCGGTGGGACAACGACAGTAGACGAGGTGGAGCCATCAGAATTGGTCATCCTGGAAGAGAGGTCGCGCGGTTAAGAGGAGAGACCGGGCGAGCAAAGAAAGGAAGAGTTCGCAGCGGTCACAATTAGACCAGCGACAAGCAATGCCACGACCAAGCTGCGAAGCACAAGAAGAGAAGCCGCACGGTTAACAAGGGAAACCGAGCGGGAATAAGAAGAAGAAGCCGCGCGGATAGAGAGAGCGAGAAGACCGCGCGAACAAAAAGCAAACCGCGGCGGGCAGAGAGAAGAAGCTGCAACGGTCACGGTGTCAGCACACTAGTGGCAAGAAGGGCAGAGAGGCCGCCTAAACAAGGAAGAACTCGCGCGAACAGAGAGAAATCGCGCGGATAGGAAGAAAAAGATCTGCAGTGGTCACGATGGTAGACACCAGCAGCCAGAGAAGCCACGACCAAGCTGCAGAACCAAACAGAGGGAGAGAAGTCGGGCGGCTAGCAGACAGACCGTGCGAACAGAAGAGGAGGATAGAAGAATCCACGGGAGAAGAGAGCTCGCGCGAGCTGAAAAGACAGGCCGCGGCGAGTAGGCAGAGGTCGCACGGACAGAAGAAAACACAATCAGGAGGACTAGATCGGGTCCTCTGATACCATGTGCGAATAGAAATACAGAAATCGGAAAGTGGAGAATGCAATTTTAATTATCCAAAAAAGTAAGTATTACAAAGGTATAGCCTCCCTTATATAGAATGGAGGAGATGGGAGAGAATACAAATACCCAATATGGGACTAAATACACAAAAACATCATCTACAAAGCTAACCGCCAATCCGCCCAGGAGATCGCCTAACCGTGCGGTTAGTAGGCACTAACCGCCCGGTCACCACCAGAGAACACGCAGCCGACCACCGAGATCCCAGAGATTAGCCGGCAGACCGCCCGGCTACCAAACCGCCAGTCTTAGCCGCCTGTCCGCCCAGGTCTATACAGCAACATAATGTAAGCGGTACACAAACCGACTAATCCAGAACAGGACACGGCCATGTGACACGCCTGTGTCACAGGCCGTGTGCACTGACATGGCTTCGGACACGCCCGTGTCCAGACTGTGTTCACCAGTCCTCAATGCCCTGGATAATTTCTAGAGAAGGATACAGCTCTATGACACGCCCGTATCACAGGTCGTGTGCCTAAACACAGCTGCAGACATGCCCTTGCCCAGCCGTGTTCAATAGGCCGCACAAACCCGAGGATGACACGATCTCTGACACGCCCGTGTAATTGGCCATGTGGGGCTCCCTGCCCAAAAACAGAGGACACGGCCTAGGACACACCCGTGTCCTTGGCCGTGTGCCCCAACTTAGAGCAGGACATGCCTTAGGACACACCCGTGTCTCAGGCCGTGTTGCCCTGCCTTAACTCCATTTTGGGATTTGTGGTATTACAACTCTCCCCTTCCTACAAGAAATTTCATCCCGAAATTTTCACACAACAAGGAAATTCGGCAATCATAATGTTATAACTTCAAAATGTCTGTTACAACAAAAGACGCACTATACAACAGTTTAAACAAATAACTCAGAAAATTCAGCTCACATGGTCTACTATGAACTCTCTACATTGGTATTTCCCAAATTTTAGAATTCATGATTTTCCTTTCAAATTATTTTGTTTTAAAGGGAGCCACTACGTTTTTATGCATATGTTATTTGCATTTGTTTTTTTTTTGATTTTTTCACTATGTTTTACTCTTATGTTCGATCATTGCCATCTTTTGATAATACCAAAAGGAGGAGAAGTAGTTGAAAAAATCTAATATTTTAAGTGAAGTACAATATAACACCATAATGTGTAAAAACGTATTTATATAGGGGAAGAATTAATCTCATGATTATATTCATCTCTACCATCTTTTGATAATAACAAAAGAGGGAGGATAAATTGGGAAATGTAGTGGAGTTGATATCTTGAGGGAGTAAATTGTATAGTGGAACACATATGTAGGGAAGAACACATATGTAGGGGAGAACACATGCAAGCCCCCCCCATGAATTAGCGATAAACATGGGGATCTGACCACACACCACTAACAACACATGACGTCAAAGGGTCCAATGAAGGCACATCCATCTTAGACCCCTCCCTTCGATCTTCCAGTGTCACACATTGTCAGAGATGTTAAACGAACATTACTACATACCAACAAAGTAGATAAGTCATTTTCTAGCAGAATGCACCATTAATGGATGCACCTCATTGCACTTAGCAGAAGACATAATATTATTATTGGACGACTAACTATCGCAGAAACCCAATCAAATAATCACTTCTGCTATGAATATCGGCCCCCAAACCCGCAAGGGCGAAACTTTCACCAGCAAGGTCAGCAACACATCCAGCAAATGCAACCAAGGCAGTTTCAATAATGACAGGGTGTCGGTAGTAACCCCCTCTTCTGCTGATAGCCACACCGTAGCAATGGGGAAGTGAGTTGCAGGAGTATGCATGCATAAGTGTCCTGATGGAGGAGGTCATCGAGATCCTCCAGCTACAACCAGGTTATAAGTCCCCTAGGCCCATAAAGGGGGATTCAGGAGCAGAAACAACAACCTTTACTACAAGTTCCACCGTGAAGTGGGTCATGATACGAAAAACTGACGGGTTCTCTATGACCTGGTGGAGAAGCTATTACGAGAAGGTAAGTTGAAGTATCCATTGGTAGAGAAATCTGGATAAGCCTCATCTTAAAAGGAGGAGGAAAAGGTAGAAGAAGAGCCAAGCTACCCGAGGTGTAATAACATTGAGCAGGGAGAAGGTGTCAACATAGGTGTTGAAGGAAAGTGTGTCGAGATAAAAGGAATTGGCCCGCTGGGGTATATACATTATATATATTGTGGATCAGGAGTGGAATCCTGCAAAAAGGGGAGTTTAAAGCGCTTGTAGGGGAGGGATGTCACCTCGACATCACTGGCTCCACTTCTGCGAGGAGCGATGGAATTCAAAGAAGAGGATCTTTCTCTGGTCACCAACCCATTCCATGACACAATGGATGTCAAGGTAGTCCTAGGAGATTATGTTGTAGCTCACATTCTTATCGACACATGCAGCTCTGTTAGCATCCTCTTCAAACCTCCATATGAGCTAATGAAGACAAATGAGCCACTGAAAGCTTGTGATGGCCTGCTTTACAGCTTTGCGGGGAAGAAAAAAGAAGTAGAAGATAGCATAAGCCTTATCGTCATCTTATGGGTGATAGCCTAACAAGAGTCCTTCTTAGTAATTGACGCACCTAACAGCTACAACACAATCTTTGGGAGCCTCTCTTGGATGATTTCCATGCCATCACGCCCACTTATCATTAGGTGCTCAAGTTCCTGCTAGGATAGAAACATTTATGGTCCGAAACAATCTTAGAACTGCGCTAGAATGCTATATCTAAATTGGAAATTCAATAGATGAGCATGTCCCACCCCAAGTTGGGGGCGGTGGTGAGATTGACCCATCTTCCTAGTACCAGACAAAAGCAGACAAAGAAATTTTTATGACTTTGTGTTGTCGTTATGTTGCTTTTTCTTATTATCATGACTTGAAACTCTTTACAAGAATATTTGTCTTAAAACTCTAACACTCTTTCCCAGTTAGATAAGTTTTTTGAGGCTACCGCGTTAGTCAAGTACCTTTTACTCATACCCAACCACCGAATTCACCAGAAAGATTCAGGATTGACGCTCATGTACGGTTATTAGAGCACGCCTGGACCCCCCCCAGACGTATCCTGATGTCTCGGGTGGAGTTCATCGACCCTCCAAGCCTCATGTCAGGTGTCTTCGTGGAGATACTCCCGACAGTGATAAGTGGATGGTATGGACATGATAGCCAGCCGTGCATCGACTGAGGCATTGATACCGTTATTGGTTCCTTTCCGAGGACAAGCTTTGAGCAACATGTATTTTATAACACTTAAGCATTCTTCAACGCTACTTGCGAATGAGAACCCCGCGGATGTCCCATGCCTGATTAGTGCCTGCAACCTATGACAACGAACCCCGTAAGAGTTAGTAGAGAACTCCTCGGCTCCCCCCACTTCTGGGGGGGGGGGGGAGGGTGCCCATTTGAGGGAGCATCACAAGTTTATCTCTCAATTCTTGTGGTTATTATTTGGCGAGTGCTCGCTCGATAGTTCGCAACACTACGCCAGGGCCTTTTCGGTGAGTGCCCGCTCAATAGTTTGCAGCACAGCGCTAGGGTCTGTTCGACAAGTGCATGCTCGATAGTTTGCGGCACAACGTCGGGGAATGTTCGCAAGTGCCCACTAGAAAATTTGCAGCACTTTGTAAGGGTTTATTTGTCGAAGTACTCGCTTGGTAATTCACAATGCTTCATTCTAATCATTCAACACACATCACATAACCATCTACACATGGCCTCAACATCTAAGTAGACGGAAACTCAGAGTTAGGTTTTCTAGCCTTCTTTTATTGTTCTAAGTAGGCAGGCACTCAGAGTGAGGTCGTCGGGACTTCTTTTATTATTCTAAGTAAGCAGACACTCGAAGTGAGGTCATCTGGTCTACTTTTATTTTTCTGAGAAGGGGAACACTCAAAATGAGTTTGTCTAGATTTCTTTTATTATTCTAAGTAGGCAGACACTCAGGGTTAGGTCATCTGACCTTCTTTTATTACTCTGAGTAGGCGAACACTCGGGGCGAGGTCACCTGGTTCTCTCTTATTATAGGCTGGCACCTGGAGCGACGTCTCCCAACACTCCCTTATCATCTCAATAGAGCATTATTGGAAAAGTTGTTATACAACCCCATCCGGATGCTTCGAGCAACTCCCACAAAAGTCACATCCCATATCTAGGCATATCGACGGGCACTCACGTATAATTCATGCGCAACGTTTTATTTTACAAGTGATCTCTGGACTTTTCACTCATGCACAATCAATTTCCTCTTTTATCTAACGGACATTCCGCTACAAATACATACATGCTCAAGAAAGTTATACGAAAAAGGTACTAAGTAAGCTTGCCATGTATTCACAATATGATCCTTATGTCTATTATAGGAGCTAAGAAAAACTGCAAGGAAAGTTGGAGGGAGATGCATGGCTTGCATGGAGGAATGGCAGGCGGTTTCCAAACTGAAGTTGACGCACAACAGGTGGTCAGCCTTCAGCGTAGTTTGTTCCTGAACTCGATACCACCACATCCTTATGGCCCGCAAAGAGGGCTGCATAGTCCATGTCTGCATACTCCAGTTTCATAGCATCATTCTCCTTCAAGAGGCAGATTGTCGTCTTTGTCGAACGCCTGCCAAGCCGGGCTAACTCTTTGCAAAATCTTGGGTCGTTCGCCACTCACTTCACCTACATCGACAAAAGTTTATGAGAATGTAATTTTCTGCACAGGTAAGAGAAAAGAAGTAATGCAGGCGGTTGACTCACACCTTTAGTTTTTCTCGTAGATGATCATTCACTGGCAGCGCGTCGTTAAGGTGGATCCAAGCCGCAATATTGTAGGACAGTGCCCGCAGATTCGTTGCAGCGACACTCGCGGATAGATCTTCTGCAAGAATTATCTTTATATCTCTGCGATCTGCCAAACAATAGGTCACTGCTATGATCGCCAGGGAGTGAGGAAGAGATCGCGAAGACTCCCTCTAGGGGGAAGTCTGATACTAACCTTGACGAAATCAGGTCCTCGGGTGACCAATAGAACATCCGCCTCATCATGTGAATTCGCTTACAGGAGCGGATGTGCCGACAACAAATATTTTGCTTCTACCGGGCACACCGCTTCTCGACGACAATCTTAACATCCCTAAGTGGTGCATGAGATTTGGAGTCGAGCACCATCAGAACGAATGCAAGTTGTGAAGTTAAGACTAGGTGCACATGAATATTTCATGACAGACGCTTTCTGCACTTTCTTTACCCGACGGACATAATAGTGAGTGTCCAAGCACTTCTTCTCCAAGTATAGTTCAATTCGCAATCTAACTGCAGGCAGAATAGGAGACATGAAATCTTCCTTATCCCAAAGTTAAGGAATGGAGTTGAGCCCACCCAAGTTGGCCTTGAAGAACACAAAGTGTGACTGGCAGTCGGTGGAGTTGCCCTCAGGGTTCAAAATGTGCACTTTATCTGAGCCAAAGTTCAGCTGCCCGCACTTGAGAGCCCGTGTGCGGAACAAGAGCAGAATACTTTCAGGGAAATGGTGATCTGATGCGTCCTCAAGTAAGTCACATTTGACATAATGATATCAATTGTGTCCGGCGACAGTTGCGGGTACTACCCCATAGAAATCCAATATCTCCACCACTTCCTGGAAGAAGGGGAAAGTCCACCCCGCTTCAAAGTGGTCAAGAGGAATTACGAATTTGCCCAAAGAGAAGATGTTTACTCTCTCTTCCCTCTCTAGCAGGCATGTGGAAAGGTGTCTACTAAGCGGGTATTTTGATAGAAAGTCAGTTAAGCCCGCACGGTCCAACACAGGGTTGGGTGGATTGTCACTAAAATAGGTGACCGCACACTTGGATCGAAGTGAAACAGGAATTCGCGCCATCCCGAGGGGTAGGCCGCCAAGCATTTTTTTGATTGTGCAAGAGCTTTGGTGAGGTCCCCTATTTATAACATTTATTAAGGAAATGAAACGATGCCTGCGAACTCCTTTTTCAAGGGGATGCCCGTTGGATTAAAAGGTTAGGAATGACTGAACCCGTTGGATTAAAAAGCAATCTATCATGACCATGAAATGGATCCCCTCCATTTCATTTGAAATGGAGAGGATCCTGATATCTCATAACCACACACCCAGAAAGCTCTTAACCGCATGACTAAGCATTCTCTGGTAAGGATCAACGAATAATTTCATAATAATAATAAAAGCACCAAAACAAAACAGGATAATTCATTACTAAGCCACTAACTGCTAACGGTTACAATGAATTAATTGTAATAAAAACTGGGTTCTTGGATATAAAGGAAGTATGCATGATTACGACTGCCCGCCAGAATGCCCGATCGCTGTTCTCAGCTCGAAGAGTTCCACTTCCGATTGAAAAATTCGTACCTACATCCACGTTATCGCATTTTTCATGACGCCCAAAGTCATCTCGAACGCACGTCCTTCCTGAGAGGGCTCTGCATCACAAACCAATGAGCTAAAAGTAATTTCTTGATAATAACAAATTTTGTTGAGATCTGTGCAAGGGAAGGAACATACTGGATCTCGGTCTCCAAAGACGTCGAACAAAGTGATCGCCAAAGCTTCCACACTAACCGTAGAGTCGCCGCCCCGAGGGAACCGAAGGAGCTCAAGTCGATCCGCGGGATAATTGGAACCCGCAGGCCCGAATATTGGGCACTTGGCCATCTCGGTGTTCGTCCGCTTAAGGAAAGCTCTTTGCAAAGCCTCCCTCACTTGCAGGGGGCCTATTACTGTGCATGGGATCTCAGCTTCTTTCCCGGGTTCCCCCCCACGACAGGCGGGATAACAACCAATTCTCTTCGGGGGGACAACTAGCTGTTCCCGGGTCTCTGACGGGTGGGCGGCTGCATCCACGTGATCACCCACTGACTACCTCTTGTACTTACTTTGGTAGCCAGAAGCCTCCGCAAGCTTCATCCGCTTCGGCGACGATTTGCCCTCGGGTACTTGTTCTGGTTTTTTAACATTATACGCAAGTATACGGGTGCCCTCTTCTTCCAACCATGAAATCCGATGTTGGGCCTCCACCGCAATGTCCTCTTCTCGGCACCTCTCCACTCTTTCAACTATCTTGCAAGGAATCACTCCTTTGGAAGCGCCGAACGCGGGTGCCCCCGTTGACCTTTCTACTGTCGACACATTCCCAACGCTAGGTCTTACCTCGACCATCTGTAGGGAGGACGACACATTTGTCACCATCTCCTCTCCAGCGACATTGAGGATAATTGGCCCCTTAGCGGGTCAATCTTGACTCGGAGCTCCCCGCAACCGCTCCAGACTTCACAGCAGTGCCCTCAACGCTTGCCCGCATCCTGATTGGGCGAGCTCTCTTGGTCATAATTTTTTGCAACTACCCACGCAGGCATGCCTCACCAAGCACGCCCCCAACCAGAGGTCGTGGCAATGAAGATCTTGTCAGACTACCGAAGAGTTCGCCAGCTTTCGCTGACCTCAGCTTCGCCAAGACAAACTGATTTAAGCCAGCAATTTCCTATGCGCAGGTGGTCGCAGAGTAAGGATTCAAGAAGGAGTGACTGAAAAAGGTGGACCAGTCTGTGTTATTTATAGATTTTGAAGTGGGACGAGATTCGAGTTGCAGTCTTTGTGGTTATCAACATACTTTTTTGGAGCCCGCATAAGCTCAAAAAAGTGTGGGAATTATGTTAACACAAATCCTGCGATAGGAGACATCATCAGATGACACTAGAGACAAAACAGTCAGACGGTTACCCCGGGTGCCTGTGGGTACTCTCTAGGCATAAGTGTGCACACAACAGTGCTCTGTAGAGGGCCGTGCAGCCTCCTAGGGAACCTTTTAGCAGTCCGCTAGAGGAGTCACGGAGGGCACTCCCTCAGAGCCTGCGCGGGCTTACTTCCTCGACATCGGCTCATGCGGTTACACACGTTCTCTTTTCTCCCCCCCTCTCCCCCCCTCCCCGACTCTTCATGCACCTCAGGCCGTAGTGCATTTAATGCCATATTTAATTGGGCAATGAACACTTGACTCTTTGTGAATCAATCGAGCAGCGTACCCTCAAATATAAATATGGACCATGGGTTCTCGAATGGGAGGAGCGGACTTAGCCTAGAATCTGCCCCGTTGTAGGTGCGGACACTAAGTCTTTCAGTCTTCTTCTCTTCAGCTACTCTTGTACTTGTGCATACCCCTCAGGTACTCACCTCTTCCTTTGTAATCTTCCTTGGAGTAATAGAAGAGCCCGCCGCAAGAGAGGTATTCGCCGCGACAGGTTAGTCTGGTGTTCGTCGTTCCAGCGCCACCCCCTTGTCTATGTTTCATTTCTGTTCGCTGAGCCCGCAGGGCAAAGTAGCCGGTCGGTTGTACTCTCCAATCTCTTCATCAAACTCCCCAATCGATTGTTGAGGATGAAAAAATTATGTGACAAATTTTGCACCAACAATTACAATATTTTGCTGTAATTTCAGATTGTTCAGTTTTGTAGATCTTTATTCAGTTTTGTAGATCTTTTTGTTCAGTTTTGTAAAAAAGGTTACAGATATCCAATTGCAGATTGTAGAACCCCCACATGCTTTGGGCGACCAGATTTATTTGTTCAATTTTGTGCATTGTAATTTCAGTTTTTAAATTTGAAAATCTCTGTTCATATTTCAGACTGTAGATTGTAATTTTATTTTCATCCCAAACAATGAGAACCGTTAGAATCATTGCAAGAAATTGTATACAATGAGAACCGTTAGAATAATTGCAAGGAATTGTAGATCTTCGTTCAGTTTTGTTGTTGTGATTGCATGAATGAAAAAGTAGTTTGTTCATTGCAATTGCTTGCTTATATTTTATTTGGACATAAATATATATTTTTACGAGCAACCGCCGCAATTCTACGTCGCAAAAGTAGTAAAACTGTCCTCACGTTCGTGACAACACATAAAATAAAGTTTCTCAAACAGCACAACTCTATTTATGATCGCAATTGTTCGGGGGCGGAGGTACGGCGCTCACAGGCGTAGCTGCAAATACCCAAGATAACAAGAACACAAAATAGCAATAATCGGCAAACACGCCGATATCAACAACCACGCAGTATATATATCTCAATGCAAACACTAGTAGGAGAAATATAGGATCCCATAAAGGGCACCACAGGTGAAATCAGGCACCTATACCCGCTGAAATAGAACAATGCTTACTGCAGCCCGTTGAACAATTGACGCACAAGATTCACACACGAACCTTTGTCGCTGGACGACGACCAACCCGCAGCCACCGCCGAAGAGAAATCCTGCCGAGGCCGACTGTACGTGCGCAAGCCTCCGACACCATGCCCACAACCACACCACCTCCACCACGATCAAACCTAGCCGAGCTAAGGTACGACGACCCTTTCTTTCGGAGGTCACTGCCGCTTAGACGAGCAGATCCCTACCACACAACACCTTCTCCAAGAAACGGCCAAGGTAAACACCTATAAGGCCGGCGGCTAGATGCACCAAGGGCCGAAAGACCCGGCTCCTTACCAGACGACAGGCGGCTCCTCCCACTTCGCGTGAACAAGAGCGACGGGGTTTAGCTTCTCCTCCTCACGAATACAAGGGCGACTGCTCACTCATGATCTAGAGAAAGGGACGGCTTGGTTCTCACACAGGCAGCTCCAGTTCGGGTTTACTATCAAACCCTGGATCTCAAAAAGAGATCTAAATAATGAAATAAACCAGATCCGGATCCGAACCAACAACCCAACAAATCACACCTTGGTATGGGATCCGGATCCACCACATGCACGAAGCACTAACAACACTGAGCACTGTCTGCATATAGCATCAACTGTACGAAGCACCCTACACGCTGCACCACCTCGAAGACCTGAGGCGACAATCGACCTGCTCCAGTCAACTCATCCCTGCTCGGACTCAACCTTTAAATGTTGACACAACTAGATCGTTGAATCTGACTCATCTAATCAGACTACCAAAAGGGCGATCATCTGCACCACCTCGACCATCCACACTATCGGCCGCATAAATCATGGACTCACCACCTCGTATTGTGTTCCCCATCAGCCAGTACAAATTACCGTGCTGCATAACTTGCATGAGCACGACGCACCCTCGCGTCACAGTCAGAACTCCACCTCTTGTCACAAAATTACATCCTTTGGAGTTCAATCTGCCCAACGATATCAAATTCTTGCGCAGCTTGGACACCAAGTTGTTGGATTGGATGACCAACCTTAGAGGGGATGAATAAGGTTTGCAGACTTATTTAAAAATTAAAATAATTTTATCCAAGAAAACTGGTTTTGTATGCTACCGCCGGGCGCTAGCTTGCTAGTGCACGGCGGTAGGTCACAGAACTCATTTTTGGATAAACTTCGCCTTGTAGACGCACACACCCTTCAGCGATCTACCGACATACAACCACGAAATTACAATATGAGTGAAGAACGAATAATACTTTTATTCAAACTAATGAAAGTGGTTTACAATTACAGGCAACTAGATCTCCATGACGCCGGAGATCGGAGACGGTGAAATAAAAATTCCTTTTCGTTTTCTATACCGACCCGCTACCCGGACAGGTTATGTTGGAACACCCTATTACTAATTTGGGCAAGGATCACTATGTTTGTCTTAGGAAACCAGTTTGACCTAGATGTATAGTTAAAAAGGTCAACATTAGAATGTGTTTAGGGCTTAGAATTTAGGTTTGAAGCTGCCCCCAGGACCATTCAAGGAATCAGACTTAAAGCTGAGGCAAAGACAATTATAGTCGAGCTTAGGTCGACGAAACGTCGAACTCCGTTCGACGCTCTCTGAGCTCAACTTTGCTAAATCGTCGAGCTCCGGTCGACGATCTTCTAGCTCAGATCGACGATCTGTCTTCAGCTTATTCTTCAGGTCGCTGAGCTCCGGTCGACGATCTTCGAGCTCAGGTCGACGTTTTCTGTCTAATCTTCATTCCAATATCTGAGCTCAGGTCGACGATCGTAGAGCTCAGATCGACGTTTTTCCTAAGAGATCGATGATTTTAAGGATTCAAATTCAGTCAGACTTTGGAATGTTTTTCAAATTATCTCAGCATTTATTTCAAGAGATCTGCCAGCCGTTTTCCTTTATTCTGGAGCAAGTTTCAAGGAATTCTTTTTGAGAATGTTTATTGGACTTTCCTCTAGAAGACAAGACTTTTATGGAGGACATTTAATGTCTGTTAACGACTATCTTGGATAGAGGATCTTCAGAGAATAAATCTTTCTTTTAGTCTGACAGAGATACATGACTAGTGAACAACAAGAAATTTACAGTACAGATTCACAAGATAGAGAGATCAATTCAAAAAATTAAAGTGATCAATTCTGAAGAATCAGTTGTACATTTTGGCATACTGAAAAAGTGATCATAGCTTCATCACAAGGACTCCAGACAATTCAATTTTCTCAGCCTCTGCTGAAACCATCTTCTGTTGGAGATCTGAAGCTTCTGAAGACCTATCACCCTGAAGCAAAGCTTCCACTCCTGAACTAGTCTACATCTCAGGGGGAGCTTTGACAACACAATCAATCCACTTGTGCTTCTCTCTTTGATTTAGATAGAGAAGACAACTTCACTCTTTTTCTTCTTCTTTCCTGCTGTAAAAGGGTTACCAAAATTCCCTTCAAAAGTTTTGATTCTGGTTCTGAGAACCTTGTCAAAACTCAGTGGTGGCAAGACAACTGATCAAAAAATCTAGTTTGGTTTTTGAGCACCTTATCAAAAGCTCATTGGTGCCCAGGACACCTGATCAACCCTTCCTGCAGTGGATTCCTACCAAGGGTGGTAGAAGAGTGGATGTACCCAGGTTTTTGGGGAACCACTATAGTTCCTTGTGTCTTCTGGTTTCTTGAGTATTTTCTTTGCTGTGTGCTGTGATTTTCTTTTTGCTGTCTTAGTTTTAAATTATATAGCAAGACACCTTACACTTATACATAAATTAAATCTTAATTGTTTTGATTGTGAAAATTGTAAAGTTATTTTAAAAATACTCTATTCACCCCCCCTCTAGAGTTGAGATAGATCTTTGTCTCACTTTCAATTGGTATCAGAGGGAGGTTGGTTGTTCATACAGGCTAACACATGAACCAAAAGATCCTTGATAAGATCAATCTTTTAAGAGTGTTATTTTCATTATATTTAATTTTATATAAAGACATGACACAGAACAAAGATTATGCAAGCACTAGGCCTCCAGTGTGCAATCTATCCAAGTTTGCACTTTGGAAAGCAAGGATTAGACTTTACATGAACTCTATTGATGAAGACATATTTAATTCTATTTTGACAGTGTGCCCAAGTCCACCAGCAAGCTCAAGTACAAATGCTGTTCCACCTCCTTCAGGAACAGATGCCGAAATAAAGAAGTGGAAGACTGCAGATGCCAAGGCCATGAACATCTTAGCTCAGACAATGTCTGATGAGATATTTCAAAAGGTAGATGAATACAACTCAGCCAAAGGAATTTGGGACAAGCTCTCTGAAATTGTCTCAGGATCTGCTGATGAAAGGAAAGACAGGAGATCCCATCTTATAAGCCAATATGAGAATTTCAAAAAGGGAGAAACTGAATCAGTGGCTGACATGTACAATAGACTAAGTCTGATTGTCAATGAGTTAAAGACTCTGGATAAAGAAATCTCATTGACTGAGCTGAATGACAAAATCTTAATGTGCTTCCCCAGCACTTGGGATTCAAGAATCTGGCCAATCAAAGATGCCAGAAGTCTAAATGAGATTACCACTAAAGCTCTCCTGGGCAAGCTCAAATCTTATGAGCTGCTCATTAAAAATAGAGAAGAAGAACAAAAGGCTACTTCTCCAGTCACAAGGAAAGAGAAGACCATAGCCTTCAAAGCTACAGAAGAGGAGCCTGAAGATAAAGCTACAGGAAATGATGAGCTCCTAAGTCTACTGGCCAAAAGATTCTACAAGATGGCCAGAAAAGACTTCAGAAAGAGATCATACAAGGGACATGATAAGCCAAGGTATGATAAATCAAATAACAATAAAGAAATTATATGTTTTGGTTGCAGGAAATCAGGCCATATTGTGCCTGACTGTCCAGAAAACAAGAACAAGGACAAGAAAGATAGAAGAGAGAGAAGAAAGGAGAAAGACTTCAGAAAGAACAGCTCAGACAAACCCTCCTCCAGCAAGAACAAACATACAAGGAAGGGATTTATTGCTGAGACATGGAGTGAAACTGAAGAGGACTCTGAAGCCTCATCTAACTCCAGTGATGATGAGGATGATGCTGATGAAAAGGAATTTTGCATGATGGCTATCAATGCCTCTCAAATAGATTTAGAAGCAGAAGAGTCAGAATCAGATTCAGAAGCTCAACTAGAAGAAGATCAGGTAATCAATTCATTTGATTTCAGTTCTGAGGAATTTAAACATAAGTTTAAAGTACTATGCCTAGATCTGTTAGAGTCTGAGAAGGAAATCACTTCCCTCAGAAAACAACTGTCTGAGTATAGCACTTTAAAATCAGAGAACCTCAAACTCTCTGAAGAGTTAGAATGCTATAGAGAGGAGATAGCTTCACTGAAGAGTGAACTATCCAAGGCCAAGCAATTTGAAGAATCCCTTAATGGGAGAAGTATCAAATTAATGGACATCACAAGCACAGTGAACTCAAGATTAAATATTACACTGGGCTTGGGTGCTTCATCTAGCCAACCCATAGTATTAACAACCCCAATCAAATTTATTTCTGATAAAGGGAAGGGTGTTGTAGAGGTAGCTAGGAAGAATTCAGATCTACCTAAGAAAAGCAAAGCTCAACAGAAAATGTTGAGCAGAGGTCGACGATCGTCGAACAGAGATCGATGATCTCAGGCTGAAACGTCGAACTCAGCTCAATGATTTCTGAACTCTGAACTCCCTCACAGTCGATCTTCGAACAGTGCTCGACGATTTTACCCAAGATCGTCGAACTCAGCTCGACGATCGTCGAACGGAGTTCAGAGCTTTGAACCTTCTTTCAGAGGCAAATCTCAATTCAATCCTAGAAGTGCTTCATCCCAATGCTTTAATCCTTATACTGAATGGATAATACCTCCTAGGAGATACCATCCTGAAGGTTATAAGAGTCAACCTGGGATGTCTTTTATTTCTGAATTTAAGGGATATCAACCTAAGCCCAAGGTAAACTGGGTCAAAAACATATAAGCTAATTATGTGCAGGTGAAGACCTATCCAACATCAAACCAGCTATGATATCTGGATAGTGGGTGCTCAAAGCACATGACAGGGAATAAGGATAACTTCACATCCTTTAAAGCCAAGCTTGGACCCAAAGTAATCTTTGGTGATTCAAACTTTGGAACAATAAAAGGATATGGTGCAGTCCAAATTGGGACAGTCACCTTCAAGAAAGTAGCCTATGTTGAAGGACTCAAGCACAACCTGATAAGCATTAGTCAGCTATGTGATGAAGGATATCAAGTGACTTTCAACAAAGAAATATGCAAGATCAAGTCAGAAGACAACACAACTGTGTTGACAGGTAACAGGAAAGGTAATATTTACTTAGTTGACTCTCATTCATCTAAGGTAGATATTTGCCTGTTTAATTCCATATCTAGACCTATATTCTATGGCATAAGAGACTAGGACATGTTAACCTTAGAACCATTGCTAGGCTATCCAAGGACAACCTTGTCAGAGGACTGCCTTCTGACCCCTACAAGAAGGAAGGACTCTGCAAGGCTTGTCAATTAGGCAAGCAAACTAAAAATAGCTTTAAATCAATTAACAAGAGTGATTCACCTAGGATTTTGTATCTGTTACACATGGATCTTTTTGGACCCATTACAGTACAAAGCTTAGGAGGGAAATCCTATACTTTAGTGATTGTAGATGACTTCTCAAGATTCACATGGGTATTCTTTCTGAGGAAGAAGTCTGATAACTTTAAGTGTTTGACAGAGTTTCTCAAATGCATTCAGATTGAGTTCAACACTCACATTGCCCTAATCAGAAGTGATCATGGGATAGAGTTTGATTCTCTTCTCATGCAAGAGTTCTGTCAAAGTGAAGGGATCAAGCATACTTTCTCAGCTCCTATAACTCCTCAACAAAATGGGGTAGCTGAAAGGAAAAATAGAACCCTCGTTGAATCTGCAACTACATTATTGACAGATGCTCACTTACCTCTATTCTTTTGGGCTGAGGCAGTGAACACCTCCAATTATGTGTTGAATAGAAGTCTAATACATAAACTGAAGGGCAAGACTCCCTATGAATTGCTCAAAGGGAAGAAACCTAAAGTAGACTATTTTAAAGTTTTTGGTTGCACTTGTTACATTCACAATAATGACAAGAAATATTTAGCAAAATTTCAAGCAAAAGCTGATGAAGGAGTGTTTCTGGGATACTCCATGATCAGTAAAGCTTATAGGGTTTATAATAAAACTACTCTAAAAATAGAAGAATCTGTCCACATTTCCTTTGATGAAACTAATATGTCTTTCAAGGAGAAGAATACTTCTACCATAGAACATTTGCAGGTGCATTCTCTAGCTGAAGAATTGGACAGATTACAAGTTACTCAAAAGGATGAAAGTAGTGAAGATGAAGAAGCTGCTCCACATCTGGAAGAAAATCTTCTTGAAGAGCCAGTTGTTGTCCCACAAGAGGAAACAACAACACAGGTTGGTGAACAATCAACACCCCCTGTTGATCTAGTAACAACAAGAGATCATCCAATCTCCCAAGTGATTGGAGACATCTCAGCTGGTGTGCAAACCAGAAATCAGGTCAATCAAAACCTGATGCACACTTACTTTCTCTCTCAAATTGAACCTCAAATCATTCAAGATGCAGAGCAAGATCCACACTGGATCATTGCAATGCAAGAGGAGTTGCATCAATTTGAAAGAAACAAAGTTTGGGAACTAGTGCCTAAGCCAAAGGATCATTCCATTGTTGGAACAAAATGGGTGTTCAGAAATAAGCTGGATGATCAAGGAATTATTGTAAGGAACAAGACAAGGCTAGTTGCTCAAGGATATTCTCAAGAAGAGGGGATAGACTATGACCAGACCTTTGCACCTGTTGCAAGGTTAGAGGCCATAAGAATCTTCCTGGCTTATGCTGCTCACAAGGGATTCAAAGTCTATCAAATGGATGTGAAGAGTGCTTTTCTCAATGGGGAGATCAAAGAAGAAGTCTATGTCAGACAACCTCCAGGTTTTATCTCTCTAACTCATCCAGATTATGTTTTTAAACTACACAAAGCATTATATGGTCTCAAGCAAGCTCCTAGAGCATGGTATGAGACTCTAGCATGCTTTCTGCTGAAGAATGATTTTGTTAGGGGGAGAGTAGACCAAACTATTTTTATTAGAACCCATAAGTCCCATACCCTACTAGTACAAATTTATGTAGATGATATTATATTTGGGTCTATTGATTCAAATTTGTGCAAAAAGTTTTCCAAGCTTATGCACTCTAAATTTGAAATGAGTAGTATGGGTGAGCTATCTTTCTTCTTAGAATTGCAAGTCAAACAACATGCTGAAGGCATATTTATTTCTCAAACCAAATATGCAAAAGAATTGGTTAAGAAATTTGGGATGTCTGATGCATCATGTATGAAAACACCCATGCCTACCAATGCTGTATTGGATGCTGATGAACATGGGAAACCAGTTGATCAGACAACATATAGAGCAATGATTGTCTCTCTATTGTATCTTACAGCCAGTAGGCCTGACATAATGTTTGCTACATGTATATGTGCTATATTTCAAGTTATCCCTAGAGAGTCACACTTAACTTTAGTAAAGAGGATTCTTAGGTATGTTAAAAGCTGTCCAAATCTAGGTCTCTGGTATCCAAAAGATTCAGCATTTGACTTAACTGGATTTTCAGATGCTGATTATGCTGGATGCAGAATAGACAGGAAAAGCACCAGTGGAACTTGTCAGTTTCTTGGTGATAGACTTGTCTCATGGTATTGTAAGAAACAAACATCTGTGTCAACCTCAACTGCTGAAGCTGAATATATGGCTGCAGGCAGTTGTTGTTCACAAATATTATGGATACAAAACCAACTCCTAGACTATGGTTACAATTTAGAGAAGTCTAAAATATTTTGTGATAACACCAGTGCTATTTCCATTGCACAAAATCAAGTCCTCCATAGTAGGACAAAACACATAGAAATTAGGCATCATTTTCTAAGGGATAATGTTGAGAAAAATAAAATTGAACTTCAATATATCCCAACTGATTTGCAAAGGGGAGATATTTTCACCAAGCCCTTGGATGAAAAGAAACACAACTTCTTCCTCAATCAGTTAGGCATGTTAGATGGAGGAAGCCTAAAATAAATTATAAGATTTTCAAAAGCTAAAAACAGACCAAGATTAGGCTAAAAACTCATCTTTTTTGTGTCTGTAGGATAGTTTTCTGACTCTGAACTACGCTCGACGTTTTCCCCAGAAAGCGTCGAACGGAGATCGACGTTCTCCCAAGAAACGTCGAACGGAGATCGACATTTTCCAAAAACGTCGACCTGAGTTCAGAGCGTGTCAAATAGTTGTATACTATCTCTTTCAGGCCTTCGATCATCGAACTGATCTCGACGTTCTCCCTAGATCCTCGAACTGAGATATACGATATTGAAGACCTTTCAGCTTCCATCAGGAGTCCTGATCGTCGAACGGAGATCGACGATCCTTCCTTTTTCACGTCGAACCCTAATATAAAATCATTTTTCGGCCGCCGCTCGTCGTTTACGCTTTCATACTCTCTGCAACTCTTTCCCTCCAAACTTTCTACACTTGGTCGTGTTTGCTAAATCTTTGTAGGTACAGATGGCTGCGTTAGTTGCTGCTCTTTCAAAAATGAAATTTGATACAGGCTTCGACATCGACATGAATTCTTTCGATGGAAGCGACCAGAGATTCAAAGACATCTTAAATCTTTTCCAAGAACAACGGTTAGTTCAGATTATGTCCACCAGAGTGAAGCTCGCAGCAGACGAAATAAAAGAATGGTGTTTTTCTGCCACAAATGAGAATGAGAATTCTATAGTCGGTTCGATCAAAGGGACTCAGGTACCCTTGTCCCCCGCTCTACTAACAGAAGTTTTCAACCTCAGTACTGGAAATGATTCTATTGATTTGTCTGGAGAAGAGTTTGATTCAATGCTAGATAGAATGGGTCACTCTACTGTGAACCCTAATAAATTGCTGAAAAAGAATTTATCTATTGAATTTCAATTCTTGGCTGATGTTGTTGGAAAAGTGCTCCTGGCAAAGCACTCCGCCCATGATACAATTTCAAGATACCAGTTCTATCTAATGGGAGCATTGGTTGATAAAAAACATCTGGACTGGGGCTCCATCTTCTTTAATTTGATCAAGAAGAAACTTAGCAAAAGCTGTGTAAGCTTTGGGAGGATCTTAGGGGTTTACCTGCACTCCAGGTGCCCTGATCTGCTGACTTCAAGTGGGATGTACATCAATGCATCCAAAAGACTTACCTGTGCCCTCTTCAGCAGGTGGGACAGGCAGATCATAAACCCTAACAGGGCTGCTACAGCAACACCTGCTTCAGGCACAAGGACTGTCTCAGTCACTCCTCCTCAGGTCTCTGCCCCAGCAGAAGATTTGCCTGCTTCTTCTCCTCTTTCAGCTGTCTCTGCCCCTGTCATCTCAACCTCACCACCAATCTCCACCATAACCATATCTTCCCCCATTACAATCTCTTCACCAATCTCACCTCCTCCAGCCACTACCTCTGAACAATTCCATCCTTTATTCTACCATCCACCTGTCACCTCTCCATCATTTTCTCTCTTGGATGACTCCTTCATGGATGATTCTCCTCCTGAGCTTCCCTCTACATCCTCCTACCAACAACTTCTTCAAGATATACTCTCTCAACCATCCTTCACCCCATCCTTTTCCCCTTCCATCTCATCCATCTCCAACCCAGTTACATCAATCTCAACACCTCCTACCCCTAGGCCATCCATCCATACTCCTCCTACCTCCACATTCTCCATTCCATCAGCTCCAGCCAACATCATTCCAGCCACTTCATCTCCTACCTCTACTCAAGCCCCTCTTGAGTATGTAGATCTTTCAGCTTTGGCAGACAGGCTGTATGAGCTGCTAGCCCCCAGGCTAACCTCATTGCTGGAGACCACCTTGGCTCCACTTCTGAAAAGTGTTCAGGAGCTGTCTACCAGGCTTTCTCCCTTCCTCTCCTCTCAGGCAATCCCTTCTTCTGGGTTCCTTGATCCAGTTACCACTGAATCCAGGCAGGGGGAGATGCCTTATGAAGCTCTGGTTGTGCCTGAGGCTGCTGAAGGTTCAGTTCCTACTCCTGTCTTTGCAGTGGATCTTCAGAGTCTGCTATCAGTATTTGATTCTGTGTATTTCAGTTCTCTGCCAGTGCAACAAGTTGAAGATCTTACTAAGGCCATTGTGCCTATCTCAGTATGTGATCCCAGCCTGATTGCCTCATATGTCAATTCTTTCAAGGCTGTGGATGTTATTGCTTCCATCTCTATTGCTGCTACTACTGCTTCCATTGAATCTTCTGATATTGAAATGTTGCCTATTGTTGATGATACTGCTGCTAAAGAACCTGCTACATATCTGGAAGAATCTGCTCCTGTTGTTGCTCCAATTTCTGCTGCTGCTGCTGTTCTTTCTCTAACTCCTGATCAACTGAAACAATAAGAGAAATATATAAAGAGCATTGATGAGTTGTATGATAGACCCCAAAGTTCAGAAAGTGATCAGTTTCACACTGAATCTGATGACTCTTCTGGTACTATTGCCAAGAAAAGGAAGGCCAGAAGCAAGGCCATGATGAAGGTTCCCCCTGCTCAAGCCAAAGATGCCAATGACATTCCATACTATATTCTGCATGACTGTCCAATCTCTGAGCCCTGGATGCAGTTCTCCAAAAATCAATCGAAAGCTATGAAGAAAAGAAGGAAATTGGATAGATATGAGAAAGGATGTTCTCGGTTTCAGCCTCCTCCTCCTCCTCCAGATTTAGGATCAGGTGGAGGCTCAGCTTCTCAAACCCCAGCTTCAAAGCAAAGTTCCTCCCAGTCCTCACAAAGATATCATCCCAGGGGAAAATACCAAAGGGGTTATCAGTCCAGAAGGGGACAGTATAGAGGAAATCAAAGAGAACATAGATTTCATGCAAGGGAAGGACAAAGGCACATGGACTCTACTCTAGGTCCTTTCTCTTATAAACTCAGAGAAAATGTTGATACTAGAACTCCTACTGCTTCAGAAACTATCAATAGATATGAGCCTGCAGTTCCTTTTGAAGATCCAGAGAACAATCCATTATCATGGACTGCTAGGATGAAAGAAATTGATGCTTTAGATTAGTTGAAGAAAGCCAGAGAACAAGGAAAAGACTTCTCCAATATTACTACTTTATCAGATCAGAGAAAAGCAGAACTGGAAAGGTATGCATCAAGAAAATTCTTTGACCCAGTGGACTACATGAAATTGCATCCTGAGGCTGTGGTTCCCAGAGCTAGATCTCAAACCTCCTTAGGTGTAGAGGATGATAGAAGGTCAAAGAAGGAAGCTCTTAATCCCAACAGGGAAATTCTATTTAAGAAAGGAAGTGAAAAGAAGTAATATCTGTAAGCAGACAATACAATCATTCTGAACATTTGCTGATATTACATATAACTGCTGCCTTGTTGCTTGCTCTGTTCTTTTTTGTTTCAGTTTATTGCTCTTCAGTATGTTGTTGTTGTTTTTATTTCTGAGATTTGTAAATAGTAATCCTAACCCAAATAGGGGGAGATTGTTGGAACAACCTATTACTAATTTGGGCAAGGATCACTATGTTTGTCTTAGGAAACCAGTTTGACCTAGATGTATAGTTAAAAAGGTCAACATTAGAATGTGTTTAGGGCTTAGAATTTAGGTTTGAAGCTGCCCCCAGGACCATTCAAGGAATCAGACTTAAAGCTGAGGCAAAGACAATTATCGTCGAGCTTAGGTCGACGAAACGTCGAACTCCGTTCGACGCTCTCTGAGCTCAACTTTGCTAAATCGTCGAGCTCCGGTCGACAATCTTCTAGCTCAGATCGACTATCTGTCTTCAGCTTATTCTTCAGGTCGCTGAGCTCCGGTCGACGATCTTCGAGCTCAGGTCGACATTTTCTGTCTAATCTTCATTCCAATCTCTGAGCTCAGGTCGACGATCGTAGAGCTCAGATCGACATTTTTCCTAAGAGATTGATGATTTTAAGGATTCAAATTCAGTCAGACTTTGGAATATTTTTCAAATTATCTCAGCATTTATTTCAAGAGATCTGCCAGCTTTTTTCCTTTATTCTGGAGCAAGTTTCAAGGAATTCTTTTTGAGAATGTTTATTGGACTTTCCTCTAGAAGACAAGACTTTTATGGAAGACATTTAATGTCTGTTAACGACTATCTTGGATAGAGTATCTTCAGAGAATAAATCTTTCTTTTAGTCTGACAGAGATACATGACGAGTGAACAACAAGAAATTTACAGTACAGATTCACAAGATAGAGAGATCAATTCAAAAAATTAAAGTGATCAATTCTGAAGAATCAGTTGTACATTTTGGCATACTGAAAAAGTGATCATAACTTCATCACAAGGACTCCAGACAATTTAATTTTCTCAGCCTCTGCTGAAACCATCTTCTGCTGGAGATTTGAAGCTTCTGAAGACCTATCACTCTGAAGCAAAGCTTCCACTCCTGAACTAGTCTACATCTCAGGGGGAGCTTTGACAACACAATCAATCCACTTGTGCTTCTCTCTTTGATTTAGACAGAGAAGACAACTTCACTCTTTTTCTTCTTCTTTCCTGCTGTAAAAGGGTTACCAAAACTCCCTTCAAAAGTTTTGATTCTGGTTCTGAGAACTTTGTCAAAACTCAGTGGTGGCAAGACACCTGATCAAAAAATCTAGTTTGGTTTTTGAGCATCTTATCAAAAGCTCATTGGTGCCCAGGACACCTGATCAACCCTTCCTGTAGTGGATTCCTACCAAGGGTGGTAGAAGAGTGGATGTACCCAGGTTTTTGGGGAACCACTATAGTTTCTTGTGTCTTCTGGTTTCTTGAGTATTTTCTTTGCTGTGTGCTGTGATTTTCTTTTTGCTGTCTTAGTTTTAAATTATATAGCAAGGAACCTTACACTTATACATAAATTAAATCTTAATTGTTTTGATTGTGAAAATTGTAAAGTTATTTTAAAAATACTCTATTCACCCCCTCTAGAGTTGAGATAGATCTTTGTCTCACTTTCAGGTTAGTTCTCTCTCTTTCCCTTACCAGAAAGGTCTTCGAGCCGAATCTTCACCCTCCTTCCCGGAAGTGTCTTTGAGCCCCACTAGATCCCCCGATCCAGACGTCCCTTCCCCAGTACGATTTCTCAAGGAATCCTTCCCGGATTCCGACAACCTTCACTGGTCGATTTTCCTCACCCACAAAACAGTTAGAGAAAAGAAAAAACAATAAGAGATTAAAGAGGATTTAAAGTGATTCTCCCTCAAGACGATTTCTCCGTTGAGCGTTGCATGACCGGTTCTAATGATCTTTATTCTATTGCAACCGATCAACCCCTCTTGTTCGTTGTAGTCCTTTGCTCGCCGGAGATCTTCGTGCGCTAACGGAAGGGAGGCGACTTTCTTTTCCTTCGATGAAGATGGTTGTTCGTTGCTCTGAGATGACACACAAACCCTAGAATCATAATATGTATCTCTTCATGTCTCCATGAAATGAGGTGCTCTTTTATACGTCTCGAGTGTTAAAAGTAGCGAACAAACAACTAGAGTAGCGAACAAACGACTAGAAAACAAGCCAGAATTTTGAATAATTGAAATTTTTATTATCCAAAAAGATATCATTTACAAAGGTATGACCTCCCTTTTATAGAATGGAGGAGAGAGGATATAATACAAACTAACAATGTGGGACTAAAGCTATACAACAGTTCCGAGCGGCTAGAACAACAGACCGGAACAAGCCGCGCGGTTAGACAATATTCTAACCGCCCGACAATACCAGAAGCAGGAGAGAGATGCGGTTGGAGACCGCTAGAACGCCCGGTTTCCAAGCCGTCGGAGATGAACCGTCAGACCGCTAGACACCACAGTAACAGTCTGGATATCAACCCGCCGGACACAAACCGCCAGACCGCCCGGTCTACAACCCGCCAGGCTCAAACCGCCACACCGCCCGGTCTCATACTTCGACACTCCCCCTCAAGCTGGAGCATAGATATCAATCATGCCCAGGTTGTCACAGATATGGAAGAAGGAAGTAGAAACCAGCTTGGTGAAGATATCTGCCAACTCTTTGTCGGAGGTGACGAACGGAGTGCAAATCTGTCTCTTCAAGACCTCTTCTCGGATGAAATGGCAGTCGACCTCTATATGTTTCGTTCTCTCATGGAAGACCGGATTTTTGGATATGTATATAGCGGCCTTGTTGTCACAGAACATAGGCAGAGGATAGTCGTAGACCTCTCCTAGGTCAAGCATGAGAGCCCTCAACCATTTTAACTCACACGTGGTTGACGTCATACTCCGGTATTCGGCTTCTGCACTGGACCTTGAGACAACAGACTGCTTCTTGCTCTTCCAGCTCACAAGATTACCTCTAACAAATGTGCAAAAACCCGATGTAGATTTACGGTCACCTTTATCATCCGCATAGCTTGAGTCTGAGTAGGCTTCAACTCTCAGATGTCCATGCTTCTGAAAGAGTAGCCCTTTTCCTGGTGCTGCTTTGACATACTCTAGTATCTTCAAGGCAGACTGAAGATGACATTCCCTGGGAGCTTGCATGAACTGACTAACCTTGCCTACAGCATAGGCGATGTCAGGTCTGGTCACCGTGAGATAAATGAGTTTGCCCACCAGACGTCTATACCTGGTGGCATCGGATATAAGAGGTGAGTCATCTGTCCACGTTTTGTCCTCTCCAGTGACCATGGGATACCTGGCCGGTTTGGCACCGGTTAATCCTGCCTCTTGTAGAAGATCAAGAGCATACTTCCGTTGGGAGAGAACCAACGAGTCAGGCTTCCGAGAGATTTCTATCCCCAAAAAATATTTCGGGGAGCCCATATCCTTCGTGACTAAGTGTTGACGGAGGTGTTTCTTTGTCAAGTCCACCCCAGCCTGGTCATCGCCGGTAAGAAGAATATCATCCACATACACCGCCAAAACCACAAGGCCCGATGCGGTTTTGCGTATAAATAATGAGTGATCGGCTGAACTTCTTGTAAAGCCAATGGCAGCCACAATGCCACTAAACTTGTCGAACCATGCCCGAGGGCTTTGTTTTAGGCCGTAGATGGCCTTCTTCAACTGGCATACTCTTGTCTCCCCCTGAGCAACATACCCAGGAGGTTGCTCCATATAGACATCCTCCTGAAGATCACCATACAGAAAAGCATTCTTGACATCAAGTTGGGAAATAGCCCACTCCCTGTTGACGGCCACTGAAAGAAGAACCTGGATGGTGCTGAGGCGAGCAACCGGGGAGAAAGTGTCAAAGTAGTCAACTCCATAAGTCTGAGTAAAGCCTTTGGCCACCAGCCGGGCTTTGTAACGATCCACAGTGCCGTCGGGGCAAAACTTCACAATGAATACCCAGCGGTAGCCAACCAAATCAGTACCGATCGGAGGAGGAACAAGGGTCCAGGTACCCCTTTCATTAAGAGTGGCGATTTCCTCATCCATGGCAGATTTCCAATGAGGAATAACAAGAGCCTCTTGGTAAGTGTGGGGAATTGTAGTAGCCGAGATAGCCAAAGCAAAACACCTGCGAGAGGGAGTAAGCCGATCATAGGAAACAACAGCTGCAAGCGGGTGTTGGGTACACGCCCGCACCTCTTTGCGAAGAGCAATGGGAAGATCCAGGTCGTCTCGTGCTTCTGGGACCGGAGCGTCCGTGGCGGAGAAAGCTGGCTCGGGACTAGAGAGAGACGGCTGCGGAGAAGAAGGTGGGGGTATAATAGAGAGAGAAGGAGCGGAGGAGGAGATAATATAGGAGGGGAGACGTCGAGCTGCGTGGAAGGATCACTGAGAGATGGTGGAGTGTAAGAGACCACAGGAGGAAGCGGGGATGGAGAAGAAAAGTAGGATGCATTTTCGAAGAAGGTGACGTCCGCGGAAACAAACTGTTTGCGCAGAACAGGGTCAAAGCAACAATAGCCTTTTTGAGTGGTCGAATATCCCAAAAAGACACATTTTGTGGAACGAGGGGAAAGCTTGTCACGGGTAGCCGACGGAGCATGCACAAAGGCCGTGCACCCAAAGATACGGAGAGGAAGAGGAAAGGGTTCCTTGCCCGGGTAGAGAATGGAGAAGGGGGTCTTGCCGTGGAGAACCGAAGAGGGAATGCGATTGATCAGATAGCAGGCAAGAAGAACAGCATAGCCCCAGTAGGAGCGAGGCACCTGCATCTGCGTCATTAGAGTGCGAGCGATATCAAGGAGGTGACGGTTTTTACGCTCCGCCACCCCATTTTGTTGGGAGGTGTAAACACAGCTGGTCTGATGAATAAGACCATGTTGCATACAAAAAAAAGGAAAACTCATGACTGAGATATTCTTTTGCGTTATCGGAGCGCAGCACTTTAATAGATAAAGAAAATTGAGTTTGAATCATATAATAAAAAGATTGCCATATAGATAATAGTTCAGAGCGATCTTTTAAAAGATACACCCAGGTACATCTAGAGAAATCATCAATAAAAGTTACAAAATAAGAACTACCCCGACCAACGGTGAGAGTAGGAGCAGGACCCCAGACATCAGAATGAATGAGATCAAAAGGACGGGAGGAACCACGACCTTGCTTCGGCGGGAAGGAGGAGTGGTGATGTTTGCCAAGCTGACACGCATCACAGTTGAGCGGAGGACTGGTCTGAGGTAAGTGGGGAAGAAGCTGACGAAGAATCCGAGGAGGAGGATGTCCAAGGCGAAGATGCCATTGAAGCAGATCAGTAGACATGGAAGAGAAGGCAGACAGAGCGGAAGCATTGTCGAGGAAGTAGAGGCCGCCACTCTCAGTCCCAGTAGCAATCGTCCGTTGGGTCCTCGGGTCCTGAAAACAACAAGAAGTAGGAGTAAATAATACAGAGCATTGAAGTTGCTTGCATAAAGTAGTAACCGAGAGCAAATTGCAAGGGAACTTCGGGACATAGAGAGTGTCCACTAAGCGAAGCGACGGGGTGACTTGAACTATGCCCGTCCCGTGAACCGGGGAAGGGGAACCATCCGCAATAAGAACCGGGGGTAACCGATCATGCGTCTCTAGGAGAGAGAAGAAATGAGGGTTTACAGTCATGTGATTTGTAGCACCAGAGTCAATCAGCCATTTACCTTGGGTAACGACGTGTGCACTACCTGAGGTCGTGGCCACAGAAGCAGATGGCCGAGAGGAGGCGGAGGTTGAGGAAGAAGTATCACCGGAAGGACGAAGATGAGGATGTTTCTGCCAGCAGCGGTCAACAGAGTGGCCGATACGACCATAGTGAGAACAGAGAAACCTTGACGGACCGCGCGTGCCAGACTGGCTGCGGCCACTATTGCCACCCCGCTGAGCCTGGTGAGCATAGGAGTCCTGTGGAGGAGGGGAAGACAACAGAGGACGTTGGAGCAGGGAAGTGACAGCGGCGATGCGAGCTGCGGTGGCATCCAAGGTGGGAGATTCTGCTTCGCCCAAGATCTGCTGGCAGATCATATCAAATGACTCAGGGAGTCGTAAAAGATAACAAACAACCAGGAGTTCCTGGAAGTGTTTGTGCTGCTCGGCCAAGTCCGCGGAGAAAGGGCGATTCTGGAGGATTTCAGCTCCAAGAGCCTGAACTTGCTGATAAGCCGCAGCAGGAGACATGGAAGGGCGAGCGAAGAGATCCGCATAGAGAGTATAAATGCGGGATGTCTGAGCCCCCTTCGAGTAGAGAGCAGCAAGGTGAAGCCACGCGGTCTTAACCGTCTCATCGTGGCGTATGACAGGAAGACATTCATCAGAGAGGCTGTTAGCCAACCACGTGCGGACAAGCGCATCACTGGCATCCCAGTCATCAAATTCAGCAGAGTCTGGAGGAGGAGGGTCATCGGTGAGATGATGACGTTTGCGATGAGAGCGAAGAAGAAAGGTGAAAGAAACACTCCAATCCGGATAGTTGGAGCCAACAAGTTTAGAAATCGTGCCAAGGTTGCCAGAGGAAGTAGGATGCGGAGCCGGAGTGGCGATAGGAGTAGTGGTAGTGGAGGTTTCAGAAAGAACTATAGGAGAAAACAACGAGAAGCCGCGCGGTTAAAAGACAAGCCGCGCGGATAGAAAGAAGAGGGACTACGGCGGTCACGATGTCAGACACCAGCGGCCAGAGAAGCCACGACCAAGCCGCAGATCCAAGAAGGGAAAGAAGTCGAACGGCTAGAAGATAGTCCGCGTGAACAGAAGGGAGGAACAAACAAGGCGAATAAGGAAGCAGATCGCAGCGATCAAAGTAACAGGTCGCTGTGACCGACAGGCAGGACAGGGCGCAAGCAGGCGGAAGAGACAAGTCGCGAGAATAGGTCGCGAGAAGAAGGGACAAACCGCGCGGACAGGGCGCAGAGAATCAGCAGGAGAAGATTGAGTCCTCTGATACCATATTAAAAGTAGCGAACAAAAACCTAGAGTAGCGAACAAACGACTAGAAAACAAGCCAGAACTTTGAATAATTGAAATTTTTATTATCCAAAAAGATATCATTTACAAAGGTATGGCCTCCCTTTTATAGAATGGAGGAGAGAGGATAGAATACAAACTAACAATGTGGGACTAAAGCTATACAACAGTTCCAAGCGGCTAGAACAACAGACCGGAACAAGCCGCGCGGTTAGACAATATTCTAACCGCCCGGCAATACCAGAAGCAGGAGAGAGATGCGGTTGGAGACCGCTAGACCGCCCGGTTTCCAAGCCGTCGGAGATGAACCGTCAGACCGCTAGACACCACAGCAATAGTCTGGATATCAACCCGCCGGACACAAATCGCCAGACCGCCCGGTCTACAACCCGCCCGGCTCAAACCGCCAGACCGCCCGGTCTCATACTTCGACATCGAGAAAATAAGCTACCGTTAGCGGTAGAGCTAGCGCCCGGTAGTAGGTCAATGTGCGTTGATGTGACACCTGTCCAACCGATTTGGAAAAATATTCGAATAAAATATTTTTCCACTTTTTCGAGCTATCGCGGCGCGGTACAGAGCTATCGTCTGGCGGCAACGTGATGTCTCGACGCTTGTTGAGAGAGCTTGCGCGCCGCGGTAAGAAGCTAGCGCCTTGCGTTAGGTCACAAAGCACTTGTTCTGAATTAATTCCAAAAGCTAGCGCGGACGGTAGCACTAGTGCTCGGCGGTAGGTTGCAGAGCCTGATTTTTCGTTCTTTTGTACCTGTAGACCTACACACTATACTCAAATCTCATACTATCAAATACAACACGAGATTTTATATTGTCAAACAAAAGAGATGCAAACCATAGGCTCCAACAAACTTCTCCTTTTAATAATATCAAATTCCGTTCAAGAAAAAACAGCATGGTATAGTGTAATCCAATCAATAATCGTGAAATATAGCAGGTTGAACTTATCAATATAGAAATGATCAGAATGGCTCACCCTACAGATGTGCTCCCCCTATGTGTGCTCCCCCTATATGTGTGCTCCTCCTACATGAGATCTTCCCCTGGATGACTAGCACTCACACCAAACTAGTATAGGATATACTCATGAGCACTCACTTACTCAGCTAGTATAGGATATACACATGAACACTAACTTCTCCTTCTTTTGATATTATTGAAAGGGGTCGGGGTTTTGTGAACTTATCTCGTGAACACTCACCTCTCTCCCTATATCATGGGATACTAAAGAGATGAGAGAACTGGCACACATGCATACAAAAATCATAAGCACTAGGGGCAAAAATTGGAGCGGAACACCATTAATATAGACCTACCCAATAAAAGCAATTGATTTTACGTATTTTTCAAAGTAAAAGAAAGTTGGACATCACAAGTGAAACTAAGTGAACAATGATTTGGAGTACAATGCTAAAAGATTCATAGAGTTAATACAGTGTAACATTGTAACTGTCAGGAGTAGAAATCGTGTACTAGTACATATGCGCTATAGACATACAATGCAATGGAAGTCCAATTCTTATGTATTGAAGTGTTAGATAGAACAATGACATGTGTACGTGTAACATCAAAAGAAAAACATCAAGTAGAAATAGTCTTTAGTACATGTTTTATCTCAATAATTTAATATGTTATCACAAGAGAAATAAAGCGAAAAATCATGTCACATTGCTATCAACTTTATACCAAAATTCGAACAAGGGGCACTAACTTAAGTTTTAGTCTTTGCACAAGATCTAAACGATTCTTTTGCTCAAGCTACTCATCCTCACAATGCTTATGCAGACTTATCGAGAGGAATGAGTAGTCTTTGAGGGGTATCCTTGACACATGATTTGATAGTATATGATGTACTTATTTTTTTCATTCATTTTTTTCACTATCATTTTATACCCCTTTTTTGAGTTCAAGGACCCCAAATCAAACGAAATCTACACACATAGATTGATACACTTTAACTTGTATACAAACGACTTATGCACTAGAATTTTGGCCCAAAGTTCTTAGCTTTATATAAAAAAAACTTGAACACCGTGACATTGATTATTCAAGTTATTTCTAACATGTTAGACACAATATCATGAGTTATAGCATGTACACATGAATTTCTACATGAGTGCATTTTCTAGGGATGTGTGAGCAGTGTAATGTCATTACGCTACCTAAATCCTCGCACATACCTAGAGGCATATCAATATACTTTATCTTGTCTAGTCGCACTCAGTAGCTAAGTACCTATAGATTAGACATATTATGACAAAATCAGGCAATGTTAATAGGGATTAACAATCCTATATCAAACATTGCACGTAATCGTTATGCTCTAGGTTCTAGTCGTGTGTGTCCTTACAATGAACGATCCACAGTTTTTTTTGTATTTTTGGGGTTTTATAATTCTTTTTTTTAATGAAAGGATTAAACAAATCAAACTAGAAATTAAAAAAAACACTTGACAAATGGAAAAGACAAAAAATGCAAAGAACAAGAGACACATGACAACACGATATAACATTATGCATACATTAACGAACATGAGACGTGAAATAATGATCATGTTATATATATGAAAAACATGAGAATGCTCAAGAAAAAAGTTACCCAAATAATATGACATCACCCTAGCCCCATTCTAAGTGACGGATGGGCATGATGAACTGCACAAATATCATACGGTGGGGTATTAATCTCATATGCATACAGAAGAACCCGCTCTACCTAACACTCTTTTCCCATAGTGTCTCACATGGACCTCCTGGAACCCTTCCCCGGTTAAGAACAAGACTTTATTTACAGGTTAGCGATTCTAAGGCACACACACACCTATGCCCCCGCTATTGTGAGACACAACGCAGTGGGTCTTGAGTTATCGTTCATATTAACTAAGAGATGGAGATTACCAGCAATTACAGTAGGTATTTAACAAGAAATCATGCTACCATCGGCGGTAGAGCTACCGCCGCGCGGTAGCCCGATTTATTAGATCCGGCGCTAGGCCGCACCCCTCACTTCTCTTTTTTCATTCTCTATCTCCTGTGCTCAGTTCTTTCGCCGGCGCAACCTCAGATCCAGGTAAGACTCCCTCCTTTTTTCCCATATTTCCATGTATATTGAGATTTGAGTGTAGTTCAAGGAGATTTTATCATTTTGTGCATGATCCATGGAGGTTTCAACATGTTTTGAGTTTGATTTGAGGAATTTCTTCATGGATCGAGTTAGATTTCTCGGATTTGAGTTGTATGTGCTTAAATCTCCTTCCACTTTAAGTTTTATTCAAAAAATTGTGAAAATGGGATTTGGGGAGATCTGACAGAGGGGGATGAAGTCCAGTCTATCACGCTATCGCGCGGTGATAGTAGATTACCGTACTGCGGTAACCCCCAAAGATACCTTTTCCTGGATTTAAAAAAAAGGCAAAATTTTATGTGCGGAACCCCCACGGGAGAATCGTGGGGGGACCTTTTTTTAGTTCAAAAGTATAACTGGAAATACGTTTTACTGTAAAAATGGATTTTTAGTTCAAAAATGGACTGGATTTTACAGGTGAAAATACAGTTGTATTTTTATTGATTGTAAAAATGGACTGAATTTTAGTTCAAAAAATGGACTGGATTTTTTGTTCAAAAAATTCACTTTTTTACAGTTGTATTTTCATCTCAAAATATAGACATATGGGTACTTAAAATGAGCGTAAAAATACATAGATCAATATTTTGTGACTTTTTTTTTGAAAAAATAAAAATTATATGAGAAATTTGTGTTTTTAATTATACAAAAAAAGATACCCCCACGGTTCTCCCGTGGGGGTTCCGCACATAAAATTCTCTCTAAAAAAAATGGAATTTTATGTTTTTCAGGATATGGCTTCTTCCAACTCTCAGCTACCTCGATGAAGTTTCTCCAAACGACTTAGAGTACCTGCATCGACATTCCCTGCTGTGGACGAGGCGACTGTGAGTGTTTCGATGGTCATCGACATCGATTACCGATACACTCACATTTATAGCTATTTAGATCATGCGGGTGTTCTCTCAGTGATTTCAGCGGGTGACTCTTTCTCCTCAGTGCTCGTTCAGGAGTTTTATAATAACCTCTGGGATCCAGCTCACACACAGCTGGACGGAGGGGTGCAGTCGTGCATAGGTACCCAAATTGTGACTATACTACATGAAGATCTGGCGAGGAAGTAAATCTGGTTCGTCAGTGGGGAACGAATCGATATCGTCGAGTCCTTCAGATCTTCCAGGTACTGGAGAGAAATGAATGAAGTTCTCCATGTACAACCACGTGTTGGCCGAAGGGACTAGGGAAAGCAGGCGGGTCGACCCCGGCCCGCGCCGCCAAGGGTCGCCCAGGCAGGTCAGCCTTGCCTGCCTCTCTTAGGCGGGTCAGCCTCCAAGGGTCGCCCAGGCGGGTCAGCCCTGCCCGCCTCTCCTAGGCGGGTCAGCCTCGGCCCTCTGAACCGTGCCCCTTAGGCGGGTCAGTCCTGCCCGCCTCTCCTAGGCGAGCCACCCTCGGCCCGCGCCTTCCCAGGCGGGCCGTCTACAACCCGTATCCCCTAGGCGAACCAGCCCTGGCCCGCGCCTCCTGCCGAGTAGATGCACTGAAGGGCTACTCGCCCAGTCCACAATGGGGGGATTCCTTGCCATTTTGCCCCTACAGGTCTGCCCTTAGCCAGCTAGAACGGCGGAGTCTCGCTGTTGGCAGACTTGGGTGGACGTCACATAGCCGGTCAGGACAACGGAGTTCGGCTGTTGGCAGGCCAGCCCAAGGGGCTTTTAGTAATTTCAGGCCAGCAGAGGTTAGTTATTTGCAGACCGTTTTCAGAAATATATAAATAGGACCCAAGGGGTACCTCAGAAGACATGCTTACTGTTGAAGTATGAGACCGGGCAGTCTGGCAGTTTGAGCCTGGCGGGTGTTAGACCGCGCGGTCTAGCGGTTACTCTCCAGTGATTTGATATCCAGGCTGTTGTTGTTTGTAGTCCGGCGGTCTGGCGGTTTATCTCTGTTGGCTTGGAAACCGGGCGGTCTAGCAGTCTCCTACCACATATCTCTCTCTTGCTTCTGGTATTGCCGAGCGGTTAGCACATTGTCTAACCGCGCGGTCTGTTCGGTATGTTGTTCTAGCCGCTCAGATTCTGTAAAGCTTTAGTCCCACATTATTAGTTTGTACTCTCTCTTCTCTCCTCCATTCTATAAAAGGGAGGTCATACCTTTGTAAATGATATCTTTTTGAATAATAAAAATTTCAATTATTCAAGTTTCCGGCTTGTTTTTTAGTCGTTTGTTCGCTACTTTCACATGGTATCAGAGGGAGGTTCTCCTCCTGATTCTGTCCGGCCTCTCTAACTGCATACCCTAACCGCGCGGCTTGCTTCTTCTCGCGACCTGTCCTCGCGGCTTGTTTCTTCCGCCGGCTTGTGCCCTGTTCGCGCAGCTTCCTAGTTCCTTCTCTCCTTATCGTTGCCCACTATGTGCGCGACCTCTTTGTTTCCCTGTCTTGTTGTCGTGATCTGTTTGTATCCAAGAGGATCGTCCTTCTGTTCGCGCGAGCTACCTTTTAGCTGCTCGACTTCTTTCCCTCTGCTTGGTTCTGCGGCTTTGTCGTGGCTATTCTGGCCGCTGGTGTCTGATATCGTGACCGCTGCCGAGCTCCTGTTTCCTAACTGCGCGACTTGTTTCCTAACCGCGCGGCTTCCCGTTCCTTTCTCCTATGGCTCCTTCTGAGACTTCAACTGCCACCACTCATGTCGCCAATCCGGCTCCGCCTCCTCCTACTCCTTCCGAAAACCTTGGCACGGTTTCTAAACTTGTTGGTTCCAATTATCCGGATTGAAGCGTCTCTTTCACCTTTTTCCTTCGCTCTCAGCGCAAACGTCATCACCTCACCGATGACCCTCCTCCTTCAGACTCTGCTCAATTTGAGGACTGGGATGCGAGTGCTGCCCTTGTCCGCACTTGGATGGCAAACAACCTCTCTGATGAATGCCTTCCCGTCATACGCCATGATAAGACGGTCAAGGCCGCATGGCTTCACCTTGCTGCTCTCTACTCGAAGGGGGCCAAGACATCCCGCATTTATACTCTCTATGTGGACCTCTTCGCTCGTCCTTCCATGTCTCCCGCTGCGACTTATCAGCAAGTTCAGACTCTTGGAACCGAGATCCTCCAGAATCGCCCCTTCTCCGTGAACTTGGCCGAGCAGCACAAACACTTCATGGAGCTCCTGGCTATTTGTTATCTTCTCCGACTCCCCGAGTCTTTTGATATGATCTGCCAGTAGATCTTGGGTGAAGCAGAGTCTCCCACCTTGGATGCAACTGCGGCTCGCATCGCCGCTGTTACTTCGCTGCTCCAGTGCCCTCTGTTGTCCTCCCCTCCTCCACAGGACTCCTATGCTCACCAAGCTCAGTGGGGTGGCCCTGGTGGTCGCAGCCAGTCTGGCAGGCGCGGTTCGTCCAGATTCCTCTGCTCTCACTGTGGTCATACCGATCATTCTGTTGACCGCTGCTGGCAGAAACATCCTCATCTTCGCCCTTCTAGTGACACATCTTCCTCCACCTCCGCCTCCTCTCAGCCATCTGCCTCTGTGGCCACGATCTCAGGTAGTGCTCGCGTTGTTATCCAAGGTAAATGGCTGATTGAATCTGGTGTTACAAATCACATGAGCGGCAATCCTCAATGATTCTCTCTCCTAGAAACGCATGATCGGTTGCCCCTGGTTCTTTTTGCGGATGGTTCACCATCCCCGGTTCATGGGACGGGCATGGTTCAAGTCACCCCGTCGCTTCGCTTAGCGGACACCCTCTATGTCTTGAAGTTCCCTTGCAACTTATTATCCATTACTACTTTATGCAAGCAACTTCAGTGCTCTGTCTTATTCACTCCTACTTCTTGTTATTTTCAGGACCCGAGGACCCAATGGACGATTGTTACTAGGACTGAGAGCGGCGGCCTCTACTTCCTCGATAACGTTTCCGCTATGTTCGCCTTCTATTCCTCTTCTACCGATCTGCTTCAATGGTATCTTCGTCTTGGACATCCTCCTCCTCGGATTCTTCGTCAGCTTTTGCCCCACTTACCTCACACCAGTCCTCCGCTCGACTGTGATGCGTGTCAGCTTGGCAAACATCACTACTCCTCCTTCCCACCGAAGCAAGGCCGTGGTTCCTCTCGCCCGTTTGATCTCATCCATTCTGATGTCTGGGGTCCTGCTCCTACTCTCACCGTTGGTCGGGGTAGTGCGTACTTTGTAACATTTATTGATGATTTCTCTAGATGTACTTGGGTGTATCTATTAAAAGATCGCTCTGAACTACTTTCATGTGTGGCAATCTTTTTATTATATGATTAAAACTCAGTTTGATATTTCTATTAAAGTACTTCGCTCTGATAATGCTAAAGAGTATCTCAGTCATGAGTTCTCCTCTTTTTGCAACATGGTCTTATTCATCAGACCAGCTGTGTTTATACCTCCCAACAAAATGGGGTGGCGGAGCGTAAAAACTGTCATCTTATCGATGTCACTCGCACCCTCATGATGCAGATGCAGGTGCCTTGCTCCTACTGGGGCTATGCTGTTCTCCTCGCCTACTATCTCATCAATCGCATTCCCTCCACGGTTCTCCATGGCAAGACCCCCTTCTCCATTCTCTACCCGGGCAAGGAAACCTTTCCTCTCCCTCTTCGTATCTTTGGGTGTACGGCTTTTGTGCATGCTCCATCCGCTACCCGTGACAAGCTTTCCCCACATTTCACAAAATGTGTCTTTTTGGGTTACTCGACCACTCAAAAAGGCTATTGTTGCTTTGACCCGGTTTTGTGCAAACAGTTTGTCTCCGCGGACGTCACCTTCTTCGACAATGCGTCCTACTTCTCTTCTCAATCCCCCTTCCTCCTGATGACTCTGACTCTCAACCATCACTCTGTGTTCCTTCCACGCATATCGACATCTCCCCTCCTATATCATCTCCTCCGCCGTCTCCTCCTCTCTCTGTTATAACCCCTTCTCTACAGCCGTCTCTCTAGTCCCGGGCCAGCTTTCTCCGCCACGGATGCTCCGGTCCTTGAGACACGAGTCGACCTGGATCTTCCCATTACTCTTCGCAGAGGAGTGCAGGAGTGTACCCAACACCCGCTTGCGGCTGTTGTTTCCTATGATCGACTTACTCCTTCTCGCAGGTGTTTTGCTTTGGCTAAATCGACTATTACCACTCCCCGCACTTTATCTCGACTATTACCACTCCCCGCATTTACTAGGAGGCTCTTGTTATTCATCATTGGAAATCTTCCATGGATGAGGAAATTGCAACTCTTACTGAAAGGGGTACCTAGACCCTTGTTCCTCCACCAATAGGTACTGATGTGGTTGGCTGTCGCTGGGTGTTTGTTGTGAAGTTTTTCCCAGATGGCACTGTGGATCGTTACAAAGCCCGGCTGGTGGCCAAAGGCTTTACTCAAACTTATGGATTTGACTACTTTGATACTTTCTCCCCAGTTGCTCGCCTCAGCACCATCCAGGTTCTTCTCTCTATGGACGTCAACAGGGATTGGGCTATTTCCCAGCTTGATGTCAAGAATGCCTTTCTCTATGGGGATCTTCAGGAGGACGTATACATGGAGCAACCTCCTGGGTATGTTGCTTAGGGGGAGACACGAGTATGCCAGTTGAAGAAGGCCATCTACGACCTAAAACAGAGCCCTCGGGCATGGTTCGACAAGTTTAGTGGCATTGTGGTTGCCATTGGCTTTACTAGAAGGTCGGCCGATCACTTATTATTTATTCGCAAAACCGCAGCGGGCCTTGTGGTTTTGGCGGTGTATGTGGATGATATTCTTCTTACCAGCGATGACCAGGCTGGGGTGTACTTGACAAAGAAACACCTTCGTCAACACCTAGTCACGAAGGATATGGGCTCCCCGAAATATTTTTTGGGGATAGAAATCTCTCGGAAGCCCGACTCGTTGGTTCTCTCCCAACGAAAGTATGCTCTTGATCTTCTACAAGAGGCATGATTGACCGGTGCCAAACCGGCCCGGTATCCCATGGTTACTGGAGAGGACAAAACATGGACAGATGACTCACCTCTTATATCCGATGCCACGAGGTATAGACGTCTGGTGGGCAAACTCATTTATCTCACGGTGACCAGACCCGACATCGCCTATATTGTAGGCAAGGTCAGTCAGTTCATGCAAGCTCCAAGGGAATGTCATCTTCAGTCTGCCTTGAAGATACTATAGTATGTCAAAGTAGCACCAGGAAAAGGGCTACTCTTTCAGAAGCATGTTCATCTTAGAGTTGAAGCCTACTCAAACTCAAGCTATGCGGATGATAAAGGTGACTGTAAATCTACATCAAGTTTTTACTCATTTGTTGGAGGTAATCTTGTGAGCTGGAAGAGCAAGAAGCAGTCTGTTGTCTCAAGGTCCAGTGCATAAGCTGAATACCGGAGTATGGCGTCAACCACGCGTGAGTTAAAATGGTTGCGGGCTCTCATGCTTGACCTAGGAGAGGTCTATGACTATCCTCTGCCTATGTTCTTTGATAGCAAGACCGCTATATACATATCAAAAAATCCGGTCTTCCATGAGAGAACGAAACATATAGAAGTCGATTGCCATTTCATCCGAGAAGAGGTCTTGAAGAGACAGATTTGCACTCCGTTCATCACCTCCGACAAAGAGTTAACGGATATCTTCACCAAGCCAGTTTCTACTTCCTTCTTCCACATTTGTGACAACCTGGGCATGATTGATATCTATGATCAAGCTTGAGGGGGAGTGTTGAAGTATGAGACTGGGCGGTCTGGCAGTTTGAGCCTGGCGGGTTGTAGACCGCGCGGTCTAGCGGTTACTCTCCAGCAGTTTGATATCCAGGCTATTGCTATTTGTAGTCCGAAGGTCTGGCAGTTTATCTCCGTTGGCTTGGAAACCGGGCGGTCTAGCGATCTCCTACCGCATCTCTCTCTCTCTCTTGCTTCTGGTATTGTCGAGCGGTTAGCACATTGTCTAATCGCGCGGTCTGTTCGGTCTGTTGTTCTAGCCGCTCAGATTCTGTATGGCTTTAGTCCAACATTGTTAGTTTGTACTCTCTCTTTGTTGGAGTAATTGTCGAAGTATGAGACCGAGCGGTCTGGCGGTTTGAGCCTGGCGGGTTGTAGACTGGGCGGTCTGGCAGTTTGTGTCCGACGGGTTGATATCCAGACTATTGCTGTGTGGTGTCCAGCGGTCTGACAGTTTATCTCCGGCGGCTTGGAAACCGGGCGGTCTAGCGGTCTCCTACCGCATCTCTCTCTTGCTTCTGGTATTGCCGAGCGGTTAGAACATTGTCTAACCGCACGGCCTGTTCCGGTCTGTTGTTCTAGCCGCCCGGATCTGATGTATAGCTTTAGTCCCACATTGTTAGTTTGTATTCTATCCTCTCTCCTCCATTCTACAAAAGGGAGGCCATACCTTTGTAAATGATATCTTTTTGGATAATAAAATTTCAATTATTCAAAGTTCCGGCTTGTTTTCTAGTCGTTTGTTCGCTACTTTAGTCTTTTGTTCGCTACTTCTCACATGGTATCAGAGGACTCGATATTCTCCTCCTGATTCTGTGCGCCCTGTCTGCGCGGCTTTCCTCTTTTTCTCTCGCGACCTGTTCTCACGGTTTCTCTTCCGCTTGCTTGCGCCCTATCCGCGTGGCTTGCCCCTTCCTCTCGCGACCTGTTCTCGCGGTTTGTCTCTTCCGCCTGCTTGCGCCCTGTCCGCGCGACCGTCTTTTCCTGCCTTTCAGTCGCAGCGACACCTGTATCTTTGCTCGCCGCGACCTGCTGCCTTTTTTGCCTTGTTCGTTCATCCCTTCTGTTCGCGCAGTCTATCTTCTAGCCGCTCGACTTCTTTCCCTGCTTGGATCTGCAGCTTGGTCGTGTCTTCTCTGGCCGCTGTTGTCTGTCATCGTGACCGCCGCAGCTCTTCTTCTTCCTATCCGCGCGGCTTGTATTCTAACCACGCGGCTTCTCACAGATTTCTCCTATGGCCCTTTCTGAAACCTCCACTACCACCACTCCCATCGCCACTCCGACGCCGCTTCCTACTCCCTCTGGCAACCTTGGCACGGTTTCTAAACTTGTTGGCTCCAACTATCTGGATTGGAGCGTTTCTTTCACCTTTCTTCTTCGCTCTCAGCGCAAACTTCATCACCTCACCGATGACCCTCCTCCTCTAGACTCTGCTTAATTTGATGACTGGGATGCCAGTGATGCGCTTGTCCGAACGTGGTTGGCTAACAGCCTCTCTGATGAATGTCTTCCTATCATATGCCAAGATGAGACAGTCAAGACCGCCTGGCTTCACCTTGCTGCTCTCTACTCGAAGGGGGCCCAGACATCCCGCATTTATACTCTCTATGCGGATCTCTTCGCTCACCCTTCCATGTCTCCTACTGCGGCTTATCAGCAAGTTCAGGCTCTTGGCGTTGAAATCCTCCAGAATCGCCCTTTCTCCGCGGACTTGGCCGAGCAGCACAAACACTTCCAGGAACTCCTGGTTGTTTATTATCTTCTACGGCTCCCTGAGTCTTTTGATATGATCCGCCAGCAGATCTTGGGCGAAGCCGAGTCTCCCACCTTGGATGCCACCGCGGCTCGCATCGCCGCTATTACTTCACTGCTCCACCATCCTCTGTTGTCCTCCCCTCCTCCATAGGACTCCTATGCTCACCAAGTTCAGCGGGGTGGCAATAGTGGTTGCAGCCACTCTTGCACGCGTGGTCCGTTAAGATTCCTCTGCTCTCACTATGGTCGTACCGGCAACTCTGTTGACCGCTGCTGGCAGAAACATCCTCATCTTCGTCCCTCCTGTGATACTTCTTCCTCAACCTCCGCCTCCTCAAGGCCATCTGCTTCTGTGGCCACGACCTCAGGTAGTACATACGTCGTTACCCAAGGTAAACGGCTGATTGACTCTGGTGCTAGAAATCACATGACAAGAAACCCTCACTGCTTCTCTCTCCTAGAGACGCATGATCGGTTACCCCTGGTTCTTATTGCGGATGGTTCGCCTTCCCCGGTTCAGAGAACGGGCATGGTTCAAGTCACCCTGTCGCTTTGCTTAGCGGACACTCTCTATGTCCCGAAGTTCCCTTGCAATTTGCTCTCAGTTACTACTTTATGCAAGCAACTTCAGTGTTTTGTCTTATTTACTCCTACTTCTTGTTGTTTTCAGGACCCGAGGACCCAACGGATGATTGCTACTGGGACTGAGAGCGGCGGTCTCTACTTCCTCGACAATGTTTCCGCTTTGTCCGTCTTCTCTTCCTCGTCTACTGATCTGCTTCAATGGCATCTTCGCCTTGGATATCCTCCTCCTCGGATTCTTCGTCAGCTTCTTCCCCACTTACCTCAGACCAGTCCTCCGCTCAACTGTGATGCGTGTCAGCTTGGCAAACATCACCGCTCCTCCTTCCCGCCGAAGCAAGGCTGTGGTTCCTCCCGCCCTTTTAATCTTATTCATTCCGATGTCTGGGGTCCTGCTCCTACTCTCACCATTGGTTGGGGTAGTTCTTATTTCGTAACTTTTATTGATGATTTCTCTAGATGTACTTGGGTGCATCTTTTAAAAGATCGCTCTGAACTCTTATCTGTCTGGCAATCTTTTTATAATATGATTAAAACTCAGTTTGCTATTTCTATTAAAGTACTGCGCTCTGATAATGCTAAAGAATACCTCAGTCATGAGTTTTCGTCTTTTTGTATGCAATATGGTCTTATTCATCAGACCAGCTGTGTTTACACCTCCCAGAAAAATTGGGTGGCAGAGCGTAAAAACCGTCATCTCCTCGATCTCGCTCACACTCTAATGACGCAGATGCAGGTACCTCGCTCCTACTGGGGCTATGCTGTTCTTCTTGCCTGCTATCTCATCAATCGCATTCCCTCTTCGGTTCTTCACGGCAAGACCCCCTTCTCCATTCTCTACCCGGGCAAGGAACCCTTTCCTCTTCCTCTCTGTATCTTTGGGTGTATGGCTTTTGTGCATGCTCCGTCTGCTACCTGTGACAAGCTTTCCCCCCGTTCCACAAAATGTGTCTTTTGGGGATACTCGACCACTCAAAAGGCTATTGTTGCTTTGACCCCATTCTGCGCAAACAGTTTGTTTCCGCGGACGTCACCTTCTTCGAAAATGCATCCTACTTTTCTTCTCCATCCCCGCTTCCTCCTGCTGTCTATGACTCTCCACCATCTCTCTGTGATCCTTCCACGCATATCGACGTCTCCCCTCCTATATCATCTCCTCCTCCGTCTCCTCCTCTCCCTATTATCTCCCCTCCTTCTTCTCCGCAGCCGTCTCTCTCTAGTCCCGGGCGAGCTTTCTCCGCCACGGACGCTCCGGTCCCTGAGGCACAAGACGACCTGGATCTTCCCATTGCCCTTCGCAAAGGGGTGCGGGCGTGTACCCAACACCCGCTTGCGGCTGTTGTTTCTTATGATCGGCTTACTCCCTCTCGCAGGTGCTTTGCTTTGGCTATCTCGGCTACTACCACTACCCGCACTTACCAGGAGGCTCTTGTTATTCCTCATTGGAAATCTGCCATGGTGACGAAATCGCCTTACTGAAAGGGGTACCTGGACCCTTGTTCCTCCACCAGTAGGTACTGATGTGGTTGGCTGCCGCTGGGTGTTCGTTGTGAAGTTTCGCCCAGACGGTACTGTGGATCATTACAAAGCCCGACTGGTGGCCAAAGGCTTTTCTCAGACTTATGGAGTTGACTATTTTGATACTTTCTTCCCGGTTGCTCGCCTCAGCACCATCCGGGTTCTTCTTTCTGTGGCCGTCAACAGGGAGTGAGCTATTTCCCAGCTTGATGTCAAGAATGCCTTTCTGTATGGGGATCTTCAGGAGGACGTCTATATGGAGTAACCTCCTGGGTATGTTGCTCAGGGGGAGACACGAGTATGCCAATTGAAGAAGGCCATCTACGGCCTAAAACAGAGCCCTCGGGCATGGTTCGACAAGTTTAGTGGCATTGTGGCTGCCATTGGCTTTACAAGAAGTTCAGCCGATCACTCATTGTTTATTCGCAAAACCGTATCGGGCCTTGTGGTTTTAGCGGTGTATGTGGATGATATTCTTCTTACCGGCGATGACCAGGCTGGGGTGTACTTGACAAAGAAACACCTCCGTCAACACCTAGTCATGAAGGATATGGGCTCCCCGAAATATTTTTTGGGGATAGAAATCTCTCGGAAGCCCGACTCATTGGTTCTCTCCCAACGGAAGTATGCTCTTGATCTTCTACAAGATGCAGGATTGACTGGTGCCAAACCGGCCCGGTATCCCATGGCCACTAGAGAGGACAAAACATGGACAAATGACTCACCTCTTATATCCGATGCCACGAGGTATAAACGTCTGGTGGGCAAACTCATTTATCTCATGGTGACCAGACCCGACATCGCCTATGCTGTAGGCAAGTTCAGTCAGTTCATGCAAGCTCCCAGGGAATGTCATCTTCAGTCTGCCTTGAAGATACTAGAGTATGTCAAAGCAGCACCAGGAAAAGGGCTACTCTTTCAGAAGCATGGTCATCTGAGAGTTGAAGAATACTCAGACTCAAGCTATGCGGATGATAAAGGTGACCGTAAATCTATATTGGGTTTTTGCACATTTGTTGGAGGTAATCTTGTGAGCTGGAAGAGCAAGAAGCAGTCTGTTGTCTCAAGGTCCAGTGCAGAAGCCGAATACCTGATTATGGCGTCAACCACGTGTGAGTTAAAATGGTTGCGGGCTCTCATTCTTGACCTAGGAGAGGTCTACGACTATCCTCTGCCTATGTTCTGTGACAACAAGGACGTTATATACATATCCAAAAATCCAATCTTCCATGAGAGAACGAAACATATAGAGGTCAACTGCCATTTCATCCGAGAAGAGGTCTTGAAGAGACAGATTTGCACTCCGTTCGTCACCTCTGACAAAGAGTTGGCAGGTATCTTCACCAAGCCGGTTTCTACTTCCTTCTTCCACATCTATGACAACCTGGGCATGATTGATATCTATGCTCCAGCTTGAGGGGGAGTGTCGAAGTATGAGACCGGGCGGTCTGGCGGTTTGAGCCTAGCGGGTTGTAGTTCGGGCTGTTTGGCGGTTTGTGTCCGGCGGGTTGATATCCAGACTGTTGCTGTGTGGTGTCCGGCGGTCTGACGGTTTATCTCCGGTGGCTTGGAAACCGGGCGGTCTAGCGGTCTCCTACCGCATCTCTCTCTTGCTTCTGGTATTGCTGAGCGGTTAGAACATTGTCTAACCGCGCGGCCTGTTCCGGTCTGTTGTTCTAGCCGCCCGAATCTGATGTATAGCTTTTGTCCCACATTGTTAGTTTGTATTCTATCCTCTCTCCTCCATTCTATAAAAGGGAGGCCATACCTTTATAAATGATATCTTTTTGGATAATAAAATTTTAATTATTCAAAGTTCCGACTTATTTTCTAGTCGTTTGTTCGCTACTTTAGTCTTTTGTTCGCTACTTCTCACACTCTTCTCTCCTCCATTCTATAAAAGGGAGGTCATACCTTTGTAAATGATAACTTTTTGAATAATAAAAATTTCAATTATTCAAGTTTCTGGCTTGTTTTTTAGTCGTTTGTTCGCTACTTTCACACTTACTTATCTCTCATTCTCCTAGCGCTTTCTGAGGTACCTTAGCCCGACATTTAGCTAAGGAGGGGAAACGCTCAGTGATCTTTCGGGTGTGTGGTGGGACCTCCGTGCCGGGACCTTTGGCTAGTCCTTTGCTCTCTTTTCCTTGTTATTTTTCTTGCAGGAGCGAAGTAGGTGTGCGACCACCTCCCCAAGGGTGAACTCCACAAGAGACCGACTTTCAGTTTCAACATTTTTGATGCGGTGAGCGTGGTCAGCATAGAAAACCTCCAGCGAGCTCAATGACTAGAGGAGAAGGGCAAGGATCGGACAGGACCGACTCACCACCCCCTCCCCCTCTCGCGATGATGGGGATGTTCGAAGACTTCGGCAGGAGGTACTCGGCTTGGTCTGATTCGCACTCGGCGCGCGTGCCGAGTGCTCGACTCCAGTGATCCCAATTCTCGCGGATCTTATACTCGGCGAGGCCGCTCCCACCCGGCGAGCGGGGAAGGAGGTCTTCGAGGAAGGTCGGGGTGCCGAGCTCCCCGGGTGAGTGCTCTTCCCGGTCTCGGGAGGCGGCGACAGATTTGGAGAGTTTGGAGCGCGAGACCCTCCAGCTCGCCCGGTGGGCGGAGATAGTCCCTTCAGCGAGCTAGTTTCCTCTACACCAGTCCCAGATGGGTTCAGGGAGCCCGACATGTCCTACTACATCGGGAAGGGAGACCCGATCCAGCACGTCCAGTGCTTTGAGGACGTGGTCTCGATCCGACAGATGTCGGATGGCTTCAAGTGCAGGCACTTCATCATCACTCTGAAGGAGAAGGCCAAGGAGTGGTTTCACCAGCTACCGGCCAGTTCCATCTACTGCTTCAAGGACCTCCATCGGGGGTTCATGTTAAGGTTCACAACCTCGAAGAAGAGGAAGAGGGAGTCAGAGTCCCTATTCCGCATCAAGTAGGGGGTGAATGAGACCCTGGGGAGCTACGTCGATCGCTTCCAGGAGGAGGTCACCCATGTTTAGGAGATGCCGGGCCACACTCTGATGATGGCCTTCACCCTGGGGATGCAGTAGGGTTTCTTTCGAATGAAGAGGATTCCCCCTATCCTGCGAGGAGTTGATGGAGAGGGCGGCGAGAGAAGTCGACGAGGAGGCCTCTAACCCGGAGTTTTGCCAGAGGTTGGACAAGTGGGCTACGGAGGAGAAGAGACCCAAAGGAGGCAGAGGTCAGGAGGAAAGAAGAGCTGAGCCCTGGCAGAGGGAGCAGCCACAGCAGCAGCCAAGGTGGGGGCGCCAGGAGCCGAATCATCGGCTAGGGTGGAGGCCCAAATGGTAGGAGCAAGGGGTGAGGAGAGGGCTCCGCGGAGGGTACAACTGCCAAGGAGACCAGGTCCAGTTCTACCCTCCAAGTGGGAGGCAGGGCCAAATGCCCCCCCTCCCCGATCAAGAGGAGGCTATGGCCATAGCCATGGGGGAGAGGAGAAGAGCAGCGCGGAGGAGAAGAAGGGAGGTTAGGGTGGAGTTAACCTACTGTGACTTCAATCGGGAGGAAGGGCACGCCACAGCCATATGCCCGGAGTTCCTCGCGATGAGAGGAAATAGGGAGCAACAGCAGCAGCAAGACTGCCAAGGGTTGCGGATTGAGGAGGTCTTGCCTCAGGCAGAGGGGGACTGGTGCGAAGACCGAGCAGATGTGGAAACCTGGGGAGGGATCGGGGCGATCCATGGGGGGGGGCGGGGATCGAGGCTTCTCGTAAGGCGAGCCTCCACACCATATACCGACGGAGAGTTGGCTCCACTTCCCAGACCCCGCCCCCGGAAGAAAGAATCACCTTCACGGTCAAGGACATGCTGGGTCATGGAGATCCCTTTTGCGATGCGCTGGTCATCCAGACGTCCATCGAAGATTTCACTGTCTCTCGGATCCTCATCGACAACGGGAGCTCAGTCAACGTCATCTTCAAGAAGGAGTTTGACGTGATGAAGGTGGAGGCCAGGAGGGTGTTGGCCTCAGATGGGCCCCTGTTTGGCTTCTCGAGGAGAGGAAGGAAGTCGAAGGAGGGGTAGACTCCAAGTCTCTCTGGGAGGGCAGTCCCGCAATTGCAAGTTCGTCATTGTGGAATCCCCTAGCAACTACAGCGCCATCTGAGGGAAGCCCCTCATCAACTCCTTCCACTGCGTCCCCTCGTCCTGCCACAAATGCCTAAAGTTCAATGTCGAGGGGGTCCAGGTCCGGGTCCGCGGAGACCCTAAGATGGCAAGGGAGTGATATGTAACCGCCATAAACTCCATCTCATGGCAAGAGGGTGCTGAAGAGATGGGGCGGAGGATGGAGGAGGCAGAGCAGTGGGTTGGCTTGGAGGAGATGGAGGTGGAGGAGAGTTTCGCCAAGAAAGAGGAAGTGAAGGAAGTTCGGGAGCCGGTCGAGGCAATGGCCGTGGAAGAAGCCGAGGAAGAGGCCCTCGCCCTAGGAGGAGGGGATGTTGAGGAATGGGGGGAGTGGCCTTGCCTGGAGGTGGCGGAAGAGGTGGTGGAGATGGAGGTTCTCACCCTCGGAGGCAAGGTGGAGAAGGTTCGCGTCAGCGGGGGGCTGACCCCGGAGGCCCAAGGCAAGATGCTAGAGTGCATTAGAATAATTTGGACATCTTAGCTTGGAGCGCTACAGAGATGCCCGGGATCGACGCCGACGTGGCCTGCCATCGCCTCAACCTGGATCTGGAGGCTCGCCCCGTTCAGCAGAAGAAGAGGCCCATAGCGGATAGGTTGGCCGAGCCGATTCGAGAGGAGGTGGCCAAGCTCCTTAAGGCCGGTTTTGTATCCGAGATCCAATACCCCGGCTTGGTATCCAATATTGTAATGGTTAAAACAGGAGACGGACGGTGGCGTATGTGTGTTGATTTTTCTCTTCTTAATAAATCATGCCCTAAGGATTGTTACCCCTTGCCTCAGATCGACACGCTGGTTGACTCAGCCGTTGGTTTCCCTGTAATGAGTTTTTTAGATGCATTTTCAGGTTATCACCAGATCAGGATGAACCCTCCCGACATCAAGGATGTCTCCTTCATCACCGGGGATGGGTGCTACTGCTATAAAATAATGCCCTTCGGGCTAAAAAATGTAGGGGCAACTTATCAAAAAATGATGGATAGGATCTTCCGAGAGCAGAAGAGAAGAAACTTGGAAGTGTATGTTGACGACCTCATGATCAAGAGTCGAGACGGCGACTCTCACCTCCAGGATCTGGAGGAAACCTTCGCCATCCTGCGCGAGTACAAGATAAGGATGAATCTCTTGAAGTGCATCTTCAGGGCAAGCAAGGGCAAATTTCTGGGCCACCTTCTCACCCCTACTAGGGTAGAACCCAATCCCGACAAGGTCCGGGCGATTATGGAGCTTGGGTCGCCTCAGAATGCAAAGGAGGTGCAGCGATTGACAGGGAAGCTGGAAGGGTTGAGCAGGTTCCTCTCCCGGGCCAGGGACAAGTGCTCTCCCTTCTTCAAGACCTTGAGAGAAGGCCAGAAGTTCGAGTGGACCTCAGAATGCGAGGAGGCATTCCAGGCCTTGAAGAGGCAGCTGACTCAATCCCCCCTACTCCAGGTGCCAAAGGAGGGGGAGGACTTATTCTTGTACTTAGGGGTCGGGGCGGAGGCCCTGAGCTCTGTTTTAGTTCGGGAAGAGGGGAAGAAACAACTCCCGATTTATTATGTGAGTAGGGTGTTGAGGAAGGCCAAGCTCCGCTATCCTATTTTGGAGAAGTTGACCTTTGTTCTAATCATCTCGGCCCGGAGGCTCCAGCCTTACTTCCAAGCGCATTCGATCTGAGTGGTGACTGACCACCCCCTCCGCAACATCTTAGAGGGGGTGGAACATTCGGGCAGATTGGCTAAGTGGTCGGTGGAATTGAGCGAGTTCGACATCTCCTTCGTTCCCCACCTCTCGATCAAGGACCAAGCTATGACCGACTTCCTGGCAGACTATGTGATCGAGGTGGCGGAGGAGGAACTCACTCGCCTGGTTCCTTGGAAGGTCATGGTGGATGGTGCCTCGGGGAGGCATTCCCTTGGGGCGGGGGCCATCTTGGAAAGCCCCCAGGGAACGAGGATCGGGCAGATAGTGGTGATACATTTCCCCATTACCAACAATCAAGCCTAGTACGAAGCTGTGATTGCGGGTCTGCGCTTGGCCAGGGAACTAGGGGTGAATGATGTGGAGGTCCTCACTAACTCCATGGTGGTGGCTTCCCAGATTAACGGGGAGTTCGAGGGGAGGGAGCCGACTCTGCAGCTCTACTTGGCAAAGGTAAAGGGAGTCATCGGCACCTTCCAGACTTTCTCCATTCGACACGTGCCCAGGGTGGAGAGCGAGCAGGTAGATTGTAAGAAATAAACAAAAAACAAACCGAAAGTGGTATAATAGAAGTTTTATTATCTAAAAAAAGGTAAACTTTACAAAAGTATGGTCTCCCTTTTATAGAATGGAGGAGAGAGGAGAGAGTACAAATAGACAATGTTGGACTAAAAATTTACAGAGCTGTGCGGCTAGAAATAAAGAGACTAAATAGGCCGAGCGGTTAGACAGATGGGCTAATCGCTCGGCAACACCAGAAGGAAGAGAACAAGCCACAGTAAGAGACTGCTAGACCGCCCGGTCTCCATGATGCTAGAGATAAACCGCCAGACCGCTCGGACCACAAACAACAACAGTCTGGATATCAAATTGCTGGAGAGTAACCGCTAGACCACGCGGTCAACAACCCGCCAGACTTAGATCGCCAGACCGATCGGTCTCATACTTCAACACTCCCACTCAAGCTGGAGCATAGATATCCATCATGCCCAGCTTGTCACAAATGTGGAAGAAGGAAGTAGAAACCGGCTTGGTGAAGATATCCGCCAACTCTTTGTCGGAGGTGACGAACAGAGTGCAAATCTGTCTCTTCAAGACCTCTTCCCTAATGAAATGGCAGTTGACTTCTATATGTTTCGTTCTCTCATGGAAGACCAGATTTTTGGATATGTATATAGCGGTCTTGTTGTCACAGAACATAGGAAGAGGATAGTCGTAGACCTCTCCTAAGTCAAGCATGAGAGCACACAACCATTTTAACTCACACGTGGTTGATACCATACTTCGATATTCGGCTTCTGCACTAGACCTGAAGATAGCAGACTGTTTCTTGCTCTTCCAGCTCACAAGATTTCCTCCAATAAATGTGCAAAAGCCAGATGTAGATTTACGGTCACCTTTATCATCCGCATAGCTTGAATCTGAGTAGGCTTCAACCCTTAGATGACCATTATTCTAAAAGAGTAGCCCTTTTCCTGGTGCTGCTTTGATATACTCTAATATCTTCAAGTCAGACAGAAGATGGCATTCCCTAGGAGCTTGCATGAACTGACTAACCTTGCCTACAGCATAGGCAATGTCGGGTCTGGTCACCGTAAGATAAATAAGTTTGCCTACCAGATGTCTGTACTTCATGGCATCGGATAGAAGAGGCGAGTCATCTGTCCATGTTTTGTCTTCTCCAGTAGCCATGGGATACCGGGCCAGTTTGTCACCAGTCAATCCTACCTCTCATAGAAGATCAAGAGCATACTTCTGTTGGGAGAGAACCAACGAGTCGGGCTTCCGAGAGATCTCTATCCCCAAAAAGTATTTCGGGGAGCCCATATCCTTCGTGACCAGGTGTTGACGAAGGTGTTTCTTTGCCAAGTCTACCCCAGCCTGATCATCGCCGGTAAGAAGAATATAATCCACATACACCGCCAAAACCACCAGTCCCAATGTGGTTTTGCAAATAAACAAAGAGTGATCGACCGAGCTTCTTGCAAAGCCGATGGCAGCCACAATGCAATTGAACTTGTCGAACTATGCCTGAGGGCTCTGTTTTAGGCTATAGATGGCCTTCTTCAATTGGCATACTCATGTCTCCCCCTGAGCAACATACCCAGGAGGTTTCTCCATATAGACTTCCTCTTGAAGATCCCCATAGAGAAAGGCATTCTTGACATCAAGCTGGGAAATATCCCAATCCCTGTTGACGACCACAGAGAAAAGAACTTGGATGGTGCTGAGGCGAGCAACCGGAGAGAAAGTATCAAAGTCGTCAACCCCATAAGTCTGAGTAAAGCCTTTGGCCACCAACCGGGCCTTGTAGCGCTCCACAGTGCCGTCTGGACGAAAATTCACAACAAACACCCAGCGATAGCCGACCACATCAGTACCCACTGGTGGAGAAACAAGGGTTCAGGTACCCCATTCAGTAAGAGTGGCAATTTCCTCATCCATGGCAGATTTCCAATGAGGAATAGCAAGAGCCTCCTTGTAGGTGCGGGGAGTGGTAGTAGCCGAGATAGCCAAAGCAAAACTCCTGCGAGAGGAAGTAAGCCGATCATAGTAAATAACTACCGCAAGCGGGTGTTGGTTACACGCTCGCACCCCTTTGCGAAGAGCAATGGGAAGATCCAGGTCAACTCGTGCCTCAGTGACCGGAGCATCCGTAGCGGAGAAAGTTGGCCCTGGGACTGGAGAGAGACGACTGCGGAGATGAGGGGGGAGGTGGAGGGGGTATAACAAAAAGAGAAGGAAACGGAGGAGGAGATGAGATAGGAGTGGAGACGTCAATATTCGTGGAGGGAACAGAGAGAGATGGTGGAGAGTCAGACACATTAGGAGGTAGATGGGATTGAAGAGATAGCAGGCGAGGAGAACAACATAGCCCCAGTTAGAGCGAGGTACCTGCATCTGCGTCATAAGAGTGTGAGCGACATCGAGGAGATGACGGTTTTTACGCTCTGCCACCCCATTTTGTTGGGAGATGTAAACACAGGTGGTCTGATGGATAAGACCATGTTGCATACAAAAGGAAGAAAACTCATGACTAAGATATTCCTTAGCATTATCAGAGCGTAAGATTTTAATAGAAATATCAAACTGAGTTTTAATCATATAATAAAAGGATTGTCATACAGAAATGAGTTCAGAGCGATCTTTTAAGAGATATACCCAGGTACATCTAAAGAAATCATCAATAAAGGTTACAAAGTAAGAACTACCCCGACCAACAGTGAGAGTAGGAGTAGGACCCCAAACATCAGAATGAATGAGATCAAACGGGCAAGAAGAGCCACGACCTTGCTTCGGCGGGAAGGAGGAGCGGTGATGTTTGCCAAGGTGACATGCATCACAGTTGAGCGGAGGACTGATAGGAGATAAGTGAGGCAAAAGCTGATGAAGAATCCGAGGAGGAGGATGTCCAAGACGAAGATGCCATTGAAGAAGATCTGTAGAAGAGGAGGAGAAGGCAGACAGAGAAGAAATGTTGTCAAGGAAGTAGAGACCGCCACTCTCAGTCCTAGTAGCAATTGTCCGTTGGGTCTTCGGGTCCTGAAAAGAGCAAGAAGTTGGAGTGAATAAGACAGAGCATTGAAGTTGCTTGCATAAAGTAGTAACAGATAATAAGTTGCAAGGGAACTTCGGGACATAGAGGGTGTCCAGTAAGCGAAGAGACGAGGTGACTTGAACCACATCCGTCCCATGAACCGGGGAAGGTGAACCATTCGCAACAAGAACTGGAGGCAACCGATCATGCGTTTCTAGGAGAGAGAGAAGCATTGAGGATTGTCGGTCATGTGATTTGTAGCACCAGAGTCAATCAGCCACTTACCTTGAGTAATGACATGGGTAGTACCTGAAGTGGTGGCCACAGAGGCAGACGTCCAAGAGGAGGCAGGGGTAGAGATATCAGAATTGTCCATAGAGAAACACACTAAACTGCGCAAGTAGAAGTGAAGTCGCGCGGATAGAAAGCGAGAAGGTTGTGCGGACAAAAGAAAGAAACCGCAATGGGCTAAGAGAAGAAGAAGTTGTAACGGTCACGGGGTAAGCACACCAGCGGCAAGAAGGGCCACGACCAGGAAGCAGACCAAAGTAAAGGGACAGAGGTCGCACGAACTGTGAAGAGGTCGTGCGAACTAGAATAGGAAGAAAGCAGAGAGCGGCAAGAATACCAGGCCACGGCAAGCCGAATAGATCGTGGCGACAAGAGAGAAGCGGTCAAACAGAAAGAGACCGCAAGAGCAAGAGAAATCAAAGCGGATTCGACAAAAGCCGCAGCGGACACCCAAGGAGAACGCAGCGGTCAATGTGTCAAAACACCAGCGGCCAGAGAAGCCACGACCAAGCTGTGTAACTAGAGAAGCAGAAGGGAATAAGTCGTGTGAATAAACGAGATCGCACGAAGCAAGGCAGGCCGCACGAACAAGCAGAGTTCGTGCGAAAGAGAGGAAACTGCGCGACTAAAGGAGAGGTTGTGGCGACAAACGACAACGACAAGGAGAGGAAGAAGCCATGCGAACAGGGTGCAAGCAGGCGGAAGAAACAAGTCGCGAGGCCAGGTCACGAGAAGAATAAGCAAGCCGCGCGGACAGGTCGCGCGGTAAGAGAAGGCACACAGAATCAAGAGGAGTAGATCGAGTCCCTCTGATACCATGTAAGAAACGAACAAAAAATGAACAAAAAACAAACTGGAAGTGGTATAATAGAAGTTTTATTATCTGAAAAAAGGTAAACTTTACAAAGGTATGACCTCCCTTTTATATAATGGAGGAGAGAGGAGAGAGTACAAATAGACAATGTGGGACTAAAAATTTACAGAGTTGTGCGGCTAAAAATAAAGAGACCGAATAGGCCGAGCGGTTAGACAGATGGGCTAACCGCTCGGCAACACCAGAAGGAAGAGAACAAGCCGCAGTAGGAGACCGCTAGACCGCCCGGTCTCCAAGATGACAGAGATAAACCGCCAGACTGCTCGGACCACAAACAGCAACAGTCTGGATATCAAACCACTGAAGAGTAACCACTAGATCGCACAGTCAACAACCCGCCAGACTTAGACCGATCGGTCTCATACTTCAACATAGATCAACTGGCAAAGCGTGGCCCCCGGGTGGGGGGTACCCTCACAGATCTCTTCTGCCCATCCATTGAAGAGGGGGAGCTGATGGAGGTGGAGCAGCACCCCTCGTGGATGGATCCCTTCTCAAAGTACTTGTCCATTGGGGAGTATCCTGAAGGGATAGGCAGGAAGATGCTCAAGTACAAGTCGGCATACTATATCATGCGAGACGGCCAGCTATACCGGAAGACCCTCTCCAGGATGTTGGCGCGCTGCGTGGCCGAGAGGGAGGTCCCGAGGATCTTAGAGGAAATTCACTTCGGGGAGTGTGGGAGCCACTCCGGGAGTCGAACCTTGGAAGGCCGGGTCATCAGGCAAGGATATTTTTGGCCGACCCTGAGCCAAGATGCGGCGAAGTTCACGAAGGATTGTCATAAGTGCCAACTGTTCGCTCCCCTACACCTACAACCGGCCCAACGCCTCAGGAGTATCACAGCCCCCTGACCATTTGCAATCTGGGGAATGGACTTGGTTGGGCCCTTCCCCCAGGCCAGCGACAAGAGAAGGTTCCTTCTTGTGATGATTGATTATTTCTCTAAGTGGCTGGAAGTTAAGGCGTTGGCCAAGGTAACCTCCCAAATCATCATGAACTTTGTATGTGGGGGGGGGGGGGGGGGGGGTATTATCTGTCGTCACGGGTTGCCTCAGGCCATTGTCACAAACAACATCCCTCAGTTTTCCAGTGCCGAGTTCATTAGCTTCTGCGGGCATCTCGAGATCGATCTTAGGTTCGCCTCGATTCATCACCCCAGGAGCAACAGGCAGGTGGAGGCGGCGAACAAGACCATTGTTAACCTCCTCAAAAGAAGGTAGAGAATCTGAGAGGAAGCTGGATGGAGAAGCTCCCTTCAGTCTGCTGGGCCCTTAGAACCACACCCAATACGACGACATGAGAGACTCCTTTCAAACTCTCCCATGGGTGTGAGGCGGTACTTCTGATAGAGTTCGAGGTCCGAACCCCTCAGGTGGTCGAGGCCGGAGAGGGAAGAGAGGAATGGAGGGCCGAGAATGAGGAGGAGCTGCGACTCTCACTCGACATGGTTGAGGAGCGGCGAGACCTCTCTACCGTCAGGAAAGAGGAAGCGAAGAGAAGAATGGCCAAATACTTTGACAAGCACGTCAGGGTCAAACAATTCGCGGAAGGAGACTTGGTCTTAAGAAAAGTGGATGTCGCAGGGAGGTTAGCCACCGTGGGGAAGCTCAATCCCAACTGGGAGGGACCATATATTATACAGGAGGCGTTAAAGTAAGGAGGGTATCGCATCCGGAATGTGGAGGTCGAGACCCTAAGTCTCACCTAGAGTGGTGATGACTTAAAACATTTTCCCCTGAGTCATGTAAATGTCGTTTCAGTTTCTAATAAAGCTTCTATTGATGAACTTGTGCCCTGATGATGAAAAGTACAAATGCGAGTCTGCCCCAGACCTCAAGCAGATCCCGATGCCAGGCTCCCATCAAGTTGGCAGGGCTGGAAGTCACTCGGAGGAGTCTGTCTCAGAGCCCGAGTAGATCCCGCTGCCAGGCTCCCATCAAGCTGGCAGGGATGGATGTCACTCATAGGAGTCTGTTGGAACACCCTATTACTAATTTGGGTAAGGATCACTATGTGATTAGGTTTTTTGTTTTGACCTTGTTGTATAGTCTGATAGGTCAAATATAATGAGTCTTAGAGTTAGTACTTAGGTTTGAAAGCTGCCCTCAAGACCTTCTATAGATCAGAATTCAAGTGCTGAGACAAAAACAATTTTCGTCGAGCTCAGGTCGACGAAACGTCGAACATAGTTCGACGTTCTCTGAGCTCAGTTCAACGAGTCGTCGAACTCCGTTCGACGATCGTTGAGCTCAGATCGACGTTCTGTTTCCAGCTATTTTCCAAGTCGCTGAGCTCAGTTCGATGATTTCTGTCTTCAGTTTAAATCCAATCTCTGAGCTCAGTTCGACGATCGTGGAGCTCAGATCGATGATTTTTCTAAGAGATCGACGATTTCAGAATTCAAATTCAGGACAGTTATGGAATTCATTCAGATTTATTTTCAACATTTATGACAAAGGATTTTGTAGCCGTTTCAAGCAATCTGGAGCAAGTTTCAAGGAAGAATAATTGGAATGTTACTTAGGACTTTCCCCATAGACAGTTGTCAATTATGGAAGTCATTGATGACTGAGTAACGACCATCTAAAGTCAGAATCTGATATACTCCTTAGAGAATAATTTTCAGAAAAGAACAGACAAGATTTGGAAAAGATATACAGAAGAGAGAACAAAAAATTTCATATATCAAGAATTCATCTTCTGAAAATAGATTCAGTAGACAAAAGCTTACAGAATTACTGAGTCAGAATTCTTTAAGAACACAAGGAACATCATTGTGAAGGAGATCATCTGTTGTTCTACTCCAAGCTTCAAGTGTTCAAAAGCTTCATTATCAAGGACTCCAGACAACACACATTTCAGCATCTGCTGAAATCATCTTTTGCTGGAGATCTGAAGCAACTGAAGGCCTATCTCCCTAAGCAAAGCTCATCTTCCTGAACCCTTACAGATCTCAGGGGGAGCTTTGACAACATCTTCCACTTGTCTTCTCTCAGATTGTTGATAGAGAAGAACAACTCAACTCATTTTCTTTTTCCTTTCTCTCCTGTAAAAGGGTTTCTCAAAACTCCCTTCAAAAGTTTTGTGGCTGGTTTCTGAGACCTTGTCAAAACTCAGTGGTGGCAAGACACCTTATCAAAAAATCTAGTTTTGGTTTTTGAGCACCTTATCAAAAGCTCATTGGTGCCCAGGACACCTGATCAACTATTCCTGCAGTGGATTCCTACCTAGGGTGGTAGAAGAGTGGATGTACCCAGGTTGTTGGGGAACCACTATAGCTCCTTGTGTCATCTGGTTTGCTGTGCTTTTTACTTTGCTGTGTGCTGTGTGATTTCCTATTTCTTGCTTACTTAGTTTTTCTTTTTGCAAGCACCTTACACATATAGATAAATCAAGACTTTCACTGCTTTACAGTTTTTGAATTGTAAATTATTTTAAAATAATTTATTCACCCCCCTCTAGAGGTAAGATAGATCTTTCACTCACTTTCAATTGGTATCAGAGGGAGGTTGGTTACTCAACATCTGAATTTTCAACAGATTGGTTGAACAGGCTAGCACCTGAACCAAAAGATCTCTGAAAAGATCAACCCTTTATAGAGGATAGTTATTTCTTTTGTGTATTATATATTTATTTTTAAACAAAACCATGACACAGAACAAAGATTATGCTAGCACCAGACCTCCAGTGTGCAACCTTTCTAAGTTTACACTTTGGAAGGCAAGGATTCAGTTTTACATGAATTCTATTGATGAGGACATCTACAATTCTATTTTGACAGTTTGTCAAAGACCCCTAGTAATTACAAGTATAAGTGTTGTTCCACCTCCCTCAGGAACAGATGCAGAAATAAAGAAATGGAAAGTTGCAGATGCAAAGGCTATGAATATCCTTGCTCAGACTATATCAGTGAATTAAAAACACTGGACATGGAGATCTCTCTAATTGAACTAAATGACAAGATCCTAATGTGCTTCCCTAGCACTTGGGACTCAAGGATCTGGCCAATCAAGGATGCCAGAAGCCTAACTGAGATTACTACTGAAGCTTTATTGGGCAAGCTCAAGTCTTATGAGCTGCTCATCAAGAATAGAGAGGAAGAACAAAAGGTTGCTTCTCCAGCTATTAGGAAGGAGAAGACAATAGCATTCAAAGCTACAGAAGATCTGCCTGAAGACAAGGTCACAGGCAATGAAGAATTGATGAGCTTGCTGGCCAAAAGATTCTATAAGATGGCCAGGAAAGATTTTAGAAAGAGGTCATCCAGAGGGAATGAGAAGCCAAGGTATGACAAGTCAAATAGTAAAGAAATAATCTGTTTTGGATGCAGGAAACCAGGCCATATTGTGCCTGACTGTCTAGAAAATTAGAATAAGGACAAGAAAGGCAGGAAAGATAGGAGAAAAGACAAGGACTCCAGGGGAAACAATTACAACAAATCCTCCTCCAGCAAAAATAAACATACAAGGAAGGGATTTGTAGCAGAAACCTGGAGTGAAACTGAAGAAGAATCAGAGGCTTCATCAAGCTCAAGTGATGATGAAGATGATGCTGAAGAAGAGGAATTCTGCATGATGGCTATCAATGCCTCCCAACAAAATTCTGATGCAGAACAAGAGTCGGAGTCTGAATCTGAAACTCAAACTGAAGAAGGCCAGGTAATAGACTCCTTTGACTTTGATTCAGAGGACTTTAGATCTGAATTTAAGGAACTTTGTTTAGACCTCTTAAAGTCTGAGAAAGAGATTATCTCTCTCAGAAATCAATTGTCTGAACATAGCACCTTAAAATCAGACAACCTCAAACTCTTTGAGGAGTTAGAATGTTGTAGGGAGGAGATAGCTTCACTGAAAAGTGAGCTATCCCAGGCAAAGAAGTTTGAAGAATCCCTTAATGGGAGAAGCATATGACTGATGAACATCACAAGCACAGTGAACTCAAGATTCAACAGTACACTGGGCTTGGGTGCTTCATCCAGCCAACCTATAGTATTAACAACCCCAATTAAATTTATTTCTGATAAAGGAAAGGGTGTTGTAGAGGTAGCTAGGAAGAATCCTGATTTACCTAAGGAAAACAAAGTTCAACAGAAAACGTCGAACAGAGCTCGACGATCGTCGAACAGAGCTCGGCGATCCAAGGCTGAATCGTCGAACTCAGGTTGACGACTTCTGAACTCTGAACTCTGAACTCTGAACTCTTGTATAGTCGATCTTCGAATAGAGCTCGACGATCTGACCCAAGATTGTCAAACTCAGCTCGACGATCGTCGAACGGAGCTCAGAGTTTTGAACATTCTTTCAGAGGTAAATCTAAAATCAATACTAGAAGTCCCTCATCCCAAAGCTTCGACCCTTATACTTAATGGATAATGCCTCCTAGTAGATACCATCCTGAAGGATATAAGAGTCAGCCAGGGATGTCTTTTATTTCTGAGTTTAAAGGTTATAAACCTAGACCCAAGGTAAACTGGGTCAAAAACATATAAATTGTTTATGTGTAGGTGAAGACCTATCCAGCAATGAACCAAACATGATATCTGGATAACGGGTGCTCAAAGCACATGACATGGAGCAAGGAGAATCTAATATCCTTCAGAACCAAACTTGGACCCAAAGTAATATTTGGAGATTCAAACATTGGTCAAACAAAAGGATATGGTGCTGTTCAGATTGGCTCAGTCACATTCAAGAAGGTGGCTTATGTGGAAGGACTGAAGTACAACCTAATCAGCATCAGTCAACTCTGTGATGAAGGCTATCAAGTGATATTCAACAAATCCTTATGCAAGATCAAGTCAGAGGATAAAACAACAGTGTTAACAGGTAAAAGGAAAGGTAATATTTATCTTATAGATTTCCTTTCAACCAATATAGATATCTGTTTATTTAATTCAGTTTGCAAACTAAATGATCTTTGGCATAAGAGACTAGGGCATATAAACCTTAGAACCATTGCTAGGCTATCCAAGGACAACCTTGTTAGAGGACTACCTTCTGGCCACTACAAGAAGGAAGGACTTTGCAGGGCTTCTCAATTAGGCAAGCAAACTAAAAATAGTTTTAAGTCACTTAATAAGAGTGATTCACCTAGGATCTTGTATCTGTTAAACATGGATCTTTTTGGAACCATTACAGTACAAAGCTTAGGAGGGAAATCTTACACTTTAGTGATTGTAGATGACTTCTCTAGATTCACATGGGTATTCTTCCCGAGGAAGAAGTCTGATAAGAAGTGATCATGGGACAGAGTTTGATTCTCTTCTTATGCAAGAGTTCTGTTAGAGTGAAGGGATCATGCATACTTTCTCAGCTCCTAGAACTCCTCAACAAAATGGGGTAGCTGAAAGGAAAAATAGAACCCTAATTGAATCTGCTACTACATTGTTGACAGATGCTCACCTCCCTCTATCTTTTTGGGCAGAGGCAGTGAACACCTCCAACTATGTGTTGAACAGAAGTTTGATACATAAACTGAAGGGCAAGACTCCTATTAATTGCTCAAAGGGAAGAAACCTAAAGTAGACTATTTCAAAATTTTTGGTTGCATTTGTTATATTCACAATAATGACAAAAAGTACTTAGCAAAATTCCAAGCTAAAGCTGATGAAGGAGTGTTTCTGGGATACTCCATGATCAGTAAAGCTTATAGGGTTTATAATAAAACTTCTCTTAAAATTGAAGAATCTGTTCATATATCTTTTAATGAGACTAACATGTTTTACCAGGAGAAGAATACTTCTACCATAGAACTCTTGCAGGTAAACTCTCTTTCAGAAAACTTGGATAGGTTGCATATTGCAGAGAAGGATTCAACACATTCACCTACCCAACAGAAAGAAGAAATCAGTGAAGATGAAGAGGATACTCAACATCTTGGTGTTCAACATCTTGGAGAAAACCATCTTGAAGAGCCAGTTGTTGTTCCATAAGAGGAAACAACAACACAGGTTGGTGAACAATCAACACCCCCTGTTGATTTAGTAAAAACAAGAGATCATCCAATCTCCCAAGTGATTGGAGACATCTCAGCTGGTGTGCAAACCAGAAATCAGGTCAACCAGAACCTGATGCACACCTGCTTTCTATCTCAAGTTGAGCCTCAATCCATTCAAGATGCAGAACAAGATCCACACTGGATCATTGCTATGCAAGAGGAACTACATCAATTTGAGAGAAACAAAGTTTGGGAGCTAGTACCAAGGCCTAAGGATCACTCAATTATTATAATAAAGTGGGTGTTCATAAACAAGTTGGATGATCAAGGAGTTATTGTAAGGAACAAGGCAAGGCTAGTTGCTCAAGGTTATTCTCAAGAAGAAGGAATAGACTATGATCAGACCTTTGCACCAGTTGCAAGGTTAGAGGCCATTAGAATATTCCTAGCTTATGCAGCTCACAAAGGATTCAAGGTCTACAAAATGGATGTGAAGAGTGCATTTCTCAATGGAGACATCAAAGAAGAAGTATATGTTAGACAACCCCCAGGTTTTATCTCTTCTACTTATCCTGGCCATGTTTTCAAATTGTATAAAGCATTATATGGTCTCAAGCAAGCTCCTAGAGCATGATATGAGACCTTAACATGCTTTCTTCTTAAAAATGATTTTATAAGGGGTAGAGTAGACCAAACTATTTTTATTAGAACCCATAAGTCTCATACCCTACTAGTACAAATATATGTAGATGATATCATATTTGGGTCTACTGATTCAAATTTGTGCAAAAGATTTTCCAATCTGATGCATTCTAAATTTGAAATGAATAGCATGGGTGAGCTTTCCTTCTTTCTAGGATTGCAAGTCAAACAACATGCAGAAGGCATATTTATTTCTCAAACCAAGTATGCAAAAGAACTGGTTAAGAAATTTGGTATGTCTGAAGCATCTTGTATGTAAACACCTATGCCTACCAATGTTGTATTAGATGCTGATGAACATGGAAAACATGTTGATCAGACAACATATAGATCAATGATTGGCTCTCTATTGTACCTTACAGCCAGTAGACCTGATATAATGTTTGCTACATATATATGTGCTAGGTTCCAAGTGTAACACTCCTATCTGTCGCATAACATATAATAGTAGGTCCGGACGGGGCCCGACGCCATATACTACGGACAGACCGGTTGGTTACGCATTGAAACCATTCAACCAATTGCACTCCCTACACAACACCTAGCGGAAGCATTAAAGTTAAGTTGCACAATTAAGAACCCTGCCAAAAGCATGAATGTCCACTACAGTAACACCCGCAGGAATGTTCCAATACACAGAAAATAGAAATGGCCTTAAGGCCTTACAAAGTTTGCTTGACATAAAAGTGTTTTCATACATCGGCTTGCAGGCCGGCCACACATGGTCACAATGAAACACTCAAAATTAGGCCTTCGAGGGCCAGCTCAGCAACTTGGGCTTTAGCCCGCTATTTTCCGCTCGGCTCCGCAGCACCTGCAAGCACAAACCACCGCCCGGTGGCAAACAAAAGCAACGATCAGCTATACTGACCAAATTATAACGATCTCGCCCCAAAAATCGGGGCGGAGATGCTTTTTCCCTGCACTTTATTAGTATAGGCAATTTATTAGTGTAAACACACATCATCACAGGCGTAGGCTCGCATGGCCACACACCTCGTGCACACAGGGCACATTCACAGCGAACCGGCCAACGTCACATCAATTCAAGCCATAGACGTTCCCGTTCCACCACCGCCCCTTGGACGGCCAACCATATGAGCATTTTGTCTTCTTGGCCTTGGTCACGACAGTTTAAGCCATAGACCGCCAAAGACTCTCATCCATGCCAACGGTCCCACCGAACGACATAGATCGGGTACGGTTCCGCCTGACCCGTGCTCATATCGCAACGGTAATTTAAGCCATATGCGCAGGTCAAGACTCACCGAGTCCCGTTTCCGCCACAACAATCACATAACCCGGTTATGTTCACGTTGGCTCCCCGGCCATCGTGTTGGCAAAACTCGCTTTTGCCCAGTTTTCCGGGTGCACCTTGGAGTTAATCTCCAAGGCTCCCTGTTGCAATCTACCACGTAGGAAACCCGAAAAATGCCCAAACACCCGGATTTTTCTCCGGTCCATATGCAATGCAACATCACCGACCCGGCTCTACTTGTTCGGATAGGCTTCACACACAATGCCTATATCCATTTTCGCATACAGACTCTATACAAGGGGGACTTTACATATCTACCCCAAGGAACGCTCCAACTCTTCGCTCACTCATGAGAGAGGGCTTCCTATGCAAAGGGAAAAAGGGCTTCACATGCCCAAGGATGAGAAATTGTTACCCTTGCGTTCTTCTGCGGCGCCATGAAAAACTATGCGGTTGGAAAGCACCGCAACGGCGTCACCTCCGCGAATCTGGAATCGGATCGCGATTCGGAGCTCCGATGCTCCACTGGCGGCCGGATCTTGGTCTCCAACCTCTCACCTTGCTCTCCCCTCTTTCTAGTATTTAGAAAGAGAATGGAAAAAGAGAATGAGGGTTTTGAAACCGTTATCCCGGCTAAAACCACCCAGGAGATGCCCCCCACCGTCGGATCCAAAGCCAAGGAAATGAACGGCCACGATTAGGCCTCAAATTAGAAAATCTGGGCCGAACACGGGTTGCAACATGGTCGTGTGCCTGGCCGTGTCACCCATTCTCCGTCTCGACCGACTCGAAAACCAGCACACAGCATTCGACACGGCCTCCGACACGCCCGTGTCACCTGTGACACGCCCGTGTCGAGACCCGTGTCACGCCCCCCGTGTGCAATTGGCCAGCTTTCCCAACCCGAGAAGGACACGGCCTGCGACACGGCACTCGACACGCTCGTGTCGCATTTGACACGCCCGTGTCAGGGCCCGTGTCATGGCCCGTGTGCCTGCCTCAGAAAACTACCCAAAGTGACACGCCCTGGGACACGCCCGTGTCCCAGGCCGTGTGCCTCAACTCGACGATCTCCGATCATCAAAACGTCGACCACATGACCCATGGCCGAACACGCCTGTGTTACGCCCGTGACACGCCCGTGTCACGCCCGTGACACGCCCGTGTCACGCCCGTGTCACGCCCGTGACACCTGCTCCAAAACTCAGACTGGGCTTAAAACATCACCCGTCCCTCTTTTGAGTTTCGGGGTGTTACACCAAGTAAGCCCTAGAGAGTCACACCTAACATTAATTAAGAGGATTCTTAGGTATGTAAAAAGTTGTCCAAATCTAGGCCTCTGGTATCCAAAAGACTCAGGATTTTAATTAACTGGATTTTCAGATGCTGATTATGCTGGATGTAGAGTAGACAGGAAAAGCACCAGTGGAACTTGCCAGTTCCTTGGTGACAGACTTGTCTCCTGGTTCTGTAAGAAACAAACATCTGTGTCCACTTCAACTGCTAAAGCTGAATATATGGCAGCAGGCAGTTGTTGCTCATAGATTTTGTGGATTCAAAACCATCTCCTAGACTATGGCTACTGTTGAATTTTCTCAAGTTGATCAGCAAGGTAGCCCAAACACCAAATCAATATTTTCGGCACTACCCAGATCACAACTTGAACCACGGAAAGCAGGAAGCAACTAAGATAACCAAAGGCATAGACAGAAACAAGCAGATCAAATTCTTATTAATCTTCTTTACAGGGCGAGACATACATGACGAGACATGATTTCGCAAGTACAAGAAAAAATAGAAACAACAAAACAACTCGGGCGGACAGACTCCAGAAACCGCCGAGACCGCCGAAGCCGCACAGGTCGCTGAGACCGCCCGAACTGAACTGGAACCAATCTGAACACTGAGTCTGATTGAGACCGCAAGGTCGCGCGGACTCGCCGTTATTCGCCGAACTGCAGCTGAACAGAGGAACCCGCCGCCTACTCGCAGAGACCGCGAGGTCGCGTGGACAGAATAGAACTTGAGATAAAGCTGATGCTGGAAACCGCCGAATGCAGCCCGCAAACTCCACAGAGGTTAGAACCAAACTCCTGGTTCAACACTTCTAGCCGCGCCACCTGCACACAGAAACCGGTTAAGCAAACAGCCCGCGCGGATAAGCAAACACAGTCCGCAGCCTATGCTCAAGCTCACTTACTGTTCACTCTGTTATCAAATAACGTGTCGGGGGGTCCTATTTATAGGCCGAGTGAGGAGTGTAGTCACCACCCTATGTGATAAAGTCACCTCCCCAAGGTCGCAGCTAGCAATGTTATCCCGTCGAGTCCGCCCGCATGGGACGAATCAAAACTGCCAAGTCTGGGCGAGATAGCGGACTGCCCAAGGCAGTCCGCCCAGTCTGCAAAGAGATGATACCACAACCATAAGTCCACGACCACAGGCAACCGCCCGGTCACAGCGGACACTGCGGAAACCCTGAACTCCACAAGAGCAAGTCTAGAAAAGATAACGAGCTCAGCGGATACCAAACCAGTCCGCCAGCTCCAAGCCCAGACCGCGGCTTACCACAACTTCAAAGAAGAAGAGCGGACCTTCGGTCATCCGAGTCACCACCATAAGTGAACACATAACCAGAAGTTGACCTTCGGTCATCCGAGTCACCACCATAATCAGCATCCGTGTACCCAAGGAAAGAGAACCTCGCATCCCTTCTGTAAAGAAGTCCCATGTCAGAAGTTGCCTTGACATACTTCAGAATGTTCTTTGCCGCTACAAGATGAGACTTCCTTAGCTCTGCCATGAACCGACTTACTCGACCAACAGCATAAGCTATATCAGGTCTCGTAATCGTTAGGTAGATCAAGCTCCCAACAAGAGCTCTAAATACCAAAGGATCAGGAAGAATCCTTCCTTCATCTCGACGAAGCTTTAGGCCTTGATCCAGGAGTAGAGCAAGTCTTCCCTTCAGTCAAACCAAACTGGTTCACTATGCATTCAACATATCCCTTCTGGCAGATGAGTAACCCACTCTCCTTCCTCTCCACTTCGAGACCAAGAAAGTGATGAAGCTCTCCCAGGTCTTTCATCTCGAAGCGAATAGCTAGCTCAGCTCTGAGCCTAGCTACCTCCTCCTCAGAATTCCCGGTGATGATCATATCATCAATATACAGTAGGACAAGGACCCGAAGCTCCCCCTTCTTCTTGATAAACAAGCTAGAGTCCGAGTTAGAAGCCAGATATCCGCAGAATTGGAGATATTCTGCTATCTTCCCATACCAAGCTCGTGGAGCTTGCTTCAACCCGTAGAGAGCCTTCCTGAGCTTGCAGACGTAGTCAGGATGAACTTCAGAAACGAATCCAAGTGGCTGATACATGAAGATGTCTTTATTAATCTCTCTGTAAAGAAAAGCATTCTTTACATCAAGCTGCCACATCCTCCATCCTTGGCAAGCAGCCAATGCAATCACCATCCGCACTGAAGTCATCTTTGCAACAAGACTTAAACGTCTCCTCATAGTCTTCTCCATACTGCTGAGAGAATCCCCGAGCAACCAGGCGAGCTTTGAATCTCTCAATGCTCCCATCAGCCTTCTTCTTCAACTTAAACACCCACTTGCAAGTCACCGGAGTAATGCCATCAACTCTGGGCACAAGATCCCAAGTTTCATTCTTCTTGAGAGCATCCATCTCCTCTTTCATGGCATCTTCCCACTCCTTGACTCCAGTGGCCTCATTGAAGCTATCAGGCTCTCGCTCATCAAGAGGACCTGCAAAGAAACATGAGACATAGCTCACGGTGTTTCCTTCACAGTAGCGAGCTGGAGGCTTGATGACCCTCTTTGATCTCCGAAGAGGCTGCTCCTTGCTCACCACCTCCGCTCCTTCTTCTGGTTCACCTCTGCTCTCTGGCAGGCTTGGAGCAATGCTCCCCCTGCTTCCTGACCCAGAAGCTTCTCCCCCAGAACTTGAAGCAACTGGCGCTGCTGGAGACACAGCCAGCTCCACTTCATGAGCAACCTCAGCCACCTCCTAAACTTCATCAACCTTGCTTTCTAGTAGCTCAACCGAGCTTCCTCCATATGACGTCAGTTCATCAAAGACAACGTCTCTTGACACCACGAACTTCTTCATCACCAGATCCATGCATCTCCATCCCTTCTTCCGCTCATCATAGCCAACAAAGACAAGCTTCCTTGCCATTGCATCAAGCTTAGTCCTTAGAGCATCAGTAATATGCACATAGCAAGTTGATCCAAACACCCGAAGGTGTTCAACACTTGGCTTCTCCTTCAGCAACATCTCGAAGGGAGACTTCATGTTGATCGGACTTAGAGGCATCCGATTGATGACATAGGCAGTACAAGACATTCCCTCTGCCAAGAAGGACCTTGGGATACTCTTGGCATGAATACAACATTTGCAAGTCTTCGTCAGATGACGGATCTTCCGCTCCGCTACTCCGTTTTGTTATGGAGTATGAGCACAAGTGAGCTCCCTCTGGATTCCATGCTTCCTGCAAAAGTTAGAAAACTCGGAGGAGACAAACTCTCCGCCGTTGTCAGTTCTAAGCTTTTTAATCCTCAGGTTAAGCCGACCCTCCACCAGCTCAAACTCCACAAACAACCGGAAGGCTTCAGACTTCTCCTTCAAGAAATACACCCAAGTGTATCTTGAGTAGTCATCAATCAAGACTAGCATGTACCTGCTTCCACCGAGGCTAGCAGTCGCAGTTGGTCCCATCAGATCACCATGGATAACCTCCAGTGGTGCTTTGCTTCTTGTTTGTGATTATCAAATGGAAGACGATGAGACTTCCCATACTGACATCCAGCACAAACATGACCATCATCGAAGGATGATAGCTTAGGCAAGCCTCTCACCAGGCTCCTATTTGACATAGCCTTCAGCTTATCCATCCCTACATGCCCCAACCTCTCATGCCACATAGCAGTGCTATCATTTGCCCTCATGGGATCAACATAGGAGCTTGTTGATAAAACAAACAAGTCCTTCACTCTCCTTCTAATATGAGAACCATTAGCCTTAACCGCTGATACGTTGCGAAGGAACTTCACTTCTGTTGGCCCAAACAGAATGTGATAGCCAGCATCAACCGCATTGGTCACAGAGAAGAGGTTCTTCTTCATGCCAGGTACGTGATAAACACTCCTTAACGTGAGCGGCCCCTTATCACTACCCACTATTACTATACCTTCCTTCTCTACTACATGAATAGTATTATCAGCAGTTATAATAGCTTCGTTACCTGAGTAGGCCTGCAGCGAAGAAAACTTTGACATATCTCCGGTGAGGTGATGACCACACCCGGAGTAAACGATCCAGTCGTCCTCCATGTCAACAATGGACAAAGCACGGACACAAGTGCCCGTCATGAATGCTCCACCCCAGCCAGCTTCCTCCTTGCTAGAGGAGGCTTCCTCCTTGCCTGCAGCATGCCCAGGCTGCAGCTTGACCTTGCAATCTCGCTTGAAGTGACCTGGTTGATGACATCTGTAACACTTCAGATTCTTCTTCCAGTCCTTCTTAGGGGCAAAGCTCCCCTCCTGCTGTTTAGAAGATGAAGATTCATCTCCAGCCACAGTCTGCTTCTTCTTCCCCTCCCATCTCTTCTTCTTCTTCTCAGTGAAGAGAGCATCACTAGCTCCTTCAGAGACCGTCACCCCGGCCATCTGCCTTGCCAAGCTCTCCTGCGAGGCAAGCAGATTTTCCAGCTCTAGAAGAGAGGGCTGAGTAGCCCAGCCTTGAATAGAAGTAACGAAGGCCACATACTCCTTCGGCAGACCGCGGATTATGTGCCTCTTCAGCTTAGCCTCGGAGATCGGCTCATCAGGATCAAGAGCAGAGAGCTCAGCACACAAGCTCTTCAACTTCAGGAAGAATTTGGAGATAGAAAGATCTCCCTGAGTTGCCTTAGCCAACTCATTCTCCAAGAACTGTAGCCTTGCTACATTCTTTCTATTGAACAACCCATCAAGGGAAGTACATATCTCAGCAGCAGACTCACATCCTAAGATGTGATCAAAGAGCTCAGGAGACACCGCCTGCTTGAGAGCAAACTCAGCTTTAGCATTTGTCTTCCTCCACACTCTCACCTGTTCAGCTGTTCCAAACTCAGCAGTGATTTCTACTTGATCATCCCCACCGACGACCTTCCATAACTCCTCGCCCAGAAGATAGCTCTTCATGCACGACTTCCACTTCTTGAAGTTAGTCGGTGCCAGAAGCTCAATACCAAGACCTCTTGCAAACCCACCGTCCATGGCACTAACTTGGTTATCCTTTCAGAAGCACACAGAGCAACAACAAAACTTGTTGATCACCGCTCAAGCAACGGAACCTTCCTCTGATACCATGTTGAATTTTCTCAAGTTGATCAGCAAGGTAGCCCAAACACCAAATCAATATTTTCGGCACTACCCAGATCACAACTTGAACCGCAGAAAGCAGGAAGCAACTCAGATAACCAAAGGCATAGACAGAAACAAGCAGATCAAATTCTTATTAATCTTCTTTACAGGGCGAGGCATACATGGCGAGACATGATTTCGTCAGTACAAGAAAAAATAGAAACAACAAAACAACTCGGGCGGACAGACTCCAGAAACCGCCGAGACCGCCGAAGCCGCACAGGTCGCTGAGACCGCCCGAACTGAACTGGAACCAATCTGAACACTGAGTCCGCTTGAGACCGCAAGGTCGCGCGGACTCACCGTTATTCGCCGAACTACAGTTGAACAGAGGAACCCGCCGCCTACTTGCAGAGACCGCGAGGTCGCGCGGACAGAATAAAACTTGAGATAAAGCTGATGCTGGAAACCGCCAAATGCAGCCCGCAAACTCCACAGAGGTTAGAACCAAAATCCTGGTTCAACACTGCTAGCCGCGCCACCTGCACACAAAAACCGATTAAGCAAACAGCCCGCGCGGATAAGCAAACACAGTCCGCAGCCTATGCTCAAGCTCACTTACTGTTCACTCTGTTATCAAATAACGTGTCGGGGGGGTCCTATTTATAGGCCGAGTGAGGAGTGTAGTCACCACCTTATGAGATAGAGTCACCTCCCCAAGGTCGCAGCTAGCAATGATATCCCGCCGAGTCCGCCCGCATGGGACGAATCAAAACTGCCAAGTCCGGGCGAGATAGCGGACTGCCCAAGGCAGTCCGCCCAGTCCGCAAAGAGATGATACCGCAACCATCAGTCCACAACCACAGGAAACCGCCCGGTCACAGCGGACACTGCGGAAACCCTGAACTCCACAAGAGCAAGTCCAGAAAAGATAACGAGCTCGGCGGATACCAAACCAGTCCGCCAGCTCCAAGCCCAGACCGCGGCTTACCACAACTTCAAAGAAGAAGAGCGGACTCCAAGCCCAGTCCGCACAGGCCACGTGCATCACCTGTAGACACAGAGCATTGCCGGACTCAATCCAGTCCGCGCAGTCCGCTCAGACCGCAACACAGCCCGCAGTAGCAACGCAGGTCGCCAACCACCAACCCGCCGGACTAAGAACCAGTCCGCGCGGTCAGTCCGCCTAATTCGCCCGGACTGCCCGACCACCCACTTTCACTTCACCAATTTCAACAGCTACAACTTAGAAGGGTCAAAAATATTTTGTGATAACACCAGTGCTATTTCTATAGCACAAAATCCAGTCCTCCATAGTAGGATAAAACATATAGAGATTAGACATCACTTTCTAAGGGATAATGTTGAGAAAAATAAAATTGAACTTCGGTATATCCCAACTGATTTGCAAAGGAGAGATATTTTCACCAAACCTTTGGATGAAAAGAAACATACCTTCTTCCCAAATCAGTTAGGAATGTTAGATGGAGGAAGTCTAAAATAAATCCCAAGATTTCAAAACTCTAAAAACAAACCAAGACTAGGCTAAAAACTTGTTTTTTTATAGTGTCTGTATGATGCTTCTAGTCTCTGAACTGCGCTCGACGTTTTTCCCAAAAAGCATCTAACGGAGATCGACGATTCCCAAAATCGTCGACCGGAGTTCAGCGCCGTTAGATAGCGCTAGGCTATTTTCTTTCTGGTCAGCGATCGTCAATCGGAGATCGACGCTCTCCAATATCGTCGAACGGAGATCGACGTTATTGAAGACTCTTTAGATTCCTTTAGAAGCCCAGATTGTCGAACGGAGTTCAACGATCTTTCCTTTCCGGCATCGAACCCTAGTATAAAATCATTCTTTCGGCCGTCGTTCTTCTTTTGCGCTTTCATACTCTCTACAAACTTTTTCTTTCCCTCCAAACTTCTCTACACTTGGTCGTGTTTGTTCATCTTTGCAGGTATACAATGGCAGTGTCCGTTGCTGCCCTTGCCAAAATGAAATTCGACACAGGCATTGATATCGACATGGACTCCTTTCAAGGCAGTGACCAGGTTTTCAAAGATATTCTGGACTTATTCAAGGAACAGAAGTTAGCACAGATTATGACAACGAGAATGAAGATTACAACCGATGAGATCAAAGAATGGGTCTACACGGCGCACAATTTGGATCAGAATACGATTGTTGGTATGATAGCTGGGACACAGGTATCCCTAACACCTACTCTCCTGACTGAAGTGTTTCAATTGAGTACTGGAGATGATTCTATTGAGCTTTCTGGAGAGGAGTTTGCATTAATGTTAGATAGAATGGGACATTCTGCAGCAAACCCTAACAAGTTGTTGAAAAAGAACTTATCAATTGAGTACAGATTCCTTATTGATGTTGTGGGGAAAGTGCTATTGGCAAAGCACTCAGCACTTGATACCATCTCTAGGTATCAGTTCTTCTTGATGGGAGCCATTGTGGATAAGAAATATTTGAACTGGGGAGAGATCTTCTTTGACTTGATTAATAAGAAGGTGAACAAAAGTCTGGTAAACTTTGGGAGGATAATAGGGTTATTCCTGCACTCCAAGTGCCCTGAACTGCTGGTATCAAGTGGGATGCACATCAATGCATCAAAGAGGCTGACCTGTGCCCTGTTTGGGAAATGGGACAGGCAGATAGTCAAGCCAACCAGGACTACTACTGCCTCAGGCACAAGGACTGTTGCAGTCTCTTCCCCTCAGGCCCCTGCCCTCATTAAAGAATTGCCTGCCTCCCCTCTTCTCAACCTTCTCCAGTTCTTCCCTCAACCATTCCCTCATCCACTATAACCATCTCTACCTCCATCTCCACCTCAACAATCTCCACATCAATCTCCCCCATCACCATTTCATCCCCTCTGTCCACTCCCTCACCTCCTCCAGCCACTACAGTAGAACAATTCCACCCTCTACACTATTATCCACCCCTTGATCTTCCCTCCTTCAACCTTATGGAAGATTCCTTCATGGATGATTCCCCCTCCTCACCTACTGAGATTCCCTCCACTTCCTCATACCAACAACTCCTCCATGATATTCTCACCCAACCATCCTTCACCCCATCCATCTCCACACCTATAACCTCTATCTCCACCATCCCCATATCTCAACCAACCATCCTACCCTCCCCATCCACACCTCCTACAGCCCATCCATCACCAGCCACAATCATTTATTCCTCCACCTCTACTCAAGTTCCACTTGAGCAAGTGGATCTCTCAACACTGGCAGATAAGCTCTACGGGATGCTGGCTCCCAAGCTAGTATCCCTGCTGGAGACCTCCATGGCTCCGCTCCTGCAGTCCATAAAGGAGTTATCTAATAGGCTCTCCTCTCTCTCTACTCCACAGGCAATCCCTTCGATTGGGTGCCTTGATCTAGTTCTCACTGAATCAAGGTAGGGGGAGATGCCCTATGAAGTGTGGTAGTGCCTGCTGTTTCAGAGGAATTGCTGCAAGAAATTGCTACTGATGCTTCAGTTCCAGCCCCAGTACCAGTACTAGCAGTTGACCTCAGGTCACTGTTATCTGATTTTGACTTTCTTTACTTCAGCTGCTTACCAGCTCAGGGAGTTGAAGACTTTACTAAGGCCATTGTGCCTGTTGCTTTCTGTGATCCCAGCCTAATTGCTTCTTATATCAGTTCTCTTAAGGTTGAGGAAGTAATTGTTTCTGTTTGTGCTGCTGCTGCTATTGAAGTGGTTGAACCTGCTGTTTTTGAGATTCCTGCTGCTCCAATAGTCTTTGCTTCTGCTGTTGCTGCTGCTCCTGTTTTGTTTGCTGAGAAATTGAAACAACAAGAGGAGTATATAAAAAGTATTGATGATTTATATAACAGATCCCAGAGCTCAGACAGTGACCAACTCCATACTGACTCTGATGACTCTTCTGGAACTATTGTAAAGAAAAAGAAAGCCAGAAGTAAGGCTATGTTGAGAGTACCTCCTGTAAAAGCCAAAGATAATAATGATATACCCTATTACATTCTTCATGACTGCCAAATCACTGAACCTTGGATGCAGTACTCTAAGAACCAGCTTAAGGCCATGAAGAAAAGGAGAAAGCTTGACAAGTATGAAAAGGGGTCATCCTAATTCCATCCTCCTCCTCCTCTAGATGCTGGTACTGGTGGAGGATCTGATTCTCAAACTGAATGTGCTACAAAGCATAGCTCCTCTCAATCCTCACAAAGATATCAACCAAGAGGACATTATCAAAGAGGTTATCAGTCTAGAAGAGGCCAGCATAGAGGAAGTCAGAGGAATTACAGAACTTACTCCAGACAACATCTTTACCAAAGGGAAGGACAAGGCCCTACTGATTCTACATCAGGTCCTTTCCCTTACAAGCTCAGAGATATATTTGTCACAAGGGCTCCTCCTACTGATTCAGAGTCAATCAACAGATATGAACCCCCAGTTCCATTTGAGGACCCTGAGAACAATCCTTTATCATGGACAGCTAGAATGAAAGAACTTGCTGCATTAGATCAGATTAAGAAGGCTAAAGAGCAAGGCCGAGATACTTCCAACATCACAACCTTGTAAGAACATAGAAAGAAAGAATTAGAGAGATATGCTTCAAGGAAATTCTTTGATCCAGAAGACTATATGAAGCTGCATCCTGAGGCTGTAGTTCCAAGGCCAAGATCTCAAACCTACTTAGGTGCAGAAGATGATAGAAGATCTAAGAAGGAAGCCCTAAATCCCAACAGAGAAATTCTTTTCAAAAAGGGCAATGAGTAACTTGTGTAAGCTGATACTCATATTTATTTTCTGACTGAATCTGTGACTCTTGCTGTGTTTCTGCAATGCTCAACATATGTAATCTGCATTGTTGTTTCTGTTTTTTTTTCTGTTTAAATCTGATGTATGTTTGTTATTTCACATTCTGTCATGTAAATAGTAATCCTAACCCAAATAAGGGTAGATTGTTGGAACACCCTATTACTAATTTGGGTAAGGATCACTATGTGATTAGGTTTTTGTTTTGACCTTGTTATATAGTCTGATAGGTCAAATAGAATGAGTCTTAGGGTTAGTACTTAGGTTTGAAAGCTGCCCTCAAGACCTTCTATAGATCAGAATTCAAGTGCTTAGACAAAGATAATTTTCGTCGAGCTCAGGTCGACGAAACGTCGAACTCAGTTCGACGTTCTCTGAGCTCAGTTCAACGAGTCGTCGAACTCCGTTCGACGATCGTTGAGCTCAGATCGACATTCTGTTTCCATCTTTTTTCCAAGTCGCTGAGCTCAGTTTGACGATCGTAGAGCTCAGTTTGACGATTTCTGTCTTCAGTTTAAATCCAATCTCTGAGCTCAGTTCGACGATCGTGGAGCTCAGATCGACGATTTTTCTAAGAGATCGACGATTTCAGAATTCAAATTCAGTACAGTTATGAAATTCATTCATATTTATTTTCAACATTTATGACAAAGGATTCTGTAGCCGTTTCAAGCAATCTGGAGCAAGTTTCAAGGAAGAATAATTGGAATGTTACTTAGGACTTTCCCCAGAGACAGTTGTCAATTATGAAAGTCATTTATGACTGAGTAACGACCATCTAAAGTCAGAATCTGACATACTCCTTAGAGAATAATTTTCAGAAAAGAACAAACAATATTTGAAAAAGATATACAGAAGAGAGAACAAAAAATTTCACCTATCAAGAATTCATCTTCTGAGAATAGATTCAGTAGACAAAAGCTTACAGAATTACTGAGTCAGAATTCTTCAAGAACACAAGGAACATCATTGTGAAGGAGATCATCTGCTGTTCTACTACTTCAAGCTTCAAGTGTTCAAAAGCTTCATTATCAAGGACTCCAGACAACACACATTTCAGCATCTGCTGAAATCATCTTTTGCTGGAGATCTGAAGCAACTGAAGGCCTATCACCCTAAGCTAAGCTTATCTTCCTGAACCCTTACAGATCTCAGGGGGAGCTTTGACAACATCTTCCACTTGTCTTCTCTCAGATTGTTGACAGAGAAGAACAACTCAACTCATTTTCTTTTTGTTTCTCTCCTGTAAAAGGGTTTCTCAAAACTCCCTTCAAAAGTTTTGTGGCTGGTTTCTGAGACCTTGTCAAAACTCAGTGGTGGAAAGACACCTTATCAAAAAATCTAGTTTTGGTTTTTGAGCACCTTATCAAAAGCTCATTGGTGCCCAGAACACCTGATCAATTATTCCTGCAGTGGATTCCTACCTAGGGTGGTAGAAGAGTGGATGTACCCAGGTTATTGGGGAACCACTATAGCTCCTTGTGTCATCTGGTTTGCTGTGCATTTTACTTTGCTGTGTGCTGTGTAATTTCGTATTTCTTGCTTATTTAGTTTTTCTTTTTGCAAGCACCTTACACATATACATAAATCAAGACTTTCACTGCTTTACAGTTTTTTAATTGTAAATTATTTTAAAATACTCTATTCACCCCCCCCCCCTCTAGAGTTAAGGTGGATCTTTCACTCACTTTCAGAGTCTGCCCCAGACCCCGAGCAGATTCCGCCGCCAGGCTCCCATCAAGCTAGCAGGGTTAGATGTCACTCAGAGGTGTCTGCCCGAGACCCCGAGCAGATCTCGCTGCCAGGCTCCCATCAAGCTGGCAGGGCTGGAAGTCACTCGGAGGAGTCTGCCCCAGACCTCGAGCAGATCCCGCTGCCTGGCTCCCATCAAGATGGCAGGGCTAGAAGTCACTCGGAGGAGTCTATCCCAGACCCCGAGCAGATCTCGCTGCCAGACTCTCATCAAGTTGGCAAGGTTGGATGTCACTCGGAGGAGTTTACCCAAGACCCCGAGCAGATCCCTCTGCCAGGCTCCCACCAGGCTGGCAGGGCTGGATGTCATTCGGAGGAGTCTGCCCCAGACTCCAAGAAGATCCCGCTGTCAGGCTCCCATCAAGCTGGCAGGGCTAGAAGTCACTCGGAGGAGTATGCCCCAGACCTCGAGAAGATCCCGCTGCCAGGCTCCCATCTAGCTGGAAGGGATGGAAGTCACTCGGAGGAGTCTGCCCCAGACCCCGAGCAGATCCCGTTGTAAGGCTCCCATCAAGCTGGCAGGGCTGGAAGTCACTCGGAGGAGTCTGCCCCAGACCCTGAGCAGATCCCGTTGTTAGGCTCCCACCAGGCTGGCAGGGCTGGATGTCACTCAGAGGAGTCTGCTCTAGACCCCGAGCAGATCCCGCTGCCAGGCTCCCATCAAGCTGGCAGGGCTGGAAGTCACTCGGAGGAGTCTGCCCCAGACCTCGAGCAGATCCCGCTGTCAGGCTCCCATCAAGCTGGCAGGGCTGGAAGTCACTCGGAGGAGTCTGTCCCAGACCCCGATCAGATCCCGCTGCTAGGCTCCCATCAAGCTGGCAGGGCTGGATGTTACTCGAAGGAATCTGCCCCAGACCCCAAGCAGATCCCGCTGTCAGGCTCCCACCAGGCTGGCAGGGCTGGATGTCACTCGAAGGAGTCTGCCCCAGACCCCGAGCAGACCCCGCTACCAGGCTCCCATCAAGCTGGCAGGGCTGGAAGTCACTCGGAGGAGTCTGTCCCAGACCCCGAGCAAATCCCGCTGCCAGGCTCCCATCAAGCTGGTAGTGCTGAATATCACTCGGAGGAGTCTGTCCCAGACCCCGAGCAGATCTCGCTGACAGGCTCCCATCAAACTGGTAGGGCTGGATGTCACTTGGAGGAGTCTGCCCCAAACCCCGAGCAGATCCTGCTGACAGACTCCCACCAAGCTGGGAGGGTTGGATGTCACTTGGAGGAGCCTGCCCCAGACCCCGAGCAGATCCCGCTGCCAGGCTCACATCAAGCTGGCAGGGCTGGATTTCACTTGGAGGAGTCTGCCCCAGACCCCGAGCAGATCCCATTGCCAGGCTCCCATCAAGCTGGCAGGGTTGTATGTCACTCGGAGGAGTCTGCCTCAGACCCCGAGTAGATCCCGCCGAAAAAACTAGGGTTGGATGCGACTCCGGGAGCCCGCTCAGACCCCCACTAACTGACGTGGGCGGGGCACCTCGGCAGGAGCAGCGTATAAGGGAAGGAGCTAGCCACCCTCGTCACGAATGGATCGGCGGGTTGACGAAAGGATCTCGACAAGATGGCGAGCCAAGAGAGACGGCCCCGGCCTAGAGATCAGCGGGTCCCACGGAAGGGGTCTAGGCGGCGCTAATTCGGCCGCGCCAAGACCCCCAGAAAGTTGGCCCGCACAAAGTCCAAATGCACGCAAGGGTTTTCTCGCCCACCCAATGACGCGAATGGGGGTAGCGAGCCCGGATGGAGTAAGCGAGTCGCCCCCTCGTATCGCGACTATCTAACTTACCCCTCGCTCCTAAGCCTAAGTTCAGAGTCTAAAATGAACGGACGACCTCACTCGCTTGCTCACAGCCGCAACGTACAAAAGAACATTCAAGAATAAAAATAATCATAACAAGTGTGAGAATCAAGGGGCGAATGCGAGAAATAAAGATATACGCGTTTCAGATCAAGAAAGAGCTATGTACATTGGGGAAATCAAAAAGGGGTTAACTATTACAAAAAACTTTACTTTGGCCCGCGTCACTGCCGCGACAAAAGTGGGACGAATGCAAGCTCCCAGCGAGGCGAACCCTGAGCGACGGGCCCTTATATACGGTGGTAGGACCCATCGCCCGGCTCTGGTACCGGAAGGAACAACTCCGGTACCACCTCGCTCACCAGAAGCTTGGCACAGTCGTCCTTGATGAGGTTGGCCCTCTACAGCGTCTGGTAGGTGTATTTCGCCGCGCCAGCCGCATTCTTCTGCATCATCACCTCGATCTCATGATCGTTGTAATGAGCGAGCTGGCAACCACTTTTAGATGGTGGCGGGGCATCCGCTGCAGCCTCCAACGCGTCCACCCGCTTCTGAAGTGCCTGCTTCTCCTGTTGGAGGGTGGCGATCTCAGTGCCCGGTCGGCTGGCTATCGCCGCATCCTGTGAAAGGGAGAAAAACTTAGTTAAGTCGCGCGGGAGGGAGGAAAGGTTGAGGCAAGTCGAGAAACCTACCGCTCCACCTAGGTACTGAGCGAGAGCGGCCTCTGCCGCATCGGTCCGCTTCCGCAGTTCATCTGCCTCCTCCTGAACAAGTCTGTGGGCCGCCTCCTTCTCGCCGACTAACTTGTTGAGGGACGGGGCGCTCTTGTCCAGCCGAAGACACCGCCGACCGACCATATGGGTCAGCTCCAGGCTGCGAAACTAGGCACGTGCGCTTTCATATATCAACACCCGCGTCGCCTCCTCATCGTAAACGGCGGCGTCCTCTCGCCCGTAGACGCCGAAGGCGAGGTTGTAAGCATCCTCGCTGCTGGTGTCTTCCTCCAACCAGCTCGACAACAGCAAGGATATGTAGACTCGGTTGGTCTCCTTGTCCCATTGAAGTAGCGGGACTCCGGACTCGTCCACGGGTCCCTCACCGTAACCAAAGTTGCGGTGCCCCGGGGGGACTGGCTTCCGAGTAGGCTGAACCCCCTCTGGCGGCTGCGATGTGTCTGCCTCTCCGCCAGCAGATCTGATGGCCGGAGAGGCCGCGTGGGCGGGAACGGTGGACGGCTAGCTCGCGGGGTCCTTGCCCTTGTCGCGAGCCGGGGCAGGTGAGCCATCGCTGAAAGTTAGGTGATAAGATCTAACAGCCTCTAGAGGGGGGGTGAATAGAGTAAGTTCAAATAAATTGATATATTTAAAACCTTTAGATTTACTTAGTGTAGGTAGTGAGTGATGCAGACAGATAAATATATTTAAAGTAAAATCACACAGCACACAAGCAAGAAGAAAAGCAATCCACAGAAGACACAAGGAAATTTATAGTGGTTCCCCAAACTTGGGTAGTCCACTCTTCTATCACCCCTTGATAGGAATCCACTGCAGGATGCTTGATCAGGTGTCCTGGGCACCACCAGATTTTTTGATAAGGTGTCTTGCCACCATTGATTTTGACAAGGTCTCAGCTAACCAAAAGGTAACTTTTGAAGGGAGTTAAAACCCTGTACAGAAGAGGTAAGGTAAGAAGGGTTGAGTTTGCTTCTCTGTCAACAATCAGAGAGAAGCTAGTGGATGTAGATGTTGTCAATGCTCCCCCTGAGATATAGAAGTTCAGGTAGAAGAAGCTTTGCACAAGGGTGACAGGTTCTTCACTGCTTGTCCTTCTTCAGCAATAGATGACTCAGAAACTGAGTGTTTGATGTCTGAAGGTAGAAAGCAAATTGAGAAGAGTTGAATGCAGAGGCAGAAGAGGTTTCAGAGAATGTTGATCAAGATGTTTCTCTGAGTGTAGTTCTTCTCTGTAAATTCTCTGCAGACCGATTTCTTGAGAGAGAGATGAAGATAGATGTTCTCTGTGTTATCAGAATGAATGAATGTATGAATGTTCTTCCTGTTCTCCTTGTCTCTCTCTAATAGATCTCTGAGTAATGGAATTATTACTTTTTTGATTGATAGCCGTTGGCAGGGCATTTAATGTATTCCATAACTGTCCATGCCTAGAAGGAAAACCTTAATTGATTTCCATTGAAAATTCCTTGAGATATGGAGCAATTAAGTCTTGAAACGTCCAGGGGATCTCTTGCAATAACTGCTTGAAAAATCTCTCATTTGAATTTCAAATGTCGACAGACGGGAGAACTTAAAACGTCGAACTCTTCCTGAAGCGTCGATCTGAGCTCGACTGACCGTCGATCAGAGAGTAAAATTGAAGCAGAGAGATACACGCCAAAACGTCGAGCAGAACTCGACGTTACGTCGAACTGAGAACGACGCTGCGTCGAGCTGCGATCGACTGTGCGTCGAGCAGCGGTCGACTATGCGTCGAGCTGAGGACGACTCTACGTCGAGCTGGGGTCGACTCTCCGTCGAGCTGAGCAGAACTAAATCTCAAATAACCTAAGTTCTAAACTCACACTCAATGACCCATGCTATACAATTAGGTCAACATCCTTAGCATAGTTATCCTGACCCAAATATAAAAAGGGTGTTCCAACAATCGCCTTCTTCGATTTCTTGGGCAGTGGCGGGTCCTTAGGCCGCTCGCGGCTGGACCGCTTCAAGGGAGCAGGGGTTGAGAACTTGCGATGGGAGGCAGCAGCCGCCTCGGCCCGGGCAAGCTCCCTGGTAGCGAGTCACGCACTATCATAAGGTGGATGGAGAGGAATGTCATGCTCGTCTGCAAGAGCGTGAGACTTAGAAAATATTCGACGGGAATAAGAGCGCGTAGATGGGTGAACTACTTACCCTCACCGGGCGGGATGGGGATGAGGTCGTCCAGGTTTCTGTGGAGGTAAGCCACCTCGAAGTTCTTCCCAGTGAAGAACCCGAACAACCCCGCTTCATGACCCCTCAGGGCCGGGGGGGCGGTAGCTCGCCTCGTTGAGTTGGACTGGAGAGAAGGGGATGCTGCCGAAGTCCCCCTTGACGAAGATGAACTTCTTGAGCAAGTTGTGGCTCTTGTTGACGGTCTCCCGCACCTTCACGTGGCTACTGGAGAAGCAGACAATCCCGTCTTTGTTTGCTCAGAAAGAGAACAGCTTGCGGAATACCGCGAGGCTGAACTCAATCTTCTCCTCTCGCAGGAAGCAGGTGAACCCGACGATCACTGCAACAGAGTTCGGGGTCATCTGCCCTGGGACCACCCCATAGTACTTGAATATCTGGCGGACTTCTGGCCATAGGGGTAGCCGGAGGCCCGCCTCGAAGTGGGCCATGGGGAACGCGAGCTTGCCAGCAAAAAGTTCATTTATCCGTTCCTCCTTCCTGGGCCGCCTCGCCTCAAAACCGGGCGGGACAAAGTGACCGACTGTATCTATAAATTCTCTCTCGGTAAGGACGGCGAGAGGGAAATTGTAATCGGAGAAGGTCCAAGCACATTTGCTCCTCCCCTCTGCCTCGCCACTGCAACAACCCATCCTGCAGAAATCTTGCCGAGCGGGACAGGGGATTTCTCGCAAAAAGCTAGGGGAAGGAAGAAGAATTAAATGCGGTAGGTGATGAAGATTTGGCAGGGCCTATTTATAGAATGAGAAAGGGCGGGAAAAATAACCCTTTTGGCGGGAAGAGTGCGAATAGCAATCTAGCCCCGACATTTCGACATCCGAACCCAACCTGGGTCCTCATCAACCCGTCAGTCGGCCGCAAAATGCCCGCACTCGCGCCCGCATAGTAGAAGAGCGGCCGCAATGCGGGCCAACCCTGACCCGCGCGCGAGTCACCTGTCGCGCAACCTGCGAGCAGCCAGCTCGCCTTCGCCAGTACTAAATAACAATGGCTAGGCAAGGCGACTCAGCAAGGCCGAACCCACCCAAAGGAAAGCCGGTCGAGCAAGAGTGTCTCGCACGCACCTCCCGTAGAGATCGAAACATCTACACAGCCAAAAGAAAAATTGCAGCAAATACTCGCCCGTGGCGGGTGAGAGTGGTCCTAAATTATTACAAATGTTCAGATTGTCCGAAGCAAAAAAGTTAGCACCCTGAGCGTTTCGACCGCTGCATGCAGAGGCGATTCGAACCCGGCAGATCATAACCTGCGAGGGGGGAACTCAATACTGGATCCACTTCCACCTACCTCCCCTTCCCGCGTTGGTTCGAGGTGGTACGCGAGGGTAGTGATACTCGCGGATCGCTGAAAGCTCCCGCTGGGTCCGATCAATCTGCTCCGAGGCACGCCTGAGTCGTCCCTCAGCTCACGTAATATATACAACCGGAGTGGTCGCCCCGTCCTCGTCAGATGGACATCTCGCTCCTTCCAAAGCCGCGAGTCGCTCCTCCGTCTCGGCCTTATCCTTCTCCACTCTATTGAAAACCTCCTGTATCAGCAGTGTGTGCTTTTGGAATAGTCGCGTTACTTGCGTCTTCATCTTTTTGGCATCAAGCGGGTCTCCCAGGTATTCCGAGATGCGGTCCTTGTCGGGGGGAGGTGAGTACCCTCCGCTCATCTCAGCGTCGGAAGAGGATATCACATTATATCCTTAGGAGATAAGGTCAGAAGAATCCATGACGGTAAGCGGGCTAAAGCCAGAGGATTTACCTGGTGTCGACACGTCGCCCTCACCATCAGCAGGCCGAGAGGTGCCTGGCCGACCCTGGAAGGGTTCTCCTCCAAAAGTAACGAAGTGTTTCCACAGGCCGTGGGGCCTTGGCGACAGAGGCACCGTAGGAGGGATAGGCGCATGTGGCAAAGGACTAGCGACCCAATCGGCCGCCACAAGGGCGGAGCACCCAGGTTCTCCCTCATTTGCCCTATCTCCCCGAGGCATCTCTTACCAAAAGGAAAGGAAAATCAGAAAGCAGGGCGGTGGATCAAATAGGAGAAATGCATATACCTCATGAATGACCTCGACACCATCGGTCGAGCTGGAGGCGGGGTCATCGGGAACCAGAGACCGCCGGACGATCTTTGCTTTCTTTGGCTTGAAAAGGGGGCCAGACGACCTGCGCGCCAGCCACGGGGCAGCTTCGAGAGCCGCATCCCGAGAACCCTCCCTCGCAGCCGCCAAACGAGCCTGCATCTCCTCAGACCTAGGCATCTTCCGACTATAGATCGCAGAAGGGGGGAAAGAAGATGAGTTATCCTAGAGGCCCGACAGCTAATTTATAGCGTGAATGTGGGCCCCCACCGAAAGATTCCCTCCAGCTCAGCAGGGTTTTCGCTGAACACGTGGGGTTGGATGTTTCTTTCTGAGCCTTTTGCAAAGCTCGCAAAGAGCGGGGATTATGTACAACCCCATGTTCGCCGAAGGGACTCGGGCAAGCAGGCGGGTCGACCCCAGCCCGCGCCTCCAAGGGTCGCCCAGACAGGTCATCCTTGCCCGCCTCTCCTAGGCGGGTCAGCCTCCAAGGGTCGCCCAGGCGGGTCAGCCCTGCCCGCCTCTCCTAGGCGGGTCAACCTCGACCCTCTGACCCGTGCCCCTTAGGAGGGTCAGTCCTGCCCGCCTCTCCTAGGCGAGCTACCATCGGCCCGCGCCTTCCCAGGCGGGCCATCTCCAACCCGCATCCCTAGGCGAACCAGCCCCGGCTCGCGCCTACTTCCGAGTAGAGGCATTGAATGGCTACTAGCCAAGTCCCCAATGGGGGGGATTCCTTGCTATTTTGCCCCTACAGGCCTGCCCTTAGCTAGCTAGAACCGCGGAGGCTCGCTGTTGGCAGACCTGGGTGGACTGCGCATAGCCGGTCAGGACAGCGGAGTTCGGCTGTTGGCAAGCCAGCCCAAGGGGCTTTCAGTAATTTCAGGCCATCAGAGGTTAGTTATTTGCAGACCGTTTTCAGAAATCTATAAATAGGACTCAAGGGGTACCTCAGAAGGCATGCTTACTTATCTCCCAGTCTCCTAGCGCTTTCTGAGGTACCTTAGCCCGACATTTGGCTAAGGAGGGAAAGTGCTCAGTGATCTTCCAGGTGTGTGGTGGGACCTCCGCGCCGGGCTCTTGGGCTAGTCCTTTGCTGTCTTTTCCTTGTTGTTTTTCAAGCAGGAGCGAAGTAGGTGTGCGACCACCCCTTCCCCAAGGGTGAACTCCACAAGAGACTGACTTTAGGTTTCAACACTCCATTGAATAGAGGGTTGTCGAGATCTCATCACATCCATGGATACTCTCACCCCGGATGCCCGCATTATCCAAGACATTCTGCGCCACTCGCTAATGTTCAAGTCTGGGGACAAAGAAGATAACGACAAATATCTCTATGGTAACATACTACATCCTAGTAGATAAGCCAATTAGTGTATCTGATTTACTTCTTTCGATGATGTGCTTCGTTTCATCTTAAGTCTCCCGAGCGTCAGTGACTGAACACCCTGCCGTCGTGCGGGGTGATTCAGAGTATCTTGATGGGGAAGTAACCTACCATTGATTAGTCACAGTACCCAATAGATAGCTGCCCTCAGATCTATAAGGTAGGGGAGATTCCGACTTCGTTATGAGCCCGCCCCCATGCTTCATAGCATCCTCTACACTGTGTAGGATCCCTATGGGAGACCAGTTGGGATATCTATGGGATGGTGGAGGAACAATGACGGGAGATCAGGAAGACTGCTAAGGAGGTGAAAGGTGTGAAGAAGATGTTGAAGAAGATGTTGAGCAAGCTTTACATTTCACCGACTTCTTCAAAGGAATAGTGTCTACGATCTATCACTTAGTATTTTGGTGCTTGAAGGCACTACCCCCTTTATTATTATTATTATTATTATTATTATTATTATTATTATTATTATTATTATTATTATTCATGTTGTACTTAAGACATGTTAAACATTATTCTATCTGTGGTGAACTTTCATGCCGGTAGTGGTACTACTGGTATTATTTATTATGCTTTTACATTTGCCACTTGTGATTAGTTGTGTGACACTACACTGCTCACCCTGATTTTTAACGTTCTTCTAATTTTGTGATTGGATATGCATATCGTGTTGGCTGAAACATATATGACGTAGTTCATAGAACAAATGACGTGATATTCGTAGATTAAAAAAATAAGAAAAAACAGAACAAAGAGAACACAAATAAAACTAATAAAGTAAAAAGACACCAACAAACAATTAAAACTAGTAAGCATATCGTGAAGTAAGATATAGCGTAGTTAATTTTGAACTTACTTCACGTAATTTGTGGATGTTATTGGATAGGAGATTTAGGTATCCAAGTGAGACCATGTGAGACAGTTCTCTTGGGTACCCAAATACTTCGTGATAAACCATGAGGAGATGTTGATGGATGTGCCCTTTCGAGTAGAATATGTGCGTCATTTTTAACTTTGTGCCTCCATTCATACTTTGGTTTAAGGTTATGTTTATATTGCAAATTTCTATTAAGATTTTCATTAAGATTCGATTGAGTTGATCCGCAGTCGCTCTGCAACCTCAGCCTCACCGAAGATTCTCGGCCTCTTAAAGGGAAGGGGGCTCGCTGTCGCCCGGGGGAAGGAAGGCGTCCACCTGGCGGACGATCTCGTTGTGGAGTTCTTTGTTCTGCTCCTTCAGCTTTCTGTTGTCCGCCTCTAGCCCAGCGACGCGAGCTAGCAGGTTTTCATTTGCCTCCTGCATCTCGGCGGCGCGGGAGCACAGCTGGTGGTTCTCTTCCTCCAACCCGATGGCGCGAGCCCACAGCTCGCTCGCGGCTTCGGCATCCTGTGAAGCAAAAGGGTGAGCAAATCTATTATGGAAAATCCCAAGTAAAAAGAGAGAGGGATTGCCTGTACTCATCATCCCGCCGGCAGCTTTGGCGAGCAAGTCCTCGGCAATGTCGAGCCGCCTCTCCAGGTCGACGGCGTTATCCTTGGCGACGGCTCGCTCTTGCTCGGCCTTCCTTAGGTGGTGGCTGAGCTTGAAGCTGCAGCAGACCGTCATGTATTGTAGCTCCAGTGCCCGCATCAAGGCTTTCGAGCTCTCATGACTGAGTTCCTGGAGGGTCTTGCCATGATAGGCCTTGGCGTCCTCACGCCCATAAAGGACGTAGCCGAGAGCGAATGCATGGTTGGTGAGTTGTTGCTACTCCGACCAAGAAGGGTGAAGGGATGAGATGGAGACCCTGTGAGTCTTCTCATCCCACCGGACCATCAGCTCGTCGACCTAGTCCTTCACCCTTCCCCCGAAGCCGAAGAGTGGGTGACTCTTGAACAAGCTAGGCTCGCGCATCAGATATTCCTCGGCAGCCGGGGAGGTGGGGTTCTCGCCGCACCCTTGGACCTTTTCTGGCGAGTCCTTCTGTGAGCTCTCCCGCGACTTTTTTGGTGTGGTCTCCGGCGAGCTCTTGTACTTGATTCTCTGCTCTGGCTGTCGTTGCTTCCCCTTGGAGACCACCGTCGCCCTCCTTATCTTCTTCTTCGGCGGGAGACGAGACAAGCTGGATCCCGCAGTATCAGGTCGCCTCTTGCTAGAGGAGGGCTTGGACGATGCCAGCACGGGTAGGCTTCCGCGGCTGCCCGCTCGCGCGCGAGCGGGTCGGGGTGAAGTCCCGAATTCGTAAAGGGCAGGTTCACGGGAATCAAACGCTCCCCTGTATGAAAAAAAATCTGTTTATGCTGGCGAGCCCAATAGAAGAAGAAAAGGAAAGGGATGTACCTTTGCCGGGAAGAGCCAGGGGGAGCGAGTCGAGGCCCCTTCGAAGGAAGGCAACTTCGAAGTCCTTGTGGAGAAATAATTTGTGAAACTCGGCATCATTGCCCGATACCGACGAGGGTCGGTACACCTCATCGCTCTTCTGTAGAGGCGAGTAGGGTACATTTCTTAGATCACCCTTGATGAAGACGATCTTCGAGATCCAGTTGTGGTTCTTGTTCGCGATCTCGCGAACCTTGATGAACGAACCCATGAGGAAGGTGACTCCATTGCTGGTTGCCCTATAGGTGAAGAGTTTCCTAAATATGGTCAGGTTGAACTCTATCCGCTCTCGGCGGAGGAAGCAGGAGAACCCGACCATCATAGAGATGGCATTCGAATTCAGCTACGTGGGCACTGCGTCGAAGTATTTTAGGATCTAGAGAATCTCCAGCCAGAGGGGTAAGCGCAACCCCACCTCAAAGTGCGAGATGGGGAAGGTGAGTTCATCTTTGAAGAAAGTGTTGATAGATTCATTCTCCACTGGCCAGCGCGCTACAAAGCCCGGGGGCATGAAGTCAGTTACGAACCCCGCGAGCTCCGCCTCGCTGGTATTCCCTTCAAAGAAGAAGTACTCGGCAAAATGCTGAGCGCACTTAGACCGCCTGTCGGAGTCAGGGTGTGTCTTGCCCATGGTCTTGTGAGTTCGAACGCGAGCAGGGGTTGCGAGAAGAGCAAGAAGCAGGGGGTATGAACGCAATAAAGTAGATGGCTGAGGTTGGTGAGGGAGCCTATTTATAGAAAAAAGAATTTATGGCCAAGCCGACCGGGCATCTGGCTCGCCAGCCCCAGCTCGCAAACCTCAGCTCGCAGACCCCTACGCCTTGTCCTAGCATATGGCGAGCTGAGCCTAAAGAATAATATACCACACAATCAAACATTGAAATCTAAAAAATGTTCTGAGTTATTACAAGCAGGGGGAATCGCAGTTAAAGAGAAGAGAGCACATGAAAGAAGGTTCAAAGGAAAAAATGTTCGAGTTATTTCAGTGCGCACGAGCTGAGGGGATTGGGGGCGAGTGCGGGTAGGCTCAGTAAGGGAGCCATTTCCACCTACCCCGGCCTCACTTCCCTCCCCCCGTAGATCAGCGTGAGTTGTGGAGCTCACGGATCCACCCCAAGCTCTTGCGGGCGATCTGGAGGTTCTCGTCGATCTCGCCCAGGAGCGGAGAAGGGGACATCACCTCGCCTGTCGGGCTGCCCCTCACCTCGCCCGTGAAATCACGCTGCAGTGCCTCGTTGTCCTTCTAGACCTTACGCAGTCCATGCACCAATTTCTTGTAGATCCTAATCCCTCGCTTCGTCAACTCGTCGTTCTCTAGTAAGGGGCCCAGGAAGGAGTCTAGCGAGCGGGGGGAAGGAAGGGGCGAGTAGCGAGCATTTTCTGAAGATCCGTAAGCTTCAGACTGATTGGGAAGATCTGCAAAGGCAACTATTCGACATTAAACGCGAAAGGCGAGTTCTACAAGAGAACTGGGCGGGATAGACTAATGGAAGTACAAGACATACCTTGCGAGCTCGGCTCCACCATGGAGGTGCAGAGAGTAGGCAGGCCCAGTTCCTTGCCGCGACCCGAGCGATGAGTTTTTGAGGAGAGGAGGTCGAAGCATGGGACTGGGATGGTTCCAGCGATTTCCCCCTCAAGCTTAGGAGAGAAAGAAGGTTGCTGAGAAGGGGTGAGATCCGACGACTTTGGCTTTTGCGAGTCAATCCCCAAGGTCCCAAAGGGAGGAGATGGGCCCCACGGGCGAGTGTCCAGAGTTCGAGGCGGTGAGTTGTCAGGAGGAGTATTTACTCGTGGCGGGAGGTACTCGCCGTCATTCTGTTGGCTGTTTGGGTCGGCGGAGACATATATGACCGCTTCATCCTTCGACTCAAGGGGGAGCCGAGTAGAGAATGTAACACCCCAAAAAGACCCCAAAAAGACTCAAAATAATTTTGAGGTGCAGGTCAGGTTACACGGCCTGGGACACGGGCGTGTCCCAGGGCGTGTCGGGGGTACACGGCCTGGGACACGGGCGTGTCCCAGGGCGTGTCACGCAAATAAAAATGTGGCCCGAGTCAGAAGATTACACGGCCTTGAACCAAGCCTTGAACACGGGCGTGTCAGGTTGGACACGGGCGTGTCCGATGCCGTGTTCCGACCCGTGTACTGCTTGCAGCTCGATGAGGCAGGGGTGACACGGGCGTGTCTCAGGAATGACACGGGCGTGTCAGGTTCGACACGGGCGTGTCGATGCCCGTGTTCTGGTAAATCTCAGTCGGTATGAATACCGTGTGTGCCGCTTAAGGGTACACGGCCTGGGACACGGGCGTGTCACAGGCCGTGTCAGCCAAAAATTGGGTTTTTTGGGCAAATCGTGGCCGTTCAGATTTCTCTCTTTTAATCCAAGGGCTCAGGTGGTTTCCTGGCTGGATTTAATCCGTGAAGGCTGATGAAGATTCATTCTTCATGTGCTTAAGGAAGAGAGAAAGAGAGAGGAGGAAGAAGAAGGAGGAGGAGATCAAGCCACCGGCGGAGTTCCTGTGGTCCGATTCGTGATCCGAAGCCGGCGTTGTGAAGGCAAGGCTACTGCGGTTCTTTCTCACCGGCTAGTTTTCGATGGCTCCCAAGAGATCGACAAGGGTAACGATCTCCCTTCTTGGACATGTGAAGTCCTTCTTTTCTGCATTGCATAGGGAAAACCCTTCCCCGTGAGTGTGCGGTGGGTTGTGGTGTCCCTTGGGGTAGATATGTGAAGTCCCCCTTGTTATAGGTCGGAATTGGAGTACGGCTCTAGGCATGCTGTGTGAAGCTCATCTGGACATGGTCTGGATTGGTGATGCTTGTTTGCATATCGGAGAAGGCTCCGTGATTATGGCTTGTGTTGCCTTGTGCCTACCTGTTGCTTGGTGCAGCAGGAAGTACTGGATGATGTCCAGGAAATGAAGAGGGTTGGATGCAACTCTTGTGGCCGTGCGTTGCCACTTTATGAGCGGTTGAGCCGTTGGGCTGCAACTCGATGAAAAGGCAGATTGCCGAACAGGAAAGGTGAAACCGACCCGCGCCTATAAATAGCCATGGATACTTCCGTATTCGAGGTGGCGCGGCGACTTGAGCAACGGGGGGTGGCTGATCCGTACCTGCGTTAGGTCCGTCCGACTTGGAAGCCTGGTTATAGGTTTTGTTGGAGCGCCTAATGAGAGTCTTAGGCCCGCGCGCCGGAAAGACTAGAATGCTCAAATACCGTGTAGACGGTGGTGTTGACCCTGGTATTCCGGTACACCGAGAATGTGCCCTGAGTGCACGGACTGTCGGGCCGTGTGGCCGATAGTTGTGATGGCTTGAATGTGCCTGCGCGCACATAGTTGCTATATGATGATGCCATGATTTGCAGGGAAAGAATGCTAATGCCCCGAGAAAGGGGTAAGATTGTTATAATTGGGTCAGCTGAATGCTGACCGTTGCATTGTTTGCCACCGGTTGGGTGGATTGTTCCCGTACAGGTGCTGGAGAGCCAAGTGGTAAGCGAAGGGCTGAAGCCCTACTACTGTTGCTGCTGCTGCTGCGGCTAGCCCTTGAAGGCTAAGCGAATGTTTTTGCTTATTTGCTTTTACTCATGTATGGCCGGCCTGCGCGCCGAGGTTTGGAAACCTTACGTTGTGAAAAGAGGAACTGTAAGGCCTTAAGGCCAAACTCTATGTATTTGTGTACATTCCGTGATTATATATAAAGGTGGTTTATATATTGGACATTCCTGGTTAGAGTTCAAATTACTACTTAAAGCTTCCGCTAGAATGCTCTGAGTTAGGATTCGTGTTTGGTTTGGTATTATCCTGTGACCTCACCGTCTGTTTGTGGCATATAGTGTGGGGCCCCGGCCGGACCTTCTACTATACGTCATTTAACGGATGGGGTCGTTACAGAGGAGCCATCACCGTTGTCCAGGGTGGATTTCAGATCTTGATAGATTGTTTCGGCTGCCTTGGGAAGCGGTTTTGCCTTTTTGGCGAGGTCAGATTTTGTCAGGCTGCTCGGCAGGGTATCAGGGGATACGTCGATCAGGATGGCGACGCGAGCTGAGCAGACCTCGTGAGCTCGGGCAAGCCTCTCTTGGATCTCTTTGGGGATAGACCTCGCGAGCTCATGGGAGAGAAGTAAGTGTGTGATCACCCCTTTCCCAAGGGTGAACTCCATAGAGATTGAGTTTTCGGTTTCAACACCTTGACTCCACCACAACATCCATAACCCTTTAAGAAGTCCATTGGGTCACTAAGGACCCATTGGGGTCAATCTAAGTGGTCAAGTTGATCAAAGTCAACCCTAACCCTAAAATGATCAAAGTACCCTAATAAGGGTCAAGTGGCCACCAAGGTGTTTGTGTGAACAGACAAGTAGAAACTGAAAATTAGAATAACAGAAATTTTAATTATCAAAAAAGATGAGTATTACAAAGGTATTGTAACACCCCAAATCCCAAATTTTAGTTCAGGCTGGGCAACACGGCCTGGGACACGGGCGTGTCCCAGGGCGTATCTTGCTCTATTTGCTCGAGTATGATTTTTGGTCTCGAGTGAGGCACACGGCCTGGGAAACGGTCGTGTCCCAAGCCGTGTCCTTCACTGTGTTGTTGCGAGTACTCGATGGAATGCAGTCGACGATCTTCGAGAGGCGTGTCGGTCAGGCACACGGCCTGCGACACGGGCATGTGCTTTGGCCGTATCCTTCTCGGGTTGTGGCCAGGATGTATAAATAGCTGAACACGGGTTGGACACGGGCGTGTCTGAAGCCGCGTCTTGCACACGGCCTGGGACACGGGAGTGTCCCATAGCCGTGTCCTGGTCTGGTTTGAGTCAGTTCCTTTGCCGCTTAAGGTACACGGCCTGTGACACGGGTGTGTCATAAGCTGTGTCAACCCAGGAAAAGTTATTTCAGGGCAGATCATAGCCGTTCATTTCCTTCATCTGGGATTCATTGGTCCAAGCTCCTTCCTGTTGTTATAAGGCCGAGAGTTGAAGATAAGCTCTCATTTGTTTTGGCCATTCTCTTTTTAAAAGATATAGAGAGAGGGGAGAGCAAGGAAGGAAGAAGGAGAAGAAATCTGGCTGCCGAAGGAGCTTCAGCGTTCGTAATCGAGAGCCGAGTTCAGATTTATGGAGGCAAGGCCATTGTGGTGATTACCATCCAGCTAGATTTCCATGGCTCCAAAGCGATCGTCAAGGGTAACGATCTCCTTCTTGGACAAGTGATGTCCTCCTTTATGCATGTGCATGGAATCCTCCACCAAGAGGTGGAAAGCGTAAGTGATTCCAGCGGGTTGATAGTTGATATCCTCGGTTGAGTCTGCATCTAGATCCGAAAATGAGTAGTACGGAATAGACATGCTGTGTGAAGCCCATCCGGACAGTTAGTCTGGATTGGTGATGTTTATATTGCGAACCGGAGAAGACTCTGTGTATGAAATGAGTAATTGGAATTTGTGAGGGTGCCTGTGAATTGTAAGTAGCAGGAAGTACTGGGGGTTTATGCCCAGGAAAATACCCTGGAAGCTTTGTGTGAGCTTTTTGTGTTGTATGCTCTTCATGAGCTGTATGCGATATGGCCGTGAGAGCCATTCTTTGTGGTTGTGGAGCCTTTGTAGCATTGGAATTATACGCTCTGTGTGAGCTGTGTGTGGAACCGGAAAGTAGCACTGTGTTCCTGTGTTGGGAGAGATTGATTGGTAGCAATGCAAATGGGGGGCTGCATGCGGGCCTTCCCGACTTATTACACTACGATGGTGGGTCGATCTGTGCAAATGGGGGGATACGGGCCTTCCCAGCTTGTTGATCTGTGCAAATGGGGGGCTACAAGCCTTCCCATCTTGTTGGTAGCAATGCAAATGGGGGCTACGGGCCTTCCCGGCTTGTTACTAGAGTGCTCAATGGTTATCGTGAGGTGAACACCTCTGAGTGGGATGTGCGAGGATGTCTCTAGCATGCGTGTTATAGTAGACTAGTGCCCGACCAACAAGCTAATAACCTCTAATCGGTGGTGGGACCAAGGATGATTCGGTACACCGTAAGCGTGCCCTGAGTGCACGGAGCATCTGACACGAAGGCCGCCATTTGTGATGTTATTGTGCGTAAGTGCACTTATTATGATATATGTTGTGATTGTAATGCATGCAGGGAAGGAACCACTGCCCCGGGTAAGGGGTAGGGTCGTTATAATTAGTCAGCTGAATGTTAATTGTTGCTTTGTTTATCACCCTTGGGGTGGACGTCCATATGCAGGTGCTGCCCTTGCTGGTGCTGAATTGGATTGAGCGAGCTGAAGCCCTTGCTGCTGCTGCTTGTAGGCCCTTGAAGGTCGTGCGAAGAATTAGATTATGAGAGATGTGGATGAGGGGAAATAAAGAAAAGAGTGTACTTTACTGATGTCGCGATGTAATAAAGTACCCGTCGTATGTCTATTTGTAAAGACTTTGTTTGGGCAATGTCGTGGGGCGAGACAAGCTGCGGCCTCTGAGCTCTAAACCCGGATCGTTTTTGGGAAAATTGCAACAAAGGAGTGGTTGTGTTGGTGTCTACAGTTGAGCTAAATTTTGGGACGAAATTTCTGTAGGGAGGGGAGGGTTGTAACACACCAAATCCCAAATTTGAGTTCAGGCTGGGAACCACGGCCTGAGACACGGGCGTGTCCCAGGGCATGTCCTACTCTGTTTGCTCGAGTGTGATTTTTGGTCTCGAGTGTGTCTCGAGTGAGGCACACGTCCTGGGACACGGGCATGTCCCAAGTCGTGTCCTTCAATGTGTTGTCGCGAGTACTCGACGGAATGCAGTCGACAATCTTCGAGAGGCGTATCGATTGGGCACACGGCCTGCGACATGGGTGTGTGCCTTGGCCATGTCCATCTTGGGTTATGGCCAAGCTGTGTAAACAACTTAATACAGGTTGGACAAGGGCGTGTCCGAAGCCGTGTCTAGCACATAGCCTGGGACACGAGCGTGTCCCATAGCCGTGTCCTGGTCTGGTTTGAGTCGGTTCCTTTGCCGCTTAAGGTACACGGCCTGTGATACGGGCATGTCACAAGCCGTGTCAGCCCAGGAAAAGTTATTTCAGGGCAGATCGTGGCCGTTCATTTCCTTCATCTGGGATCCATTGGTCCAAGCTCCTTCCTGCTGTTATAAGGCCGAGAGTTGAAGATAACCTCTCATTTGTTTTGGCCATTCTCTTTCTAAAAGAGATAGAGAGAGGGGAGAGCAAGGAAGGAAGAAGGAGAAGAAATTTGGCTGCCGGAGGAGCTTCAGCATTCGTAGTTGAGAGCCAAGTTCAGATTTGTGGAGGCAAGGCCGTTGTAGTGATTACCATCCAGATAGATTTCCATGGCTCCAAAGCGATCGTCAAGGGTAACGATCTCCTTCTTGGATAAGTGAAGTCCTCCATTATGCATGTTCATGGAATCCTCCACCAAGAGGGGGAAAGCGTAAGTGATTCCAGCAAGTTGATAGTTGATATCCCCAGTTGAGTCTGTATCTAGATCAAGAAATGAGTAGTACAGAATAGACATGTTGTTTGAAGCCCATCCATACGATTAGTCTGGATTGGTGATGTTTATATTACGAACCGGAGAAGACTCCGTGTATGAAATGAGTAATTGGAATTTGTGAGGGTGCCTGTGAATTCTGAGTAGCAAGAAGTACTGGGGGTTTATGCCCAGGAAAATACCCCGGAAGCTTTGTGTGAGCTTCTTGTGTTGTATGCTCTGCATGAGCTGTATGCGATGTGGTCGTGAGAGCCATTCTTTATGGTTGTGGAGCCTTTGTGGCATTGGAATTGTACGCTCTGCGTGAGCCGTGTGCTGAACCGGAAAGCAACACTATGTACCTGTGTTGGGAGAGATCGATTGGTAGCAATGCAAATGGGGTTGCGGGCCTTCCCGGCTTGTTACGCTACGGTGGTGGGTCGATCTGTGCAAATGGGGGCTACGGGCCTTCCCGGCTTGTTGATCTGTGCAAATGGGCGGCTACGGGCCTTCTCGGCTTATTGGTAGCAATGCAAATGGGGGGCTGCAGGCCTTCTCAGCTTGTTACTATAGTGCTCAATGGTTGCCGTGAAGTGAACACCTCTGAGTGGGATGGGCGAGGATGTCTTCAGCATGCGTGTTATAGTAGACTAGTGCCCGACCAACAAGCTAATAACCTCTAATCGGTGGTGGGACCAAGGATGATTTGGTACACCATAAGCGTGCCCTGAGTGCACAGAGTGTCTGGCACGAAGGCCGACGTTTGTTATGTTATTGTGCGTAAGTGCACTTGTTGTGATATATATTGCGATTGTAATGCATGTAGGGAAGGAACCACTGCCCTGGGTAAGGGGTAGGGTCGTTATAATTGGCGAGCTGAATGCTGACTGTTGCTTTGTTTATCTCCCTTGGGGTGGATGTCCATATGCAGGAGTTGCCCTTGCTGGTGCTGAATTTGATTGAGCGGGCTGAATCCCTTGTTGCTGCTGCTTGTGGGCCCTTGAAGGCCGTGCAAAGAATTGGATTTCACGTGTGGCTGGTCTGCATGCCGATGTATGAAACCATATCTTGTAAAGAACAACATGTAAGGCCTTTAGGTCGTGAGCGTTTGGGAACTTGTATATATTCTTGGTGTTATATATAAATGTGTTATTTATATATTTAGTGGACATTCATTAGATGTGTTCTTGCAAGTTATAAACTTCCACTAGAATGCTCTGAGTTAAGATGCGAGTAGAAAGTAATTTTGATATTCATATGTGATTCTGACGTTTGTCTTTGAAATATGGCGTGGGGCCCCGGCCGGACCCTCTGTTATATTTCATGTGACGAATCGAGGCATTACATGTATGGCCTTCCTTTTATAGAATGGAGGAGATGGGAGAGATTACAAATAAGCAATGTGGGACTAAATAATTGTAGGTTTAATAGAAACAAGCCGAACAGACCGCGCGGTTAGACGAATAGGCTAACCGCCCGACAACCACAAAAAGGAGAGAACAAGCCGCCGTAGGAGACCGCCAAACCGCCCGGTCTCCAAGTCGCCTGAGACAAACCGTCAGATCGCCCGGACACCAAACAGTAATAGTCCGGCTACCAAGCCGATGGAGACAAACCGCCAGACCGCCCGGTCTCTAATCCGTCAGTGCCAGACCGCCCGGTCTCTATACAGCAACACTCCCCCTCAAGCTAGAGCATATATATCGATCATGCCCAGCTTGTTGCAAATGTGAAGAAAGGAGGCAGACACCGGCTTGGTGAAAATATCAACCAACTCTTTATCAGAGGTGATGAACGGAGTACAAATTTGTTCCTTTAAAATCTCTTCCTGAATAAAATGGCAGTCGACTTCAATGTGCTTTGTTCTCTCATGGAAGACTGGATTTTCTGAGATGTATATAGCGGCCTTGTTATCACAAAACATAGGTAGATGATGGTTATAGACCTCTCCTAGGTCAAGCATGAGAGCCCGTAACCACTTCAACTCATATGTGGTCGACGTCATACTTCGATATTCTGCTTCTACACTGGACTTGGAGACTACATACTATTTTTTGCTCTTCTAGCTCACAAGGTTTCCTCCCACAAAGGTGAAAAAGCCCGATGTTGACTTGCGGTTTCCTTTATCATCAGCATAGCTCGAATCTGAGTATGTGTCAACCCTCAAATGACCATTCTTTTGAAAGAGTAGTCCTTTGCCAGGCGATGATTTAACATACTCCAATATCCTCAAGGCAGACTGTAGATGACACTCCCTTGGAGCTTGCATAAACTGGCTAACCTTTCCGACAACATAGGAGATGTCGGGTCTCGTCATCGTGAGATATATGAGTTTACCAACCAGACATTTGTACCTCGTAACATTTGAAAGAGGAGGAGAGTCATCCGTCCATGTTTTATCTTCTCCAATCGCCATGGGGCATCACGCAGGTTTAGCCCTAGTCAACCCTGCCTCTTTTTGCAAATTAAGAGCATACTTGCATTGGGAGAGGACAAAGGAATTGGGCTTCCGAGAGATCTCTATCCCCAGAAAGTATTTTGGAGATCTCATATCCTTTGTGACCAGGTGTTGGTGAAGATGCTTTTTGTCAAGGTTATCCCAGCCTGGTCATCTCTAGTGAGAAGAATATCATCCACATAAACCGCAAGAACTACCAGACCCAAGGAGGTTTTGCAAATGAACAAAGAGTGATCCACAGAACTTCTCGTAAAGCCCACGGCTGCCACAATCCCGCTAAACTTGTCAAACCAAGCCCGAGGGCTTTGCTTTAGGCCATAGATATCCTTCTTTAGCCTACATACCTGTGTCTTCCCCAGAGCACATACCCTGGAGTTTGCTCCATGTAGACATCCTCCTGAAGATCCCCATATAGAAAGGCATTCTTGACATCCAGTTGGGAAATGGGTCAATCCCTGTTGACAGCCACAGAGAGCAGGACCGTGATAGTGTTGAGACGAGCAACTGGAGAGAAGGTATAAAAATAGTCAACACCATAAGTCTGGGTAAAGCCTTTGGCAATAAGACGGGCCTTGTAACGATCCACATAGCCGTTTGGACTGAACTTCACCACAAATACCCAGCGATAGCCAACAACATCTGTGCCGAAGGGAGGAGGAACAAGGTTCCACGTACCCCGTTCAGTGAGAGTAGTAATTTCCTCATCCATGGCAGCCTTCAAATAAGGAACAGTAAGGGCCTCCTGCTAAGAACGGGGGGTGGCAGTGGCAGAGATAGCTAGTGCAAAAGCCCTGCGAGAAGGGGTAAGACGAACATAGGAAACAACAGGAGCAAGTGAGTGTTGGGTACACGCCCGAACCCCTTTGCTAATAGCAATGGGAAGATCCAGGTCAGCGGGTTCCTCAGTATCCTGAGCGTCCGTGGCGGAGAGAGCTGGCCCGGGAGTAGAGAGCGATGACGGCGGATAAGAGGGACACAGTAGAGGAGAGGAGAGAGGATGAGACGATGGAGACATTAGAGGTGGAAAAACCTCGGCAGGGTTCGATGGGTTGGAGAGAACAATTGGAGAATCAGAAGCCTCAGGAAGAGGAGAGGAGTTGTCAGAGAAATAGGGAGCATTCTCGAAGAAGGTAACGTCGGCGGAGATGAACTGCTTGCGGAGAACGGGGTCAAAACAACAATAGCCCTTTTGGATGGTAGAGTGCCCCAGAAAGAAACATTTGGTGGAGCGAGGGGAGAGTTTATCATGAGTGGCGGAGAGGGCGTGCATAAAGGTTGTGCACCCAAAGATACGTAGAGGGAGAGGAAAAGGTTCCTTGCCTGGATAGAGAATGGAGAATGGGGTTTGACCGTAGAGAACCATAGAGGGAATGCGATTGATGAGATAGCAGGAAATGAGAACCACATAGCCCCAATATGAGCGAGAGATCTGCATCTGCATCATTAGAGTGTGAGCGACATCAAGGAGGTGACGGTTTTTGTGTTCCGTCACTCCATTTGTTGTAAGGTATATACACAACTAGTTTGATGGACAATCCCATGATGCATACAGAAACATGAAAAAGCTTTACTAATATACTCTTTAGCATTATCAGAGCGAAAGACTTTAATTGAAACACCAAACTGATTTTGAATTAAATGATAAAAGGATGTCCATATATTGAATAATTCAGAGCGATCTCGTAAGAGATGCACCCAAGTACATCTAGAAAAGTCATCAATAAAGGTTACAAAATAAGAACTACCCCGACAAATGGTGAGGGTAAGAGTAGGACCCCAGACATCGGAGTGAATGAGATCAAATGGACGGATAGAGCCACGACCTTGCTTCAGAGGGAAGGAGGAACAGTGATGCTTATCAAGCTGACAGGCATCGCAGTTGAGAGGAAAACTATGCGGAGGGAGGTTGGGCAGAAGCTGACGAAGAAGCCATGGAGGAGGATGACTAAGACAGAGGTGCCACTGTAGAAGATCTGTAGAGAAGGAGGAGAAGGCGGACGGAGCAGAAATATTATCGAGGAAGTAGAGGCCGCCTCTCTCAGTCCCAATAGCAATCGTCCGTTGGGAGCTCGGATCCTAAAAAGAACAAGAAGTTGGAGTGAATGTGACGGAGCACTGGAGTTGTTTGCATAAAGAGGTAACTGATAATAAATTGCATGAAAACTTTGGCACATAGAGTGTGTCCGCCAAACGAAGAGATGGAGTGATATGAACCACTCCCATTCCATGGACCGGGGAGGGAGAGCCATCAGCAACGAGAACCGGGGGTTCCCAATCATGTTTTTCTGGTATAGAAAAGGACTGAGGAATGCTCGTCATGTGATTGGTCGCACCAGAGTCTATCAGCTATTTGCCTTGAGTAACCATGTGGGTACTACCTGATGACGTGACCACCACGACGGATGGCTTCGAGGAGGTGGTGGTTGTTGAGGTACTGGAAAGAGCCATGGAGGGAAGACAAGAAGCCGCGCGAGAAGAAGCAACAAGTCGCCCGAACAGCGAGCAGGAAGTGCGGCTAGGAAGGCCACATCAGACAAAGAACAGACATGAAATCACGCGAGAAGAAATAACAAGCCGCGCGAACAGCAAGCAAGGCGTGCGTCTAGGAAGGCCGCAGCGGACAAAGAAAAGATTCTGCATCGGTCACGGTGTCAACACACCAGCGGCAAGGAAGGCCATGACAAAGAAGTAGTGCAAAGCAGAGGGAAAGAAGTCGCACGGCTAGAGAGAAGGCCGCGTGAATAGGAGATAGAGAGGACCGCGCTAACTGGAAGGAATTCGCGAGAAAGGCAAGTAGGTTGTACGAACAGAGCAGAGAGCGCACGAGCAGAAACGGGATGCGCGAATCAAAGGAGATCGCGGGGAGAAAATAAGCAGAGCAACAACGAAAAATAGGTCGCTTATAGAAGAAAAGAGAGGTCGCGCACACAAAGGGCAATGACAAAGAGAAGAGAAGTCGTGCGAACAGACTGCATGAAGAAGGACAAACCGCGTGGTCAGAAGAAGGAACCGAATCAGGTGGAAATGATCGAGTCCTCTGATACCATGTGCGAACAGACAAGTAGAAATCGAAAATTGGAATAACATAAATTTTTATTATCCAAAAAGATGAGTATTATAAAGGTATGACCTCCCTTTTATAGAATGGAGGAGATGGGAGAGATTACAAATAAGCAATGTTGGACTAAATAATTACAGGTTTAATAGAAACAAGCCGAACAGGCCACGCGGTTAGACGAATAGGCTAACCGCCTGGCAACCACTAGAAGGAGAGAACAAGCGGCCGTAGGAGATCGCCAGAATGCCCGGTCTCTAAGTCGCCTGAGACAAACTGTCAGATCGCCCGGACACCAAACAGCAATAGTCCGGTTACCAAGCCGCTGGAGACAAACCGCCAGACCGCCCAGTCTCTAATCTGTCAATGCTAGACCGCCAGACCGCCCGGTCTCCCTATAACAACAGTGTCAAAACAACCCTACCCATATCTCCCTAGACCCTAGGGGAGGCCAATGGGTCACTAAGGACCCATTGGGGTCAACTCAAAGGGTCAAATTGACCAAGGTCAACTCAACCCTAAAATGGGTCAAACTAGCTCAAGTTGACCCAACTTAGCCCAATCCACTTGGGCTAAGCCCAATTGGAGTGGTCCACAAGCTTTAGGAGGCTGATATTTACCTAAAATGCCACTCAAATTCTTGAGGTTTTGACTAGGAGAGCGAAACCTCATTTTTCCTTTAATGGAGGAGGGAGAAAGAGAGAGAAAGAGGTCATTCATGACTAAGGAAGGCCAAGAGCCTCCTCTCTTCAATTCCAATAACTTGGCCCATTTCCCTGATCAGTTATGAGGAGATAAACATCCATGGTTGGCCCCTTGGTGGCTGAATTCAAGGATTTTCAGTTGGCCGAAAAATTTCCTTCATGGCCATTAACAGCCATTGAGCTTTGACCCCTCCCCTCCCTCATTTGATCATTTTAGAAGCTTCCTTAGACCCCCAACAGTTGTTTCCACCATTTCCTTGAAGAAGTTGAGCCCTCTGGTAGTGTTGTTGCAGAGCACCTGAAATTGCCACCACCGGCAATAGCGGCACGGCAATCGGCTCGACTTTAGCCACCCCAGAAGGTCCTGTCTTCCTCCTCTCTCTCTCTGTGGATAGATCTTCATCTGTTGTCCCCAAGGTTTGGGTTCAATTGGCCCCAAATCAAGGGAGCCAAGAGCTTTATTTTTCAAGCTTTTATTCCATTCACAATTCACTGTTCCGGCCACCTCCTGCCGGCCCACCATCGCGAATCGTCGGCCACCACTTCAACAAAGGTGGTGGTGGCGGTGGCCGGCCGGTAAAGGGCGTGGGTGGCCGGGAAATCACGGGCAAATACTGCCCGGGACGGGGAAATCTCAGTCGTTGGCACGCTGGGGACGATGATGGGATGCCATCGATTTCGCGTCAAGATTCGTGCTGGCCAATTTAATTAAGGATTATATTATTTCATATTATTTCATTTTTGTCACAGTTATTTCAGTGCTTTGAATTAAATATTAAAAATACTTAGAGCCCTCTGATGGGAAAATGACAAACATCAAAGTTGTATACCTTGAGGTCTAGTTTATTTTAAAATTGGTTTCAACCCATTTGGGTCAGTGGTCTGACCAAAATACCCAAAATGTTGCAGTATATACATAAGCCTGACCAGAGACTAATTTGAGTGCCCCCACTAAAGCAATTAGGCAAATGCCTTGAAATTTGGACCATAGGCTAATTATAAAGACACACTCATCATATCCAAAAATGGAAATTTTTGGAATTATTTTCCTATAGTTTTTGTAAAAATTTAATAAATCATGTATGATTTAATTGGAGGGTCTATTGACCTCAAATACCTCCAATATTTTGATGGTTGATCATTAGGGTCATGGTATGACCATGGTAAAAATTCCATCCCATTTGGGGTTGATTTGATTAGGAATTTGTGTGATCAAAATTTGGCCTCATAAGGGGAAGATTATGTCAAAAGTGCACATGGTGATTTGAGTGGGCAATTCACATTCAAAAGGGATGGATCTTTGGCCACTGTCTTAATGTCATATAAAACACCCCCATAAGAGATTTTGGGTGGTTTAGGGTTGGAATGCCCTAGAACCCTAGTGTGAACCCTAGGGTTGATTTTGAGCCTATTGAAGGACATGGGACCATGTGTCCTTGGAATGTATTGGAACTTGGTAGATGAGTTCATAGGGTGGAAATAAGCTCTAGGAAATGTTATTAGAATTTAGGAGCATTTAACCCCTCTAAAAATAGTTTAGGACCAATTAAGGTACTTTTACTCATAATTTTATCGCATAACTATATGATCTTGGATGTTCATGAAACTTAGGCAGTGATCTTATATAGTTATTATTAACCTCTGGAAATTTTGATATGAACTTTTGGATTATATTTATAGTACTTCATTCACAAACCTAGTACATGTTTTCTTAGTAAGAAAAATTATTATGAGTTATTTACTCACTGGAAAATTATGAAATTTGGTTTGAAGACTTTCTAAGATTTCATCATGCTCTGGGAATTTTTATAAAATTATTGAAAGTTTTTTATATAGGTTGTTTCACAAGTGACTTTTATAGAATATTTTTAAATGATTTATTTGGATGACCAAACATACTTAGAGAATTATGATTTTTGGCCAATAGACTTTTCTAGTTACTCTTGACATTTGATAATTTTTCTATAATTTTTGTATGATTATTTCTATTACTTCCTGTCTTGCCCTATAAATATGGTTATTTAATCAATAATTAGTTTGGTGGTTAACCTTTTTGAAAGAAATTGTTAATTTCAGTATTTACTGTTATTTTGATGATATACACTTGTCATTATTTTGTTGAGGCCATACCATGTCATAAAAGTATACTTGATGTTCAAAAGCTCAGTTGGCCTGATTTTGCTGAAAATTTAAAAAATGCAAAATAAATTAGGAAAAATATTATATTATCGATTTATCTTTAACGTAGTATGTTAGACCCCCAGTAATAATCTTAAGTCATTTGGATGAATATTTGGATGGGGTCATCATTCATTCACCTCATATAGCTCATTAGGTCTGCACATAGTAAGCTGTTGAAATAAGATAACATGTAAGATTTGGAATGGGAAGGTGGGATAGATGATGTACATGGTCTGGTTTGGATGTGGAAGAGGATTTAGGTTGTGAGAGCCTGGTTGGCTAAGTTAAGGTCATGCTCGGGATCGACGATGGATCGTCCTTCCTTGGAGAAAGTCTAATTACACTTAGTTTAGTTCAGGTGTAAGATCAGGGGAGTTGGGACATGGGTAGATACCAACAATAATAAGTACCTTGTAAAAGGGAGCTTTGGGCTTCTAAAAGATCTTATTTTCAAGGTAGCTAACAACCTAGAGGGGGTGAATAGGTTTGTCTAGGTCTTTTATAATCTCTTCAATATCTTGTTATTTTCTTTTAGCTTTCAGCTTAAGGTGATCTAGAGTTTGTCCTTAACACCTGCAAATAATAAAAGAATAACAAACATAGAAAAGCATATAAGTATTTTATAGTGGTTCCCCAAAATTATGGGTACATCCACTCTCCTCCCACCTTGCTAACTTCATGTTAGTCTAGATACTTCTCAAAAACAATGCTCCAAGGAGCTTACACCTCAGATCCCTCAGGATCTCTCAGTCTCCTCCAAGACTTACACCTCAGCCATAAAGGCCTACAACTCAGTGACACACTTATCACTTACCTCAAGCAATTAAGCTCTACCACTCAGGCTATGGAGGATAGCCCTACCTCAGATCAAACCTGCTCCTATGTAACACCCCAAAACTTGGAAGGGGAAACGACGGCGTCGTTTTAACCAAGTTTGGTTTTTGGAGCAGGTGACACGGGCGTGTCAGGGGCGTGACACGGGCGTGTCTTTCTCGGCAGTTTTCTGAGCTGTGTATACGGGCTGTGACACGGGCTCTGACACGGGCATGTCATTTGTGACACGGGCGTGTCAGGTGCCGTGTCGTAGGCCGTGTTGTTCTCTGACTGGGAAGGTTGGTCGGGGGCGTGACATGGGTCTCGACACGGGCGTGTCGAAGGCGACACGGGCGTGTCGAAGGCGACACGGGCGTGTCGGAGGCCGTGTTAAAGGCCTTGTGCTGGTTTTCGAATCAGTCGAGACGGCAAATGGGTAACACGGTCATGCACACGGCCGTGTTGCAACCCGTGTTCGGCCCAGTTTTTGTGATTTTAAGCTGAATCGCGGCCGTTCGTTTCTTTGGTATGAGATCCAACGGCTGGGGGCTAGATCTGAGGGATTAAACTCGGGAATAGGGTTTGAAACCCTCACTTTTCTCCTATCTTTATCTCTCTTGATTCAAGAGAGAAGGGAGAGCAAAGAGGAGGAAGAAGGCCAAGATCCGGCCGCCGGCGAAGCTTCGGAGGTCCGTTTCGCGAGCGGAGTTCAGATCCGCGAAGGTGGGAGCGTTGCGGTGGTTTTCAACCGAGCAAATCTTCTCCATGGCTAGGAAAAGGGGACGGAAGGTAATGACACATCTCCTCTTGGTTTTTAGGATTTAGGATGCATGAATAACATCCCCTTCCTTTCATATTTTGAGCACCGGATCTCTCAAATGAGAGGGATTCGTGTAGCCTTGGTTCAAGAGGAACCTCCGGGTGATTATGTTCATCCCGGCATGCTTTGCATTAGAGATCCACTCCGTTAGCGGGTTAGGCTTTGTGGGTGAAGCCGTGGTCGCGACCATTAGTCCGATCCGGTGATGTCGCATAGCGAGCTTCGGGGATTCGGTAGAAATCCATTGCGGCATTACGCCGTCGTGTGTATGCGTTTTCCCCCTTTTAATTGAGTGAGTACTCGTAGTCGGAACCGGACAAGGTTAGCTCCACTTTGTGCGGTAGATGGTTTCCTTGGAGCACGGGAGAGATATGGTATGAATGGTGTTTGGGGTGGGGAAACCTTGGTTTGTGCTGTGCAAAGTCGCGGCTATGTCTCCGTGGTCGGCTGACTATCCCGTGACGCGCAAGTCATGTGGGGAAAGTGTCCCGGCGAGACTAGCCCCTTGTGTGAGACTGACGAGAATGCCGAGCGGAGGGCAAGCCCGGGCATTGTGTCCAGTAGTGGGTGGGGTCCAGCAAGGCTTCTTAGAATCGGTCAGTGTGAGACGGAACCCTGACATGCGAAGTCAGAGTGTGCGGGCAAGCCCGGGGTATATGACCCTTATGTGGGTGGGGCCTTTGCAAGGTTTCGTGTGACGGCGTGTGTGCCGTTAGGTACATGATGGTTCCCTTTTGTTTGCGGCTTTAAGCCAATGGGGAAATAGAAGTACCCAATGTTTGATGTTGTGCTAGAAGCATACGAGCTAGGGTGCCTTGGGTGAAACCCGGGTTGCATTCATGTTGCATAGTAGGCCCCTTTCACTTTGTACAAAACATAGAGAACATGTATGTTGTATGCGACATCCAAGCCTATTTTACCGCTTTAATATATATGCCCTTTTGGTATACGAAGTGCTAACTTGCAGGTGGAGTGGTACCCCGGGGTCCGTTAGGGACGGCCGGGAGGAGATGTGTTTGTTACACAGTAGAGGTCAGCCTTTGCTGACCCACGTTACTTCAAATCCTTACAGGGCAAGGATCGCATGCAGGAGCTAGCGCACCGGGCGAAAAGCCCTAAGCCTTATGAAGTGTTGTCGTGCTTGGCTATTTTCCTTTTCTTGTTTTGCTACTGTTGTTTGACTATGTTCGGCTTGTATGCCGAGGTAGGCTAGGAGTGCTTGACACTTTTATATTTGGAATTTTATTGTGTAAGGCCTTAAGGCCATTTGATACTCTACTGTTAGTGGATAACTTCTGTCTTTAATGTTCTATTTCCGCTGTGTTTGTTTGGAGTTTTGAGATTGGGTAGTTTTCATATCATCTTTTAATACTAAAGCTGTGGCGTCCGTATGTTGTGGGGCCCCGGCCGGACCCATATTATACGGTCTTTACAGGGGAGGTGTTACAATTTAGTATCAGAGGGAGGTTGATCGTTCCAAGGAGCAGTTTCGCGGTCGAAAGTATAAGTCGAGTCGCGTCTAAGAAGTTATCCACATAAGAGTATCGCGGGACCATGAGTGTCCTTGTGTTCGAGTCTTGCGATTAGAGACTGATTTGTGTTTTCTTGGTTGTGTTTAGAGTGCAAGCAATGAGGCTGGGACCTCGAGGCCAAGAGAAGAGCTCTCGGCAAGTAGTGCGACTGCACAAGGTCCGCTAGGGATGGGGGTCACACCGGCCGACTTCTGCCATATGCTTGCAGAAGCGATGGTGGCGGCCCAAACTGCAGCGACAGCTCAGGTAGCAGCTTCCGTTGCTCAAGTAGCGACTCCTGCTACCCCGGACATGGCAGCGACCGTGCCGGTTGAGGAAGCCAGGCGGGCAGAGCCGCAGGCCGAGAGAGTGGTTGTAGGACATGGGGACCGGCAAATGAAGTACTTTTTGAGTTTCCATCCTCCAACCTTCAAGGGAGTTGGCATGCCCACAGATGCGGAAGACTGGTGGGTTAGAATTCAGGAGCTTCTGAGGGCAGCAGAGGCGCCAGATGAGAAAAAGGCGGAGTTCGCAGCCTTCATGCTAGAAGGAGGATATGGTGGGTGAGCCATAGTGGCCGACAGTTTCTAGGACGCACACCGTCCATCGAGGAGTTTGGGAATGCCTTCCTGAAGAAGTACATTCCCGCCTCAACAAGGTTAGCCCTCCAGAGGTAGTTTCTACATCTGGTGCAGTGAGACAAGTCAGTGGATGAGTATGTTCAGGAATTTACTCGCTTGGGTCATTATGCGGGGATGACCATGGCAGACGACGAAGAGAGGGACAATCTCTTCTATCACGGATTGAGGGAGAACCTGAGTCAGCCACTCATATCCATGAAACATGCGGGTTTCAATGAGCTGGTTGAGGCAGCCAGGATCTTAGAGAGCGATATGGAGCGATCCTAGCGCCGAAAGGGTTTCACACCCAAACAGGGGGAAGAGAAGAAGTCGGCTCAGTCCCATGGAAAGGTGGAAGGGAGCCGATGGAAGAAGAAGCCTTCCCCATATAGGTCGGGCGAGAAAAGTAATTGGACGTCTGGAGGGTCACGCTCTAAGGGACCGCAGACGTGTTACAGTTGTGGCAAGCCAGGCCACATAGCAAGATTTTGTACCCAAGGGGGCGCTGAGCAAGAGCCAAGGCAGGAGCAGACTGTGCGCTCCGGCCCCAGTACCGCAGAGAAAGGGAAGATGGCGGAGTCGAGTGCTTCCCGGTTTCAACCAGTGCAGCCAAGGGCCTACAACCTTGGGCAGCAGGAAGCAATCCGCCAATCCGATGTGGTGACAGGTATGAGAGTTCAACCTACACCTTAGATTTCTTCCTTTCAAGCCTTTTTATGTTTGTTGCATGTGTGTAGGCTTTGTAGTGGTATCTGGGTACCCCGCTAGGGTACTTTTTGATACGGGAGCGTCGCACTCCTTCCTTGCGGAAAGCTTCATCCGGAGGATTGGAGTTGAGTCCTTCTCAACGGGCTCAGAGTTGAAAGTGCGCATGCCCAATGGGTCATCTATGACTACCAGGGCTAGAGGCCGGATTTGTTGGAGTCTTGAGGGAGTCGACTTCATGTTGGTAGCGGCGATCTTGTCGTTGTCCGAGTTCGATGTGATTTTGGGAATGGATTGGTTAGCGGAGCAGCATGCCAGTATCGACTTCTTGTCCAAGGTGGTAACCCTGAGGGGCGTGGGGCAAGCGGAAGTCAAGTTTGAGGGCCTGCATGGAGTGGCCTGTTCCCTAGTTTCGGCACTTCAACTAGTGCGAGCTGTTAACCAGGGAGGTGTAGCTCTAGTAGCGTTGTTGGAGGTTAGCCTTTTCAGGGTGACTCTTGGAGAAGTGCCCGTGGTGGCGGAGTTTGGAGATGTTTTTCCTGAGGAGCTACCGGGAGCACCTCCTCGGCGGGAGATTGATTTCTCCATCGAGTTAGTGCCCGAGGCTAGACCGGTGTCACGTCCACCATTTAGGATGGCACCAAAGGAGTTGGTCGAGCTCAAGGTTCAATTGAAGGAGCTTTTGGAACAAGGGTATATCAGACCCAGCTCTTCACTGTGGAGTGCGCCGGTGTTATTCGTAAAGAAGAAGGACGGTAGTATGCGTTTGTGTATAGACTACCGAGAGTTGAACAAAGTGACTGTCAAGAATAAGTATCTGATTCCTCGGATAGACGATCTCTTCGACCAGTTGGTGGGGTCGGTGGTGTACTCCAAGTTAGAATTGAAGTCCGGATATTATTAGTTGCGGATTCATGACGAAGACATACCCAAGACAGCGTTTGGTACGAGGTATGGTCATTTTGAGTTCTCGGTGATGCCGTTCGGGTTAACGAACGCGCCGTCCGTGTTCATGGACTTGATGAACCGAGTGTTTCGCGAATACTTGGACTGGTTTGTCGTCGTCTTTATCGATGACATTTTGGTGTATTCCAAGTCGGAAGCGGAGCACGAGTCGCACTTGAGGACAGTGTTGCAAGTATTGAGAGAGAACCAGCTTTATGCGAAGTTCTCCAAGTGCGAGTTCTGGTTGGAGATGGTGGCGTTTTTAGGGCATGTGATTAGTGGGGATGGGGTAGCGGTAGATCCAATGAAAGCAGAAGCTATCAGAGAGTGGCCAGTTTTGAGGACCGTGGCGGAAGTCCAGAGTTTTCTTGGACTAGCCGGGTACTACCGAAGGTTTGTGGAAAACTTTTCGCGGATAGCTCTACCCCTCACTTCACTAACTCACAAGGATTAGAAGTTTGTATGGACCCAAGAGTGCAATCAGGCATTTGAAACCCTAAAGGAGAGGCTAATGACGGCGTCGATCCTAAGTCTACCAAAGGGGACCGAAGGATTCCAGATTTTCAGCGACGCATCCGGATGCGGTTTAGGGTGCGTGTTGGTGCAGCATGGTAGTGTGATAGCTTTTGGGTCGAGGCAGTTGAAGCCTCATGAGAGAAATTACCCCGTCCATGATCTGGAGTTGGCGGCGGTAATTTTTGCCTTGAAGTTGTGGAGGCACTATGTTTACGGTGCGAAGGTGGAGATCTTCACGGACCACAAGAGTCTGAAGTATCTCCTGGATCAGAAGGACCTAAATATGTGGCAGCGTAGGTGGGTTGAGTTCCTTGGGGATTACGAGGTGGCGATTCAGTACACGCCAGGGAAATCCAATGTGGTGGCGGATGCTTTGAGTAGGAAATACTCGGGGCAAGGAAATTAGATTGAAGCTCACGATGAGCGGTTAAGGCGGGACTGGGAGTCCCTTGGTTTGGAATGTGTGGCAAGAGGCGAGTCTAGCGTGGCTCAGCTAAACTGGATTGAGGTACAGAGTGACTTATGCGATCGTATTCAGGAAGCGACCCGTGTAGATGAGGAGTTCCAACCCTTTGTGGAGGAAGCTCTAAAGGGCGAGGGTAGCGCCTGGGAGATGGTTGATGGGATTCTGAGGAAGGGCGGAAGAATTTATGTACCGCAGTTTGGCAAGCTCTGTGAGGAGTTGATGTTTGAGGCCCACTTCACTAAGTACTCCATTCACCCGGGTAGTACAAAGATGTACTTGGATTTGAAGAAGTCCTATTGGTGGCCTGGTATGAAGCGGGATGTAGCTTTGTTTGTGAGTCGGTGCCAAACTTGTACCTTAGTGAAGGCCGAGTGTCAGAAGCCGGGCGGGTTCTTGAGGCCTCTTCCAATCCCTGATTGGAAATTTGAAGACATCTCCATGGATTTGTGCATGGGTTGCCTAAATCGCAGCAGGGTAATGATGCCATTTGGGTGATTGTGGACCGCTTGACCAAGGTGGCACATTTCATCCCAAACCGGATGGAGGACGGTGTGGAAAAGTTGTTGGAGTTGTACGTCCGCAATATTGTACGACTTCATGGGATTCCGAAGAGTATAGTCAGCGACCGGGATGGGCGTTTCACGTCTAAGGATTGGCGGTTGGTGCAGAAGAGCTTGGGCACAAAACTCAAGTTCAGTACGGCCTTTCATCCTCAAACCGATGGGAAAACTGAGAGAACGAACCGTACTATGGAGGATATGCTAAGGATGTGTACTCTCGACTTCGGCAAGAAGTGGGAGGATCACCTCTTCATGGTGGAGTTTGCTTATAACAATAGTTACCAAGCAAGTATCAAGATGGCGCCATACGAAGCTCTGTATGGGAGGCGGTGTCGAACACCGATGTCTTGGACAGAGGCGGGAGACACCAAGCTTTTGGGGAAAGAAGTGGTAGCCGACGCTAGTGAGCTAGTGCGAACCATCCAAGAGCGCATGAAGGTAGCTCAAGATCGGCAGTCAAAGTATTTCAATGCTCGCCACAGGCATGTGGAGTTCGTTGTGGGCGACTGGGTTTATCTCAAGATCAAGCCGTTCAAAGGCGTTTCACGAGTTCACCGACTCAAGAAGCTGAGTCCGAGATTTTTGGGACCATTCAAGGTCATCGAGCGAGTGGGAGAGGCAGCGTACCGGTTGGTGTTGCCCACAGAGCTAAGTGGTTTGCATGACGTTTTTCACGTCTCCGTCTTGAGGAGAGCCTTGCTAGAGGCCAGCGTGGTGATTGAACCGGCGGCGGTGCCGGTAGAGGAAGACTTGAGGACGCGAGTTCGTCCAGTCGGGATAGAAGATTCGGAGGTTCGGCAACTGCGGAACAAGGAGGTCAGACTCGTAAAGGTCCGTTAGGACAACTGTGGCTGCGAGGAGCTCTCATGGGAGCGAGAGCAGGCCATGCGGGAGGAGTACCCCGAGCTTTTCTCCTCAGGTACCGTTTAGAATTTGTGTACTTTCCATGTTTTAAATTTCGGGACGAAATTCTTTTAAGGGGGGAAGAATTGTAACACCCCAAAACTTGGAAGGGGAAACGACGGCGTCGTTTTAACCAAGTTTGGTTTTTGGAGCAGGTGACACGGGCGTGTCAGGGGCGTGACATGGGCGTGTCAGGGCGTGTCTTTCTCGGCAGTTTTCTGAGTCGTGTACACGGGCCATGACACGGGCGTGTCATTTGTGATACGGGCGTGTCAGGTGCCGTGTCGTAGGCCGTGTTGTTCTCTGACTGGGAAGGTTGGTCGGGGGGCGTGACATGGGTCTCGACACGGGCGTGTCGAAGGCGACACGGGCGTGTCGGAGGCGACACGGGCGTGTCGGAGGCCGTGTTAAAGGCCGTGTGCTGGTTTTCAAATTGGTTGAGACGGCGAATGGGTAACACGGCCATGCACACGGCCGTGTTGTAACCCATGTTCGGCCCAGTTTTTGTGATTTTAGGCTGAATCGCGGCCGTTCGTTTCTTTGGTATGAGATCCAACGGCTGGGGGCTAGATCTGAGGGATTAAACTCGGGAATAGGGTTTGAAACTCTCACTTTTCTCCTATCTTTATCTCTCTTGATTCAAGAGAGAAGGGAGAGCAAAGAGGAGGAAGAAGGCCAAGATCCGGCCGCCGGCGAAGCTTCGGAGGTCCGTTTCGCGAGCGGAGTTCAGATCCGCGAAGGTGGGAGCGTTGCGGTGGTTTTCAACCGAGCAAATCTTCTCCATGGCTAGGAAAAGGGGACGGAAGGTAACGACACATCTCCTCTTGGTTTTTAGGATTTAGGATGCATGAATAGCATCCCCTTCCTTTCATATTTTGAGCACCGGATCTCTCAAATGAGAGGGATTTGTGTAGCCTTGGTTCAAGAGGAACCTCCGGGTGATTATGTTCATCCCGGCATGCTTTGCATTAGAGATCCGCTCCGTTAGCGAGTTAAGCTTTGTGGGTGAAGCCGTGGTCGCGACCGTTAGTCCGATCCGGTGATGTCGCATAGCGAGCTTCGGGGATTCGGTAGAAATCCGTTGCGGCAATACGTCGTCGTGTGTATGCATTTTCCCCCTTTTAATTTAGTGAGTACTCGTAGTCAGAACCGGACAAAGTTAGCTCCGCTTTGTGCGGTAGATGGTTTCCTTGGAGCACGGGAAAGATACGGTATGAATGGTTTTTTGGGTGGGGAAACCTTGGTTTGTGCTGTGCAAAGGCGCGGCTATGTCTCCGTGGTCGGCTGGCTATCCCGTGACGCGCAAGTCATGTGGGGAAAGTGTCCTGGTGAGACTAGCCCCTTGTATGAGACTGACGAGAATGCCGAGCGGAGGGTAAGCCCGGGCATTGTGGCCAGGAGCGGGTGGGGTCCAGCAAGGCTTCTTAGAATCGGTCAGTGTGAGACAGAACCCTGACGTGCGAAGTCAGAGTGTGCGGGCAAGCCCGGGGTATATGACCCTTGTGCGGGTGGGGCCTTTGCAAGGTTCCGTGTGACGGCGTGTGTGTCGTTAGGGACATGGTGGTTCCCTTTTGTTTGCGGCTTTAAGCCAATGGGGAAAAACGGAAGTACCCAGTGTTTGATGTTGTGCTAGAAGCATACGAGCTAGGGTGCCTTGGGTGAAACCCGGGTTGCATTCATGTTGCATAGTAGGCCCCTTTCACTTTGTACAAAACATAGAGAACATGTATGTTGTATGAGACATCCAAGCCTGTTTTACCGCTTTAATATATATGCTCTTTTGGTATACGAAGTGCTAACTTGCAGGTGGAGTGGTACCCCGGGGTCCGTTAGGGACGGCCGGGAGGAGATGTGTTAGTTACACAGTAGAGGTCAGCCTTTGTTGACCCACATTACTTCAAATCCTTACAGGGCAAGGATCGCATGCAAGAGCTAGCGCGCCGGGCGAAAATCCCTAAGCCTCATGAAGTGTTGCCGTGCTTGGCTATTTTCCTTTTCTTGTTTTGCTACTGTTATTTGACTATGTCCGGCTTGCATGCCGAGGTAGCTTAGGAGTGCTTGGCACTTTTATATTTGGACTTTTATTGTGTAAGGCCTTAAGGCCATTTGATACTCTACTGTTAGTGGATAACTTTTATCTTTTAGTGTTCTGTTTTCGCTGTGTTTGTTTGGAGTTTTGAGATTGGGTAGTTTTCATATCATCTTTTAATACTAAAGTTGTGGCGTCCGTATGTTGTGGGGCCCCGGCCGGACCCATATTATATGGTCTTTACAGGGGAGGTGTTACATCCTACAACTCAGAGAGATACACTCTCCTAAAGCTCAGGCAATACTGCCCTACAACTCAATGAGTAAAAATCACCTACCTTATATCCCTCAGGATCCTACACTCAAAGAGGAGTACTCTCCTACAGCTCAGGTAAATTTTCCCTACCTCAGGCCCAAGGCCCTGCAGCTCAGATCCAGAAGAATCCTACAAAAAAATGGTTTAATTAACTTTGACTTAGAGAAATTTCTATATGTCAACAACTAGAGCAGAGAAATTTCTGCTCTATCTTTCCTAACAGTAGAGAAAAGGCTTGTTGGAGGAACTCAGAAGCTAACTTCTGAACAAGCTGAAGAAGGCTAAAGATCTGTTGATCTTGAGTCTTCAAACAACTCACTAAACTTGCTTAAAGATGAAGGTTCTTCTTTCTTCAGAACTGATTCTGAATCTGCTGTGACAGATAGAGACTTGCACAGCTAACTGAACTTTTCTTGCTGGAGAGCTTCAAGCTTTTCACATGTAGCAATGGTGAGGAAGATAAAGAGTTCACTTTTGAAATAGATAAAAACCCTAAAAAGTTATCTTTGTCTTGGCACCATCTCTTCCTTTTGTAGTTCGTCGATCAACGGCTCTTAGAGATCGGCGGGCCCCACCTGCAGCTTCCAGCTGCGCCTTGTTTTAATGGAAGAAGAAGTACAGTAGCTTCACGGAAAAGTTTGTCGTGTACTGTATCTTCCCCGTACCTGATTTGACTTTAGTTTATTTTGTCGAGTTTGTTGACGTCAGCACCTGTGGACTTAGCCAAAATCGAGCTTCAGTAGAATAGGCGTTGAGTGAAAGAGTTTCACTTAACTCCAAAACACTTAGATAGATTTACTGTCTCTTTGCATTGAGTGAGTAACCTTCACTCAACGTCAAACTACTTAGAATCTAAATCTATTTCTAGCGTTGAGTGATTCAGCTTCACTCAACGCCATCTTGCTTTATCAGTTTTCTGGTGTTTGGCGTTGAGTGAGTGAGCATTACTCAATGCTAAACTAGTTAGAACAAATTCTGTCTCCACTAGGCGTTGAGAGTGTTGAGTGAGCATGCCTCTCTCAACGTTGTTTGCCTTAGCAAAATTTTCTGAGCTAAGATCGACGAACTGAACTGAGTTCGACGAATTCTGAACATAGTTCAACTAGTTCAACTTACAGACTTTTTGTTGTATGGCGTTGAGTGTGTCTTTATCACTCAACGCCAAAACACTTAGCCATATTTGTCTTTAGTAGCATGGCGTTGAGTGAGTTGACTTCACTCAATGACTCTGGATTTGGCCACTTTTCAGCTCATTTCAACTAAGGCTATTACTGCTTTAGCCTGTCTCACGGCATTTTATTGTATGGTGTTGAGTGAGTTGACTTCACTCAACGCCTATGGACTTAGTCATTTTCTCAGTCTGCCACTATTTAGGCTTTGACTGTATAGCCTTCACTCAGCGCTATAAGTCATCTGGAGTTGAGTGATTTACCTTCACTCAATGTCTGTGGACTTAGACAGATTTCTGTCAGCCCACACCTTAGGTAAGTATTTACCTGACTTAGCCACTTAGGCTACCTATCTCATCACAGTCATCTACTGATATGTGTATATCATTGATAAGATTGACTTCCTCAAATCCAGGACATTATGGGTAATGGGCCCAACAGCTTCAGCTCATCGTAGTTCTTAGTGCCCTCGAGAGCCCTTCACAGGAAATGTCATGGGCAATCCAAGGTTAACCTTAAATCGTAAGACTAAAATGTCAAAGAGCAATTAGTAAATACTAGTGCATCACTTTCACTCACCCCGATGACTCGAGAGGTTTGCTTGGTTGGGTTATCCGAGCGGTAGGCTCGGTGGTTGTGGAAATGGGCAAGTTAGCCCGGTGAGTCGATGGCTCGGAAGGTAGTTGTAACGGACAGGTTAGTACGGGAAGCCGATGGCTCGGGAATTCATGTCTACATGTGCATAAGGTGGTGGGTCTTCGGTATTTGACGGTCGTTCATACCGACGTCGATACGATGACTAGACGGGTGTAGTTTATACTTAGCCAAGAAAAATACTGGCGGGTTTGTCAGCATTAGTATGTGGTGACTCTGGTGTGTCCTTCAAAGGCGTACGTAAGGACTAGGTCTGGTAGTGTGGATACTCGCCTAGGAGTGGGGTGTAACACCCTAATTTTCTGTTAATTATTTAATTCTCGTAGTGACCTCATAATGACGTAAGGGCGTTACGGTCCCGTGAGTTGACGGCGCATTTTCGAAGATTCATAGTTTTTCTCGTCGTCGTAAACTTGGGAAATTTATATCTTGAGTTTGGCACATCGGATTTTGACTCTGACTTCGTCATTGGATTTGTAGCGTCAATGTTCGCCTACAGTGAAAATTTCGTTTAATTCGACACGTGTTTGGACCTCAACTTTGAACTCGTATTCTCCTTATTCATAAATGTGAATATAATTTTTATAATATTAAAGCATTATTCAGAAATCAAAAGAACTATTCATTCCAAAAGTTTGATCAATGATAGTTTTGCAAATTCCACTATTCATGAGGACGAAATGCAACTGTTCACAAATCCACTCCATTTCTCGTGAAATCCACTCCATTTCTCGTGAAATCCACTGTTCATCTTTCTTGTTCTCGGGAAACTCGGCAGCCCACCAGCCCATTTCCCGTGAAACCTCTCCCTTTTCTCGTGAAATCAAGTTCACGGGAACTTGATTTCGCATGGTCCTCTCCCCTCTGTGTTTTTTTATAATTTATATTGTTATGTAATAAGTAATAATAATAATATTATTAATATAACAATATAATGATGAACATCTCCTTCTTCCTCATTTAGCCAAGAGCCGAAACAGAGAGCGTGAGTGCGGGAGATTTTTGCCGTTCGTGAAACTTCGGATCGCCGCCGACAGAGCTCTGGTGGTTGAAATCTCGAACTGAGTATAGATCTGGAAAGCTCTCGATGAGGTCAACGCGTATGCGGTGAGTATTTTTCGTTTCGTGAAACTTTGTGTTAGGGTTTTCGGCCCTAACCTCCATTTTGACCGCTCTTTTGTAGATTTTTCTTCCTCGTGCTTCCGTTTGGGTTGATCTGCGACGTTGGGAATTTTCGGAGTCTTTTTCGACCAAGTTTAAGGTAAGTGGTGCTCACTTGCATTTCCTTTATTGTTCTCACCTCCGATTGGAGAGTTAATCGTAATTATTGTTTGAGAAACATGCTCATGTGTTCCGCTAGTCTGTCTTAATCTAGAGATTTGCGTGTGCCGTCTTGTGAGTAGATTTGCTTGTCGTGGGTAAGCTCGTCGAAATACTTGTCACTCTTCGTCATGTTGTATGTGCGTCGTATCCCTTGCTAGTTGTTTTGTTTGGATTGTCTCGTCATATTGACCAAATATATGAATCGTTTGTTCGTCGTAAGTGCCACAATTATTGTCCAACATTACATGTATACAGCTTGACTTGAAAATCGTTGTTGCGAAGGCCTCAGTGTTTTGCCAAGCTATTTGTGTCGTCGCGTCGGTCACGTGTTAGGATTTTGGTTAAGTTCGTCTTGAAACTTCATAAATTAGAAATATGATGTGTTAATTTTTAATTAATGGGTTCCACCATCATTTATAGGAGAAAAAGAGCCCCCCCCCCCATGATCTCCACCCAAAGAAAAATCATGGGTGGGCCCCACCCCCCATAATCTCTCATAATGATGGGAGTTATGGGGGCGGGACCCGCTCCCTCCCCTCATGGGGGAAACCGCCGCCGGGAGAATCGCCGCCGACGGGCAGCTTAGCCACCGTCGACGGCCGGCCCCCCCGGCCTTCATCGCGGCCGGCAAGGCCGTCGAGGCGGCCGCGGCAAGCCGCAAGCAAGGCCACGACCGGCATGGCCGGGGGCGGCCGAGCCGCGGCCGGCCCGGCCTTGCCGTGGCTGGCAACGGCCGCTCCGGCCATGGCCAGTCGCGGCCTCCCTAGCCGTGGCCGGCCCCGCCGCAGCAAGGCCGTGGCCGGCCCTGCCGTGGCTGGCCACGGCCGCCCCGGCCGTGGCCAGCCGCGACCTCCCTAGCCGCGGCAAGGCCGTGGCCGTCCTTGCCATGGCCGGTCACGGCCGGCCTTGCCACGGCCGGACCGCTGGCGGGCAACGGCCATGAGCCGCCCGGCCGGCCGCTCCCGCCGCTGCCGTTATGGCGGCTCGCCGTCATGAGATGCCTCCCCACCGTCCGATCAAGGGGAGGCTCTCCTCGCCGTCCGATCAAAGGGGTAACCACCCACTACCCCACCACTTTATGTGGTGGGGCCCGCCATGATCCTCCCCTGGAGGCTATAAAAGGACCCCCAGGGGTTCCACATTTCTCACCTTTTCTCTTCTCCGCTCCTTCCTCTTCTTCTTCAGGTGAGAGCCCCCCTGCTTCCTCCGTCGAGTCGGCCACCGCTCGCCGTGAACCGCCAACAGCCACCATCAGCCACCAATGGCCGCCGGGGACAATTAGCTGCTGACAGCGGTTACAAGCACCCCATCAGCGCACCGTTAGCCAAAGGACGCCCAGGACCGCAAGGAAGCCAAGGGAAGAAGCAATCCAAAGCTAGCAAGCAAGCGCCGCCCCGAGCACGCGCGCCAGAAACACTCCACACATTTGCTCGCCTAAATCACTTCCGCGGGGCAGCCTGTTGCCTGCTGGAAGCGTCGGTCTTTATCTCTCCTCTCAAAGTTGTAACGGGAGCGGCCTGTCGCCCCGATTCACTGAACAAATTGTAACCCCCGAAAGCTAGTGGAATTTGACCAGCACAGACCCGGTCACGTTGTTTTTTACCCATTTCAGGGGTTTTTCCACGTCATCAAGACTTGCGTCTACTATTCATCTTCATTGACTGTGTGCGCGCTCGACCGCCCCGTGAGATAAGACGGTTCAAGTTAATCCGATCCGACCGGGGCCTCGAGTTAGTCCGCAACAGTTTGGCGTCGTCTGTGGGAAACATTCCCAATATCTTTCAGATGACAAGCCCCTCATCGTCACCGCTTTAGAAGCCCAGATTTGATTGCAAAGAGAAGTACCCGCACCACTGAATTCTCCGCCCTTAGAATACACCCCGAGCCCGCACGTTCACACTCACTAGTGAATGTGCCACTAACCGCTGAAGCCACCTTAGCTCCCGACAGCTCCTTGGAAGGACGCATCCGCCAGATGTAAGAACAACAAGTCAAATTGCTCACCCTACTCCGAAACTTGGTAGCACCAGTCGAGCCCCAACATCCGTCAACTCACGTCCCAATGCAAGAATTCCTGCGAAAAGAAGGACAAATCCTCAGGGAGCAAGAAGAACCGCGTCAAGAAGTGCCCCACCAGTGTAACCCTTCAACGACCTGGGGGCAACACCAGCCCCAAGAATACTTGCCCCGGAATATCACCCGCGCTAATGTAATGCATGCGATGCGAAGTAACCCAGAATCCCTCCGGCCAAGGAATCCTCAGCCCTTCGAGCAAGTCGACTCGTCTTCACCAGAAGAACTCTTTCCTCCGACTACACATTGTATGCACAAGGAATACGATATAGAGAAGGAATTCTCAAGCACAAGCAGCTCCCCCGCACCCATCGCATCACTCCAAGAAATGTACGACCATCACCTTGCCTGGTCGTATTATAAAGAGAAAGTTGGGAACGTAACAAGCCCTGACGCCTCGACCACAGAGCAAAGACTAAACGAGGATCGGCCCAACTACAACTCGTCAATCTCCTGGGAATCCCCAGGCTCGGAGGACGGCCTCGAAACCCGTAGTTTCAGCGGAATAGGCAACCCACTAACACACCTAGAGCATTTTGAAACTATCATGCACGCCCGCAACCCTTCAGATCAATTCATGGTCCAAGCATTTCTGACAACACTAAAAGGAAGAGCTCGAGCATGGATTCATTCCCTACAAGGGGAAAGAAAAGACAGCTACATCGAACTCGCCACCCTCTTCATCAAAAGATTCACGACAGTCAGAAAACCCTCACCAGAAAATCCAAGACCAAGCGGAAGACAAAATAGGAAGAAAGAAGAGGAACCAACTCCCGCAAAACAAGAAGAACGACACTAGAGCAAGCATCGCCGCGATAGCCGTCAACGTGACCCCCCAAGGAGTGGGGGGCAACATCCACTTCAGGAATACACCCCTCTGAATATAACCCGCACTAATGTGATGTATGCAATTAAAAATAATCCGGCATTCCAACGACTGAGAGCACCACGGCCAAACCCCAAGGCAGACCAGACGAGATACTGCGAGTATCACCGGGGTCGTGCCACAACACCAATGAATGCAGGGGGATAAAGGAGGAAATCCAACGACTTGCCAGCCTAGGAGCAGTTGATCAATTCCTATCAAGAAAAAGATCGCCCACCAGCCAGAGTATAAGATGTATAACAGTCAAAATGGGCGAACTGTCTACCAAATTGAGCCAAGTCCTAGTCAACAAAGAGATTAACGTCAATATACTATTTTTATCAACACTGCTTCAACTCAAGCTAACCACCGGTAACCTCAAGCTAATGTCTGCTAGCGCACGTGTTTCGGGAACAACCCAGTTCCGGTCATCGGCACCATAACTCTCCCAGTCACTCTCGAAGAAGCCCACATGCAAGCATCCTATGATGTGCAATTCGTCGTCCTCCACGCTGATTCTGACTACCCAGCAATACTCCAACAATCACTCTTAGATGTCTTCCAATCTTGCTCTCTCCACCTACATACTTAAGCTGTTTCTTTTATTCGTTCATTTTGTTTATTGAATATTGTAAAAATCACAAGCTCCGACTTGTGAATACTATCTTTTCATCGTTTACCTTGGCAGTATGTAAATCAAGAAATGGATTTTCCAGACTGGGTCGCACAACCAGATCAAACACATGGCGTTAATCAAGCCACGAGCAACCCTCGTGCAACACCGTGGGGGCCTGCCCCCCTCACGAAGAAGCCGCGAGCATCCCTCGCGCAACCTAAGCCGCGAGCAACCCTCGCGCAACACCGTGGGGGCCTGCCCCCCTCACGAAGAAGCCGCGAGCATCCCTCGCGCAGCCTAAGCCGCGAGCAATCCTAGCGCAACACCGTGGGGGCCTGCCCCCTCACGAAGAAGCCGCGAGCATCCCTCGCGCAAACTAAGCCGCGAGCAACCCTCGCGCAATACCGTGGGGGTCTGCCCCCCTCACGAAGAAGTCGCGAGCATCCCTCGCGCAACCTAAGCCGCGAGTAACCCTCGCGCAACACCGTGGGGGCCTGCCCCCTCACGAAGAAGCCGCGAGCATACCTCGCGCAACCTAAGCCGCGAGCAACCCTCGCGCAACACCGTGGGGGCTTGCCCCCCTCACGAAGAAGCCGTGAGCATCCCTCGCGCAAACTAAGCCGCGAGCAACTCTCGCGCAACACCGTGGGGGCCTGCCCCCCTCACAAAGAAGCCGCGAGCATCCCTCGCACAACCTAAGCTGCGAGCAACCCTCGTGCAACACCGTGGGGGCCTTCCCCCTTCACGAAAAATCCGCGAGCATCCCTCGTGCAACATAAGCCGCAAGCAACCCTCGCGAAACACCGTGGGGGCCTGCCCCCCTCACGAAGAAGCCGCGAGCATCCCTCGCGCAACCTAAGCCGCGAGCATCCCTCGCGCAACACTGTGGGGGCCTGCCCCCCTCACGAAGAAGCCGCGAGCATACCTCGTACAACCTAAGCCACGAGCAACCCTCGGACAACACCGTGGGGGCCTGCCCCCCTCACGAAGAAGCCGCGAGCATCCCTCGCATAGCCTAAGCCGCGAGCAACCCTCGCACAACACCGTGGGGGCCTGCCCCCCTCACGAAGAAGTTGCGAGCATCCCTCACGCAAACTAAACCACGAGCAACCTACGCGCAACACCGTGGGGGCCTGCCCCCCTCACGAAGAAGCCGCGAGCATCCCTCGCGCAACCTAAGCCGCGAGCAACCCTCGCGCAACACTGTGGGGGCCTGCCCCCCCCCCCCCCCCCACGAAGAAGCCGCGAGCATCCCTCGCGCAACCTAAGCCGCGAGCAACCCTCACGCAACACCGTGGGGGCCTGCCCCCCTCACGAAGAAGCCGCGATCATCCCTCGCGCAACCTAAGCCGCGAGCAACCCCCACGCAACACTGTAATGGCCTACCCCCCTCACGAGGAAGCCGCGGGTATCCCTCGGGCAAACTAAGCCGCGAGCATCCCACGCACAAACTAAGCCGCGAGCATCCCTCGCTCAAACTAAGCTGCGAGTATCCCTCGTATAAGCTAAACCACAGGTATCTTGCGCACTGAAGAAAGTCACGAGTATCCTTCACGCAAAGTAAAGCCGCAAGTACCCCTCGCACAAACTAAGCATCCCACGCCCAGTCAAAGCCATGCGGTTAACACCAATCAGCATGGACAAATGCCCAAAGAAATTTGAAAAGGAAACAATATCATAACAAAGCCAAGCTCAAAATAAAACAGGTACAACCAGTGCCTAGAGGCAGGACACTACTTGCACAATAAAACAACAAAACGTACAACAATATGTAAACGCTACAGCTACTCTCCCCCGACATCTATGTCAGAGCGCTTGTCCCCGGAAACATCTACAAAGCTGGAACTGGAGGTGTCACACCCAAGGCGCTTCCCTACGAAGCGAAAGGCCTTTGAGACCCTGCGACGGAGCGCTAGCTCGCGTATGTCATCCATCTGGAGCTCCACCTCCTTGGACCAAATATCATCACGAACCTCTTCAACAATCAAGTTGCGATCGCGAAGATAGTCCAGCGACTCCAAGTACTCTGCAAGCCTTGTCGCCTTCAGCTCTGATGCATGGTCGTCAGAAGACAGCATATCACCTGCGCCTTCGCCGCCCAAAGCTGAACCTCCAGGCCAGAAACCTCCTCTCGTGCCGCTTGCAGCTGGGTCCCCAAGCCAGATGTCTCCTCCTTCGCATGCTTCAGCATCTGAGTGGTCCTCTCCACCAAAGCCTTCTCCACGTCTAAGGCTGCACGCGTATCTTCCAGCTCAGACTTCAGCTCTGAGCCAACTCGACAGTACCGCGCAATATCCCAGTCATGTTCCTCCTTCAGGGAAGAAAGTGAGCCCATCGACAACCGAAGCTTCTCCTGCAAAGCGAGATATCCGTCCTTCAGACTCACGTAATGATCGTTCCAAGTCACTGTAATATGCGCCTAAGTCTCAATCTGCAAGAGAAAAACACACAATCAGCCACTTTCAAAAAAGAAGAAGAAAGGAAAAGAGATAGTCTTACCGCGTCGCTCATCGCCCTCAAGGAAGAAGACATCCGTGGAGCCACTGTACTGACAGGAGCCGGAAGAACCGGGGAAGCAGGCAATCGCACCTCTGGAGCTGAATCGTCAGAAGCTACCACCACAACATCAAGGTCATCAGCAGGGGCCATCACCGCTTTCCTCTTCCGGCCCCCTCCCTGAGAAGTCGTCGCCACCTGAACCGCGCCCACCGAGATACCAAATCCCAGCAGTCGCTTTTCCTCCACGTAAACATATATGTTGAAGAGACAATTGGCCAGCTCATGAGGCTCAGAGAATCCCAGCATTGGGGAAAAATCCCGCTCCTTTCCTTTCACACGACGGCAGCGGACCGGAAGAGCATTCCACACCTCAGGAAGACCCCAAGAATTCTTCACATATCCAAACAAAGTGTTGCCATGACGACGATCTTTACGAGCTTCGAACTCCAACCAAACCTTGTTGCTACGCACCTCCACCCAGTCGCCACCAACAGAGCGCACGTCGCACCAATCTCAAAAATGATCTAAAGAAAGCAGGCTCCCATGCTCGCGGAAGAAGGCAACCAAGCCCATAATTCGGGCATTCTTCTGGCCCGATGCTTCGAAACCTGCGCATGACAGATATAAAAAAGTCAGCCCAAAGATGAAAAACTGCACGATCGATTGCGCGACATGCAAAAAAGGGCACCTGTACAAACACACACGCGATAGGGAAGTACACGACCGCGCAGCGCGAACCGCGCAAACGCACGCGACCCATGCCTTCGCACGCATGGCCCGCACGCGCGCGGCCCGCACGCTCCCGGGCGCGCGCGCGGGCGCGCGGCCCGCGCGCGGGGCCTGCGGGCACGGCCGGCGAGCACGCGTCCTGCGAGCGCGCGGCCTGCGTGCGCGGCTTGCGCGCACGGCCTGCGTTCCCGGCCTGCGCGTGCCCGGCCTGCGCACGCAGCTTGGTCACGCGCACGCAGCCTACGTGCGCAGAACCTGCGCGTGCACGGTCTGCGCGCCCGCGGCCTGCGTGCCCGTGGCTGGCGTGCGCGGCCCTTCCTCGCACACGCTGCTTGTGCGCGTATGGCTTGGTGAGATGCGCACCCCGCCAGCGCCCGTGGTTTTCACACACGCCCGACACGCGCTCGCCAAACCTCCACATGCTGTCATACCTTGGAACCACGAGCCGTCGCTGCCGCCTCGGTTTTCTCGCCGGTAATCACCATGACAACAGAGAATGAGAAAAATCTCTCCTCTCACGCTCACTTCCCTCGCAGACATTAGAGATTTGGGGGGCAATTGATGGGTTCCACCATCATTTATAGGAGAAAAAGAGCCCCCCCCCCCATGATCTCCACCCAAGGAAAATCATGGGTGGGCCCCACCCCCAATAATCTCTAAAAATGATGGGAGTTATGGGGGCGGGACCCGCTCCCTCCCCTCATGGGGGAAACCACCGCCGGGAGAATCGCCGCCGACGGGCAGCTTAGCCACCATCGATGGTCGGCCCCCCGGCCTTCGCCGCGGCAAGCCGCCAGCAAGGCCACGGCCAGCCTGGCCGGGGGCGTCCGAGCCGCGGCCAGCCCGGCCTTGCCGTGGCCGGCCACGGCCGCTCCGGCCATGGACAGCCGCGGCCTCCCTAGCCGTGGCCGGCCCCGCCGCGGCAAGGCCTTGGCCGGCCCTGCCGTGGCCGGCCACGGCCGCCCCGAGCTTGGCCGGTCGCGGCCTCCCGCCGGCCTCGCTGCGCCAAGGTCGTGGCCGTCCTTGCCATGGCCGGTCACGGCCGGACTTGCCACGGCCGGACCGCTGGCGGGCAACGGCCATGAACCGACCGACCGGCCGCTCCCGCCGCCGCCGCCGTTATGGCGGCTCGCGGTCATGAGATGCCTCCCCGCCGTCCGATCAAGGGGAGGCTCTCGTCGCCGTCCGATCAAAGGGGTAACCACCCACTACCCCACCACTTTAAGTGGTGGGGCCCGCTATGATCCTCCCCTGGAGGCTATAAAAGGACCCCCAGGGGTTCCACATTTCTCACCTTTTCTCTTCTCCGCTCCTTCCTCTTCTTCTTCAGGTGAGAGCCCCCCCTGCTTCCTCCGTCGAGTCGGCCACCGCTCGCCGTGAATCGCCAACAGCCACCATCAGCCACCAACGGCCGCCGGGGATAATTAGCTGCTGACAACGGTTACAATCACCCCATCAGCGCATTGTTAGCCAAAGGACGCCCAGGACCGCAAGGAAGCCAAGGGAAGAAGCAATCCAAAGCTAGCAAGCGCGCGCCGCCCCGAGCACGCGCGCCAGAAACACTCCGCACATTTTCTCGCCTAAATCACTTTTGCGGGGCAGCCTGTTTCCCGCTGGAAGCGTCGGTCTTTATCTCTTCTCTCAAAGTTGTAACGGGAGCGGCCTGTCGCCCCGATTCACTGAACAAATTGTAACCCCCGAAAGCTAGTGGAATTTGACCGGCACAGACCCAGTCACGTGGTTTTATACCCATTTCAGGTGGTTTTCCACGTCATCAAGACTTGCGTCTACTATTCATCTTCATTGACTGTGTGCGCGCTCGACCGCCCCGTGAGCTAAGACGGTTCAAGTTAATCTGATCCGACCGGGGCCTCGAGTTAGTCCGCAACATTAATATTGGTAGGTCTTTACGCCTCGTGGCTTATACCCCCGGCACAGTGCCTTTTTTTGTGGTGGATCTTGTACCCGGTGCTTGTTTTGGACTGATGGTTTGGTTGGACTTTTAGCCTCCGCATCAGCGCTATTTTTCCCGGTGTTTTGATGCTCCTTTGAGCTGATGAGTCTCATTTAAATTTGACTATTAATATATAATATAATGGTATAAACATACAATTCGTATATTATGGACGTTGAGAGCTTTTGGTTTACTGCTTAGATAGTATCTTTGTCTGATACTGTTGATTTGTACATGACTTGTATTCAATAGTTTGTTCGTCTGGTTCCCTTCTACTGGAAGGTTTGTTGTACTTACTAGTTCCTTTTTGCACCACTTATATCTTGTTTCTGAGGTGTTCTTTCCTTGAATGCCTCAAGTGTAGAGCAGTAAGAGTCTTGACTGACAGAGTTCGTGGCTTCGGGGCTGCGAGTAGCTGTTGTAGTCTGTTTTCACCCCACTTTAGTGAGGTAGTTGTTCGTACGGTTTCAGACTAGATTATTCTATGGGGTTTTGTTAGTTGGTTGGCGCTCATAGTTTTGTTTTTGTTTTATTGACTGCTTGCTAGATATTGTTGTTACTCTTTGATTTATTAGCCTTGCTCTGAGAAGGTTTTATGTTAGGATGCATGTTAGCTACTTTTAAGTATAAAAAGCTGCATTCTGACATGGATACATAACATTTCTTTTTTTACTGATAAACTCATTACTTTAAGCGCTATGAAATTGCTTTCCTACTTATACTAAATTTAGAAGTCTCAACACTATTGCACACCTTGAATCGCCTTCATGCTCATGTAGGATATTTAAAATGAACTTAGTATTTTTTTCTCTTTTTTTCCGCCGCGTAAACTTATACTTTTGCCCGTGGACTAGTTGACCCACAAGACCGAGGGACGCGGTCAGTAAAACTTAAATTATAAACTATGTTTTTTTCAAAACTAATTCTCATGTCTTTTTCTCAAACAAACGAAAGGACTAGTTTGCCTGAACGCCTGCAGTTGTCCCCTGCACAGCGTAGCATCATGGCGCATACTTTCTCTCATTCAGACGTATTATTTAATATGGAAAAAATGCGGGTTGTGATATTTGGTATCAAAGCAAGGTTATGCGAGAGGGTTGGTTGGTTTGGCAAGTAAGTCGGACGACCACTTCCCTTAAGCAAAACATTAATTGTGTCAATTCATTGCGTACACACACCGATATGTCATCAGTATATCTTGATAGAAGCATGAACACTACACTCATAGTATGATAAGAAATATACAAGGTATATTATGTAGAATGAGATGCATAATATGTATTTGTATATGGATCCACCATATGTGGCAAAATGTGATAGTTATGTAGTATGAGATTCATATCCATCATCACATGGATGGCCATTAACACGTTTTACTTTTTCATTACATGCGATATTATGTAGTATGAGATGCATAATATTGCATGTGTACGTCGCTCATAACATGCACTAAGACCTTTTTAGAATGCATAACACATCAAAAACATCATAACATAGCATGAGCACACGTGCCAAGTTAAAGATCTACATATTGACATATGTACACACATGATTTGAAATAGAACTTTGAACATTCATGCATTCATATCAGGAGCACTAGTGTCAAGAAGATGATGATTCATCGTCCTAAGTTAGAAACATAACATCATGTATGAATTCTCAGAGCAAGGTGACAACAAAAGCAAGTATGTGTATTTGACCTGGTTGAACTAGGAAGTCTGAGTTTGCTAGCTTAGGTGTCTTAAGCTAGGTCTTGATAGTTGTTCGTTTGTTTTGTAGAGATGCCGCCAAAGAGCATTGGGACTAGGTTGACTCCGCAGTCTGAGGGCGAGTCATCTGGTGCTCTGAGCGAAGCTGTGATAGAAGGGCTGCGACAGAGCAATGAGGCTCTGTCACAGCACGTGGTTGAGATGCAATCATAAATTCAGGTGCTGTTGACTGCTGTTTTGGGGAAACAGCCTAGAGTACAGGACCCTGTTGTGGGTCAAGCCATTCCTGTCCCTCCTATCCCTTTGGCGCCACCAATGCTACTACCGCCAGAGATGAACTTCATTACGCATTTTCAACGATTGGGACCCCTACCTACGATGGTAGAGCTGACTTCATGGCCCTGTACGACTTTATTATCTCTATCGAGGAGATGTTTTCGTACTCTGAGATTTCTACTGACCAAAGGGTTATGGTCGCCGCGTATCAGCTAAAGGGACTTGCAAAAAGCTGGTGGATAAGAGAAAAGGAGAGTCTTTTTGAGGGATGTTCTTGGGATTCATTCAAGAGTATGTTATTAAAGAAATTTTTGCCATCGGTCAAGCAAGATCGTCTGATGAATATTTTTCTACACCTGAAGCAGAGGCAACTCACGGTTAGTGAATATAAAGTTGAGTTTAGCAAGCTGTGTAGATTCGCTCCGGAATTGGTAGCCTCTGAGGCGGGTAGAGTAAAGCATTTTCTGGGTAGTCTGAGGAATGACATCCAGCGGCATACTAGCGGTTACTAATCGGAGACCTATGTAGAGATAGTCGAGGCCGCCTTGAAGGTTGAGGCAATGGATAACGCGAAGAATCGCAGAATACAAGCCAGGAAGAACAAGAGGAAGTCTGACGACGGTGGGAGTTCTAGGGCATCTTGCCTTGCTCTGAAGATAGGGCGTAAAGAATTGTGCAGTTTCTGCGGCCGAGCGAGCCATCTTTTCGAGAAGTGCTTCAAGAGACAGGATGCGCAGAAGCTATCTCAAGTATATGCAATCCAGGACGCACCAAAGGGAGACCTTGTCTGCACCCACTGTCAGAAGAAGGGGCATGATGTGACCCGTTATTATAAGAAGACTGTAGCTTGCTTCCAGTGCGGCTAGAAAGGGCACCGAAAGGCTGATTGCCCGCAGAACCATCCTGCGCTGCAAGCGGCTCCCTTACAGACTCTGATGCCGCCCCAGCAGTACATGGACAAGGGAAAAGGGAAACTCAATGTGCTGAACAAAGAGGAAGTCCAGTCATCTGCTCAAGTTATATCAGGTTAGTTTATGAATTAACTAGAAATATTTTGTGGTGGTTCGAATTTCTGTATTTTAGCTCGCACGCTTTGTTCTTAGGTGAGTTTAAGGTAAAGAACAAGTGGGCGCGAGTATTGTTTGATTCGGGTGCTACCCAGTTCTTCGTGGCAAAGAGTTTTATAGGCCGTCATCGCTGGAAATTCGATCAGTTAGACGACTCCCTTAGCGTTAAGTTTCCCTCAAGAGGCATTGTGACGTTAAGTAAAGGCATTCAGAAGTGTCCAATTTCTCTTAGTGGTCTCTTGGTCTTTGCGGATTTGAAGGTTTTGGATTTGGTGGACTTCGACATGATCTTGGGTATGGATTGGTTGTCCAGATACGACGCAGTTGTTTAGTGCAAGCAGACGTGCTTGGATTTCAAGGGGGACAATGGTGAGCCCCTGAATGTCTTTGGTTTCCCTCGTCAGAACTCTCTGATCATTTCTGCGGTACGTGCTCGTCGACTCTTAAGATTTAGTTGTGATGCCTTCCTTGTTTCTGTTTCTTTTTTGGGACCAGCACCTGTTGTCTCTCATCTGGGATGGTGGTGGTAGTAAAAGAATTACGAAAAAAAGGAAATATGCACACACCGTGTCTCAATAGAAATGAAAACTAAGTCAAAAGCAATAAGAGTTGAAAAATTACTGAAAGTTGAAAATTTATTACTTAAAAAAGTGTTACACGCTAGGAAACCCAAACTAGGGTTAGGAAAATATCACTCAAAAACTACTCCTAACTACTATATACAACTATGTGGAACTCTACCAGTTCTCTTTTAAAACACGGCCTTGACCATCTATTTATAACTGAAATTTTTGAAGAACACGCCCCCTAGGGCGTATCGCCTGGGCGTGTTACTAATATGGTATCTGTGGATAGAATTTTGGAGGCTTCTGGATCGAATTTGAAAAGTACACAGGCGTGACATGATCGTCACGGGCATATCATCTGGTCTTGTCTGCAAGACGTGGCATATTGGCATCTTCAAGGCGTGACAGTGCGCTTCTTGCTTGGTCACGGCTGAGGTCACGAGCATGATAGCTGGAACACGGCCGTGTACTTGGGGCATGAATTGAGTTTGCTAGCTTCAGGAATTCGGCATGGCATGACAGCGAGCTTCTTGTTTGGTTCTCGGGTGATGTCACGGGCATGCCAGGTGGCACATGGGCGTGTAGCCCGGACATGATTGAGCTTGATGGCCGAAATCTGCTGAACTGTTGGAATTGCTGGTTTTAAAGTTAAACGCCCTAGATCACGGTCGTGACCTAGGGGCGTGACTTAGGAAAATTTTCCAATTGTCTCCAAATTTGCAGAAATACCTATAGGACACAAAAATAGGTTAAGTTAGAACTGAAAATAAAAAAGAAATGATTTATTTAAGTATGTACATAATATAATTACATTTTTTTTTAAAATAAAACTAAAATATAAACTAAAAATATGTATATTTTTCTATTCATCAGTGATGGACAAGTTCAATTGTCATCATTCATGGGGACTCTAATTAGAACGGGATCGTTGTTTCCAATGACCCCATTTTAATGGACTCATGTATCCAATTTTAGTAAGAACACAACATTGAATTTAATAAAGGTGTATTATTTCTTCAGTCATTTACATTTATATAAACATCATAATTTGTATTTATTAACATTCATGTTTTTTGATGCAGCAACAATTTGATGTTTATGAGTATGATAAGAAACATATCAAGCACCTCCTTGGTGAACGATTTAAGCACAATAAGGAAAATTTTAAATGTTTATTTTACTGACCATCAGACACTCCTAAGGTCGTTATTGCCCGAGGTGGTCCTAAAAGCATGCATGTAAGTGAATTTGTTTATATAGTGATATATTAGTACTCGTTGAAGGGGAAGTAATTTTTGGCTTTTTTGTTATGCATTTTGATACATTTTATATTTTTTACATATTGAGTTTTGGTGCTATAATTTACTACATTTCAATATTGCTTACATATTGTTAATTTTTGGGATGTGGTATAACATTAGTGAAAAAAATAAAGCATGCCGAATTAATCAAATGGTGCACATGCTCTAGGTAGTGTTGGGACCATTGATTCAAATGGCCCAGATTTGTAAGAAGTCAAACAAGTCAATGACACACACTAGTTATATTTGATGTGTGTTTGAGTTTATGCATGCAGGTCAATCCCTATTACACTAATTGGACAGGTGGACACCAAGCAAGCTGGTGGTCAGGTAGAAATTACAATAAGTCCACGGGCATTGAGTGAAGCAAGCTCACTCAACGCCAGCTGCCTTAAGAAAAAAGCTGGACAGGAAAATACTACTAAGTACACATGCATTAAGTGAAGTCTATTCACTCAACGCTAGGTAAGTAAAAATGTTGAGAATAGTTAGCCTAACAATTGACAAGCTGAAAATGTGGCTAAGTCCACAGGTATTGAGTGAAGTCTATGCACTCAATGTCATACAACAAAAATCTGTGAGACAGGCTAAGACAGTCAAAGCCTAAAAAGAAATAGCAAGAAAGTGGCTATGTTCAGAGGCATTGAGTGAAGTCTACTCACTCAACGTCATACTGCATAATCGTTAAGTATTGCTCAAATAGTCAACGCCACAGAAAATCTGTGTTGATATTTGACTAAGTCCACAAACATTGAGTGAAGTTTACTCACTCAACTCCATGTGATAAAAAGTGTTGACTGAACCTTAGTCAGTCAGAGACTGTGATTTTATAGAAATTTGGCTAAGTCCAAATGCGTTGAATAAAGCTTACTCACTCAACGCCAAGTGACTAAAATCAATTCTAAGTGTTATGGAGTTGAGTGTAGCTTACTCACTCAACGTCAAGTGGCAGAATTACAATTAAGCAGTTTGGCGTCGAGTGAAGATCAATCACTCAACGCCTAGAGATAGAAAAATTTTCCAAGTGTTTTAGCGTTGAGCGAAGGTTGCTCACTCAATGCCTAATGACAAAAAACTTTTCTAAGTGTTTTAGCGTTTAGTGAAGGTTGCTCACTCAACGCCTGATGACAGAAAAATTTTCTAATTATTTTAGCGTTGAGTGAAGGTTGTTCACTCAACGCCTAATGACAGAGAAATTTTTCTAATTATTTTAGCATTGAGTGAAGGTTGCTCACTCAATGCCTTGTGACAGAAAATCTGTCTAAGTATTTTGGCGTTGAGTGTAGCTTACTCACACAACGCCTATACTAATGTTGCTTTATTTTGGCTAAGTTCACAGATGGCTGACGTCAGCATGAGTCAGCAAAAGTCAACATAGTCAACGCAGTTCAAATTCGATGAGGGAAAGATGCAGTATGCCTTTAATGGCGCCAATGGCCAGCTGTTGTCATATTCTGCAAATGGAAGGTGGTAGATCTGCAATTAAGGCGGGGCCTATAGTGCAAAGAGCTGCTAATCGACGATCAATAAAAGGGAAAGATTGACTTTGTCGAAGAAAGCAATTAGGGTTTTTTGAATATGCATAGCGACGGAACTTCGTCTTCTTCCTCGCCATTAACATCAAGCCTGGAGCACAAGTTCTAATTCAGTGGACCTGAAAGCAGAAACAGATAGTTATTGCGATTCTCATCAGCGACAGCAAGTCCAGAATTGATTTCTCATTAAGAAGAGAAGCAGAGCCTTCAGAGTCTGCTAGTCCAGATAGCTGTTTGAAGAAGATACAAAACCTTCAGATCCATTGTCTTCAACAGCAGATCAGAATCTTGATTCTGAGTTACTTCAAGCACAAGCATCCTATTACTGAAGATCTTTTCAACTTGTTGATGTGAAGAAGACAGGGCTAAAATCTTCTCAGCCCAGGAAGACATACACCGAGAAAACCCTCTAGTGTCTAACTGTTTAACACCTTTTCTGTTTTCTATAGGATCCAATCATGGATCTGAATATAGGATTCTGAGTAGAATCTAAGTTGTAAGCCTGCGTTATAATGGCTGAGTGTAGGATCCATTTTGGATCTGTGTGTAGGGCTGTCCTCCCAGCCTAAGTTGTAGGGATTTTGAGCTCGAGGTAGGTGGTTGTTTAATCACTGAGTTGTAGGGAATTGTGCATGAGCAGTAGGTCTTGGAGGAGATTGAGTGGTCTTGCGGGATCGAGTAGTAAGCTCTTAAGGAGCCAAGTTTTGGGGGAAGAGCCTTCTTTAACACACTGTTAGAAAGGCGGAGAGGGAAAGTGGACGTACCAATAAATTAGAAAACCACTATAAAATTAATGTGTCTTCTGGTTGATGTTCTGGAAAGCTAAACTAACTAATCCCTAAGCACAGCAAAATCAGAAATAGGTCTAGATAATTTCAAAAGAGACCTAAAACCTATTCACCCCCCCCCCCCCCTCTAGGTGTTAGCTGACCTTGAAATCAAAGTATTTCAAGTGTTATCAGAGGGAGGTTACTCAAAAAGGACTCTATAGTCTGAGTAGATCTCCAAGGTCAACAAAAAGATTATCCTTATGGGTTCAGAAGTGAACTTTAAGGAGCTAGGTGCCATGAATCTTCCAATCTGTAGGAAGAAAGGGTTTGGCATCTGGAAGGAGAGGGTTAGGCTGTTCATGGAAGCAGCTGACCCTAAGATCTTTATCATAGTCAAGCGAGGGCCTTTCATCCTTATGAAAGGGTTAACTCTGGATGCAAATGTACAGACACCCATTACCTATACTGAAATGACATAGGATGAAGTCATCCTTGCCACTATGGACAAGAGGGCACAAAATATTATAGTTAGTGTCATAGATGATTCCACCTTCCAAAATCTGATACACTGTAAGACCTCAAAGGAGATGTGGGACACTTTGGTGATCTACATGGAGGGCATAGAGGAAGTCAGAGATGACAGATAGTCCATGCTCAACCAAGAGTATAAGGCTTTCAGGCAGAGCAAGACTGACAGCATAACATAGTGCTATGAGAGATTCTTCAGGATAGTAAATTAGTTAAGAACCTATGGCAGGGTTTTCAACACTTATGAGCTGAATGACAAATTTCTCAGGTCTCTAACCAGAGACTGGGATACTAAGATCTGTGTCATCAGAGAGGTGACAAAGTTTGCTGACACTCCACCAGCAACACTGTTCGGGAAGCTGATGTCTTGTGAAATGTAGCTGACTGCCAGGAAGGAGGAGGAGAAAAATAGCAAGTCTCAGGCCAAAGAAAAGGATGTGGCCTTTAAAGCTGAAGCCTCAAGGAGGAGTAGAAGGAATAGGTGTGCATGCATACAATAACTGAAAGAAACAGGTGTGCAAGTGTCTTAGAAATTCTTTTACTAGCACCTGTTTCTGTCCTGGACCTCCCCCTGAGAGAGAGGTGGAATTTGTTATTGATCTTGAACCCATTACTCGTCTGATTTCCAAGGCACCGTACCGTATGGCTCCTTAAAGGTTAGAGGAGTTGCGTGTTCAGCTCGATGAGCTGTTGGAGCGTGGTTTCATTCTACCTAGTTCTTCCCCTTGGGTTACTCCCGTTCTTTACGTAAAGAAGAAGGACGGATCGTTAAGATTGTGTATAGATTATCGTGAGCAGAATAAGGTCACCATCAAGAATAGGTATCTGTTGCCAAGGATAGATGACTTGTTTGACCAGTTGCATGGTAGCATAGTGTTTTCAAAGATTGATCTCCGTTCAGGTTATCACCAGTTGAGGGTCCGTGAGTCTGATGTTCCAGGGATAGCTTTTCGATCTCGGCATGGGCACTTTAACTTTTTTGTGATGTCATTCGGACTGATGAATGCACCTTCGGCTTTTATGGATTTGATGGACAGGGTGTTCAAGGATTTTCTGGATCGTTTTGTTGTCGTGTTTATCGACGACGTTTTGGTGTTTTACCGAAGTGTTGAGGAGCATGCTCAGCACTTGCGGTTGGTTTTGGCTACCCTTAGAAAGCACCAGTTGTACGCAAAATTTAGCAAGTGTGAATTCGGGTTATCTCAGGTATCTTTCTTTGGTCATGTTGTGGGTAAAGATGGTATCTCTGTGGACCTAGCAAAGATAACTGTTGTTTTGGATTGGAATAGGCCTTCAACGCCTAAGGAGATTAGGAGCTTCTTAGGGTTGGCACGGTATTATAGGAGATTTGTGCAGGGATTTTCAGTGTAGTCTGTGCCATTGAACAGGCTTACTCAGAAGAGCGCAGCTTTTGTTTGGAGTGATGCCTATGAAGAAGCTTTCCAGGAGCTTAAGAGAAGATTATGTTCAGCCCCAATTTTGGCTCTGCCTACAGAAGGGTTAGAGTATGTTTTCTATGTGGATGCTTCTTGAATTCGACTCGGTTTTGTGTTGATGCAGGACGACAAGTTGATTGTGTACGAATCGAGATAACTGAAGGTCCATGAAAAAAACTATCATACGCATGACTTGGAGTTTGTTACTGTCATCTACGCCTTGAAATTGTGGAGACATCTTTTGTATGGTGTATCGTGCAAAATCTACACGGATCACAAGAGATTAAAATATGTCTTCACTCAGAAGGAGTTGAATTTGCGCCAGCGTATATGGTTAGAGTATGCTGCAGATTATAAGGTTGAAATCCTTTACCATCCGAGTAAGGCAAATGTAGTAGCCGATGCCTTGAGCAGAAAGACCGCGCAGATCTTCAACCTTACCGTGCAGTCCTTGGTAGAGAAGTTCTATTTGATGGACATAACCGTTGGGCGTAGTGCTTCACTGAGTAGCTTGGAGGTGGAAGAACCTTCATGGATTATGCTTACTAGGCTATATCAAAATGATGACCCCGATTTACAGCACCTCCTAAGTATAACTGAAAGAGGGGAATTGCCAGACTTTTCGATAGATGACCTTCGTACTTTGAAGTACCACGACATATTTTGTATTCCCGCTGTTGAGGGCATTCGAGTAAAGATTTGTAGTGAAGCACACTGTGTTAAAATAAAAAATTCGATCTATGTGGAGTTCACCCTTGGGGAAGGGGTGATCGTACACCTACTTTACTCTTGTAAGCCAAATAACAAAGGAAAAGAAAAGGGAACTGACCCAAGGGCTCGGCGTGGAGGTCCCACCACACACCCGGAAGATCTTAGAGCATTTCCCCTCCTTAGCCAAAAGTCGAGTTAAGGCAACCTCAAAAAGTGCTAGAAGACTAGGAGAAGTGAGCATGTCTTCTGAGGTACCCCATTGGGTCCTATTTATAGATTTCTGAAAACAACCTGCAAATAACCAACCTCCGTTGTTCCAAACAACTATGTGCAACTCAACTGGGTCAGCCAACAGCATAACTCCGTTGTTCTAACTGGCTATGGGCAGGCCAATGGGGGCAAAATGTTAAAAAACATCATAGAACATGGCGAGTGGCCCTCTGAAGCCTCTACTCGCTTGGGGCGGCGAGTGCTCGATGAAGCTGGCACTCGCCGCCTCCCTTTAGGTCTGGGCGAGTACGGGCCTGACTGGGCCTGCTCGTCTGCCTCTTGTCGAGTAGATTGGGGCGAATGCAAGCCCTCTAGATCTACTCGCCCCATGATGAGTCCACCTTACTTGGGCGAGTCGGGGACTGCCGAGCTCTGGCCCCATTGGGTGCTCTCCCGGGACTTGGACTGCTTGGTTTGGTCGGTCTGGCTCCTGTCAATCCTACTTGCCAGATATGGGGTTATACATAATCCCCGCTCCTTTTGAGCTTGACAAAGCTCGGAAAGAATAATCTAACCCCAAGTATTTGGCGAGTGCGAAAGGAGCTAGAGAGAATCTTCGGGTGGGGTCGACCTGCTGCTATATATATACGCCTGCGTACCTGGGTGAATTTTGTCATTCCCTTTGTTCTAAACTTACCGAGATGTTTATCACCAAGGAGATCCAAGAGAGGATTGCCAGAGCTCGAAAGTTTTCCTCTACTCGCGGTTCCAACTTGACCGTGGTTCCTCCTACCATCCCGCAGAGCGGCCTGGCGGAACCCAATCCTGCTAAGAGGGTGAAGCCATTTCCCCAAGCGGCCGAGCTTATCTTTCATGACTTGAAATCTACCTTGTAGCACGGGGCCGGCTCCTCTACTCTGCCCTCCCTTAGAAGGAGAAAACATTGTCGACCTTTGCACCGACCCGGAAAGCCAACGGGATGACGGCGAGGCCTCCTCGCCGCGAGCCAAGACCCTCCCTGACGACTCGCGGTTTAAAACTCTGGAGACTCGTCTGCGAGACCTATCACCCCCCTTTGGGACCTTAGGGCTGGACTCGCAGAGGCTGAATTCGCCAGCTCGCATCCCCTCCCTTCAGTAACTTCCTATCGGGACTGTAGGGGGAGGCATTGATGACATCCCCGTGACGGTCTTTGACCTCCTCCCACCAAGGACACACTGTCTGGGCCATGGCATGAATCTGAACCTGCCCCCACCCCGCACTTTCTTGGGGGCACCGAGCTCGTCAGGTAAGCTGACCATCAGTAGTTCTTATCTCGTAGTTTTCCTAGGGGTACTCGCCTTTCATACTGATGTTTAACTGTCTTTGCAGCTCTTCCCAGTCAGACTAAGGCTGACGAATCTTCGGGGCCAACCCGCTACTCACCCCTCCCTTCTCCAAGCTCGCTAGATTCCTTTCTGGGTTCTGAAATGGAGAATGGCAAGCTGACGAGGAGGGGGATTGGGCTCTTCAAGAGGCTGGTGCGCGGGCTGCGCAAGGTGTAGGAGGACAACAAGGCGTTGTAGCGCGACTACGTGTGGCTTTCTTACAAGATGTGGGGCAACCCGGCAGGCGAGGCGATGTCCCCTTCTCGTCTTCTGAACGAGATTGATGAGAGCCTCCAAACCGCCCAGAGGAACTTGGGGCCGATTCGCAAGCTCCACAACACGCAGCGACCTGTGGGGAAGGAGTCGCGGGACCGGTGTAGATAGAAATGGCTCCCTTACTGAGCCTACCAGCACTCGCCTCTTGCCCCCTCAGCTCGCGCATATTGAACTTGTTCCTTTTTTCTTCTTCTTCTTCTGCATTTGATTTCTTTGAACTATATTTTCCCCCTAGTCTGTAATAACTTAGAATATTTTTTATATTTCAATGCTTGCTATTCGAATATACTATCATTTAGGTTCAGTTCGGCATGTGATGGGATAGGTCTCAGAAGTCGGCGAGCTAGGGTTGGAGAGCTGAGTCAGGCGAGCTGGACTGATCGGTCAGCTCGTCCTTAGATTTCTTTTTTATAAATAGACCCCCCTCACCAACCCCGGTCCACCTCCTTTATGGCTTTCATACCCCTCTCCTCGCTTTCTCTCCTACCCGTACTCGCGCCTTAACTCTCCTGCGAGCATGGGCAAGACAAACCCCGACGCCAACGGTCGCTCCAAATGCGCTCAGTGCTTCGCCGACTACTGCTTCTTCAAGGGGAACGTAACTGAGGGGGAGTTCACGGAGTTCATTACCGACTACGTGCCCCTAGCTTTGAGGCGTGCCAGCCTAGAATGGGCGAGTCCATCAACATGTTTTACCCTGACGAACTCGCCTTCCCAATCTCAATTTTGAGGTGGGGTTGCGCCTCCTGCTCTGGCCAGAAGTCTGCCAGATCCTGAAGTACTATGGCGCGGTGCCCGCGCAGCTCAACTCGAACGTCATCGCCATGATGGTGGCGTTCACGTGCTTCCTCCGTAGGGAGCGAATAGAGTTCAACCTGATTGTCTTCAGGAAACTCTTTACATACAAGGAAACTCCAGATGGCGTCGCCTACTTCAGGGACTCCTTCATCAAAGTTCGCAAGATCGCAAACAAGCAACACAACTTGATGACCAAGATCGTCTTCATTAAGGGTGATCTCGGCAACGTCCCCTACTCGCCCCAGCAGAAGGGTGAGGGGGTGTACAGATCCCCCCCCCCCCCCCCCCCCCCCCCGCCGTGTCCGGTAATGATACTGAGCTCTATAAATTCTTCCTCCACAAAGACTTTGAGGTCGCCTTCCTCCGAAGGTGTAACATCCCATTTTCCAATTAGACCCCCCTTAGGAGTGACTTGAGCATAACTAGGTCATATGAGTTAACCTAGGTGAGCCCAGGAGACCAAGTGACCTAAAAACCTAGTTGAGACCCACTTGGTCTGCAAATAGTAATTTTCAAAACTCTGATTTTGGGTGGCCTAGTAGGTTCATTGTGACTCTAAAAAATTCCCTTAGACCTAATGTGGGCCCAATGAGTCACCAAGGACCCACTTGGGTCAACCATAGTGGTCAATTCGACCAAGTCAACCCCAAGCCCAAATCAAGTCAAACCTAGCCTATATGGGCTAACCCAACCCCAAAACACCCTCCCCCTTAGGCTAACTCTTGCATGATTATTTTTGTATGATATTTGGCTGCCTATATCCTAGGGAATTGACCAAGTCAACCTAGTGACTAGGAGAGAGAAGGAGAGCTCCATTTTCATGATAATGGAGGAGAGAGAAAAATTCAAGAGAGAGGGATGGAGGAATTCAGCCAAGGGGAGGCCAAAGGCCACCCTTAATGGCTGAATTCAACTCCCCAGGGGAAGGGGAGAAGTTTTCAACCAATTCCCGGTCACCTAGGCCTTGGTTCAGCCCCCCTCCTCCATGGCCGAACCTAGCCATTAATGGCTTTGATGGCCATTTTCAAAACCACCCTTCCCCCTCCCCTCCTGGCCATTTATACCCCATCAGCAAGCTTGGGTGAGGGATTTCGAAACCCTAGATAGGAGGGAGAACCGCTGCCGTAGCCACCAAGGGAGGAAACGCCGCCGCCGCCGCCATGCATTCCCGTCGCTCCACCCGCATCCGAGCCCGAACTCAGGTCCTCCTCCTCTCCTTCTCTTGTGCTTAGATCATAGAGCTTGTTAGGTGAAGGTTTCGGGCTCAACCGAGCCGGTCGTGAGGTGGCAAAACCAGGAAAAACTCCATTTTTAATGGAGTTGGAGAGTTCTCGGGTGAGGCGGCGCCGCCACCTCCGGCCGCCCCACCGCTGGCAAAGGTCATCCCCCACCACCGGGGACATAGGGGAGACGATTCCCGGTGGTTGCGCTGCCTTGGGTCGCCGGAAACAGCCCCATATTCCTCCTCCCCGACGGATATAAACCAGCCTATTTGGGGAAGACGAAGTACAGATGTCGTTGGATCCGCTTTAAGATCCGTGCGGTCCTCCTTATATCTTTTAGGTTTTATTTAAATACGAATTCTGTATTTTATATTACACAGATTACTGTAATTGAAATCATGGCCACTTAGAGGCATCTCCTGAAAAAGTGTACAACATGAAAGTTGTAGGTATTTTGAATACCTACAATTTGATATGCAGTGGTGAAAAATTGGATTAGGGGACTGCCCTGTAGAGCCTTTTTAGTAAGGGTGTGTCCTAGGATTAGGGCAGATTTCCTATAAAAATTATTTAGGCCCTTTAGAGGTTTGTCCATCAAATTTGATCAACATGAATGTTGTAGGCTTTTTAATTATCTACAGTTTGATATGTTATGGAAAATTTTAGGACAAGTATTCTGACCTGTAGGGTCATTTTTCTAGGGTAGGTCCTACAAATAGGGCAAATCTTTGAAAAATTCCCCACACCTAACCCTTGGTCCAAATGCTTTAAATTTTGGACAGGGGCTTAATCTCACCCAGACCTAGCTCTTGTAAAAATTAAAACCCATTTAAAGAAGTTTAACCTAGGGTTTTGCCCTAAACCTAGAAAAGCTAGGGTAAGGTAGTTGAAGGGTTAAATCACCTCAAAAGTCTCCAAAATTTTGGAGGCATGTTTTTAGGGTTATCATTTAGCTCTGATAAAAATTTCAGCCCAATTGGGTTTGAAATGATTGAGTTTTGATGTGATCAAAGATTGGTCCTTAAAGGGGAAAATTAGGGCAAGGGGTTGTTGGGGCATGGTGGGTCTAATTCTCACCCAAATGGGTTGGGATTTTGACCAGAGCCCCATGGACAGAGAAAACACCCCCTCATGGAATTTTAGATGGTTTGGGGTGGGTTTGCCCTAGGATCCAAGTTCAAACCTTAAGGGTTGGTCTATGGGGTTTGTGAAGGACATAGGGTTTTATGACTTTGTATGGATCTAGAGTTTAGTCCATGATGCTCTAGGGGTGGAATTATGTACTAGGAAGGAGTTGCATGGTATGGGTACTTAGTCACATCACTTAATTCTAAATTATACAAAATTAGGTCTTTATATCTTATGGAATGGATGATGAGTCAAATGATTTTAAGTTCATGTAAAATTATGATAGAGGATGTTAATTTTGATATATTGAACAGTAGTTGTTGTTTCATGAAATTTAAATAAGTTTTCATATTGGTATCTTAACAAAAGTGCATAATCGTAGAATCTTGGGAGAAATAATTTATGTGGTAATATGATTTAGATTTTTAATGAAATTGTGTACATCATGTTTTTAGGATATATTAAACCTCTGGAAATTTTATCATGATTTACGGGATAATAATTAGAGTACTTCCTTCACAATTTAGCAAATAGAGATTTTTTTACTTAGGAATTATTTATGAAGTAACCGGTCATTTAAAGTTTGAGAAATTTAGTCAGAGGAGTTTTAATATCATATTACATCTCAGTGAATTTTTATGGAATTATTTGAATTATAAATTTAGGGGTTGCTTCATTAAATGTTATTGCCCATAAAAATTTAGATAAATTCAATTTGGTATATTAAATGCAAATAAAATTATTATTTTTGGGCAGAGGACTTTTTTGATGATTACCAAGGCTATGTAATTTTTACATAATTTTATGATGATTAATTGTTGTACTTCCTTCATTAAATATGAATTGTGGAATTTTGATGAATAATTTAATTAGAGGATAAATACTATTTGTAAAATCATGGGAGTTAATATTTAGTAATAATTCACTGTTATACAGTAACTATAATTTTTGGATGACCAATACTTGAGTAGATCATGTAGTTCATGTTCATTATCACCCATGGTCAATTATTTGGAAAATTAGTTAATTATCAATTTAATTAGGAAAAATTATAATTTTCTGGATTTAGGCATATTATGATATGGTAGATTCCCAGTAATTATTATAAGGGTTTTGGAAGAGAATTTAATGGACGTTCTATCATGGGCAACGTATAGGGTATAAGGGTATGTCTGGTGTGAAAAAGGCATGAACAGTGTTAGTATGGGACTTGGATATAAGGGTGGAGTTTTGTACCTTATAGGCTTGGGAAAATGAGCATGGAATTCATCATTGGAGATTATGATGAGTAAAGATGTGTTTGGCTAGCATAGGAGGTGCTCGGGGTAGACGAAAGATCGTCTTGCCCTAGGAGTGGAAGTGTCAAGTACACTAGGGTTAGATTCATTATAACATTAAAAAGGGATTGGGTAAAGGGTAAACAACCAATAACAATAAGTGCCTTGCGAAAGGGAACTTCGGGCCGTAATGCCGCCGTCTTGGTTCCTAGTGCCCTTTGAGAGCCCTACACGGGGTATGCCGGGGGCAGTCCTGGGCTAACGTAAATCTTAAAACAAACGAAAGAGTAATTAGCCTAATAGGGATTCACATTGCACACACTCATTAGTTAGGGTTGGTAATGGTTAAGTCGTCCCGAGGTGTTCAAGGGGGCGCCGTCCCGTGGTGTTCTAAGGGATGAATTCTGGAGATGAGCCGGACGGTTTAGTCCGGGGAATTTGGTCTCGGAAGTGGTTTATACGGACGGTTTAGTCCGGGAGTTCGACACTTTAAAAATTATTATATATTAAACTGCTGCATGTGCATAAAAATAGGAAAGATTAAGGTGGTGGGTTTTTGATATCGGGGAGTTCGATTGCACCGACACCGATATCGTTGACTCGGCAAGGTGACTAGCACTTAGCCAAGGTTAAGTCCGGCGGACCAGTCGGCAAGAGTACGCAGGAGTCCGCCTCGTGCACCAGGCGTTGAGGGCGTACGATAGGTCAGACCAGTGGTGCTTTTACTGGTTTTGAGGTGGGCGAGGCCCAACCCACTGCTTCCGTCTGCCACTACGGGAGTATCCTGGGAGTTATCTCCAGAAAGGGGGAACTAAAGGTTTGTGTACACAAAGTTGGGTGTGTGAGTTGCACTGCTTGATCATCATACCCACCATATAGCTGCATGTCATAATCATTCATAACAACCTTGACACCTAAAGTATAAGTGGAATGGGACGCTTATACTTTAGGACTTGCAAAACGACCCCTTGGTCTATAAGCTTGTGTGGGCAAGTTTATAAATTAAGGTCAATTTGAAATATGTAAATCTGCTGCTTGATAACCGACACCCCAACGTATAAGCGATATGGGACGCGTTATACGATGGGAGCCTTGCAAAAGATCCCTTGGCTTATGTGTACTCACATAAGCGAAGGTTTAATTTCTTACTTACTTCCTTTCTGTTATACTTATTACAACATTTATACTATTCCCCTGTTATAACTTGCTAGTTAGGTCCACCGTCATCTGCTTTGGAATTTATCTCCACTTTCATGTCCTCCCCTTTCTTCCTCTCCGCCCGGTGCCTTAGAGCATGGGGGAAGGGGTGAGGGATGATAGGGCTTAGTCTTTTAGACTAACGGTTTTCGAACCATATCATATTAGGGGATCGCGGAGCCCAGCATGGAGGAGCAGCCCAGGAGGCCGGTACGCTTGGAGATGGGGCAGTCTAGCACTGGAGTCCAGACTGCAGGGACCGTGAGTCCTGGCCCTTCGTAGAGTTTTAGTTTTGTTTCCGCTTTTGAGTGATATTGTAGTGAGGATTTGATGTACCGGGCATGAGCCCTTTTATTTCCAGACTATTTATACTCTGATGATTTTCTGTGGACACTCCCTTCGTGGAGTTTTATTTTATGTGATATTCTCTTTTGGTGGACTTGCTTCTCTCTTGCTTGCTACTCATTGTGATCGAAAAGGCCGGCAGAATCGGCGCGTTGTAGTGACGACCTTCCCGGGTGCGAAGGTGTCACCGCAAAGCGGCGGTTCTGGGCATAAGATCCCGGGTTTTCAAAAAAAAAAAAAGGGGTCTTACACGTCCTCGAAATTAAGGTTAAGTCTACGGGGATTTCTACCGGGATAGCCTAAGCTTGTAACATCCCATGAAGGGTGGAAGCACCTACTAAGTTAAACTAAACAAGGGCTAGCCCAAATAAACAAAGGATTAACCTCTACCTTTTTAAATAATTCTACTAGCACAAGAAAATAAGGAAAAACACTAATACACCGGAGGAGTTGCGAGGTATACCTGACTGAAAAGTTCCGGGTATCTTTCCTGCATCAGGTCCTGAGGATCCCAGGTATGTTCCTCCTATCTATGCTTTCTCCACAGGACCTTGACTAGCGGGATCTTCTCGCACCACAAAACTGCACTACTAAATCAGGGTTTCCCCAACTATCTCGCTCAATCTATCCTTGAACTTCCACTCTAACTCTGGAAGTGACTATAATAGTTCTTCAAAACCCTTATACTTGCCTATACCATTCGGCAAACCTCACCGTGCGTAGCCAAATCCATGACGTCTTTCTCATTCCGGGGAAAGACAAGTTCTAATACACACAATCTTCTTCTAGTAAATTGAGTTTTTGTTTGTAACGGTAGACAACGACTCTATAAACCTCCTCCACGCGATCATGTTCCTATTCCTTCATATACGCCCGAGTAATCAATCAATTTGACCCTATGATTTATCCAACTCTGGTCGTTAATAGGAAAGATTACTTCGTCAAATGACCCGTCGTCCGCAAGATTTAAAGGGGTGTACTCGTGCATTTTTGGAGGTTGTCATTTATACCTTTTTAATTTGTTGTGCCATTCTGCCGTAGTTACACTTGATTTTCCAAGCCTTTATTTATCATAGCCGCGACCCTTGCTAACCATGTTTGTGTCATCAAATGTATCTAATCTTGTCTTGATGCTATCTGAATCGAGTCTGCAAGGTCATACCTAAGATATATGTTTTTGATATATCGTCTGCTAATTTCTTTCAAACTCTTGTGTTATCATACTCATGATGTTACATCATAGTGTTTCAGTCTAATCTTCCCAAATCTACTTAGTCTTACTACCCGTCATCAAATTCACATGGTATCTTCGAGTCGGTGAGCTAGGGTTGGAGAGCTGAGTTAGGCGAGCTGGACTGATCGGTCAGCTCGTCCTTAGATTTCTTTTTTATAAATAGACCCCCCTCACCAACCCCGGTCCACCTCCTTTATGGCTTTCATACCCCTCTCCTCGCTTTCTCTCCTACCCGTACTCGCGCCTTAACTCTCCTGCGAGCATGGGCAAGACAAACCCCGACGCCAACGGTCACTCCAAATGCGCTCAGTGCTTCGCCGACTACTGCTTCTTCAAGGGGAACGTAACCGAGGGGGAGTTCATGGAGTTCATTACCGACTACGTGCCCCTAGCTTTGAGGCGTGCCAGCCTAGAGTGGGCGAGTCCATCAACACGTTTTACCCTGACGAACTCGCCTTCCCAATCTCAATTTTGAGGTGGGGTTGCGCCTCCCGCTCTAGCCAGAAGTCTGCCAGATCCTGAAGTACTATGGCGCGGTGCCCGCGCAGCTCAACTCGAACGTCATCGCCATGATGGTGGCGTTCACGTGCTTCCTCCGTAGGGAGCGAATAGAGTTCAACCTGATTGTCTTCAGGAAACTCTTTACATACAAGGAAACTCCAGATGGCGTCGCCTACTTCAGGGACTCCTTCATCAAAGTTCGCAAGATCGCGAACAAGCAACACAACTTGATGACCAAGATCGTCTTCATTAAGGGTGATCTCGGCAACGTCCCCTACTCGCCCCAGCAGAAGGGTGAGGGGGTGTACAGACCCCCCCCCCCCCCCCCGCCGTGTCCGGTAATGATACTGAGCTCTATAAATTCTTCCTCCACAAAGACTTTGAGGTCGCCTTCCTCCGAAGGGGCCTCGACTCGCTCCTCTCCGTCTTTCCCGACGAAGGTATGCCTCCCGCTTTTTCCTTTTGCCCGGCTCGCCGGATTAATAAAATTTTTAACCAAGTTTTTTCATGAAAGAGAGAGACTGATTCCTGAGAACCCCCCCCCCCCCTTGCGGTCTCGGGACTCTCCCCTGACCCACTCGTACGTGAGAAGGCGGCCGTAGCAGCCTGCCGAGATGAGCTGGCATCCTCCAAGCCCTCATCCAACAATAAGCGACCTGATCTCGCGGGGTCTAGCTTGCCCCTCCATCAGCAGCCGCAAAAGAAGATGAAGAGGGCCGTGGTGGTCCACCGGGTGAAGCAACAACAACAACAACAAAACCAAAGTACATGAGCTCGCCCAAAACCACCCCGGAGGGGTCGCCGCAGAGCCCACTGAAGGAGGTGTCAGAGAAAGGGGAGGGAGGTGGCGAGTCCTCTGCTCCCCCTACTGCGAAGAAGGCGACCCGCAAGCCGAGCGCGCCAAAGAGTCACCCTATCTTTGGCTTCGGGGGAAGGTGGAAAGACTCGGTCGGTGAGCCTATGGTCCAGTGGGACGAGCTGGCCCACCGAGTCTCCATCTCCACCCTCCAACTTTCTTGGTCAGACCGCCAGCTCTCCACCGGTCACACCTACGTGCTTGGCTTTGGCCACTACGGGCGCGAGGATGCCGAGGCCTACAAGCCCATGACTCTGTGCCAGCTCAACCATGAGGGTTTACAAGCCTACATGCGGGCCCTAGAGCTGCACCACACGATGGTCCATCACGGCTTCAACCTCAGCCACCTCCTGCAGAAGGCAGAGCAGAAGCGCGACGTCTCCCAGGACAATGTTGCTAACCTGGCGAGGAAACTCGGCATCGTCGAGGACCTACTCGCCAAGGTTGTCGATGGGTTGGTAAGTACCGGTTGTTCCTCTCTTTTCACTTAGGATTTTTCTGCCTTCTCTGTTATAAGTTTGTTTACCCTTTTGTTTTACAGGATGCCAAGGCCGCTGGTGAGTTGCAAGCTCGCGCCACTAGGCTGGAAGAAGAGAGCAACTAGCTGTGTGTCTGTGCCGCCGAGCTGGAGGCTCGCGTTGTCGGGCTGGAGGAGGAGAACGGGGCGCTGAAGGAGAAGAACACGGGCCTTCATGGTGAGATACTCCGCCAGGCGGATGCTTTCTCCCCCCGGGTGGCAGCGAGCCCCCCTTCCCATACAAGAGGTCGAGGATCTTCGGCGAGACTGAGGTCGCTGAACGATTGTGGATCAACTCGATTGAATCCGCCGAATGCACCCTACAGATTATGAAGGATACATGGGTGTTGGTGGAAGGCTGCGAGGAGATCACGGCCCGGGAGCTCATGTCAAGCCTGTTCCCGTCCCCGCCGCCCAGCGAGAAGGAGGACAGCTTCGACCTGCTCTTTAGGAAAGGCTTCAAAGATGATCCATCCGGAGGAGTGGGCAAAGACCGCCAGTCTGGGGGGGAGGCGAGAGCTAACCCGCACCTTTTTTCTCTTCTTTATGTGTAATTCTTTCCCCCTCCTTTTGGTAAACTCGCCTAGGCGAGCTCCCTTTTTGTAACAAAATTCTAGTTAATGCAAAACATATTTTCTATCTTCTTTTTCTTGAACCTTCTTACTGTGATGCGTTCGCCTGCGAGCTTTCCCCCTTGAGTGATCTTGCTATGATATAGCTCGTCGCTGGAATGGACCTTAGGACTCATACCCGTGAATAGACCTTGAGAGCTCATCCACCCTAGGCAATCCGAAGGTGGACCACTCACCGTGCTAGGCTCGATACCTCCCAGTTGGTGACAGCCTTTCTTGCCATTGTCAAACAAACACCAGAAAATTTCACAAGTAAAACCTGAAGGGGGTGGAATGCACCACCGAGGCTCTCCCTCTTCGTCGGATGCCAAGGAATCGGCTCGCCACCCCTTTGCCGAGCTCAGCCCGCGAGCCCCGACTCGCTTGTGAGGACTTTCTCCCCTATCCTTAAGGAAAAGGCCGATCTTTTCAAGTAACATCCGGAGAGGGTGGGACTCTCTTGAGTGACATCCAACCCTGCCAGCTAGGCGAGAGCCTGGCAGCTGGATCTGCTCAGGGTCTAGGTAGACTCTCTCGAGTGACATCCAGCCCTACCATCTAGGTGAGAGCCTGGCATCGGGATCTTCTCGGGGTTTGGGTAGACTCTTGAGTGACATATAACCCTGCTAGCTAGGTGAGAGCCTGGCAGGGGGATCTGCTCGGGGTCAGGGTAGACTCTCTCGAGTGATATCCATACCTGCAAGCTAGGTGAGAGCCTGGCAGCGGGATCTGCTTGGGTTCTGGGTAGACTCTCTCGAGTGATATCCAACCCTGCCAGCTAGGTGTGAGCCTGACAGCGGGATCTACTCGGGGTCTAGGTAGACTCTCTCGAGTGATATCCAGCCCTGCCAGCTAGGTGAGAGCCTGGTAGCGGGATCTGCTCGGGGTCTGGGTAGACTCTCTCAAGTGACATCCAGCCCTATCAGCTAGGTGAGAGCCTGGCAGCGGGATCTGCTCGAGGTCTGGATAGACTCTCCCGAGTGACATCCAACCCTTCCAGCTAGGTAAGAGCCTGACAGTGGGATCTGCTCGGGGCTTGACTCTAGGGAAAAAAGATGTGCACCGAGGACCTCTACCATGTTAGCTAGGTGAGAGCCTTATAGTAGGAGAAAGCTCGGGACTTGTCTCTAGAGCAAAAAGATGTCCACCGAGGACCCCTACCATGTCAGCTAGGTGAGATCCTGATAGTGGGAGAAAACTCGGGACTTGGCTCCAGAGCAAAAAGATTTCCACCGAGGACCCCTTCCCTATCAGCTAGGTGAGAGCCTGACAGTGGGAGAAAGCTCGGGACTTGGCTCTAGAGCAAAAAGATGTCCACCGAGGACCCCTAACCTATTAGCTAGGTGAGAGCCTGATAGTGGGAGAAAGCTTGGGACTTGGCTCCAGAGCAAAAAGATGTCCACCGAGGACCCCTACCATGTCAGCTAGGTGAGAGCCTGATAGTGGGAAAAAGCTCAGGACTTGGCTCCAAAGCAAAAAAAGTCTACCAAGGACCCCCTACCATGTCAGCTAGGTGAGAGTCTGACAGTGGGAGAAATCTCGGGACTTGGCTCCCGAGCAAAAAGATGTCTATCGAGGACCCCTGCCCTGTCAGCTAGGTGAGAGCCTAACAGTGGGAGAAAGCTTGGGACTTGGATCCAGAGCAAAAAAGATGTCTACCGAGGCTACCTTGTCAGCTAAGAGAGAGATTGACAGTGGGAGAAAGCTCAGGACTTGGCTCTAGAGCAAAAAGATGTCCATCGAGTACCCATACCCTATCAGCTAGGTGAGAGCCTGACAGTGGGAGAAAGCTCGGTACTTGGCTTCAGAGCAAAAAGATGTCTACCGAGGACCCCTACCCTATAAGCTAGGTGAGAGCCTGACAGTGGGAGAAAACTTAGGACTTGGCTCCAGGACAAAAAGATGTCTACCGAGGACCCCTACCCTGTCAGCTAGGTGAGAGCCTAATAGTGGGATAAAGCTCGGGACATGGCTCCAGGGTAAAAAGATGTCCACTGAGGACCACTACCCTGTCAGCTAGGTGAGATCCTGATAGTGGGAGAAAGCTCAAGACTTGGCTCCAGGGCAAAAATATGTCTACCGAGGACCCCTACCCTGTCAGGTACGTAAGAGCCTGACAGTGGGAGAAAGCTCGGGACTTGGCTCCCGGGAAAAAAAGATGTCTACCGAGGACCCCTACCCTGTCAGCTAGGTGAGAGCCTGACAGTGGGAGAAAGCTTGGGACTTGGCTGCAGAGCAAAAAGATGTCTACTGAGGACCCCTACCCTATCAGCGAGATGAGAGCCTGACATTGGGAGAAATCTCGGGACTTGGCTGGATCTGCCATTCGTTAACACACTCTACTGCAAAAGGCCAATAGTACCAAGAAATTTTATGTCAAAAAAGAGGTGTAGCGTACGTGATTTATGGATTGTCCTCCACTCTGCCTTCCTTCCTCCTCCTCGGGTGGCCTCTCCTTCTCCTCCTCAGGGCTATTACCATAACCGGTTGCTGATTGGGGATAGGAGGTTCCTGGTCCTGTCTCCAGCCGGGAGGGTTGAGTTTTCCCTTGCCCTCCTAACAGTTGTCCCCTCCATGGAAACCTCTCCGCTGGTCCTGGTCCTGCCACTCTTGCTGCCTCCAACCGAGTCGGTCATTCGGCTCCTGACGCTCCCACCTGGGTTGCTGCTATTGATGTTGTTCCCTTTGCATGGGTTCTGCTCTCCTCTCCTCCTGACCTCTGCCACCTCTCGGCTTCTCTTCCTCTGTGGCCCCACCTGGCCAACTTCCTGTCAAACTCCGGGTTCGACACCTCCATATCAACCTCCCTTGTCGCTCTCTCCATCAGCTCCTTGAAGGAAACTGGAGGCACCCTCTTCAGCTCTATCACAAAGAACCTCGGTTGAATCCCGAGGGTGAAGGCCACCATCATGGTGTGCCCAGGCATCTCCTGCACCTGGAGAACCTCATCCTAGAACTTGTCCAAGTAACTCCCCAAGTTCTCGTTCACGCCCTGCTTGATGCGGAATAGAAAATCAGACTCCTTCCTCTTTTTCGAAGTAGTTAATCTCAGCATAAACCTCCGGCGCAGGTCCTCAAAACCGTAGATGGAGCCGGTCGGGAGCCGGTGGAACCACTCTTTCGCCTTCTCCTTAAGGGTGATGGCGAAGAGTCTGCCCTTGAACCCGTCTGACATCTGTCGGATCGAGACCATGTACTCAAACCACTAGATGTGCTGGACCGGGCCGCCCTTCCCGGTGTAGTAGGACATTTCCAGCTCCCAGAACCCCTCTAGGACTGGGGATTAGGAGACAAGCTCGTTGAAGGGGTTGCCCCTCTTTGTTGGGCGAGTAGGGGGATCTTGCCCCCCCAGCTCGCCGAACCGGCCTCCACTCATCGACTCGGGGAAGAGTTCTCGCCCTTGGAGATCTCGTCTGCTGCCTTCCTTCGCTACCTCCTTCCCAGGTCGCCGATCCGGGGAATCATCTTCCAGAGCTGGGGTGGCGACGATTGGGATAGCTGGCATCGAGCATTCGGCAAGCGCTCCGAGTGCGACCCTGACGAGACCGAGCACTTCCCACCTGAACTCCTCGAACATCGCCACTGTAGCAAGAGGGGGAGGGGGTGGCGAGTCGGCCCTGTCCGTGCCTTGTCCTTCTCCTCCAGTCATCGAGCTTGCTGAAGATTTTCTGTGCTGACCACACTCCACGCTAACCGCACCAAAATGTTAAAACTGAAAATTCGGCCTCTATGTAGTTCACCCTTAGAGAAGGGGTGATCGCACACCTACTTCTCTCCTACAAGCTAAATAACAAAGGAAAATAAAAGGGAACTGACCCAAGGGCTCGACGTGGAGGTCCCACCACACACCCGGAAGATCTTAGAGTGCTTCCCCTCCTTAGTCAAAAGCCGAGCTAAGATAACCTCAAAAAGCGCTAGAAGACAGGGAGAAGTGAGCATGCCTTCTGAGGTACCCCCTTGGGTCCTATTTATAGATTTCTGAAAATGACCTGCAAATAGCCAACCTCTGTTGTTTCAAACAGGTATGTGCAGCCCAACTGGGTCTGCCAACAGCGTAACTCCACTGTTCTAACTGGCTATGGGCAGGCCAGCGGAGGCAAAATGGTAAAAAACATCATAGAAATGGGTGAGTGGCCCTCTGAAGCCTCCACTTGCCAGGGGCGGCGAGTGCTCGATGGAGATGGCACTCGCCGCCTCCCTTTGGGTTTGGGCTAGTACGGGCCCGGCTTGCCCTGCTCGTATGCCGCTTGCCAAGTAGCCTAGGGCGAGTGCGATCCCTCCAGCTCTACTCGCCCCCCGATGAGTCCACCTTACCTAGGCGAGTCGGGGGCTGCCGAGCTCTGGCCCCATTGGGTGCTCGCCCGGGACTTGGACTGCTTGGTTCGGCCGGTCTGGCTCCTGGCGACCCTACTTGCCGGATACGGGGTTGTACACACGACTCTAGTGTTGCTTACCACCCTGGTTCCACCAAGATGTATCGAGATCTGAAGCAAATTGTCTGGTGGTCAGGAATGAAGAATGATATAATAAGATTCGTATCTTAGTATTTTACCTGCCAGTGTGTTAAATATGATCATAGAAGACCTGTAGGTAAGTTAACACATTTGGATATTCTGACTTGGAAGTGGTAGAGCATATCTATGGATTTCATAATCGGGTTGCCGAGATCTCCCCGAGGGCATGATGCGATGTGGGTTATTGTCGATAGACTGACAAAGTGTGCTCACTTCGTACCATTCAAGATTGACTATTATATGGAAAAGATAGCTGAGCTTTATCTGGACGAAGTCATTAGCTTGCATGGTGTACCTACGAGTATTGTGTCAGACCGAGACTCCAGGTTCATGTCTCATTTTTGGCAAAGCTTGTAGGGAGCTTTAGGCATTGGTCTTAGATATTCTATTGCCTACCATCCTCAGACTAATGGTCAGACGGAAAGAGTGAATCAGATTTTGGAAGACATGATTAGATGCTATAGTCTGGACCATGGTGGAGCTTGGGATAAATGTCTTGGACTGATGGAGTTCGCATATAATAACAGCTATAAGGAGAGTTTGCAGATGACCCCCTTTGAAGCCTTATACCGGAGACGTTGTCAAACTCCCCTGTTTTGGGCTGAAGTTGGTGAGAAGCCTTTGCTCGGTCCGAAAGCTTTGGAAGATATGAGCATTTCAGTGACACATATTCGTGAAAAGTTACGGTTGGCTCAGGAGCGATACGAAAAGTATGCAAATCAACACTGAGTTGATCTGGAGTTTGTGGTTGGGGACATGGTGTTTCTGAAGGTTTCTCTGATGCCAGGTGTCAAGAGATTTGGGAGGAACCACAAGTTGGATCCCAAGTATGTGAGACCTTTCAAGATCATGGAGCGCATCGGAGTATCTGCTTACAGATTGGACTTGCCTGAATCTTTCCCTGGTGTTCACGATGTGTTTCACGAGAGCCAGTTGCGAAAGTGTATTCGAACTGATCGACATATCCTTGACTCGGTTCCCCAGCTGCAGCTAAATCTCTCGTGCGTCGAAGAGCTCGTTCGTATTCTGGAGAGACAAGATCGAGTGATCAGGAATAAGACAATCCCAATGGTTAAAGTCCTCTAGCGTAAACAGAACGTCAAGAGTGCAACTTGGGAATTGGAATCTGCAATGAGAGAATCTCATCCTCAGCTATTCTCTTAGTCTTCTCTCTGATTAGTGATCCTATCTAAAAGATTTTAGCTCGTCTACTCTTTCTCGTCCTCTCGTTTTGATTTGCGTTCCAAGTTTCAAGACGAAACTTCCTTTTTGGAGGGGTGACTGTAATGCCCATAATTTTCTGGTAATTATTTAATTCTCGTAGTGACGTCATAATGACGTAAGGACGTTACGGTCCCGTGAGTTGACGACACATTTTCAAAGATTCATAGTTTTTCTCGTCGTCGTAAACTTGAGAAATTTATATCTTGAGTTTGGCTCATCGGATTTTGACTCCGACTTCGTCGTTGGATTCGTAGCGTCAGGGTTCGCCTACGGTGCAAATTTCGTTTAATTCAACGCGCGTTTGGGCCTCTGTTTTGAACTCGTATTCTCTTTGTTCATAAATGTAAATATAATTATTATAATATTAAAGCACTATTCAGAAATAAAAAGAACTATTCATCCATAAAGTTTGATCAATGATAGTTTTGCAAATTCCACTATTCATGAGGATAAAATGCAACTGTTCATCCTCTCTTGAAATCCACTCCATTTCTCGTGAAATCCACTCCATTTCCCGTGAAATTCACTGTTCATCTTTCTTGTTCTCGGGAAACCCGGCAGCCCGCCAGCCCATTTCCCGCAAAACCTCTGCCTTTTCTTGTGAAATCAAGTTCACGAGAACTTGATTTCGTGTGGTCCTCTCCCCTCTCTGTTCTTTTTATAAGTTATATTATTATGTAGTAATTAATATTATTATTATTATTAATATAACTATATAAGGATGAACATCTCCATCTTCCTCATTTAGCCGAGAGCCGAAACAGAGAGCATGAGTGCGAGAGATTTTTTCCGTTCGTGAAACTTCGGATAGCCGCCGACGGAGCTCCGGTGGTCGAAATCTCGAACCGAGTATAGATCCGGAAAGCTCTCGACGATATCTACGCGTACGTGGTGAGTATTTCTCGTTTCGTGAAACTTTTGCGTTAGGGTTTTCGGTCCTAACCTCCATTTTGACCGCTCTTTTGTAGATTTTTCTTCCCTGTGCTTCCGTTTGGGTTGATCCACGACGTTGGGCATTTTCGGAGGCATTTTCGACCAAGTTTGAGGCAAGCGGTGCTCACTTGCATTTCTTTTATTATTCTCACCTCCGATTGGAGAGTTAATCGTAATTATTGTTTGGGAAATATGCTCATGTGTTTCGCTAGCCGTCTTCGTCTAGAGATTTGTGTGTGCCGCCTCGTGAGTTGATTTGCTTGTCGTGGGTAAGCTCGTCAAAAACCTTTGTAACGCCCCAAAACTCATTAAGGAATAGATAGAGCTCTAAGGCCAATTTGGTGCCTGATTAGGTTCACACGGCCTGTGACACGGGCGTGTCCAAGGCCGTGTCGTGCCTGAGGTCGACGAAATACAGTCGATGATCCTCGGAGTCAAGCCAGGTCAGGCACACGTCCTGTGATACGGGCGTGTCAAGGGTCGTGTCCTACTCTGTGTTATGACGGGCTGTGTCGAGTGAGTTACACGGTCAGGGACACGGACGTGTCCAAAGGCGTGTCTAGCACACGACCTGTGACACAGGAGTGTCACATGGCCGTGTCCTGTTCGGGATGCGATGGTTTTAGCGTTGATTAGGGCACACGGCCTATCACACGGGGTGTACATGTTTGACACGAGCGTGTCCCAAGCCGTGTCAGAGGCCGTGTCCTGTTCTGTGTTTACTGGTTTACGGTGAGTGTGGAACACGGCCTATGACACGGGCATGTCACAAGCCGTGTTCGGCTCAGGAAAGTTATTTTTAGGTGTGAATCGTGGCCGTTCGTTTCCTTCAAATGGTTTATAAGGGTCCAGATTGGTCCTTGCTGTTATAAGGCCGGGAATGGGGGGTGAAACCCTCATTTCTCATAAGGCTTTCTCTTTCTAAAGTGTTAGAGAGAGGGGAGAGCAAGGAAGAAGGAGAAGGATAAATCCGCCCGCCGGTGGAGCTTCGGAGCCCCAAATCGCGAGCCGAGTCCAGATCCGTGGAGGCGAGGCCATTACGGTGCTTTTCATCCGTCTAGTTTCTTCTCTTCTTCATGGCGCCAAAGAGAACCGCAAGGGTAACGATTCTCTTCTTGGATATGTGAAGTCCTCTTCCTTTTTGCATAGGAAACTCCCTCCTGCGAGTGAGCAGTGAGTGTGAGGTTTTCCTTCGGGTAGATATGGTCTATCCCCGTCATTTTACATTTAGAGTCTGAAATCGAAGTACGGACGTAGGCATGGTGTGTGAATCCTATCCAGACCAGTTGGTCTGGATCAGTGATGTTTCCATTATGCTTGTATTGTCGGAGAAGACTCCGTGCCGTTTGTTTTGCGGGTTTTTTACGTAGTATATTGCAACAGGGAGCCTTGGGGACAAACTCCAAGGTGCACCTGAAAAACTGGGCAGAAGCGCATTACTGCCATGTTTGTGTCCTGGGAGCCAACCGTGTACATAACCGGGTTATGTAATATTGTTTGATCGATTTGGTATTCGGGGAAGCTTAACTCGCGCTGATGGCTTAAATAGTCGTAGCGGTGTGAGCAACAGGTTAGGTGAAACCGTACCCGATTTATGTGGTTCGATTAAAGAGACCTAAGGTACGCGGTACTTACCGATGGCATAGATGACGAGTCTTAGGCTTTGGCCTAAAAAGACTTTTAGCTCTGATGTTGTCGTCCTAGGGGCGGTGGTGGACTGAGTTCACCGAGAATGTGCCCTGAGAGCACGGTGTGTGTGGTTGTGTATGCCTACGCCTGTGGAGAAGTGTGCATAAATTGTACTTTCGCTATCTTGCTTGGTTATACTAATAAAATGCAGGGAAGGAGCACCGCCGCCCCGAGTAAGGGGTGGGGTCATTATAATTTGGTCAGCTTTAGCTGACTGTTGCTTTTGTTTGTCACCGCTGCGGTGGAATGTTGTTTGCAGGTGTTGCAGAGCCTAATGGCAAGTAGCGGGCTGAAGCCCTTGTTTTTGACCTGGCCCTTGAAGGCCAAAGCGAATGTTTAATGTATTACTGTTCATGTGTGGTAGGCCTGCGTGTCGAAGTTTGTAAATCATGTAATGGTTAAGTAAACTCTTGTAAGGACCTAAGGCCAAGACTTTTGTGTATTTTACTATCATTCCTACCTTGGGTTGTAGTGGACATTCGTGCTTTTGCATTTGGGGTTCTTATAACTATTTTAAAAGATTCCACTAGAATGCTCTGTGTTAGGATGCGTGTTCCTATTGCTGGTATTTTGGTATTAATTCGTAACTCCGCTAACTGTCCGTGGTATATGGCGTGGGGCCCCGGCCGGACCTTCTATTATATCCCATGTGACGGATGAGGGTGTTACAATTTGTTATCAGACTAAGGCATTGGTCTTGCTTATTGGAATTCGTGGGCGAATTCTTTTAAGGAGTGGTGAGCACATGTATGTGCGTCATCGTCATAACATGAAAAGAACCATGAATTTCCACTTAGGAATGAAAATACACATATTTGAGGAACCTGCGTGTTCCTATAATTGCATTTTGCAATTTTGTTTAGTCGCTTAATGACGTGTTGTATGACTATAGGTGACCAGGAGTGGCGCAGGGCAGTTAGAACGCCCGCTTTCTGAGAAAAGTAGTGCACCCAGCGACGTGCTTGAGACCCCCCCTTCTGTTAAAACCATAAGAAGGGTAGTTGAAGCGGTGTTTGCTGTGACTAATGCACATCATGGAAGGAATGTGCAACCCTTTGTCCCTGAGGTGTCCTCAATGTCAGGTGGTGTGATGAAGCAAATGTCATTTAGAAGATCAGCGGGTCAGCAGTTGAACATGCTTTTAGTGCAAGGTATACACTCAGTTGAGGAATATTTGCAGGCATTTCTTATGATAAGACGCTATCCAGGCTTTGAGTTGGAGAACGAGCAGTCTATGGTCGATAGATTTTACAACGGTCTGCGTGGCGAGTTGCGAGTTCTACTGCTAGGACCAAAATTATTGGGATTCCGAGCCTTGGTGGAGTCGGCTAGACCTTTGGAAGTAGATTTGGGGAAGGGCCACCAGATGCCAATGTGTAGGGTGCCGAACCCTGCAGGTCTTAAAAAGGCTGCATACCGTAGAACGCCGAAAAAGAGGGCTATAACATCTACTAGCAAAGCCACTTACGCTTGTCATACTTGTTGAAAGGAATGACACTTTGCCCGAGATTGTCATGATGGTGCACAGAAGACAAAGAAAGCTATGTCAGGAGCAGTTAAGGACTTGAGTGCGAAGAAGCCGGAGTTCAAGGTGCCGACCTCCTCAAGGTCTGGTTTCCGTAAGTGGAATAAGAAGGCTAGGACTTCGGGTCCAACCCCTTCTTCTAGTGCATCTGGGGCGACTACATGCCGAACCCCGGGCGCATGCTTTATCTATGGGAAGCCGGGACACTTTGGCCGAGATTGTTGGAGCGGACGTCCAAAGTCCGAGAGGAAGCCTGGAGCAACTTATGAGGAGAAGGGCAAGGCGTTGGAGTCAACTGCATCACACTATGCTCCGGCCCAACCGAGAGTGTACAAACTTAGCTAGCAGGAGGCCATGAAGCCGACTGACGTGGTGATAGGTACGGTTTAATTGATAACAGTTTAGATTTATATACTTGTTGCCTTTTGCGTGTTAGCTTAGGACTGGTGGTGCTAGACTTTGTATCGATCTTTGATTTTCCGGCGAGAGCACTATTCGATACGGGAGCTTCGTATTCCTTTTGTCCAAAGAGTTTGTATCGCGCATCGGAGTACCTTCTTCGATGTCAAGGACCAAATTGGATGTGCTGCTGTCTAAGGGTGCTCTATGCGCGCGGATAAAGTTTGTTGCGTAAAGGTAAGGTTTGTGAGTCACGTTTTTGACTTGCGAGCGCCGCTACTGCCGATAGTAGTGTTCGATGTGATCTTTGGAATGGACTGGCTATCGGAGCAGCGTGCGTACATCGATTGCAACCGTAAGGTGGTCAGATTGGGACTGGATACAGATCGTAAGACGACGTTCTCAGGCATGAAGGGGTCGAGTAAGACGTTGATGTCTGCTCTCCAGGTAGTTAAGGAGGTTTGGTGTGGTGCCAAATATCACGCTCTCCGTATCGGTTAACGACTAAGGAGATGGCGGAAATGAAAGTACAACTTCAAGAGCTGTTGGAGCAAGGTTATGGGTGTCCAAGTTCGTCGCCTTCGAGCGCGCCGGTCCTCTTGGTTAAGAAGAAGGACGGAAGCGTACGTGTATATATTTATTACCAGGAGTTGAATAAGCTAACAGAGAAGCATAAGTATCCAACCCCAAGAATTGATGATCTGTTCGACCAGCTGGTATGGGTTGACTGTGTACTCAAGTTGGATCTAAAATCCGGATACTATCAAATGCGGATAAGGGAAAGTGTCATCCCCAAGATGGCTTTCAGCACACGGTATGGGCATTATGAGTTCACCATCATGCTGTTTGGGCTGACGAATGCGCCATCTGTGTTTATGGATTTGATGAACAGAACGTTCAGAGAATTTTTGGACCAGTTCGTGATAGTATTTATCGACGATATACTAGTGTATTCGCAGTGCGAGGAGGATCATTTCAAGCATCTGCATATGGTGTTGAAGACATTTAGGAAGAACCAATTGTACGTCAAGTTATCCAAATGCGAGTTTTGGTTGTCCTCAGTAGCGTTCCTTGGTCATATAGTTAGTGGAGAAGGGATTGTGGTAGATCCGGCAAAGGTAGTTACTATACGGGAGTGGCCTGTGTTGTTTACGATGGCGAAAGTCCGGAGTTTTCTGGGGCTTGCCGGCTATTGCAGGCGCTTCGTGGAGAAATTCTCACGGATAGCATTTCCCCTCACTACTTTGACAAGGAAGGATCAGAAGTTTGTTTGGACGCTTGAGTGCGCACAAGCTTTTGAAGAACTAAAGTGTCATTTGACCATGACACCTGTCTTAAGTTCGCCTTGTGGTTCTGAAGGCTTTGAGTTTTACAGTGATGCTTCAAGCAACGACTTAGGTTGTGTGCTGTCAAAGCATGGGAGTATCATAGCGTATGGCTTGCGCCAGCTGAAGGTTTACGAGAGAAATTATCCGGCTCATGATTTGGAGTTAGCGGCCGTGATATTCACTCTGAAATTTTGGAGGCAGTACGTGTACGGTCTGAAGGTCGATATCTATACCGATCGTACGAGCCTGAAGTATATTTTGAATAAAAAGGATTTAATCATGCGACAACGGAGGTGGTTGAAGTTCCTGGGATACTACACCTTCAAGGTATATTACATGCCTGAATAAGGTAATGCGGTTGTAGATGCGTTAAGTCGCAGAGCTCGCGCGCAGATTGTTTGGTTATCGATGCATGACGAGCGTTTGGTTCGTGAGTTGGAGGCCTTAGAGACCTCTTGAGCTGACATGGAGTTTAGTGCCAAATCACAATTGAAATAGATGAGGTGCAGTGCGACCTCGCTGATAGGATTCAGCGAGCTCTTGTCTTGGATAACGGCATGAAGCAGATCATGGCTGAGGCTTTGGATGGGTTAAATTCCCAATCTATGATTTTGTAATGGACTGTTATGGATGGATAGTCGTTGATGCATCCCAAGTGTGGGTAAACTACGGGAGGAACTGAGTTACGAGGCTCATCGTGCCAAGTACTCGATTCACCCGGAGAGCACGAAAGTGTGTGAAGCCATGAAAAAGTTGGTCTGGTGGTCAGGACTCAGAAAGGACATAACACTCTATATGGCAAAGTGTCAAGTGTGCACCTTGGTGAAGGCGAATGCCAGAAGCAAGGTGGATTTCTAAAGTCCCTGCCTATACCGGAGTGGAAGTTTGATGACATCTCTATGGACCTCGTGCACGGTTTATCGAGATCGCACAAGGGGTAACGATGCCATCTAGGTAGTCGTTGATCGTTTAACAAAGGTGTCATATTTCATACCCAATAGGAAGGATAATTCCGTGGAAAAGCTGGCGAAGCTTTATGTGGAAACTGTAGTCCGTTTGCAGGGTGTGCCCCAGAGCATAGTAAGTGACCGAGACGGTCGCTTCACGTCTAATGATTGGAGACTTATTCATCAGTTGTTGGGCACCAAGTTGAACTTCAGCACTGCCTTTCACCCACAAACTTAACAGATGGGTAAACTGAAAGGGTGAACAGGACGATGGAAGACATGCTTCGTATGTGTGCGTTGGATTTTGGGAAAAGGTGGGAAGACCATCTTTACATGATTGAGTTCGCATACGTTAATAGTTATCAAGCCAGTATTGAGATAGTGCCTTTTGAGGTTCTGTATAGGAGGAAATGTCGTACATCATTGTCTTGGGTAAAAACGGGAGAATCGAAGCTGTACAAGCAAAGGGACATTGAAGTTGCTACTTCAACGATACTGTTGATTTGAGAACGGCTACCAATTGCTCAAGATAGACAGACCAAATTCTACAACGCCAAACATAGGAACGTGAAGTTTGTGATGGGCGACTGGATATACCTCAAGATAAAGCCGTTTAAAGGCGTGTCAAGGATTCGACGCTTAAAAAAGCTTAATCTGAGGTATGTTGGGCCTTTTGAGATCTTGGAGCGGGTTTGGTGAAGTCGCCTATCGTTTGGCTCTTTCGGTAGAACTGAGTGGATTGCATGATGTATTTCACATCTCAATCCTACACAAAGACGTGAAATAACCAGCGCAAGTGGTCGTTACGGATCAATTATCGATCGATAGTGGGCTAATGACGAAAGTTAGACCCATTCGGTTAGAGGATGAGGAGGTCAAGCAATTGCGGATCAAAGCTATTAGGTTAGTTAAAGTCAGATGGGACAACTGCGGTCGTGAGGAGCTTTCTTGGGAGCGAGAGCAGACCATGCTTGAGGAGTATCCCGAGTTATTTCACTTAGGTACCATTTAATTTTGTATATCTCTTCCATTCTGTAATTTCGGGACGAAATTATTTTAAGAGGGAGAGAATTGTAACGCCCCAAAACTCATTAAGGAATGGATAACATTCTAAGGCCAATTTGGTGCCTGATTAGGTTCACACGGCTTGTGACACAGGCGTGTCCAAGACCGTGTCATGCCTGAGGTCGACGAAATGCAGTTGACAATCCTCGGAGTCAAGCCAAGTCGGGCACACGGCCTGTGACACGGGCGTGTCAAGGGTCGTGTCCTGCTCTGTGTTATGACGAGATGTGTCAAGTGAGTTACATGGTCAGGGACACGGGCGTGTCCAAAGGCGTGTCTGACACACGGCCTGTGACACGGGCATGTCAAATGGTCGTGTCTTGTTCGGGATGCGACAGTTTAAGCGTCGATTGGGGCGCACGGCCTATGACACAGGCGTGTCCATGTTTGACACGGGCGTGTCCCAAGCTGTGATATAGGTCGTGTCCTGTTCTGTGTTTTCTGGTTTACGGCGAGTGCAGAACACGGCCTATGACACGGGCGTGTCACAGACCGTGTTCGGCTCAGGAAAGTTATTTTTAGGTGTGAATCATGGCCGTTCGTTTCCTTCAAATGGGATCCAAGGGTCAAGATTGGTCCTTGCTGTTATAAGGATGGGAATAGGGGGTGAAACCCTCATTTCTCATAAGGCTTTCTCTTTCTAAAGTGTTAGAGAGAGGGGAGAGCAGGGAAGAAGGAGAAGGAGAAATCCGGCTGCCGGTGGAGCTTCGGAGCCCCAAATCGCGAGCCGAGTCCAGATCCGTGGAGGCGAGGCCGTTGCGGTGCTTTTCATCCGTCTAGTTTCTTCTCTTCTTCATGGCGCCAAAGCGAACCGCAAGGGTAATGATTCTCTTCTTGTACATGTGAAGTCCTCTTCCTTTTTGCATAGGAAACTCCCTCCCGCGAGTGAGCGGTGAGTGTGAGGTTTTCCTTCGGGTAGATATGATCTATCCCCGTCGTTTTGTATTTAGAGTTTGGAATCGAAGTACGGACGTAGGCATGATGTGTGAAGCCTATCCAGACAAGTTGGTCTGGATCGGTGATGTTTTCATTATGCTTGTATTGCAGGAGAAGACTCTGTGCCATTTGTTTTGCGGGTTTTTCTACGTGGTAGATTGCAATAGGGAGCCTTGGGGACTAACTCCAAGGTACACCCGGAAAACTGGGCTGAAGCGCATTGCTGCCATCTTGGTGGCCTGGGATCCAACCATGTACATAACCGGGTTATGTAATATTGTTTGATCGATTTGGGATTCGGGGAAGCTTAACCCGCACTGATGGTTTAAATTGTCGTAGCGGTGTGAGCAACGGGTTAGGTGGAACCGTACCCGATCTATGTGGTTCGGTTAAAGAGACCTAAGGTACGTGGCACTTACCGATGACATAGATGATGAGTCTTAGGCTTCGGCCGAAAGAGACTTTTAGCTCACGATGTTGTCGTCCTAGGGGCGGTGGTGGACCAAGTTGACCGAGAATGTGCCCTGAGATAACGGGGTGTGTGGCCGTGTGTGCCTACGCCTGTGGAGAAGTGTGCATAAATTGTACTTTCACTATCTTGCTTGGTTATACTAATAAAATGCAGAGAAGGAGCACCGCCGCCCCGAGTAAAGGGTGGGGTCGTTATAATTTGGTCAGTTTTAGCTGACCGTTGCTTTTGTTTGCCACCACTGCGGTGGAATGTTGTTTGCAGGTGCTGCAGAGCCTAGTGGCAAGTAGCGGACTGAAACCCTTGTTGCTGACTCGGACCTTGAAGGCCAAAACGAATGTTTACTGTATTACTGTTCATGTGTGGCCGGCCTGCGTACCGAAGTTTATAAATCATGTAATGGTTAAGTAAACTCTTGTAAGACCCTAAGGCCAATACTTTTGTGTATTTTACTGTCATTCCTATCTTGGGTTGTAGTGGACATTCGTGCTTTTGCATTTGGGGTTCTTATAAATATTTTTAAAGCTTCCGCTAGAATGCTCTGTGTTAGGATGCGTGTTCCTATTGCTGGTATTTTGGTATTAATACGTAACTACACTGACTGTCTGTGGTATATGGCGTGGGGCCCCGACCGAACCTTCTGTTATATCCCATGTGACAGATGGGGGTGTTACAACCTTGTCGCTCTCCGTCGTGTTGTATGTGCGTTGTATCCCTTGCTAGTTGTGTTGTTTGGATTGTCTCGTTATATTGACCAAATAAATTGTTTGTTTGTCGTAAGTGCCACAATTATTGTCCAACGCTACATATATACCGCTTGACTTGAAAATCGTTGTTGCGAAGGCCTCAGTGTTTTGCCAGACTATTTGTGTCGCCGCGTCGGCCACGTCTTAGGATTTGGGTTAAGTTCGTCTTGAAACTGCATAAATTAGAAATATGATATGTGTCAATTGTTAATATTGGTAGGGTTGTGCGCGTCGTGGCTTATACCCCCGGCTTAGTGCCTTTTTTGTGATGGATCTTGCATCCGAGGCTTATTTTGGATTGATGGTTTGGTTGAACTTTGAGCCTCCGCATCAGCACTATGTTGCCCGGTGTTTTGATGCCCCTTTGAGCTGATCAATCTCATTTAAATTTGACTATTAATATATAATATAATGGTATAAACATACAATATGTTCTGGACATTGAGAGCTTTTAGTTTACTGCTTAGATAGTATCTTTGTCTGATATTGTTGATTTGTACATGACTTGTATTCAATAGTTTGTTCGTCTGGTTCCCTTCTACTGGAAGGTTTGTTATACTTACTAGTTCCTTTTTGCACCACTTATATCTTGTTTCTGAGATGTTCTTTCTTTGAATGTCTCAGGTGTAGAGCAGTAGCAGGCTTGACTGACAGAGTCGTGGCTTCGGGGCTGCGAGTAGCTGTTGTAGTCTCTTTTCACCTCAGTTTAGTGAGGTAGTTGTTCGTACAGTTTCGGACTAGATTATTCTATGGGGTTTCGTCAGTTGGTTGGCGCTCATAATTTTGTTTCTATTTTGTAGACAGCTTGCTAGATATTGTTGTTACTCTCTTTGATTTATTAGCCTTGCTCTGAGAAGGTTTTATGTTAGGGTGCATGTTCGTTACTTTTAAGTATAAAAAGCTGCATTCTAACATGAATACATAACATTTTTTTTCTTTACTGATAACTCATTACTTTAAGCGCTATGAAATTGCTTTCCTACTTATACTAAATTTAGAAGTCTAAATACTGTTGCACACACCTTGAATCGCCTTCATGCTCATATATGATATTTAAATGAATGAACTTAGTATTTTTTTCTCTTTTTTTTCGCTATGTAAACTTATACTTTTGCCCGTGGACTAGTTGACCCACCAGACCGAGGGACGCGGTCAGTAAAACTTAAATTATAAATTGTGTTTTTTTTCAAAACTAATTCGCATGTCTTTTTCTCAAACAAATGAAAGGACTTGTTTGTTTGAACGCCTGCAGTTATCCTCTGCACGGCGTGGCATCATGACGTGTATTTTCTCTCACTCTGACGTAATATCTAATATGGAGAAAATGCGGGTTGTGACATGGGGTGGCCTAACCCACTGTCTCCGTTGGCCACTACGAAGGCTCCTAGGAGTGAAGCTAGCTCCCAAAACCGGGGAACTAAAGGTCTGTGCGCATAGAGTCGTGTGTGTGTGTTGCACTTGTATGAACACATCATTAAACCCACATAACATAACATATCATGTCATCATCATACTTCAACCCTTAACCCTAACGTATAAATTGGTATGAGACTTTTTATATGTTAGGCCTTGCAAAATGACCTCATAGTTCATAAGCTTGTGTTGGCATAGTTATAAGCTATGGTTACTTTCCTTGTGATTATCTGTTACTTTTCTTTATGATGCACTTTACTTTCTACTCTTTACTGCGCTATTACTGTAGTATTGCTAGCTTGCATTTCTTTTTATAGCACTATAAATATTACAATATAACTGCTAGATTAGGTTCACCGTCACCTGCTCTTGTTTACTCTCCACCATCATAGCTTTCCTATCATTCCTCCCACATGGTTCCTAAGAGCCACTAGGGGAGGGGTGGGGGAAATCAGGCTTAGTCTATTGACTAACGGTCGGTGGACCAAACATTTCAGGGGGCCCGGATGGGAGACAAGGAGCAGCAGCAGGAGATGCGGCACCAACGGAGTACAGTGCACATGGAGGTGGGCCAGTCTAGTACAGAAGCACCAACTTCAGGATTCGTGAGTGATTAGTATATTTTGCTTCCGGGAGAGTGTTGTAGTGAGGCCATGATGTACCAGGCATGAGCATTTTTATCTTTGTCATTTTTATTACATTTCTATGTGGACTGTGCTGTGTTTCAGCTTTCTTATATTACATGTGATTGTGGACTAAAACTTATTTGTTCTAATTATATACTTCTATTTCTTTGGTGATCGTTTCTGCCGGCAGGATCAATATTTTGTAGTGGCGACCTTCCCGGGTGTTGGTGTCACCGCAAAACGACGATTCTAGACATAATACCCCGGAGGCAAAAAAAATGGGGTCTTACACGCAACACCTCTACCGGGAAGTTCCACCCTCGCATGAACCAGAAGATTGGCGACTCCTCCTTCCTCTTTGCGCAAACAGGAGCGACAAGGTGCAACTTATCCTCCTCGTGAATACAAGGGCGGTCGCTCACTTGTGATCCATAGAAAGGGGGCGGCTTGGTTCTCACACATGCAACTTCAGTTCGGGTTTCTGTCGAACCCTATATCTTAAAATGAGATCTAAATAATGAAATAAACCGGATCCGGATCCGGTTCGGATCCAAACTTACAACCCAACAACAATTTCCAATCATTATCTTCATAACCAAAATTTTCAACCACAACATTCATAACTGTATTTTTGTTGTTTTGGAACTTTGCACCCCCGAGTTTTTAAATTTGGCACTTTGCACTCCCGAGTTTTTAAATTTGGCACTTTGCACCTCATAAATATAAATTTTTGACACTTTGCACCCCAAGGCGAAAAATAAGGTTGTTCCTGGTGCAAAGTGTCAAAATGAGCATTTTGGGCAGTGCCCGGACCTAAATATTCTTAAAATTTCAGTCTTGAGGTGCAAAGTGTCAAAAATCTGTAATTAGAAGTTGCGAAATGTCAAATTTAAAAATTCAAGATGAAAAATATTAAAATAGGATAATTTAGAAATACAACGTGCCACAATGCTCCGTATTTTTACCAAGGGTCCGTTCGACGCGCATGTATTGACTTTCTGAAATTGGCTTTGGTCAGAAAATCAATATCTGTAAGAATTGGTTTTGTGCAGAAAACCAATTTTATTGTTTGGCTGCAGTATAGAATTTAGTGAACAAAATTGGTATTGATACATAAAAGTTGTTCGACTGCACGATGAAATTGGCTTTCTGAAACTAATTTTTTTAAAATTTACAAGGAAAAATGCAAATGAAATCATACAATCACAACAAGACTTGACTTAACTCTATTTAAGTTGGGTGTTGTTTTCACCGAAGGCTTCATTTGACATGATAGTGATTATGAACCATTATCACCAAACAGAGCCTATTTAAGTTGGGTGTTGTTTTAACTATAAAGCTCATGAACTAGCACCAAATAGAGCCTAATTCAAGTACTTTTTCAAGTTGCAAACCCTCCTCCTGCACGAAGCTCATGCACTAGCACCAAACAAAGCTTAATTTGGGATGGAATAACCTAGATCTACAAGGAAAAATAAAATCTCCATGAGAATAACCAAGATCCACAACTACCTCAAGTTGGGAAGAAGCAGGGTGAATTGTGGGTCGAAAAAAAAGAGGAATCAAAGGAAGAGAATAATACCTAATCTGAGGAGCAATGCCTACTGTGGAGCCGGAGTGAGAAATACCTGCAAAAAATTGTGAGGAAGATGAAGCCTGAGAAGAGGAAGATAAAAAAATGGTGAGGAAGAAGATAAAAATGGTGAAGAAGAGGAAGATGAAGTTGGAGAAGAGAAAGATTAAAATCGTGAGGAAGAGAAAGCCGGAGAAGAGGAGGATAAAAAAACGGGAGGAAGACCTACCATGGATTGAACGCCAGGATGCTTCGCGTGGGATAAGGTGGAAGGCGAAAGCGCGGGTTTAGGCAGAAGAGTGAAATCCAGGGGAAAACCTAAGCGCGGGGTAATGTTTTCACGGACAAGTTTTTTAGGTTGAGAGGAATATCCGTGGTTTTGGGGTGAAAACCAAAGTCGTTCTAATTCTTGAGCGCCGAACATGATAATTGGCTTTCTGGAAGTCAATACTGTTGAAACTGAAAATCGGTCTCTTGTGGAGTTCACCCTTGGGGAAGGGGTGATGGCGCACCTACTTCGCCAAAGGACTAGACAAAGGGCCCGGCGCGGAGGTCCCACCACACACCCGGAAGATCACTGAGCGCTTCCCCTCCTTAGCCAAATGTCGGGCTAAGGTACCTCAGAAGGCGCTAGAAGACTGAGAGACAAGTAAGCATGCCCTCTGAGGTATGGGTCCTATTTATAGATTTCTGAAAACGGCCTGTAAATAACTAACCTTTGTCGGCCTGAAGTTACTGAAAACCCCTTGGGCTGGTCTGCCAACAGCCAAACTCTGCTGTCCTGACCAGCTATGCGCAGTCCACCCAGGTCTGCCAACAGCGAGACTCCGCTGTTCTAGCTGGCTAAGGGCAGGCCTACAGGGGCAAAATGGTAAGAAATCCCCCCCCCCCACACACTGAGAACTGGGCGAGTAGCCCTTCAATGCCTCTACTCGGAGGCAGGCGCGGGTCGGGGCTAGCTCGCCTAGGGGACGCGGGTTGGAGGCGGCCCACCTAGGAGGGCGTGGGTCGAAGCTGACCAGCCTGGGAAGGCGCAGGTCGGAGGGTGACCCAGGACCTACCCACCTAGGAGAGGCGGGCAGGGCTGACCCGCCTAGGAGGCACGGGTCAGAGGGTGACCCGCCTTGGAAGGCGCGGGCAAGGCTGGCCCGCCCGGGCGACCCGCCTAGGAGGCGCGGGCCGGGGTCGACCCGCCTGCTTGCCTGAGTCCCTTCGGTGAACACGGGGTTGTACACAATCCCCGCTCTTTGCTAGTTTTGCAAAAGCTCAGAAAGAAACATCCAATCCCACGTGCTCGGCGAAAATCTTGCTGAGCTGGAGGGAATCTTTTGGCGGGGGCTCACCTTTATGCTATAAATAAGCTGCCGGAACTCCAGGACAACTCCTCTTCTTTGCCCTCTTCCGCGATTCATAGTCGGAAGATGCTTATGTCCGAGGAGATGCAGGCTCGTTTGGCGGCTGCGAGGGAGGGTGCCCGGGATGTGGCTCTCGAAGCCGCCCCGTGGCTGGCGCGCGGATCGCCCGGTCCCCTATTCAAGCCAGTGAAAGGAAAAATCATCTGGCGGTCCCCAGTGGGTGATGACCTCGCTTCCGGCTCGGCCGGCGATGCCGAGGTCATTCCTGAGGTATGCGGTTACCCTCTTTGATCCGCTACTCCTGCTGACTTTTCTTTTTGTAGGGGGCGCCCCACGATGACGGAGTGGACAGGGTGGACCCGGGGAATTCTACCCTGGTGGTGACTAATCGGGCCGCTAGTCCCTTATCTCAGGCGCACTTCCCTCCTACAACTCATCCGTCGCCAAGGCCCCCTGGTCTAGGGAAACCATTGTTACCCCCGGAGGAGGAGCATTCCAGGGTCGGCCGGGCCCTTCTCGACCAGCTGATCGTGCGGGAGACGTGCCAACGCCTGGTAATTCCCTGCTTTAGCCTTCTTCATCATTTGTCACCTTCTTCTGACCTTGCCTTCGCAGGTTATAACACGATCTCTTCTGACGTCGAGATGAGCGAGGGGTACTCGCCTCCCCCTAAACTGGACGGCATCGCAGACTACCATGGCAACCCGCTGAACGCCGAAAAGATGAAGACGCAAGTAACGCGACTGTTTCAGAAACACACGCTGCTGTTATAGGAGGTCTTCGACAGAGTGGAGAAAGACAAGGCCGAGGCGGAGGGGCGATTTGCGGCTTTAGAAAGGGCGGGGCGCCCAGCTGACGAGGACGGAGCGACATCCCCGGGCGCACACATTATGTGGGCCGAGGAGCGGCTCAGGCACGTCTCGGAGCAGGTCGATCTGACCCAGCTGGAGCTGACAGCGGTTCGCGAGTATCATTATCCTCGCGTGTCGCCTCGATCCGGTCAGCGGGGGCGGGGCAGGTGGAAATGGATTCAGTACTGAGCCGCCTGCCTCTTTCCCGCCAGCGCCCGCTACTACCTGCTGGGTCCGGATTGCACCCCTTGCGCAATGATCGAAACTTCCAGAGTCATTTGAACGCTTATTATGAACCATTAGCTGTCTGTAATAATTCAGGACCTCCCCCGCCCGCTCATGGGCATGCACTTGCTACTTTTTCTTTCAACTGTGCTAGTCTCGACTTTTGGGGAAGATGAGGGCGAGGCAAACCGGCTCGACTGGTTCTTCTTTCTAGAAGGCTAGGCATTGCGGAGGCGACTCGCGTAGCCCTAGTTGTACCTGCTCTGGCAGGGGCGGTTCGAATGCCCACGGGTCGCTTATTGAGGGACTCGCATGCCGATCCCGGCGGGGGCCGCATCTCCGATCATTCTGCTTCCATGCGGGAGCGGGTGCGGGCAGCTTGTGGCCGAGAGCTTCTCGCGGTCGACCGGCGAGTTGACGTGGATCTGGGTTGGGTTCAAAAGTCGAAATGTCGGGGTCAAATTTGCTATCCTTACCTTTCCGCCATTGAGACTTTTTCCCGCCTTTTCTAATTCTATAAATAGGCCTCCGCCGACTCACTCTTCACCTACCGTATTTATGACTTCTTTCTTCCCTTAGCTTTTTGCGAGAAACCCCCTGTCCCGCTTGGCAAGATTTTTGCAGGATGGGTGGTGGTAGTTGTAACGCCTCCGATTTTTCCAGTGATTTATTTAAATTTCTTATTTGACGTATTATGACGTCATAGCGTTATGTTAGCGCGTGTTGGTCATGTGACGTTGTTAGAGCGTGCTCTTAGCTCTTTAGGTTTTCCTGCGTGGCTTGGTGATGCCTGGTAGCAAGATTCCCTAGCGAGCCGGAGTCTGTTTGGTGACTCGGTGGAGCCTCTTGGGGAATGTTTGTGTTAGCGCATTTTTACGTTCGTTAGGTTTGACCGGCCAAATTTTGGGATTTGCTTCGGGAGTGGAAAATTTTTCATTAGGAAATTAGATCGACTAATTTTAGACTTGCTCGTCAAGTTTCGTCGCGTTCCGAGCATTTTTTGGAGCCTCGGCGCGCGATTGAAGTTTTGTATGTTTTCGCGTACGCCATTAACTTTAGAAATTTTTATCTCGAAAACGGTGCGTCGGAATTCGATTTCGACTTCGTCGTTGGATTCGTAGTATCGTCATTCGCCTACGGTGCGAATTTCGTTCGATTCGGCGCGCGTTTGGCCCTCCGTAACGATATAATACTATATCATTATTATTATTATTATTATTATTATATATATATATATAAAGGATAAAAAAATAAAATAATAATAATAATAAAGGGCTGCCTTGATACACGCCGATCGGCGTGTATCCCCCCCCCCCCCCCCCCCCCCCCCCCCCCCCCATTCCCACCGATTCAGCATAGAGCTGTCACGGTTCCAGTTCGGTTCCGGTTCTACTAAAATCATGAACCGAACCATTAAGGTAACGGTTCTTCAAATTAGAACCAAAACCTTATTTCGTTTGACCAGTTCCGGTTCTGGTTCCGGTTCCAGTTTAATTTTTGGGACCGTTGTGTAACCGGTTCCGGTTACGGTTCAACAAGAACCAAAACCAAACCGGTCACTATCGGTTCGGTCGGGTTCCATGCGGTTCGGTCCGGTTCCAATAGGTTCCAACTAAAATCAAAATCAAGCTTGACGGAATGAAATAAAAGCGGACTGCAAATAGTAAAACTCAAAACAATATCGAAATAAAAATAATTATGTTGCGCACTTCTCGGCGGCCTTTTCCGCGATTGATAGGATAGTATCAATTTCCTTCCTACGCGTGTAGACTTGCCACGAATTCTAGTTGGCTTGCGAACGTCTCATCGGCATGCTCAACCGTAACAACCGTCTACAATTAGTTGTCTTTCATGATTACTAATAAATAGTAGTTTTATATTTTCTTTATTTTTTAAATAAAATATTTCAAAAAAATATGTTAGTAAAATTAAAAATGTATTATATAACTGTATAAAAATAAAAAATGCACGACAAAAATTGACTCCAAACCGCACCAATGTCAAATCATATCATACAGTTTTTATGCGGAGAAGTTTTGTTCGGTCCAAAATCGTCCTCTTTAGTGCGATTGCGGTTTGAATTCAAACTGCACCAGATTCACTCGTGATAGTAAGTCTAAATATTATAGATAAATTATAAAATAATAACAATAAAATAATAAAAATAATAAACGGGTTGCGGTTCGGTTCTACCTCGGTCCGGTTCGGATCGGGTCTAAAAATCTTGAAACCGCTTGAGACTTGTATGTTGCGGTTCCGGTTCCGGTTCCGGTCCGGATAATAAAATGTAAGAACCGCACCCGGACCAATGTTATTCACGGTTCCAAAATTCAAACCAAAACCCGAATAATTTGCGAACGGTTCGGTCCGGTTCTTTGTGGTTCCGGTTCGGTTCCGGTTCGGTTTGCGGTTTTCAGTTTTAAGTGACAGCTCTAATTCAGCATATCAGCCCCCCTTTTTTTGTTTCTTTTTTATTTTTATAATACTAATTATTATATTAGTGGTAATAAATATTATTATTATTAATATTATTATTAGGTATATATTAATAAAACCCCTTTCTCCTTCCTCCGAACCAGCAGCCCCCCCCCCTCCTGTGCGAAAAAAAAAGGCGAGAGCGGATCCTTTCGTTCGTGAATCTTCCGGCGGCCGCCACCGCCGATCCGGTGGACGGAATCTCGATCCGATCGTGGCGTTGGAAAGCTCTCGGCGAGAGCTTCGAGATCGCGTTAAGCTTTTCCCATTTCGGTGACTGTTTCGCCATAGATTTTTTCGGCCCTAACCCCGATTGTCCGTTTTTTTCGTAGATCTCGTCTCCGCGTGCCCCCTTTTGGACGGATCTACGTGGTGGAGTATTTTGGGTGGACGTTTTCAAGAACGATTTGAGGCAAGTGGACTTCTCCCCTCTTGCGTGCCTCCATGGGTTGTATTTTTTTCGCCTTATTATCTCTCCTTGTCGTAGAATACCGGAGTAGTATAGGTGAGATTAGAAATATTCCTAGGTTAGAGCTTGTAGTCGGCCTAAACTAGGAAGAAATCGGAATTTATATTCTAAGTTGAATTCGGCGGGTAGTGGGAAATAATTCGGCGGGTGTCGCCGAATTTGGGTTTAGTCTATTTCGGCGGGTTTTGGTTGTAGAACTTGGTAATTTCTAAGTGGTGTTGTCGGCTAGTTTTGGCGCCGAATCGTGGATCCTTAGCATGTGGTAGCTGGGTTTCTGAGGGAGTATGGTACCAGGGGAGTTCGAGCCGTGGCCACCACCATTCCCTCCTTTGGACATTTTGGGTTCCTGTAAGAGGTTGGAACTCTATGTGTGTGGACCCTGTGGCGGCCCCTTTAGTACTCTTGAGACACCTGGACCTGCTTGTTCGGTTGTGACTGTTCTTAGTCTCCGACACAGGTTTGGGATTTGTGTCAGTGCTAGCGATTTACAAGTTTAGGACTGTTAGTTCCTTTCATGTTGTTCATTTGACGCATATTGGTTCCCTTTTGCCTCTGCAAGCTTGAGCGGAGTTTGGTACGTTTTAGCACTTGTTGCATTTCTCTCACTTTTCTTATTGTTACACTTATATTTTGTCTCTTTTTTTTGGATTATTAGCTGAGGTTTTCAGCATTTCCCTTGCAGGGTTGGTAACCCTTTTCTTTCTGCTCTTTTCATTCGATTTTTATCTGATGTTTCTTTGCCACTTGTTTTATTATTTCTTGCTGAGGTGTTCTTCTTTTGAATGCCTCAGGTTCAGGTCTGTAGCCGGCTGAGCGGCTAATTTCAGGAGTTTCTTTGAGGACTGCGTGGTGGCAGTGTTTTCCTCACCTGTTGAGGTAGTTCTTTAGCTTTGTAGTACAGACATACATGCTCGCCAGCGAGTTCATGTCAGGTTGTTGACGCTCGTTGGTGATTTTTCCTTGGTGATACTAAGTCTTTGCTTAGCTGCTAGTTTACCTGTTTTGTGGTAGTCTCACTTGCTCTCTGGGAATGTTTTATGCTAGGTTGCTAGTTACTTTACAACCTATAAGAACTACTATATTTATTGCATGATCAGCATGTTTTATAAAAGCTCAAACATTATTTTCCAAATGCGTAAAAAGATTGTTTTCTTTATAAATATTATAAATTAAAATCTAGGGTCTTGCATAGTATAAGTTGTCCTCTTAGGACACTTATGCGCTCTTTTAGGATGTTAAACATAAATGAAGTATTTTTCCGCTACGTATAAAAATAGTTTTCAAACCGTGGACTATCTGATCCACTGAGCCGAGGGATACGGCCAATTAATTTAAAATCAGTTTTCTATTCATTTTAACTTATGATTTGAAGGTTTAGAGTGTTGCCTGAGCGTCAGCAGTTATTCCCTGTTAGTATTAGATGTTTAGCGTCATGTCATACACACACCGACATGTCATCAGTACGTCTTGGCTGAAGCACGGACACTACACTCATAGCATAACATGAAGTATACGGGGCATATTATGTATTTATGGGGTGCATAATATGTGTTTGTATATGGATCCACCATAGGAGGCAACATGTGAGGGTTATGTATTTATGGGGTGCATAACCTCACCACATGAATGCGACTAGCACGTTTTATTTTTGTTGCATGGAAATGTTATGTATTTATGGGATGCATAACATTTTCATGTGTATGCCGCTCATAACATGCATTAAGGCCTTTTTTTAGAATGCATAGCATAATCATGCATAGCATAACATTGCATAAGAACAACGTGCCAAGCTAAAGATTTGTAGGATGACATGTGTACACACATAATTTTTGAGTTAAAAAGAGTATAAATTCATGCATTCCCGATCCAGGCACAAGAGTTAGTGTGATGATAGTGAATCATCGTAGGATAAGCATAACATCATTATTGAAAATCCCAGAGCAAGTTAGCAGCATGAGCAAGTACTTAAGTATGTATTGTTTGTACTATGTTGTTTGGTTCTAGTGGGTGGGCTAGGTTTTTTATTAGTGTTTTGTTGTTCCATTAGAATTTCGAGGCGTCCTTCGACAAGGTTGACTCCCCAATCGGAGGGAGAATCTTCAGGTGCGCAGAGCAATGCAATGATAGAAGGTCTGCGACAAAGCAATGAAGCCTTGTCAAAGCAAGTAGTGGATTTGCAGTCTCAGGTCCAGTCCCTGTTAGCAGTTGTGGCAGGACAAATTCCGAGAGTTCAGGACCCTGCTGTGGGTCAAGCTGTTCCTATTCCCCCTGCTCCTCTGGTGTCTCCGGTCGTGGTGCCACCAGAGATGACCTTTATTTCTCAGTTTCAGCGACTTAGGCCTCCGACGTATGATGGCAAGGCAGATTACATGGTCTTAGACGATTGGATGATATCAATCGAGGAGATGTTCTCATACTCCGGGATCACTGATAATCAGAAAGTGATGTTAGCCGCATATCAGCTCAAAGGGTTGGCAAAGGGCTGGTGGCTGAGGGAGAAAGAAGGTCTGAAGGACGGGTGTTCCTGGGAGTCCTTTAAGGAGCTACTTCTGAGCAAGTTTCTGCCATCGGTCGAGAGGGACTGTCTGATGAATGATTTCCTGCACTTAAAGCAGAGGCAGCTCACGGTTAGTGAGTACGAAATCGAGTTTAGTAAGCTAAGCCGATTTGCCCCAGACTTGGTGAGTTCCGATGAAAATAGAAGCAAGCGATTTCTGGCTGGGCTAAGGAGTGACGTCCAGCAGTTAGCAAGTGCCTATGCGATATCAAGTTATGCTGGGATGGTGGAAGCTGCCTTAATGGTAGAGGCAATTGATAACGCCAAGAATCGAGGTCAACAACTGAGAAAAGATAAAAGAAAGTCTGATGAGGGTAAGAGTACCCAGGTCCCTGACGCTGCTCCGAGGAAGAGAAACAAAGAGGTATGCAGTTTCTGTGGCCGACCGGGCCATCCATTGGAAAGGTGCTATCAAAGATTAGGAGCTCAGAAGAAAGAGCAGATTCATACGATCCAAGGTAACCCAAGGAAAGACTTGCTTTGTTCTGTATGCAAGAAGCCGGGGCACGATGCTGCCCATTGCTGGAAGAAGACGAGAAGCTGTTTCTTGTGCGGTCAAGAGGGTCATCTCAAGTATCAGTGCCCACAAGCTCAGCTTACTCTGCAGCCAGTTCCTCTTCAGGCTTTGCCGCCGCCGCAGCGAGTGGACAAGGAAAAAGGAAAGTTGAACGTGGTCTCTATGGAGGAAGCTCAGGCGTCCACGCAAGTGATATCAGGTTAGATTCTCCCCTAGTTTTAATGTCTAGCTCATAGTTATAGTTTTAAGCGTTCGTTCCCTTAGTCGCGTGTGCAATTTTATAGGACGATTTAAGGTAAAGAACTGCTGGGCGCGTGTTCTGTTCGATTCCGGCGCTACCCACTCATTTGTGGCTAGAGCCTTTATAGAGCGTTACCGTTTGGATCTCGATCGTGTTGGTGATACGTTCTGTGTCAAGTTTCCTTCAGGTGAATCTGTAGTTTCAGATCAGGGTATTCAGAGTTGTCCGATTTTGCTAGGCGATTTTCTCGCGATTGCTGATTTGAAGCTGTTGGATCTGGAAGACTTCGATGTGATCCTAGGCATGGACTGGTTGTCCAGATATGCTGCTGTGATCCAATGCAAGGGTAAGCGCTTGGACTTCAGGATGGACAACGGTCAGCCCGGGAGTGTTTACGGTTATCCGCGCCAGGATTCTCCGACTATATCGGCGGTATGTGCTCCGAAGCTTGTAGATTCCGGATGTTTTGCTTGTTTGGTTTCGGTTTTAGAAACCAAGGTTAGTTTGCCGTGTTTGGAGGAGATCCCGGTGGTTCGTGATTTTTCTGATGTCTTTCCAGCTAATCTTCCTGGTCTCCCGCCTGATCGAGACGTGGAGTTTGTTATAGATTTGGAGCCGGGTACGCGTCCTATTGCCAAGGCGCCTTACCGGATGGCCCCACGCGAACTGGAGGAGTTGTGTATCCAGTTAGACGAGTTGCTTGAGAATGGATTTATAAGGCCGAGTTCTTCGCCTTGGGGTGCCCCCGTCTTGTTCGTCAAGAAAAAGGATGGATCGATGAGGTTGTGCATCGATTATAGAGAGCTATATAAGGTAACGATCAAGAATAGGTATCTGTTGCCGAGGATAGATGATTTGTTTGATCAACTGCGAGGCAGCGCCGTGTTCTCTAAGATTGACCTTCGTTCGGGCTACCACCAGTTAAGGATCCGTGAATCAGATATCCCGCGGACTGCCTTCCGTTCCAGACATGGACATTTTGAATTTTTGGTGATGTCGTTTGGTTTGACCAACGCACCTTCTGCTTTCATGGACATGATGAACAGAGTTTTCAAGGACTTTCTAGACAAGTTTGTAGTCGTATTTATAGACGATGTGTTGGTGTATTCACGCAATGTTGAGGAGCATGACCAACATTTGCGTCTAGTTTTATCTGCCTTGAGGGACCATAAGTTGTTCGCCAAGCTAAGTAAATGCGAGTTCTGGTTGCCTCAGGTTTCTTTCCTGGGTCATGTGGTTAACAAGGACGGAATCTCTGTCGACTCAGAAAAGATAGCCGCAGTTATGGAATGGACGAGGTCTGCCACACCCAAAGAAATAAGAAGCTTCCTAGGGTTGGCTGGCTACTACAGAAGATTTGTAGAGGGTTTCTCTACATTATCTGCATCATTGACCAAATTGACGCAAAAGAATGCAGCATTTGTGTGGAGCGATAAGTGCGAAGAAGCGTTCCAAGAGCTAAAGAATAGACTGTGCACTGCTCCGATATTGACATTGCCCACGGAAGGATTAGACTATGCCGTTTATGTGGACGCGTCCCACGTGGGTCTTGGTTGCGTGCTGATGCAAGAAGGAAAAGTGTTTGCGTATGGGTCAAGACATCTTAAGATTCATGAAAGGAACTACCCTACGCAAGACTTGGAATTCGCAGCAGTTATTTATGCATTGAAATTATGGAGACACTTGCTGTATGGCGCGTAGTGCAAGATTTATACAGATCATAAAAGTTTGAAGTACGTCTTCACTCAAAAGGAGTTGAACTTGCGCCAGCGCAGATGGTTAGAGTATGTGGCTGATTATGAAGTGGAGATCCTATACCATCCGGGTAAGGCTAACGTGGTAGCCGACGCTTTAAGCAGGAAAACAGGGAAAATTTTCAATCTCTCCGCTAAGTTGTTAGTAGAAGAGTTCCTTTTAATGGATATTTCAGTTGGTGGATGTGACTCGCCAAGCAGTTTGGAAGTGTCCTAGCCTTCATGGATTTCTCTTATGAGGCTTCATTAAAAGGACGATCCTGATCTACTGCACCTTCATAATAGAACTGAGAAGGGGGAGCTTCCTGACTTTTCGATCGATGATGCGGGTACTCTAAAGTACCGCGGTAGATTTTGCGTCCCCAATTTTCGAGATATTCGAATTAAGTTGTGCAGTGAGGCATACGGTTCAAGTGTGGCCTACCATCCAGGGTCTACAAAAATGTATAAGGACTTGAAACAGATTGCCTGGTGGATTGGGATGAAGGGTGACATTGAAAGGTTTGTGTCAGAATGTTTTACGTGCAAAAGAGTTAAGGCTGATCATGGAAGGCCTGGTGGAAAGTTGGCGCCTTTAGAGATTCCAACTTGGAAGTGGGAGAGTATCTCAATGGATTTCATTACTGGTTTGCCGAGATCTCCCCGAGGGCATGACTCTGTTTGGGTGATTGTTGATAGATTAACAAAGTGTGCGCACTTCGTACCCTTTCAGATTGGTTACTCGATGAAAAAGATAGTGGAACTATATTTGAATGAAGTTATCAGGTTACATGGAGTACCCGTAAGTATAGTATCAGATCGAGACTCCAGGGTTACGTCTCGTTTCTGGAAGAGCCTTCAAGAAGGATTGGGAACTGACTTGAGATATTCTACCGCATATCATCCGCAGACCAATGGTCAAACGGAGCGTGTTAATCAGATTGTGGAAGATATGATCCGTTGTTATATATTAGACCATGGAGGAGCGTGGGACGAACGCTTGAGATTGATGGAGTTCGCATACAATAACAGTTATCAAGAGAGTCTGCAAATGGCTCCTTTCGAAGCGCTATATGGAAGACGATGTAGAACTCCTCTATTTTGGGCTGAGGTTGGTGAGAGGCCGCTGTTAGGTCCAGATGCCTTAGAAGAAATGGAAGTCTCTGTAAAGCTTATTCGAGAGAAGCTTCGGATAGCTCAAGAGCGATACGAGAAGAACGCCAATCGGCGTAGGTCCGTTTTGGAATTTTCTGTGGGGGACATGGTATTCCTTAAGGTTTCCCCGATGGTTGGAGTAAAGAGGTTCGGTAAGAACCATAAGTTGGACCCAAGGTATGTGGGACCATTTGAAATTGTGGAACGGATTGGTGTGTCATCCTACAAGTTGAAATTGCCCGCAAATTTTCCTGGCGTGCATAATGTTTTTCACGTGAGCCAATTGCGGAGGTGCGTGCTAAGTGACAGACAAGTTTTGGATGCAGTGCCCCAGCTGGAGCCTAACCTTTCCTACGTGGAAGTTCCTATTCGTGTTCTAGATGTGCAAGATCGAGTGTTGCGGAGAAAGACAATACCGATGGTAAAGATTCTGTGGAGAAACCAAGACGTGGAGAGCGTGACTTGGGAGTTGGAGTCAGCTATGAGGGAGGCGCATCCTCATCTGTTCTCCTAGCTTTGCTCGATATGCTTTCGATAACCCTTGGTTATTTTCTTTTTCCTCTTTGGTAGAAGTATTTTATGCGTAAAGTTTCGGGACGAAACTTTCTTTTAGGGGGAGTGACTGTAACGCCCTCGATTTTTCCAGTGATTTATTTAAATTTCTTATTTGACGTATTATGACGTCAGAGCGTTATGTTAGCGTGTGTTGGTCATGTGACGTTGTTAGAGCGTGCTCTTAGCTCTTTAGGTTTTCCTGCGTGGCTTGGTGATGCCTGGTAGCAAGATTTCCTAGCGAGCCGGAGTCTGTTTGGTGACTCGGTGGAGCCTCTTGGGGAATGCTTGTGTTAGCGCGTTTTTACGTTCGTTAGGTTTGACCGGCCAAATTTTGGGATTTGCGTCGGGAGTGGAAAATTTTTCATTAGGAAATTAGATCGGCTAATTTTAGACTTGCTCGTCAAGTTTCGTCGCGTTCCGAGCATTTTTTGGAGCCTCGGCGCGCGATTGAAGTTTTGTATGTTTTCGCGTGCGCCGTTAACTTTAGAAATTTTTATCTCGAAAACGGTGGGTCGGAATTCGATTTCGACTTCGCCGTTGGATTCGTAGCATCGTCATTCGCCTACAGTGCGAATTTCGTCCGATTCGGCGCGCGTTTGGCCCTCCGTAACGATATAATACTATATCATTATTATTATTATTATTATTATATATATATATATAAAGGATAAAAAAATAAAATAATAATAATAATAAAGGGCTGCCTTGATACACGCCGATCGGCGTGTATCCCCCCCCCCCCCCCGGTCGGGCCTCACTCCGGTCCGACTGAAATGGACTGAAAAATCGCTGTTCCGATTATACTCTCCCGCCTCATCCCCACTTTTCTTTTCCCGAGCTCCCTCCTTTTCCCGATCTCTGTCTGTTTCCCTCTCCCTCTCCCTCTCCCCTCTCCTTTTCCAGATCCCTCTCATGCAGCTCTTCCAGCCCTCAGCCCTCAGCAAACTCTAGCAAGAAGCCGATCATCTATCGCCTCCCGTCTTTCGTATCATGAAAGAAGCCAATCTCCGGCCATTCATTAACCGCGTTCCGTCTTCCTCCTCCCCTTTCGAGTGCGGCGTTCCCGGTGATCTTCGTGCTCCGCCTCTGCGATGTCCACTGGCCAGGCGGGGTGGATCCCCTCCATTTCTCCTTCCCCGACCGTCCAGTTTCGCTGATACAGGTTGTATCTCCAACGGTGAGACCTACAAACTTCATTTAATTTAACTACAACCCTCCTCTTCAACTTCTTCCTCATCCGCCTCTCGGTTTCCTTGCGGATCTGGCACTGCATCATCGCTCTTTGGGAATCTCTGTTCTACTTTCCCATTACAGGTTTGACCTTTACAACAATTTGGAATCTCTCCAGCTTTTATTTTCTGATATGAGTATGAGCATTGAAGTGATCAAATTGGATTCAAATTTAATGTTTTCAGATCTTGCATATTCATTGATTTCCTTTCCACTTTTCTGTCAGACATACACCCGTTTTTTTTATATATTTCATTTCGTTTATAGTAAATGTCGCTCATATGTTTGCTGAAATGTCCAAGTGAGACGTCATCACCTCCACATTATTAATTAAAGTTAAGCGTCGTTATGGTCAACTGTTCTTCATGTTTTGCAGATCTTCTGCTAATGCCACACATTTAAAATTAACCGTTGATGTTTGATGAGGTCGTCATATTATTAATTAAGTTAGCCTCACGCGATCCCCGCGCGGCGATCCCACTACCTGCACCATCCGAGCCACCACCGCAACCGGCCGCCATTGCCGGTGCCAGTCGCCGCCATTGCTGGCGCCAAGCGGCCCGCGCCCGGCCGCCGCGGTCGCCTCCCCACCACAAGGCGCTGCCCACAAGGGGCTCGCTTTCATACACTATGTACACAGGGAGAATGTTCTTTAACCTGAGGAAATGGCACTTGGAAACAATTCTTCTGCTAAAACAATTGTGAAATATTTATATGGAGAATAGAGGGAGATTGCTTCGTATGATTTTTTTTACTCTTAGAAAAAGTTTCTATTCTAAATAGTTAATTGGCTAAAGTATTTTATGACATTATTATTAGATTGAAAATTAATATTTTGTTTGTAATCAACATCTTTATGGTGCAGGTCTCTATCAATGCATCACCAACCCAAGAGTGAAGTAACATTTCTAGCAGATTTTGGCTTTTCCTGGGTAATTTTTTGATATCTGATTTTTGGTAAGAGGACGTGGAAGTCCTTTTCATTTTATTTTAAAGTCTCATTCCACCATGGCCTTCAAGACATATTTAATTAGGCCAAAACAATGTGATGTGTACAATGCATTCTCATTTGACTTATTAAATTTTTCGGAAATTTTTGTTGCGTCATTATGTAAAAAGTGCTACTAATAGCTGTTGTTTTTGCACAAATTGCACTTGTTGTAGTTTGGAAGATCAAACTGCAGCCATGCGTTATCTAAACTCTTAATTTATTCTCATTTGGTTTGTCATTATATAAAAACTGTTGCTGATAGCAAGAGTTTGTTTGCACAAACTGCACCTTCTTTGGTTTGTACTTGATACTTGATTTCAGAATATGTGGCTACAAAAATGTGTCTACTCAGAATATGTGAATATGTTTTCAACTTTTTTGATTCTCTAATTTTCTTTCCAAAGTTATGGTAGAGGAATTTTGAAGTTACCACAACTTTAAAAAAGCTTTCTCTGATTTTCAAAATATGTGATTTAATGATTTATGAGTATTTAATGATTTCCAAGTGGTTAGTTGAACACTTCCTACCAAAAATATGATGCATCTACTTGTAGGATGCTATTAAACATTACTCATAAGTACAGAGTCAAATAAATGCGGGCAATTGAAGAAATATGAAGGTGTCCAATTAAATTTGAAATATAGATTATCACTCAAATTGTCCACCCAGTCTATGCACTTTTACCTCCATACCATCAAAACTCAAAAGCAACATCAATAATTACCAATATTTGTTATTCTAGGGCCAAGATAGAGTGTGAAATCACGTTCCAACAATTTGAGAATACTAGATCATACATGCAACGATATAGAGAAATCAATATCGTTTAAGGTGTTTGCCGAAAATGATATTTGCGTCTCTGTAAGTATTCACAAAAATCCACGAAATTTTGAAGCTACTATCTGTGCTCAACTCATGAAAGGAAGAAGACTGTCTATGTGATACATTGCTTTCCATGCTCGTCTTGTGCACATATTTTTCTCTAAAACTTAAGCTCTCACTGATGCCTCTGCCATCTTCCCCCCTTTTTCTTATATTATTATTTTTAATAGTCCCTTCCTAATTTATATTTGCCATCCCGTAGCATGATTAGTTTTTACACTTCCTTCATTCCATTTGTTGAACTGCATGTATGAACAATCAATTCAGGTTTTGTTGAATCTGGTTTGTAAACGGGTTTTTCCAACAGAGTTGGATAACAGGGACTCATTGGAACCTTGGGTTACTCCCGAGCAGACGATGAAGTTCTGCAATTTGGTGCCGATGGTGTGATCTTTGTGATGCCAGGGCTCAACGACACTGATTACTCGATCTATGAGGATCTTCAACTCTAACGGCAGTGACCTGAGGTATTCCCCCAATGAATTGCTCCCCTATAGTTTTTGTGAATCACCCTCCTTGAATTTGCAACAAAAATGGTGTCAAAGAAAATAAAAGATGGTGCCGACCTCTTCCCCGGGTTTTGCGACGGCGGTGGCGATTTCCTTCTGCCACGATTTTGCCGCTCCCAACTCTCCTCCCCCAACCTCTCACAACCCGCCGCTTCCAGCCGCGATCCGGCGCCCACTCCAAGATGCCTCGCCGCCGCCGCCGCCCCGACTCCTGATCCCGCGCCTCCAAACCCCAGATTTTTCAGTTCAGGTTTTACTGTTCTTCCATTTATGTGTTTGATTTAGGTTTTAGTCCAATGCTATTCTACTTTTTTTGAGCTATCCCTGGGTTTTACTGTTGAATGCTTGGCGGTTCTTTTCTTGGATTTTACTGTTTCTAAGCATATTTTGATGTGTTATAACTGGAAGTTCAAAGCCTTGGAATTGCCATTAACATGTTTGATGGAATGTGCAAGAGAATTGTAAATCATGACAACCATGAAAGCCATCATCAATGAGTTTGTTGTAATATATCTTCGTAAGCACAGACACAACTCATATATACCGCATAGAAAACGCTTTAATTAGTTGATGTTAACTTTAATTCAAATATTATGTTTACTTATTGCTACATGTAAGAGTGTCATTGTGATCTTCACTTCCCCTTGGCCAGCACCTTCTCTATCAGTCTACTGTGCTCTGATATCCAGTTTTCTCGCAGCGTCCCTTCCAATTTTCTTGGCCCACCAAATGTTTTTGCTGCTTTTGTTACTCAATTTTGGAGGCTTTGTGGTCGCATCCCTTCCATCGTTCTCCACGACCTCCTAATAAAAATGAAACACTCCTTGCCGATTCGGTCTCTGCCTCTGCTGATAGGGGTCCTGACGAGAGAGCTTGAGTTTGGATTATCAATTCTTATATTGAGCTTGACATATATTTTGCTCATGAATATAGGGCATTCCTTATTTTTTTGCATCGAAGATGGTTTGGATAGAGGCTTCTCAAGCAACCTGTAGCACTCATTATTGTTGGGAGGAGGTAGAGTTTCTCATCTTCATTTATTTGTTCACCGATTTGTTCACTGATTTGTTCACCGATTTGTTCACTAATTTGTTCATTGTCAGATTTCAAATTTCTTCACTTGTCATTTTTTTCACCTCAACCTGAGATTTTTGGATGTATAAAAAGTGAAATAGTCAAATAATGTTTGATCATTCCACAGTAATGATTTGTTAAAATATATACAATGTTTGGTCATTTATGTACGATCACACACAATGTTTGATCATTTATTATTAGATGTCTGGATGTATAAATCCATGTGAATGTGCACTTATGGATGTATAAATTTTTGCTTGGTTATGCTCGAATTGTATCTCTACCTAATTTTAAATTGCTTTTTGCTCTAGCTTGTGAAAATAGGTGGCGTCCGACATCGACTTGGTAAAATAAGAAAAATAGGTGGTGTCGGACATCAACTAATTCTGATCTGAAATTAGAAGTGGAGATCTATTTTCATTGGAATTAGACCTTAATTTCAATTTTGAATTCCCAATTTTGTTCAACCAACCAGACCGTAAAAGCTTGTCATTTACTGTTATCTAAGCCTTTTTTGTTGGCATTTTGAAGGAAATAACGATCTTGGCTAAGCCAATGTTTATAGTGATCTTGTGGTAGGTTATTGAGTGCTTATTTTATAACTTGATGCTCAAGTAGGTAGATATAATTATAGTTTCCTTCTTATATAATTTCTTGTCATGAATACTTAAAAGTTTGAAAAGGTCATGACAAGAAATGTTACATATTGTGAGCAGGCTTTGAAGTATAATAAGAAGCATGAATATTTCTTGTCATGAATACTTCAAAGTTTCCTTCAAAACTTGTTTACCAAAATTCTTTATTATACTGATTCTATAACACAGGATGAATTACTATGGTGCACACCATTGGTCTCGTTGCGGCAACGCTTAGCATGTCAAAGGTGGCGGTATCGTTCACTCATATAATTAAGAGTGGGGAGCCGACTTTCAAGCTAAAATGTAAGTACAAACTAAAAAACAACTAGTGTTTAGCAACCACTGTGAAAGATTTTAAGGCTACTAATAGTCTCATCCGATCACATTTTTCAATCTTATTCGAATATCCAATTACCACCCATTGCAATCCGCGAATAACTTTTATATTTATTTGTTCTCTGATAAATTATTGTGACCGTGAATAACCAGAGTTGAAAAAAAATAGATTTTTGCAGAGCTTCTTGCCTAGGCACAAGATTGTGAATTAAGAGCTTCTTGCCTAGACACAAGATAGTCAATTACCACATTATTAGAATAATACAAGTCATTTTAGGAGCAAGTAATTGACAGTTATGGATAGATTTTTCAACAGATGAGTATACTAAGGCCCTGTTCGAGGTAACTTATTTGCTCTGTTTCGATGCCTATAAAACTCCACTTCATTATATAAAGGTGTTTGGAAGATTACCGAGATGTCTAACATATAGTTCAGAAATTTTTGACTTGTTTTGAATTTGTTTTATTTTCCTAACCATGTACATAGATCTGAATAGTATATAATTCTCAAATCGTGCTCTGTATAGATACAAAAATCAAAGCCAGATTGACAATGTTTATGGTAAGCATTTACTTGTTCATGACACTAAACTTTTCAAAATGAAGCATTTTGCGTCTCTCCAATTTCTTCCAATGTGTTTAAATAATTTGATCATGCTAACCTTTTTTGTGTGACTGAAGTACCATTTAACAGTAGATTACTTATGTGCTTTTGCCTAAAATAAAAACTACATTTTGAGCAAGGACTATTGTTGTGCTTGTCATGCTGGTGGCAACCTTGTTGATGATCCGCGTGATGTTGCTGGTATGGTGAAGTCATTGGATCCCCGTCTTCCTCTTTACCACTCTCTCCCTTTTGGTAGAGCTATAGACGGTGGAGATGATGCTGTCAACACTTTCTTTAGCGAGAATGGCGGCGGGAAGCATAGAGTGAAGCATTGTCGACCTGGATACCAGCCTAGTGAAACACAATGTGATGCATGTTCTCCGATTTATTTGCTTCAATAATTGTGTAATGAAAGTATTCAAATGTTACATATTGTGATTCAAGAATTTCCTTCCTAGATGTACAAAATTGAAAAATCTTAAATATTTTGGCTTATTCGGTTGATTTAATTGTAAGAAAAATCTTAAATATTTTCAACTAATCCATGTTGATCTTCTTCCAGAAGCAAAGAAGAAGCGGCTGATGGTGGATAAGTCGGATGACGACATTATTTTCGGCACATATGATAACGCAGCAGATGATTAGGATTTCATGTGACTCTCTGATCGTGAATCTTGTTCTCTATTTTTGTTCATTATAGATTTTTTCCATGTATTAAGTTTAATTAGAGATGATATCTCTGTTGGTATGTATCGAGTGAATTGGGCTATCTCCCACCCTCTTATTACTATATTAATATATAAAATTGAAATAAAAATTACATATGTAGCGGTGCAAGTACTTCTTCCAGTTGATGACGTCATGCGTCTTCGATTTATATGCTGGACTGTTATTGTTATATGCTTTAATTTATATGCTTGTTGGACTGTTATGTATTTGTTGGAGTGATACTATTATATGTAAATCTAAATAAGCTCGAGCTCGAGCTTGAGCCGGCTCATTTTGATGAGCTTGACTCGAGCTCGGCTCGTTTGCAGGCCTACCACAGCTTGCTTGTTGAGCCGTTCAACTTGCTTCTTATTATTTTTCCTCTCTTTCTTTATGATCACTTGTGCACATTTTATTGTTGAGCGAGTAAAATTGATCAACTTCAAATTATATTGGAACTAGATAATTTCTTTTGAAAGTATTTCACTTTATATCTTTATGTAATTGTAATAGCAAAAGACTTTGAAATATTTTAGAAAATGTAGTTCGTGATGCTCAGAATTATAAAAATTATGAAATGATTGAAAGCAAATCAGAGCGTCATCGTTAGAAAATCTTAATATTTTTCAGTCAGCAAATAGTATAATTATGGGGATGCGTGTATCAATAGGTTTTGATCAAGTCAGCTATGTACGAGCGAGAGAGAGACATTGTTTATAACATTGGCTACTTGTCTCTCCCTCCCTTATAACATTGGCTACTTGTCTCTCCCTCCCTTCCTTTTTTTTCTTTCCCTCTTCTTTCTTTCTTAATCCCTCCCCCCCCCTTTTCTTCTCGTCCCCTCTTTTTTCTTTCTCTTCCCTCCCCCTCCCCCCTTTTTTCCCCCTCATACTGGAGTGGAACCCGGCGGCCCCCCGGTCGGGCCTCACTCCGGTCCGACTGAAATGGACTGAAAAATCGCTGTTCTGATTATACTCTCCCGCCTCATCCCCGCTTTTCTTTTCCCGAGCTCCCTCCTTTTCCCGATCTCTGTCTGTTTCCCTCTCCCTCTCCCTCTCCCCTCTCCTTTTCCAGATCCCTCTCATGCAGCTCTTCCAGCCCTCAGCCCTCAGCAAACTCTAGCAAGAAGCCGATCATCTATCGCCTCCCGTCTTTCGTATCATGAAAGAAGCCAATCTCCGGCCATTCATTAACCGCGTTCCGTTTTCCTCCTCCCCTTTCGAGTGCGGCGTTCCCGGTGATCTTTGTGCTCCGCCTCTGCGATGTCCACTGGCCAGGCGGGGTGGATCCCCTCCATTTCTCCTTCCCCGACCGTCCAGTTTCGCTGATACAGGTTGTATCTCCAACGGTGAGACCTACAAACTTCATTTAATTTAACTACAACCCTCCTCTTCCACTTCTTCCTCATCCGCCTCTCGGTTTCCTTGCGGATCTGGCACTGCATCATCGCTCTTTGGGAATCTCTGTTCTACTTTCCCATTACAGGTTTGACCTTTACAACAATTTGGAATCTCTCCAGCTTTTATTTTCTGATATGAGTATGAGCATTGAAGTGATCAAATTGGATTCAAATTTAATGTTTTCAGATCTTGCATATTCATTGATTTCCTTTCCACTTTTCTGTCAGACATACACCCGTTTTTTTTATATATTTCATTTCGTTTATAGTAAATGTCGCTCATATGTTTGCTGAAATGTCCAAGTGAGACGTCATCACCTCCACATTATTAATTAAAGTTAAGCGTCGTTATGGTCAACTGTTCTTCATGTTTTGCTGATCTTCTGCTAATGCCACACATTTAAAATTAACCGTTGATGTTTGATGAGGTCGTCATATTATTAATTAAGTTAGCCTCACGCGATCCCCGCGCGGCGATCCCACTACCTGCACCATCCGAGCCACCACCGCAACCGGCCGCCATTGCCGGTGCCAGTCGCCGCCATTGCTGGCGCCAAGCGGCCCGCGCCCGGCCGCCGCGGTCGCCTCCCCACCACAAGGCGCTGCCCACAAGGGGCTCGCTTTCATACACTATGTACACAGGGAGAATGTTCTTTAACCTGAGGAAATGGCACTTGGAAACAATTCTTCTGCTAAAACAATTGTGAAATATTTATATGGAGAATAGAGGGAGATTGCTTCGTATGATTTTTTTTACTCTTAGAAAAAGTTTCTATTCTAAATAGTTAATTGGCTAAAGTATTTTATGACATTATTATTAGATTGAAAATTAATATTTTGTTTGTAATCAACATCTTTATGGTGCAGGTCTCTATCAATGCATCACCAACCCAAGAGTGAAGTAACATTTCTAGCAGATTTTGGCTTTTCCTGGGTAATTTTTTGATATCTGATTTTTGGTAAGAGGACGTGGAAGTCCTTTTCATTTTATTTTAAAGTCTCATTCCACCATGGCCTTCAAGACATATTTAATTAGGCCAAAACAATGTGATGTGTACAATGCATTCTCATTTGACTTATTAAATTTTTCGGAAATTTTTGTTGCGTCATTATGTAAAAAGTGCTACTAATAGCTGTTGTTTTTGCACAAATTGCACTTGTTGTAGTTTGGAAGATCAAACTGCAGCCATGCGTTATCTAAACTCTTAATTTATTCTCATTTGGTTTGTCATTATATAAAAACTGTTGCTGATAGCAAGAGTTTGTTTGCACAAACTGCACCTTCTTTGGTTTGTACTTGATACTTGATTTCAGAATATGTGGCTACAAAAATGTGTCTACTCAGAATATGTGAATATGTTTTCAACTTTTTTGATTCTCTAATTTTCTTTCCAAAGTTATGGTAGAGGAATTTTGAAGTTACCACAACTTTAAAAAAGCTTTCTCTGATTTTCAAAATATGTGATTTAATGATTTATGAGTATTTAATGATTTCCAAGTGGTTAGTTGAACACTTCCTACCAAAAATATGATGCATCTACTTGTAGGATGCTATTAAACATTTCTCATAAGTACAGAGTCAAATAAATGCGGGCAATTGAAGAAATATGAAGGTGTACGTCCAATTAAATTTGAAATATAGATTATCACTCAAATTGTCCACCCAGTCTATGCACTTTTACCTCCATACCATCAAAACTCAAAAGCAACATCAATAATTACCAATATTTGTTATTCTAGGGCCAAGATAGAGTGTGAAATCACGTTCCAACAATTTGAGAATACTAGATCATACATGCAACGATATAGAGAAATCAATATCGTTTAAGGTGTTTGCCGAAAATGATATTTGCGTCTCTGTAAGTATTCACAAAAATCCACGAAATTTTGAAGCTACTATCTGTGCTCAACTCATGAAAGGAAGAAGACTGTCTATGTGATACATTGCTTTCCATGCTCGTCTTGTGCACATATTTTTCTCTAAAACTTAAGCTCTCACTGATGCCTCTGCCATCTTCCCCCCTTTTTCTTATATTATTGTTTTTAATAGTCCCTTCCTAATTTATATTTGCCATCCCGTAGCATGATTAGTTTTTACACTTCCTTCATTCCATTTGTTGAACTGCATGTATGAACAATCAATTCAGGTTTTGTTGAATCTGGTTTGTAAACGGGTTTTTCCAACAGAGTTGGATAACAGGGACTCATTGGAACCTTGGGTTACTCCCGAGCAGACGATGAAGTTCTGCAATTTGGTGCCGATGGTGTGATCTTTGTGATGTCAGGGCTCAACGACACTGATTACTCGATCTATGAGGATCTTCAACTCTAACGGCAGTGACCTGAGGTATTCCCCCAATGAATTGCTCCCCTATAGTTTTTGTGAATCACCCTCCTTGAATTTGCAACAAAAATGGTGTCAAAGAAAATAAAAGATGGTGCCGACCTCTTCCCCGGGTTTTGCGACGGCGGTGGCGATTTCCTTCTGCCACGATTTTGCCGCTCCCAACTCTCCTCCCCCAACCTCTCACAACCCGCCGCTTCCAGCCGCGATCCGGCGCCCACTCCAAGATGCCTCGCCGCCGCCGCCGCCCCGACTCCTGATCCCGCGCCTCCAAACCCCAGATTTTTCAGTTCAGGTTTTACTGTTCTTCCATTTATGTGTTTGATTTAGGTTTTAGTCCAATGCTATTCTACTTTTTTTGAGCTATCCCTGGGTTTTACTGTTGAATGCTTGGCGGTTCTTTTCTTGGATTTTACTGTTTCTAAGCATATTTTGATGTGTTATAACTGGAAGTTCAAAGCCTTGGAATTGCCATTAACATGTTTGATGGAATGTGCAAGAGAATTGTAAATCATGACAACCATGAAAGCCATCATCAATGAGTTTGTTGTAATATATCTTCGTAAGCACAGACACAACTCATATATACCGCATAGAAAACGCTTTAATTAGTTGATGTTAACTTTAATTCAAATATTATGTTTACTTATTGCTACATGTAAGAGTGTCATTGTGATCTTCACTTCCCCTTGGCCAGCACCTTCTCTATCAGTCTACTGTGCTCTGATATCCAGTTTTCTCGCAGCATCCCTTCCAATTTTCTTGGCCCACCAAATGTTTTTGCTGCTTTTGTTACTCAATTTTGGAGGCTTTGTGGTCGCATCCCTTCCATCGTTCTCCACGACCTCCTAATAAAAATGAAACACTCCTTGCCGATTCGGTCTCTGCCTCTGCTGATAGGGGTCCTGACGAGAGAGCTTGAGTTTGGATTATCAATTCTTATATTGAGCTTGACATATATTTTGCTCATGAATATAGGGCATTCCTTATTTTTTTGCATCGAAGATGGTTTGGATAGAGGCTTCTCAAGCAACCTGTAGCACTCATTATTGTTGGGAGGAGGTAGAGTTTCTCATCTTCATTTATTTGTTCACCGATTTGTTCACTGATTTGTTCACCGATTTGTTCACTAATTTGTTCATTGTCAGATTTCAAATTTCTTCACTTGTCATTTTTTTCACCTCAACCTGAGATTTTTGGATGTATAAAAAGTGAAATAGTCAAATAATGTTTGATCATTCCACAGTAATGATTTGTTAAAATATATACAATGTTTGGTCATTTATGTACGATCACACACAATGTTTGATTATTTATTATTAGATGTCTGGATGTATAAATCCATGTGAATGTGCACTTATGGATGTATAAATTTTTGCTTGGTTATGCTCGAATTGTATCTCTACCTAATTTTAAATTGCTTTTTGCTCTAGCTTGTGAAAATAGGTGGCGTCCGACATCGACTTGGTAAAATAAGAAAAATAGGTGGTGTCGGACATCAACTAATTCTGATCTGAAATTAGAAGTGGAGATCTATTTTCATTGGAATTAGACCTTAATTTCAATTTTGAATTCCCAATTTTGTTCAACCAACCAGACCGTAAAAGCTTGTCATTTACTGTTATCTAAGCCTTTTTTGTTGGCATTTTGAAGGAAATAACGATCTTGGCTAAGCCAATGTTTATAGTGATCTTGTGGTAGGTTATTGAGTGCTTATTTTATAACTTGATGCTCAAGTAGGTAGATATAATTATAGTTTCCTTCTTATATAATTTCTTGTCATGAATACTTAAAAGTTTGAAAAGGTCATGACAAGAAATGTTACATATTGTGAGCAGGCTTTGAAGTATAATAAGAAGCATGAATATTTCTTGTCATGAATACTTCAAAGTTTCCTTCAAAACTTGTTTACCAAAATTCTTTATTATACTGATTCTATAACACAGGATGAATTACTATGGTGCACACCATTGGTCTCGTTGCGGCAACGCTTAGCATGTCAAAGGTGGCGGTATCGTTCACTCATATAATTAAGAGTGGGGAGCCGACTTTCAAGCTAAAATGTAAGTACAAACTAAAAAACAACTAGTGTTTAGCAACCACTGTGAAAGATTTTAAGGCTACTAATAGTCTCATCCGATCACATTTTTCAATCTTATTCGAATATCCAATTACCACCCATTGCAATCCGCGAATAACTTTTATATTTATTTGTTCTCTGATAAATTATTGTGACCGTGAATAACCAGAGTTGAAAAAAAATAGATTTTTGCAGAGCTTCTTGCCTAGGCACAAGATTGTGAATTAAGAGCTTCTTGCCTAGACACAAGATAGTCAATTACCACATTATTAGAATAATACAAGTCATTTTAGGAGCAAGTAATTGACAGTTATGGATAGATTTTTCAACAGATGAGTATACTAAGGCCCTGTTCGAGGTAACTTATTTGCTCTGTTTCGATGCCTATAAAACTCCACTTCATTATATAAAGGTGTTTGGAAGATTACCGAGATGTCTAACATATAGTTCAGAAATTTTTGACTTGTTTTGAATTTGTTTTATTTTCCTAACCATGTACATAGATCTGAATAGTATATAATTCTCAAATCGTGCTCTGTATAGATACAAAAATCAAAGCCAGATTGACAATGTTTATGGTAAGCATTTACTTGTTCATGACACTAAACTTTTCAAAATGAAGCATTTTGCGTCTCTCCAATTTCTTCCAATGTGTTTAAATAATTTGATCATGCTAACCTTTTTTGTGTGACTGAAGTACCATTTAACAGTAGATTACTTATGTGCTTTTGCCTAAAATAAAAACTACATTTTGAGCAAGGACTATTGTTGTGCTTGTCATGCTGGTGGCAACCTTGTTGATGATCCGCGTGATGTTGCTGGTATGGTGAAGTCATTGGATCCCCGTCTTCCTCTTTACCACTCTCTCCCTTTTGGTAGAGCTATAGACGGTGGAGATGATGCTGTCAACACTTTCTTTAGCGAGAATGGCGGCGGGAAGCATAGAGTGAAGCATTGTCGACCTGGATACCAGCCTAGTGAAACACAATGTGATGCATGTTCTCCGATTTATTTGCTTCAATAATTGTGTAATGAAAGTATTCAAATGTTACATATTGTGATTCAAGAATTTCCTTCCTAGATGTACAAAATTGAAAAATCTTAAATATTTTGGCTTATTCGGTTGATTTAATTGTAAGAAAAATCTTAAATATTTTCAACTAATCCATGTTGATCTTCTTCCAGAAGCAAAGAAGAAGCGGCTGATGGTGGATAAGTCGGATGACGACATTATTTTCGGCACATATGATAACGCAGCAGATGATTAGGATTTCATGTGACTCTCCGATCGTGAATCTTGTTCTCTATTTTTGTTCATTATAGATTTTTTCCATGTATTAAGTTTAATTAGAGATGATATCTCTGTTGGTATGTATCGAGTGAATTGGGCTATCTCCCACCCTCTTATTACTATATTAATATATAAAATTGAAATAAAAATTACATATGTAGCGGTGCAAGTACTTCTTCCAGTTGATGACGTCATGCGTCTTCGATTTATATGCTGGACTGTTATTGTTATATGCTTTAATTTATATGCTTGTTGGACTGTTATGTATTTGTTGGAGTGATACTATTATATGTAAATCTAAATAAGCTCGAGCTCGAGCTTGAGCCGGCTCATTTTGATGAGCTTGACTCGAGCTCGGCTCGTTTGCAGGCCTACCACAGCTTGCTTGTTGAGCCGTTCAACTTGCTTCTTATTATTTTTCCTCTCTTTCTTTATGATCACTTGTGCACATTTTATTGTTGAGCGAGTAAAATTGATCAACTTCAAATTATATTGGAACTAGATAATTTCTTTTGAAAGTATTTCACTTTATATCTTTATGTAATTGTAGTAGCAAAAGACTTTGAAATATTTTAGAAAATGTAGTTCGTGATGCTCAGAATTATAAAAATTATGAAATGATTGAAAGCAAATCAGAGCGTCATCGTTAGAAAATCTTAATATTTTTCAGTCAGCAAATAGTATAATTATGGGGATGCGTGTATCAATAGGTTTTGATCAAGTCAGCTATGTACGAGCGAGAGAGAGACATTGTTTATAACATTGGCTACTTGTCTCTCCCTCCCTTATAACATTGGCTACTTGTCTCTCCCTCCCTTCCTTTTTTTTCTTTCCCTCTTCTTTCTTTCTTAATCCCTCCCCCCCCCCCCCCTTTTCTTCTCGTCCCCTCTTTTTTCTTTCTCTTCCCTCCCCCTCCCCCCTTTTTTCCCCCTCATACTGGAGTGGAACCCGGCGCCCCCCCCCCCCCCCCCATTCCCACCGATTCAGCATATCAGCCCCCCTTTTTTTTGTTTCTTTTTTATTTTTATAATACTAATTATTATATTAGTGGTAATAAATATTATTATTATTAATATTATTATTAGGTATATATTAATAAAACCCCTTTCTCCTTCCTCCGAACCAGCAGCCCCCCCCCCCTCCTGTGCGAAAAAAAATGCGAGTGCGGATCCTTTCGTTCGCGAATCTTCCGACGGCCGCCACCGCCGATCCGGTGGACGAAATCTCGATCCGATCGCGGCGTTGGAAAGCTCTCGGCGAGAGCTTCGAGATCGCGTTAAGCTTTTCCCATTTCGGTGACCGTTTCGCCATAGATTTTTTCGGCCCTAATCCCGGTTGTCCGTTTTTTTCGTAGATCTCGTCTCCGCGTGCCCCCTTTTGGACGGATATACGTGGTGAAGTATTTTGGGTGGACGTTTTCAAGAATGATTTGAGGCAAGTGGACTTCTCCCCTCTTGCGTGCCTCCATGGGTTGTATTTTTTTCGCCTTATTATCTCTCCTTGTCGTAGAATACCGGAGTAGTATAGGTGAGATTAGAAATATTCTTAGGTTAGGGCTTGTAGTCGGCCTAAACTAGGAAGAAATCGGAATTTATATTCTAAGTTGAATTCGGCGGGTAGTGGGAAATAATTCGGCGGGTAGTAGGAAATAATTCGGCGGGTAGTGGGAAATAATTCGGCGGGTGTCGCCGAATTTAGGTTTAGTCTATTTTGGCGGGTTTTGGTTGTAGAACTTGGTAGTTTCTAAGTGGTGTTGTCGGCTAGTTTTGGCGCCGAATCGTGGATCCTTAACATGTGGTAGCTGGGTTTCTGAGGGAGTATGGTACCAGGGGAGTTCGAGCCGTGGCCACCACCATTCCCTCCTTTGGACATTTTGGGTTCCTGCAAGAGGTTGGAACTCTATGTGTGTGGACCCTGTGGCGGCCCCTTTAGTACTCTTGAGACACCTGGACCTACTTGTTCGGTTATGACTGTTCTTAGTCTCCGACACAGGTTTGGGATTTGTGCCAGTGTTAGCGATTTACAAGTTTAGGACTGTTAGTTCCTTTCATGTTGTTCATTTGACGCATATTGGTTCCCTTTTGCCTCTGCAGGCTTGAGCGGAGTTTGGTACGTTTTAGCACTTGTTGCATTTCTCTCACTTTTCTTATTGTTACACTTACATTTTGTCTCTCTTTTTTGGATTCTTAGCTGAGGTTTTCAGCATTTCCCTTGCATGGTTGGTAACCCTTTTCTTTCTGCTCTTTTCATTCGATTTTTATCTGATGTTTCTTTGCCACTTGTTTTATTATTTCTTGCTGAGGTGTTCTTCTTTTGAATGCCTCAGGTTCAGGTCTGTAGCCGGCTGAGCGGCTAATTTCAGGAGTTTCTTTGAGGACTGCGTGGTGGCAGTGTTTTCCTCACCTGTTGAGGTAGTTCTTTAGCTTTGTAGTAGTACAGATATACATGCTCGCCAGCGAGTTCGTGTCAGGTTGTTGACGCTCGTTGATGATTTTTCCTTGGTGATACTAAGTCTTTGATTAGCTGCTAGTTTACCTGTTTTGTGGTAGTCTCACTTGCTCTCTGGGAATGTTTTATGCTAGGTTGCTAGTTACTTTACAACCTATAAGAACTACTATATATATTGCATGATCAGCATGTTTTATAAAAGCTCAAACATTATTTTCCAAATGCGTAAAAAGATTGTTTTCTTTATAAATATTATAAATTGAAATCTAGGGTCTTGCATAGTGTAAGTTGTCCTCTTAGGACACTTATGCGCTCTTTTAGGATGTTAAACATAAATGAAGTATTTTTCCGCTACGTATAAAAATAGTTTTCAAACCGTGGACTATCTAATCCACTGAGCCGAGGGATACGGCCAATTAATTTAAAATCAGTTTTCTATTCATTTTAACTTATGATTTGAAGGTTTAGAGTGTTGCCTAAGCGTCAGCAGTTATCCCCTGCTTGACGTGGCATCACAGCTCGTAGTTATCTCGTGCTCTGATTTATTTATTAATGAGAAAAATGCGGGTTGTGACAGTAGTGGCGAGGCGGAGGGTAGGAGCAAATGTGCTTGGACCTTCTTCGATCACGATTTCCCTCTCGCCTCCCTTACCGAGAGGGAGTTTGTAGATACTGTCGGTAATTATATCCCACCGGGCTTTGAGGCGAGGCGGCCCGGGAAGGAGCGAATCAACGAGCTCTATGCCGACGAGCTCGCATTCCCGACGACCCACTTTGAGGCGAGCCTCAAGCTACCCCTATGGTCGGAAGTCCGCCAAGTCTTCAAATACTACGGGGTCGTCCCTGGGCAGATGACTCCAAACTCTGTTGTGGTAATAGTAGGGTTCGCCTGCTTTCTGCGAGAGGAGAGGATTGAGTTCAGTCTTGCGGTGTTCCGCAAGCTGTTCTCTTTTCGCGCAAAGAAGGACGGGACCGCCTGCTTCGCCAGCACACATGTCAAGGTGCGGGAGACGGTCAATAAGAGCCATAACTGGCTCAAGAAGTTCTTGTTCGTCAAAGGGGACTTCGGCAACGTCCCTTTCTCGCCAGTCCAACTTGGCGAGGTGAGCTACCGCCCCCTAGCCTGGGGGGCCATGAAGCGGGGCTATTCGGGTTCTTCACCGGGAAGAACTTCGAGGTGGCCTACCTCTGCAGGAACATGGACGACCTCATCCCCGTCCTGCCCGATGAAGGTAAGTGGTTCGCCCATTTGTGCTCTCTCAAACCCGTCCCTCGAATATTTTTTTAGTCCCACGCTTTTCAGGGGAGCGCGACATCCCCCTCCATCCTCCCTACGAGAGCGCGCTACACGCTTCCGCCGAGCTCGCTCGGGTCGAGGCAGCGGCCGCCTCCCACCGCGAGCTCTCGGTCCCTACTCCCTCGAAGCGACCCAGTCGCGAGCGGCCTCAGGATCCGCCACCGTCCAAGAAATCGAAGAAAACGGGCGGCGCGCCTCCCCTGGCTCGCGACTAAGGCAAGGCCCCTGTGAGCCAACCGTCCACCGATCCCGCCCCCCCCCCCCCCCCCCCCCCCCGTGTCCTCTCCGGCCGTCAGATCTGCTGGCGGAGGGGCAGAAAAATCGCAACCGCAAGAGGAGGTTCAGCCCGCCGAGAAGCCAGTCCCCCCGGGGCACCGCAACTTTGGCTACGGTGAGGGGCCCGCGGATGAGTTCGGACTCCCGCTGCTTCAATGGGACAAGGAGACCAACCGGGTCTTCATATCCTCGCTGCTGCCGAGCTGGCTGGAGCAGGATACCAGCAGCGAGGATGCTTACAACCTCTCCTTCGGCGTCTACGGGCGAGAGGACGCCGATGTCTACAACGAGGAGGCGACGCGGGTGCTGATCTACGAAAGCGCGCGGGCCCAATTTCGCAGCTTGAGCTGGCCCATATGGTCAGCTGGCGGTGCCTTCGGCTGGACAAGAATGCCCCGTCCCTCAACAAGTTAATTGACGAGAAGGAAGCGGCCTACAAGCTCTCCTAGGAGGAGGCGGACGAGCAAAGGAAGCGGGCCGACGTGGCCGAGGCCGCTCTCGCTCAGTACCTATGCAGAGCAGTAGGTTTCTCAACTTGCATAAGCCTTTTCTCCCTTCTGCGCGACTTAATTCGGTGGTTCTCCCTTTCACAGGACGCTGACGGCCAGCCGACTGGGCACCGAGATCGCCACCCTCCAACAAGAGAAGCAGGTACTGCAGGCGCGGGTGGATGCGTTGGAGGCTGCAGCGGCTGACCCGCCATCGTCTACAAGTGGTTGCCAGCTCGCACATTACAACGATCACGAGATCAAGGTGATGATGCAGAAGAATGCGGCCGGCGCGACGAAGTACACCTTCCAGACTCTGCAGCGGGCCAACCTCCTCAGGGGCGATGGTGTCAAGCTTCTGGTGAGCGAGGTGGTACCGGAGCTATTCCTTCTGGTACCAAAGCCGGACGAAGGCTCCTACCACCGTATATAAGGGGCTCGCCGCTCGGGGTTCGCCTCGCTAGAGGCTCGCTCCCGCCTAACTTTTTTCGCAGCAGTGTTGCGGGCCAAAGCCTAGATTTTGTAATAGTCCCCCTTTTTGATCGCTCAGAATGTACTTCAAGAACTCTGCTTTTCTTTTTACTGTAATGAAAATATTCTCTTTTCTCGCGCTCGCGGTTTATACTTTGCCTTGAATGCTATTTTTTGACTTTGCTGCTGCGAGCGAGTGAGGTCGTCTGTTCGTTCGAGATCCAAAACTTAGATTTAGGAGTGAGGGGACGTTAGTTAGCCGTGATGCGAGCAGGCGACTCGCATCCTCCGTCCGGGCTCTCCACTCCACTTATGTCGTAGATCGGACGAGAAAAAACCAGCTAGTGCGCGAAAAGACTTCGCGCGGGCCGACCTTCCTGAAGGTCTTGGCGTGGCCGAGCTCTCGCCACCTATACCCCTTCCCCGGGGCTCGCCATTTTATAGGCCAGGACCAGCCTCTCCACTTGCTGGCTCGCTGAAGTCCCCTCGTCGACCCGTTGATTTGATTATTCGCGACGAGGGCGACTAGATATTTCCCTCATGCGCTATGCCCATCGAGGCGCCCCGCCCTTGTAGGGAAGCGGGAGGGTCTGGGCGAACTCCTGAAGCGACGTCCAACCCCTAGTTATTCGTCGGGGGCCCGTCATCTTATTCTGCCTGGAGTTCAAGCCGACTCATCCAAGTGACATCCAGCCCTGCCAGCTTGGTGGGAGCCTGGCAGCAGAATCTGCTCGGGGTCCGGGGCAGACTCCTCCGAGTGACTTCCAGCCCTTCCAGCTTGGTGGGAGACTGGCAGCGGGATCTGCTCGGGGTCTGGGGTAGACTCCTCCGAGTGACTTCCAGCCCTACCAACTTGATGGGAGCCTGCTAGCGGGATCCACTCGGGGTCTGAGGCATACTCCCTCGAGTGACTTCCAGCCCTGCCAGCTTGATGGGATCCTGGCAATGGGATCTACTCGGGGTCTAGGACAGGCTCTTCCGAGTGACTTCCATCCCTGTCAGCTTGATGGGAGCCTGACAGCGGGATCCACTCGGAGTCTGAGGCAGACTCCGACGAGTGACTTCCAGCCCTACCAGATTGATGGGATCCAGGCAGCGGGATCTGCTCGGAGTCTGAGGCAGACTCCTCCGAGTGACTTCCAGCCCTGTCAGCTTGATGGGAGCCTGGCAGCGGGATCTGCTCGGGGTCTGAGGCAGACTCCTCCGAGGGACTTCCAGCCCTGCCAGCTTGATGGGATCCTGGCAGCGGGATCTGCTCGGGGTCTGAGGTAGACTCCTGCGAGTGACTTCCAGCCCTGCCAGCTTGATGAGAGCCTGGCAGCAGGATCTGCTCGGGATATGAGGCAGACTCCTCCGAGTGACTTCCAGCGCAGCCAGCTTGATGGGAGCCTGACAGCGGGATCTACTCGGGGTCTGAGGCAGACTCCTCTGAGTGACTTCCAACCCTGCCAGCTTGATGGGAGCCTGGCAGCGGGATCTGCTCGGGGTCTGAGGCAGACTCCTCTGAGTGACTTCTAGCCCTGCCAGCTTAATGGGAGCCTGGTAGAGGGATCTGCTCGGGGTCTGAGGTAGACTCCTCCGAGTGACTTCCAGCCCTGCCAGCTTGATGGGAGCCTGGCAGCGGGATCTACTCAGGGTCTGGGGTAGACTCGCATTTGCGCTTTTCATCGTTAGAGCACAAGTTCATCAAACGAAGCTTTATTAGAAACTGAAATGCAATTTACATGACTTGGGGGAAAAATGTTTTAAGTCGTCCCCACTCCAGGTGAGACTTAGGATCTCGCCCTCCACATTCCGGAGGCGGTACCTTCCTGACTTCAATGCCTCCTATATAATGTATGGTCCCTCCCAGTTGGGATTGAGCTTCCCCACGGCGGCTGACCTCCCTGCGACATCCACTTTTCTTAAGACCAAGTCTCCTTTCGCGAATTGTTTGACTCTGCCGTGCTTGTCAAAGTATTTGACCATTCTTCTCTTCACTTCCTCTTGCCTGATGGCAAAGAGGTCTTGCAACTCCTCAACCGTGTCGAGTGAGAGCCGCAGCTCCTCCTCATTCTCGGCCCTCCATTCTTCTCTGACCTCTCCTTCCTCGACCACCCGAGGAGTTCGGACATCGAACTCTACCTGAAGTACCGCCTCGCACCCATAGGAGAGTTTGAAAGGAGTCTCTCCTGTGGCTGTGTTGGGTGTGGTTCTAAGGGCCCAAAGGAACGAAGGGAGCTTCTCCACCCAGCTTCCTCTCAAATTCTCTACCTTCTTCTTGAGGAGGTTAACAATGATCTTGTTCGCCGCTTCCATTTGCCCGTTGCTCCTAGGGTGATGAATCGAGGCGAACCTGAGATCGATCTAGAGATGCCCGCAGAAGCTAATGAACTCGGCGCTGGCAAACTGAGGGTCGTTGTCTGTGACAATGGCCTAGGTCAACCCATGATGGCAGATGATCTCCCCCCATATAAAGTTCCTGATGACCTGGGAGGTTACCTTGGCCAGTGCCTTAACTTCCAGCCACTTAGAGAAATAATCAATCATCACGAGCAGGAACCTTCTCTGGCCACTAGCCTGGGGGAAGGGCTCGACCAAGTCTATTCCCCAGATTGCAAATGGATAGGGGGCTGTGATACTCCTGAGGCGTTGGGCAGGTTGTAGTTGGAGGCAAACATCTGGCACTTATGACACTCCTTTGTGAATTTTGTCGCGTCTTGGCCCAAGGTCGGCCAAAAAATATCCATGCATGATGATCCGACCTTCTAAGGTCCGACTCCCGGAGTGGCTTCCACACTCCCCGGAGTGGATATCCTCCAAGATCCTCAGGACCTCCCTCTCGGCCACGCAACATTCCAATATCCCAGAGAGGGTCTTCCGGTATAGCTGGCCGTCTCGCATGAGATAGTATGATGATTTGTACTTGAGCTTCTTCCTGTCCATCCCATCAGGATACTCCCCACTGGATAAGAAAGTTGAGAATGGATCCATCCACGAGGGGTGCTGCTCTACCTCCATCAGTTCCCCCTCTTCGATGGATGGGCAGAAGAGATCTGTGATGGTACCCCCCACCCGGGGACCATGCTTTGTTAAATGATCTACCTGCTTGTTCTCCTCCCTGGGCACGTGTCGGATGGAGAAAGTTTGGAAGGTATCGATGATTCCCTTTACCTTTTGCCAAGTAGAGCTGCAGAGTCGACTCCCTTGCCTCGAACTCCCCGTTGATCTAGGAAGCCGCCACCATGGAGTCAGTGAGGACCTCCACATTATGCACGCCCAGCTCCCTGGTCAGACGAAGGCCTGCAATCACACCCTCATACTCGCCCTGATTATTGGAAATGGGAAAATACACCACTACTGTTTGCTCAATCCTCGTCCCATGTGGACTCTCCAAGATAACCCCCACTCCCAAGGAATGTATTCCCGACGTGTCGTCCACCATCACCCTCTAGGGGGCTGGGTGGGGGAGTTCTGCCTCCGCCACTTCCACTACATAATCAGCTAGAAAATCGGCCATATCTTGTGCCTTGATCAAGAGGCGAGGGACAAAAGAAATGTCGAATTCGCTCAACTCTACCGATCATTTGGCCAACCGCCCTGATTGTTCCACCCCCTCGAAGATATTGTGGAGGGGATGTTCAGTCACCACTCGGATCGAGTGTGTCTGGAAGTAGGAACGGAGCCTCCGGGCTGAAATGATGAGAGCAAAGGCTAGCTTTTCCAGGATGGGATACCAAAGTTCGGCCTTTCTCAAGACCCGACTCACATAGTAAATGGGGAGTTGTTTTTTCCCTTCTTCCCGAACCAAAATAGAGCTAAGGTCCTCCACCCCGACCCTTAGATACACTTTAAGACAGTCAGTCTCGATGCTTTGTTGACAGAGACAAAGGCTCAAGAACTGTTTGAGGACTTGACAACTGTGAGTTACAACAAGTTTACTGAAGCTATCAGACTTGTCAGAAGTTAGTTATAAACCGGATCAGTCGGTTACCATGGATGAAGTCTATAAATATAGATGGATTCAAAAGATAAAAGAAGATTGATCATATACACAACTAACACAACTATAAAGAGATTGATCGTTGATCAAGAAAGTGCAAGGCACACAGAAGAAGATCTTCGTGATAAGATCTAAGAAGACATTCTGTAGTGTTCATCCACTCAGATTTTGTCTAAGGAGAATTCATTCCAGAATTCAGAAGAAACTTCAGAAGATTTGGGAAGAGAGAGCTCCAGCTATTTTGAGGTCAAGAAGGAGACAATCACAAGTCTCTTAAGAAGTAGATCCTGAACTAATCTACTAAGAAGATCCAGATCCATATCTGGAATCCAAGAAGGAAGTTGTCAGTCAGTCAACTTCAAAGGAGATCAACCCTACTAAGTTCAGATTCAAGAAGCTTTGAAGAAAGCTAAGAACAGATTGATTTCAGTCTTCAGTTTCATCAAGAAGCTGATCAAGAATTCTCTTATCCTTTCTCTCTCAACAAGGGTAAGAGACCATCAAATTACTTATCAAATTCTGTAGGATCTTTTCAAAGATCTGAGTTGTAAGCCTATGTTATAAAGGCTGAGTGTAGGAGATTTTGATCTCTGAGTTGTAGGCCTTGTGGCAAGGCTGAGGTAAGGTTGATTGAGCCTGAGTGTAGGAGAATTGGTTCTCTAAGTTGTAGGCCTTGTGGCAAGGCTGAGGTAAGGCTGTTAGCCTGAGTTGTAGGAACCTTATAGGGTTCTGAGTTGTAGGAACCTTTCAGGTTTTGAGCTGTAAGATCTGTGGATCTGAGAAGAAGGAAGAAGTTCGGCCGAATCTAGCACATTGCTAGATAGGTGAAGGGGGAAAGTGGATGTACCCAGACCTTGGGGAACCACTATAAATCTATGTGCAATCTGTGATGCTTGTATTATTTTAGATTTTGTGATTGCATGTGCTGTGTTAACTGTAGAGATTTGAGATTTGTCTTAAAGAATTGAAGCTATATTCTGCCTTATTTTAAAACAAGGAAAAGAACCTATTCACCCCCCCCCCCCCCCCCTCTAGGTGTTTAGGTTGTCTTGAAGTTAAATCTATCAAGTGGTATCAGAGGGAGGTTACTCAAAGAAGGACTTAACAGTCTGAGTTAGATCCCTAAGGTAGAATCAAGAATCAAGAAAATGGGTTCTGGATAAAATCACAAGGAACTAGGTTCTATGAAATTACCCATCTACAGGAAGGAGATATTTTGTATATGGAAAGAAAGAGTCAGATTGTTTATGGAGGCTTCTGACCCAAGGATCTATATTACAGTAAAAGAAGGTCCTTATATTCCAATGAATGTGTCTGTTCTAGATGCAAATCAAAGAACTCCTAAAGATTTTTCTGAGATGACTAAGGATGAGATCATTCTTGCAACTATGGATAAAAGAGCTCAGAACATCATACTAAGTGTCATAGATGATTCAACCTTTCAGAATTTGATTCACTGCAATACTTCCAAGGAAATGTGGGACACTTTGATTATCTACATGGAGGGTTCTGAAGAAGTTAGACAAGATAGAAAGTCCATGCTAAATCAGCAATATAAAAGCTTCAGATAAGGGAAGTCAGACAGCATATCTGAGTGCTATAAGAAGTTCTATAGAATTGTAAATGAACTAATGTCTTATGGAAGAGTCTTCAGTACATATGAACTGAATGATAAATTCCTAAGATCCTTGACAAAGGAATGAGACACCAAGATTTGTGTTATTAGGGAAGTGGCCAAACTTGCAGATATTTTTCCTCCAACTTTATTTGGAAAGTTACTGTCTTATGAAATGCAACTAATGACTAGAAAAGAGGAAGAAAGAAATGCTAAAGGGGAGCATAAAGAAAAGTCTGTGGCCTTAAAGGTTGAAGCCACTAGAAAGAATAGGAGGATGTTGCCATCACCTCCTAGGGAAGTTGCTGAAATTACCTCAGATAATTCAGACAACCAAAATTCAGATAGCAGTGATTCAGATGCAGATTTTGCTGCCTTTACAAGGCAGTTTCAGAGATTCTTGAAGAAGAAGCAGTGGAAATCTAGGCCCTCAACATCACAACCAGTTGATGACTATTATCAAAAGAGAAAGTCATCAAGGAAGGACAGGAGCAGGTCTAAGCCTAGCAAATCTACAATATCAAAGATTGTTTGCTACTGCTGTAATAAGCCTGGACATGTTGTAGCTGAGTGTCCAGACAAAAGAAAGGAGTCTGCTGATAAAAGGAAGACTCAACAAAAGAGCAAGAAGGAGAAATCCTTTGTTGCTAAGAAGGAGAAAATCTTGACAGACCAATCAACTTCAGAGTCTGAATCTGAAGCTGAGGCATATATTGGTCTTTATGCAGTTGATGAAGAAGATGAGTTTATGCAATTGCTGGACTCCATCTATGAACAAGAAGACCATCAGTGTATTGGACTGATGGCTATATCAGAAGAAGACAAATGCCAGGATCAGCCTGGTCCTAGCAAGGTATAATGTTTGTCTAGTAATTTAGTTTGTAGTACTGGCACAGTGTCAGCTATATCTACATCAAGTGATGTAGATGGATCTGAGTCTGAAGGTGATATTCATCAGCTGATAGATGAATATGGGGACTTGTTGCAAGCACTAAAGAAAAGCAAGAACCTAGCCAAAACTCAGGCTAAGGAAATTGTAGATCTTAAGGTGGCTTCATCTGGTTTAGAGAAAGAGTTGGATCAAAAATTGAATGTGTTGGGTATTGTATCCACACTCACCTAGATTTGCATGAAGTCACCCATGAACTAAGTTGAATCCAGTTGTATTTGATATTTCTCTCTAGCCATATGCTTGCAGGTGTACACTTTAAGTATAGACCAATGTCAGTCTGCAATGGGTCATCAAACACAGGACTTCACAGTGTAATCCCTCACTGTGTAATCCAAGGTGTTGACTCATGTGTAGCCTCTCTATTGGAATATACTTAACCTCAAATCACTTGGAGAAAAGGACATAAGCTGAAGCTGAAGAAGTTTTATTTGAAAATATTTTTTTTCTGTAACTTAGAATTTTTGCTGTCATTTTTGCTCGAGAAGTACAATAGTGCTCGAGTAAATTACAACTCTAGGTCTCGAGAAGTTTTTAAAGTGCTCGAGAAAAAGCTCAGCTTGCTCGAGAACTTTTTCTTTCAAATCTGGCTGTCATTAATGCTCGAGAGAAAGTTTTCCTTTCTCGAGAAAATGACTTTGCTGCTCGAGAACTAGAATGCTGTGCAAAAATATTTCTAAGGAAAAGTACTCGAGAAATATAACTCTTCTTCTAAGTCTACCTTTCTCGAGAACTATTTCTCTGTTGTTATTCTAAGTTCCTGTGCTCGAGAACAGCTTTAGCTTCTCGAGTACTTTCCTCCAGATTTTCCTCTATGTTCAAGTGCTCGAGAAATAATCCATTTGCTCGAGTACTCTAGTCTTCAGGATTTTGATTAAGTCTTTGTGATCGAGAAAGAGACTTGTTTCTCGAGTACTCCAGTTCTCAAGTTTGTGTTTAGTGCTCGAGAAATCTTAATAATTCTCGAGTACATTTCTTCAGGCTCTCGAGCAAATTCTGCTTGTACTCGTTTTTCCAGTTTTATTCTAAGTCTTTGTGCTCGAGAAGTTTCAAGTTCTCGAATACTCTTTCCAGTACTCGAGCAAGTTTACTGTGTGCTCGAGTAATCCAGATATACTTTTTCTTCAAAGTATAAGTGCTCGAGTAATACAATTAATGCTCGAGAAAGTTATTTTTGACAGTATATTTTTCTGAGTCTCAGATCTCGAGACAATCATTTCTATTCTCGAGAACTCCTTGATTCAGTGCTCGAGAACAACCTTCAGTTCTCGAGTACTTCTGACTTGATCTTTTTCTAATTCTGAAATTGTCAAAATCGTTGACCCGCTATTTGTTCTATTTTTCCAATCCTTAATCTGTCATCATCTTATTGGCCCACGTGGCATTACTTTCAATACGATTTGATTTCTGACCGATTAGGCTCCCTATAAAAGGTCTAATCAGTCTCTCCTTTCATTAAGAAGAACTTTAATAATCGTTTATCTTTTCTCTCTCTTCAAGAACGTAAAACGAAAAAGGGCCGAAAAACCCTAAGTTCCCGATTCGTCTTCCCGATCGCCGCCGCTCACTGTTTCCATCTGGAAGGCCGCCGACGAAGAACGATCGACGAAGTGACACATAGAATCGAGATCGACCTCGACTTCTCTCGAATCTCTTGATTCCGTGTGTTCCGAAGAACCAGATCTGTAGATCGACGACAGTATCTTCTCCGACTGATTCCTGACAGAGCCGCCATTGTTGAAGGAAGAAGAAACGTCAAGATTTTCTAGATCTGTCACAGTTTTATCATTTTCTGTAAATCTTTATTCTGTAGGAGATTCTTCTCCGAGTTGTAGGAGTTTTCACTCCGAGTATTTGTTGTAGGAAGATTGTGCTTCCGAGTGTAGATCCGGGTTGGATCGAGTTGTAAGATTTCTTAAATCTGAGATAAGTGGAGTAGCCGAGTCTAGTGCGTTACTAGATCGGTGAGAGGGAAAGTGGAGTACCCAAGATCGGGGAACCACTATAAATCTTGTGTCGTCTGTGCTTGTGTTCTTTTTGTGTGTGCTGCGATTAGTTTTATTTTATTCCGCAAAAGACGTCGCAATCACCTATTCACCCCCCTCTAGGTGATAATTTAGACAACTAGTCAACTTTCAATTGGTATCAGAGGGAGGTTGATCATATAAAGGTTAACACCTTGATCAGATCTGCCCTAAGTTGTCTAAGAAGTTAGCCAAGCATGGATAAGGCAAAAGATTTTGCAAAGCTTCCACTGTGCACCAAGACAAACTTTCCCATGTGGAAAGAAAGAATTAAATTCTTTATGGAAGCTGTGGATCCAAGGATCTTTATGATAGTTGAAGAAGGTCCCTATGTTCCCATGACAACCTCCACAATAGATCCTACTCTAAAGGTACCAAAGAAACTAATGGATCTTGACAAAGATGAGATTGCACTTGTCTCGTTGGACAAGAAAGCTAAAAACATCATAGCAAGTGCAGTTGATGACTCTATGCTACTGAATCTGATACATTGCCAAAGTGCTAAGGAAATGTGGCAGTGTCTGATAGTCCTGATGGAAGGCACTGAAGAAGTAAGGGATGACAGAAGATCCCTTCTGAATCAAAAATATGAAGCCTTCAGACAAGGACCAAAGGATTCAATCACAGATACTTTTGAGAACTTCAGCAAAATTGTTAATGGTCTGAAGGGGTATGGCAGGAAGTTCACTAATGGTGAGCTGAATGACAAATTCCTCAGATCTCTGACGAAAGAGTGGGATACCAAAGTATGTGCCATTCGGGAGTTTGGCAGACTAGCAGAGACTGACCCACAGAATCTCTTCGGAAAGCTGATGTCTTATGAGATGCAAATAAATACAAGAAAAGCCGAAGAAGAGAAGAGCAGATCCTCTTCAAAGGATAAGACTGTTGCCTTAAAGGCAGAAAGCACAAAAAAGGTCAAAGCTCAATCATCTACTCCTGCTCAGGAAACAATTGAGAGTGAAGAAAGTTCTGAGCCCAGTTCATCAGGCTCAGAGTTGTCTGAAGGAGAGTTCTCTCTCTTATCAAGGCAGTTCAAGAAGTTTCTGAACAAAAAGAAGAATTGGAGAGGCAAGGATGCCTCACATAGACGATCACATTATGAAAGTGATCGAAGAAAGAAAGGCTCAAGCAGCCATGACAGGTATGTTCCTAAACAGAACAAACATGTTTCATCTGACATAGTTTGCTATTGTTGCAACAAGCCAGGTCATATGATTGCTGAATGCCCTCATAAGAAAAGAGAAGGAGGAAAGAAGGAAAGCAAGAAACCCTTTCACCAAAAGAAGAATGAAAGGAGCTTCGTGGCTAAGAAAACAAAGACCCTCAGCGATTCAGACTCCTCGGAGTCAAGTGAGGAAGAAGAAGCATATTTTGGGCTGATGGCTCAAACTGATGAGGAGACAGAACCCCAGTACACTGGGAAGGTAAACTCTCACACACCTCTTTCTGAATCTGAGAGTTCTGAACATGAGAATGAGGACAGCTCTTATGACGATGAGTCTGAACTCATGGTTCAGTACAGAGAGCTGATCAAGGCCTACGACAAATGTCGAAAGGTCGTGAAAGCTCAAGCCAAAGAGATTAAGTCTCTTAAGGCAAGTGAAAGCTCTTTGAGAGAAGAAGTTCTTGAGATGGAATCACTCAAAGGTAAGCTTAACTCTGCCATAGAAGAATTGAATGAGACACTTAGTCTCGTCAGTCTGAAAGAAAAAGTCATTGAGAAACTGGAAGAGCAGTTTGAGGCTGAGAAGAAGCTTGTTGAGAGCTTCTCCAAGCCTAAGACAGTTCTTCCACTGATTGCTGGATTTTCAGCACAGACTGATGGTGCTGGACTAGGTCATATAGCCTCTTCTAGTAAGACTTCTAGAAGGAATAAGACTCAACGAAAGAATAAGGCAGCCAAGAAAGCCTTAGCCAAAGAAAAAGGGAAAGCCCCTCAAGAACAGACTATCTTTAATAAGGTAATCTACCCGACAAACAAGTTTGATCTTGAGTCCTCCTATGGACACTGGTCTAGGCCTACTTATGTAGAGCCAAAGTCTAGATACCGAGGATGGGCACGTCCTAGAAACTTTGGCGAAAGTGTTTTTAAAGCACCTTATGAAGAAATCAGTCTTCAGAGCTATGGTCCATATAATCATGGTCATAACTTTAAGAGAGCACCGAAAGTGAAAGAAGTTGAAGTCTTGTCCACCAAAGAGAGGAAAGCATGTTCATGTCATCAACATGAAGCATCCACCTCCAGTGCAGCTCCTCCTGCTAGACCTCATGTCAAGATGGTCAAGCAAGAGAAGAATGGACAAAGATACAATAGATTTCATTGTTGGTGTTGTGGCAAGATTGGTCACTTCGCCATCGATTGTTGGTTCAACAAAAGTGTTTATGCTGCCCCAAGAGTTATCAATGTGAGAAAGACCGCTCACGATGCTAACATCGGTAGGGGGAGCAATCTAACAAGAGACCAAGGACCCAAACAAATTTGGGTTCCTAAGGCAAAATGATTTTGTGTTTGCAGGTATGTCCAAAGGCCAATAGAACGCCAATATGGTACTTGGACAGTGGATGTTCTCGGCACATGACCGGAACAAAAAGTTTACTTCAAAATTACTCTCCAACCGAGAACGGATCAAAGGTCATCTTTGGAGGCTCCGACCGGGGAGTTACAAAAGGATATGGTACAATTTCTAACGGTAGCGTATCCTTCTCGGATGTTGCTTATGTTGAGGGATTAGAACATAATCTCATAAGCATAAGTCAATTATGCGACAAAGGATACGTTGTTGAGTTTCATGCCAACAAGTGTTTGATAAAAGCGGTTGATAAACAAGAAACCATTTTATCCGGCACTCGTAGCAGAAACATATTTTGTCTTAATTTTATTTGTTTGGATTCCTCTACCCCAGTATGTCTTCTTGCTAAAGATAGTGCATCTCTTGGTGACCAATGGCACAAGAGATTAGCTCATATTAATTTCAAAACCATTCATAAATTGTTTTCGAAGAATATGGTGCGTGATGCTCCAAATGTTAAGTGCGAAAAGGAAAGACCTTGTCACGCATGCATTAAAGGCAAGCAAACAAGGGCTACCTTTAAAAGCATTATTGGCAAAGATTCGGACAGGTGTTTACACCTTCTTCATATGGACTTGTTTGGTCCACTGCAAGTTAGAAGTTTAGGAGGTAAGGATTATACGTTGGTTATTGTTGATGATTACTCGCGCTTTGCGTGGGTGTTCTTTTTGAAACACAAGTCGGATACCTTTGATATTTTCACTAATTTTGTCAGGCAAATACAGAATGAGTACAACTGCTCCATTGTCAAAATCAGAAGTGACAATGGAACGGAATTCAAATCTGGGGCCATGACGGAATTTTGTGAAAGCCTTGGTATCCTTCATGAGTTTTCCTCTCCTCGGACTCCACAACAAAATGGAGTAGCTGAGAGAAGAAACAGAACACTCATAGAGGCTTGCAGGACTATGTTGAGTGATGCTTCACTACCGGAATATTTCTGGGCTGAAGCCGTCAACACTGCATGTCACGTGCAAAATCGAGCACTCATAAACAAGAACCATGATAAGACTCCTTATGAACTTTTAAAAGGCAGGAAGCCAACAATATCTTACTTTAGAATCTTTGGTTGTAAGTGCTTTGTACTTAACAACGGCAAGTATCATACCACTAAGTTTAGCGAAAAGAGTTTTGAAGGCATCTTCATAGGCTATAGTAGCCAAAGTAAGGCATATAGGATCTTTAACAAGAAATCCTTGGTGGTAGAAGAATCAATTCATGTTATTTTTGATGAGACGAGTTTGTTGCAAAGCAACTCGTCTAGTGTGTTACTTGAAGCTGCAGGTTCCAAGATAAATGAAATAAAGTTGGAGGAACCAAGTGAAGAGAAGGGTGATACCTTCATCGAGATCACTTCTCCAACTACAATTGAAAATGAAGATCAGGATATTGAAGCAGTTCAAAGAAATGAAGTCACTCCAGATGCTGAAGATGTTCCAGATGCTAGGACATTAGAGCTCAGACACTTGAAGGATCATCCAATAGAACAGATCATTGGAAATCCTCGAGACGGTGTCAGAACTCGTAGAGGTACCACTAATGAAAATTTATATTTAAGTTTTCTATCTCAGGTGGAACCAAAGAAGTTTGAGGAAGCAAACTGCGACGCATCATGGATGCTAGCCATGGAAGAGGAGCTGAACCAATTCAAACGGTGTGAAGTTTGGAAGCTTGTACCAAGACCCAAAGATAAGAACGTTATAGGAACCAAGTGGGTGTATCGGAACAAGCTAGATGAAGATGGTACAATAATAAAGAACAAGGCGCGTCTCGTCGCCAAAGGATACCGACAAGAAGAAGGAATAGACTTCGATCAAACATATGCTCCAGTGGCAAGATTGGAGGCAATAAGGTTATTTCTAGCATATGCTGCATTAAAAGGTTTCACCGTCTATCAAATGGACGTGAAGTCTGCCTTCCTTAATGGAAACATAAAGGAAGAAGTATATGTAGAACAACCTCCAGGTTTTGTTGATCCAAACTCTCCTAACCATGTCTACTTTCTATTTAAAGCACTGTATGGTCTCAAGCAAGCTCCCCGAGCTTGGTATGAGACATTGTCTACTTTTCTTCTTGAGAACAAGTTCACAAGAGGAAAGATAGACAAGACATTATTTCTTAGGGAAATAAAAGGCAAGATTTTGCTAGTGCAAATCTATGTCGATGACATTATTTTTGGCTCAACTGACGACAACCTTTGCAAAAAGTTTTCTAAACTAATGCAAGGGAAGTTTGAAATGAGCAGTATGGGTGAGTTGAAGTATTTCTTGGGACTCCAAGTGAAACAATCTGAGGATGGAATTTTCATATCTCAGACGAAGTTCACAAAGGAGTTGATTAAGAAATTTGGATTGGAGAACGCATCTACAATGAAAACTCCAATGGCCTCAGCTATGTCTCTGGATAAGGATGAGAAAGGGAAACCTTTTGATGAAACCAAATACAGAAGCATAATTGGGTCACTACTCTACCTTACTGCTAGTAGGCCAGACATAATGTTCTCAACATGTGTATGTGCTAGATTTCAGGTGAACAGTAAGGAATCTCATTACGTTGCTGCAAAGCGAATTTTGAGATACCTTAAAGGTACACCAAATCTTGGCTTATGGTACCCAAGAAGTAATGACAATGAACTGATTGGCTATTCAGATGCAGATTTTGCAGGTAGCAAGGATGATAGGAAGAGCACCTCAGGAACATGTCAATTCCTAGGAAGAAGGCTTATTTCCTGGAGTAGTAAGAAGCAGAATTGTGTCGCAATCTCAACAGCCGAGTCAGAGTACATCTCTGCAGGCAGTTGTTGTGCACAACTGCTTTGGATCAAAAATCAGCTTGAAGATTACAACCTGAAGTTTGAAGACATTCCTCTGATGTGTGATTCATCAAGTGCAATTGCCATTGCCAACAATCCAGTGTCACACAGCAGAACAAAACATATAGAGTTGAGATATCATTTTATACGGGAGCATGTGGAGCGAGGAGATATCAACCTTCAATATGTTCCAACAGATAGACAAGTTGCAGACATTTTCACAAAGCCACTGGATGAGGCCAAGTTCTCTTTCTTCAAGACAGAACTTGGGATGCTCAACAAAGAGGACTAAGGAAAAAGTCATCAATTGGAAAAAGTTCTCTTTCAACTTTTCAGAGTTTCAGAAAAAAATAAAGCTAAGTAATTCTTTCTCGGGAACTTTACTCGGGGTACTCGAGAACTTTATTTCATTCTCGAGAGCGGTACTCGAGTACTTTGCCAAGTGTCAAATTGACTAAGTGGCGGTGCTCGAGCACTCAGACTACTTCTCGAGAACTTAATAAAGTACTCGAGTCTACCTCTCGAGAACTTAATAAAGTACTCGAGTCTACCTCTCGAGAGCTTAATAAAGTACTCGAGCCTACTTGATACTTGCGAAAATTCTTAACCCTAATTTCCCGAGTACAGTTTTTGTTAGCTTTTATTATTTTTCGAAATGCCTAGTAGCAGTCCAGATCATTTCTGCCGCTCATTTACAATATGTATATAAATAGTCAGATTAAAATCGTTAAATCCACTAATCCCAAAATCCCCAAATATCTTGAGACCCTTCGCCTTCCGCCGGTGCCGTGAAAACCAGGAAAACCCCACAGTTTTTCTCCATTTTTCTTCAATGGCTTCATCTTCTTCCATCGCCAAGCTCGGAATCGGCAGTGAACTCCTTCGAGATGGCATTGCAGACATATCCCCAGACTTTCAGAACCTCTTGAGCCTCCTGGATATAGCCGGCCTCACTTTTGTCCTAGAACAGAAGTGTCGTCTCCTTCTTCCTCAGGTTCATGAATTCTACCAGAATTTGACAGTCAGCACCAGTGGTCATGTTCTCCGATCTATCGTTTCTGGCATCAAGGTCAAACTCACCGCCTCCATCATCAATCAGTTGCTTCATCTACCTCCAGTCACAGAACCAGAAGACTAACCCATACAGACTATGACCGTGCCTATTCCTTCTGTGGAATCGCCGGCATACCCTCTGGTATTCGACGCCCCCAGCTGAACCCAGAGAGCAAATTCCTCTTTGACATCGTCGGCAAATGCCTTCTCTGTGCTACTGGATCAATCAAACATGCTACAGGAGAGATGTTTGATGTGATGACCTCCATAATTTGCAGGAAGCAATATCCTTTTGGCAGACTGATTCTTGATCACATCAGGTCCAGTCTCAAGAAGCCTGGATTTGCCAGAATTATAACCCTTCTACTCAGTGAACTTGACCCAGCAGTGCTCTCAATGTCCAAAGGCAGTGTTCTGCACTACATGAAGAGGCTCACAGTGGACTCCATTAACAGATGGGAGTTGAAATTGCAGAATACCACCCAAGCCACCAGGGCTCAAGAACAAGTTCAGGAAGAGGTTGTCAGGACTCCACCTCCCTCTCCTCATCCAGCAATTGAGGGGGAGCCTGCACACCCTTCCCCAGCTCCTGCTACAACAGTTGTGGTAAAGGATGTTCCAGAGTACAGGATTCCATCCCCCCCTCCAAACCCAGAGATTGTCATCCAGGATGCTTCTCTTGAGGGGGAGCCTGCCTCCATGGATATAGATCTGACTGCCACTTCAGAAGAAATTGATGCAATGATCACTGAACTCACTTCTGAGCACCCCAGTTTAGCATCAACAGTTCCAGACTCAGTTCCAGACTCGGTTCCAAATTCTGCTCCAGACTCAGTTCCAGACTCAGTTCCAGATTCTGATCCAGCCACTGCTCAGGACCCAGCTCCACTTGAACCAGTTCCAGAACTGCCTAAGAAACATGCTTCTCCAGAACCAGTTCAGCCCTCCAGTTCACTTCCCCCATCACCTTCTCACTCAGCTGATACCCAAGGACAGCAAGCTGCTGCTTCCTCCACAACCACTCCCTCTTCTTTTGAGCCAATGACTGACATCCCAGAAACTGATGAGGATGTTCAGGAGGCAGAGTCCAGGATTCCTCTAAGGCCACACTACTCCATCCCAACTTTCCTTCCTTCAGGAAATGAAGAAGATGACAACATCCCTCTGAGAAGACAACCATCCACTTCTACTGTTGTAATTGAAGAGATCACCCCCAGCCCCTCCAATGCACCTTCTCCACCTGCTGCTGCTCAACCACATCCATCCAGTCTTGCTCCTGCAAGTGCTCCTGCTGCTACAGATTCCATCATAACACTGTTAACACAGTTGTTTGCTGAACAGCAAACCTACATAGACACTTCTGTCAAGAAGGTTCAAGACCAGGTGACTGCACTTGAGAAGGCCATGCACAAAGGCTTTGCTGAAATCCAGGTGAACACAGATACCCTGAAAGAAGCATTTCACAAAGGAGGATTGGCCTTGGATCATACTATAACAAGTATTGGCCACCTCATGGATCAATCAGTTGTGTTGGCTAATAATCAGATTCAGTTGGATAAAAGGACAGATGACAAGTTCTTTAAGATGACAGGTGAGGTTGGCACCTTTAAGGAAGATGCTATTGCAACCCTTACTACAGAAGTCAGAAAGGGGGAGGAGATTTTCAAGACTGTCTCAGCTAAACATACTGAATCCATCTTGACCAGAATTACCAATGCCAGCTTTGAAACCCAAGCTGACATAGAAGCCAAAGTCATCAAGGCTCAGGATGCATTCCACACCAAGCTGAAAGAAAATGTGCTGAAACATATTGACTCTGTCAAGTTTCATACCTTTGATACCTCTGTCTGGATGCACAACAATATATTCCCTGACCATCAGATTGACTCCAACTCAATTCCCTATCATCTGAACCCAGTTGCAGTCAGAGCAGCCCTTGCTGAAAGCACTCAAGCCTCTGCTGCCCAAGCTGCTGCTGATGCAATGGCTGCTGTCCAAGCTGAAGAAGATGCTGCTGCTGCTGCTGCCTTTGCTCAGAAGGCCTTCTCTCCATACATTGAACTTCAAGAAACTTTCATGCCAACTGGAGAGGTGTGGGAAGATCTACCTAACCAGCCACCTAATATCCAAACAAAGAAAAGGAAATATGGGGAAGGGCCCTCTGCAAGGAGATCTGCACCTGAACATGATCAAGGCTACAGAAGACATCAGGATGAACCAAGGCAGTATCCAGTACACTCTGAAGTCTGGAGCCCCACCTCCAGGACTTTAATCCTTGAAACTCTGAAGCTGGTAACTCAATTCAGTGAAAGACAACAAGAATTCTACAGCCATGAGGAATGGAGAAAGTATGACAAGAACTGCATTCAGAGGAGGCTGCATGAGTCTAAGTATGGATTTAACAATGCTGCAGCTCCTCCTAAACCTGAAAAGTACTTTCCCAAGCCCTTCAGCTACTTTGAGAGACAAGAGCAGAAGAGATGGCAAGAGGGTGAAAGACAAAAGAGACAGGCTGATGGCAAGAAGAAGTAACCTGCACTCTAGTTCATAACAGCTTTTGTATCTTTGGGAATAGTGGGATTTAAAAACATTAATCTAAAAATCTGATTACTTATATACCTATGTGTTTCTGATTGTGCTGTGATTCATTTCTGTTATTCCTGCTCTAGGTTATTTTGATTATGTCACATATGTCTTGCTTACTTGTTGTTATGTATTATTTGTTAAGGGATTCAGCTTAGTGTATAGGGTTCTGACTTCTGCAAATAGGGGGAGATTGTTGGGTATTGTATCCACACTCACCTAGATTTGCATGAAGTCACCCATGAACTAAGTTGAATCCAGTTGTATTTGATATTTCTCTCTAGCCATATGCTTGCAGGTGTACACTTTAAGTATAGACCAATGTCAGTCTGCAATGGGTCATCAAACACAGGACTTCACAGTGTAATCCCTCACTGTGTAATCCAAGGTGTTGACTCATGTGTAGCCTCTCTATTGGAATATACTTAACCTCAAATCACTTGGAGAAAAGGACATAAGCTGAAGCTGAAGAAGTTTTATTTGAAAATATTTTTTTTCTGTAACTTAGAATTTTTGCTGTCATTTTTGCTCGAGAAGTACAATAGTGCTCGAGTAAATTACAACTCTAGGTCTCGAGAAGTTTTTAAAGTGCTCGAGAAAAAGCTCAGCTTGCTCGAGAACTTTTTCTTTCAAATCTGGCTGTCATTAATGCTCGAGAGAAAGTTTTCCTTTCTCGAGAAAATGACTTTGCTGCTCGAGAACTAGAATGCTGTGCAAAAATATTTCTAAGGAAAAGTACTCGAGAAATATAACTCTTCTTCTAAGTCTACCTTTCTCGAGAACTATTTCTCTGTTGTTATTCTAAGTTCCTGTGCTCGAGAACAGCTTTAGCTTCTCGAGTACTTTCCTCCAGATTTTCCTCTATGTTCAAGTGCTCGAGAAATAATCCATTTGCTCGAGTACTCTAGTCTTCAGGATTTTGATTAAGTCTTTGTGATCGAGAAAGAGACTTGTTTCTCGAGTACTCCAGTTCTCAAGTTTGTGTTTAGTGCTCGAGAAATCTTAATAATTCTCGAGTACATTTCTTCAGGCTCTCGAGCAAATTCTGCTTGTACTCGTTTTTCCAGTTTTATTCTAAGTCTTTGTGCTCGAGAAGTTTCAAGTTCTCGAATACTCTTTCCAGTACTCGAGCAAGTTTACTGTGTGCTCGAGTAATCCAGATATACTTTTTCTTCAAAGTATAAGTGCTCGAGTAATACAATTAATGCTCGAGAAAGTTATTTTTGACAGTATATTTTTCTGAGTCTCAGATCTCGAGACAATCATTTCTATTCTCGAGAACTCCTTGATTCAGTGCTCGAGAACAACCTTCAGTTCTCGAGTACTTCTGACTTGATCTTTTTCTAATTCTGAAATTGTCAAAATCGTTGACCCGCTATTTGTTCTATTTTTCCAATCCTTAATCTGTCATCATCTTATTGGCCCACGTGGCATTACTTTCAATACGATTTGATTTCTGACCGATTAGGCTCCCTATAAAAGGTCTAATCAGTCTCTCCTTTCATTAAGAAGAACTTTAATAATCGTTTATCTTTTCTCTCTCTTCAAGAACGTAAAACGAAAAAGGGCCGAAAAACCCTAAGTTCCCGATTCGTCTTCCCGATCGCCGCCGCTCACTGTTTCCATCTGGAAGGCCGCCGACGAAGAACGATCGACGAAGTGACACATAGAATCGAGATCGACCTCGACTTCTCTCGAATCTCTTGATTCCGTGTGTTCCGAAGAACCAGATCTGTAGATCGACGACAGTATCTTCTCCGACTGATTCCTGACAGAGCCGCCATTGTTGAAGGAAGAAGAAACGTCAAGATTTTCTAGATCTGTCACAGTTTTATCATTTTCTGTAAATCTTTATTCTGTAGGAGATTCTTCTCCGAGTTGTAGGAGTTTTCACTCCGAGTATTTGTTGTAGGAAGATTGTGCTTCCGAGTGTAGATCCGGGTTGGATCGAGTTGTAAGATTTCTTAAATCTGAGATAAGTGGAGTAGCCGAGTCTAGTGCGTTACTAGATCGGTGAGAGGGAAAGTGGAGTACCCAAGATCGGGGAACCACTATAAATCTTGTGTCGTCTGTGCTTGTGTTCTTTTTGTGTGTGCTGCGATTAGTTTTATTTTATTCCGCAAAAGACGTCGCAATCACCTATTCACCCCCCTCTAGGTGATAATTTAGACAACTAGTCAACTTTCAGAATGAGATTGTCAAGCTGAAAACTATAACTGTTATTCAGATGGGCAAAATCACATACAAAAATGATCTAATTAAAAGTATGGAAGTCAGACTTCAAAAGGAGAAAGATTTGGTGGCTAGTTATTCTAAGTCAAAATCAGTTTTACCCTTAATAGATGAGTTTGTGGCTCAAAGGGGTAAGGCTGGAATAGGCTTTAAGGGTAACACCAGGGCTGTCCAATTCAAGAGAAAGGGCAAAGCCTCAGTCCAGCCACTGAATTTTAAATTCCCTATAGTTTTTAGAAAGGTACAAGAGCCTTCTAATAAGTATGACCTTGAGAATACTCATGGTCATAGTAAGACTGAAGTTCTGAATGACAAGAGTGTTTATGTCAATAAGGCAGCCCATGTTCATAAACCTCATGTTTGTGAGAATCCAGTGGGTGTAGCTGCAGCAGTACCAGCACAATACAAGAGATTTGCTGTCAATCAGACAATCAAGAATGTATCTAAAAATAGATATAACAAGTATGAATGCTGGTGCTGTGGCAAGACAGATCATTATGTTATAGATTGTTGGCACAACACTAGTGTCAGGAAGAACAACAGTCTACCTGTTAGAAGAGTTGTAGGTAGATTTGGTAAGCATGAAGCTAACCTGAACCAAGGACTCAAGACTTACTTGGGTTCTAAGGGAAAGTAATTCTTTGTTACAGGTGAGTCCAAGTCACCATACCCCTATATGGTACTTAGACAGTGGATGTTACAGGCACATGACTGGAACAAAGGAATTGCTGAAGGAGTACTTGTCTATTATAAATGAGCCTAAAGTAATCTTTAGTGATTCTGAAAAAGGAATCATCAAAGGGTTTGGTAACATTTCTAGTAATAAGATTACTATCACTCAAGTGGCATATGTGAAGGGTTTGAAACACAACCTTATAAGCATAAGTCAGCTGAGTGATTTAGGATATGACATTTCATTTGTTAAGAATGGATGTCATATCAAAAGGTCAGGTGATCAAAAGGTCATTCTGACAGGATATAGAAAAAGGAATGTGTACTGTCTTAATTTTGAGTGTGAGAACAAATGTTCTCCTATTTGTCTTGTAGCTGATGAGAAAGCCACTCATTGTGTCAAATGGCACAAGAGGTTAGCTCTTCTTAACTACAAAATAATTGGCTAACTCTTTAGCAAAGAGTTAGTGAGGAATGGTCCTCAAGTTAAGTGTATAAAGGAAGGGATATGTTGAGATTGTCAAAAGGGCAAGCAGACAAAATCCTCCTTTTATAGCCTTAAAAACAAGGATTCAGTGAGGTGTCTATACCTCTTACATATGGATCTTTTTGGTCCTATGCCAGTTCATTGTCTAGGTAAGAAGGTCTACACTTTTGTGGTGGTAGATGACTATTCTAGATATTCCTGGGTATTCTTTCTGAGACAAAAATCCGAAACCCCAAGTGTTTTTTATAGTTTTGTCAAGCAAACCCAGAATGAACTTGACAGTACAGTGGTAAAAATCAGAAGTGGCCATGACACTGAATTTCAGTCTGAAAGTATGATAAGACTGTGTGAAGAATTTGGGATTTTTCAAGAGTTCTCCTCACCTAGAACACCACAGCAAAATGGTATTGCTGAAAGGAAGAATAGAACATTGATTGAGGCTGGTAGAACACTATTGAGTGACACTTCTCTCCTAGAATATTTCTAGGCTGAGGCAGTAAACACTGCATGTCATGTGCTCAACATGGCTTCTATCACTAAGTGCCACAAAAAGACTCCCTATTAGATTACAAAAGGTAGAAAATCAAATTTATCATATTTTAGGATCTTTGGTTGCAAGTGCTATATCCTTAATAATGGCAAGTCTTATCTAACTAAGTTTGTTGCCAAATCCCAAGATGGGATATTTGTTGGGTACAACAACAATAGTAAGGCTTATATGGTCTAAAACTTGATTACACAGGTTGTAGAAGAATCTGTACATATTGTATTTGATGAAACTAGATTGATTAACAGTGAGTTGCCTTATAGTTCATGCAGTCCAATAGGTATAAATGAGAGAATGGACAAGCTTTCCATTGCAGAAGATTTAACTGTAGATCTACAAATGGAAAATGGTGGCTACTATCTAGGGGAGTACAGGACTCTCTAGAAGCTGAAGAAATCAAGAGGTGCAACACAATGAAAAAATAGGAGGTATTCAGCCTGAAGAGAGACTACCTACAGCAGTTAGACACTTAAAAGATCATCTAGTAAATCAGATAATTAGTGATCCAAGACATGGAGTGCAAACCAGAAGCAGGAATTTGAACACAGTCCTGTATTCAAGCTTTCTATCTCAATTAGAGCCAAAGAAGTTTGAAGAAGCTATCCTAGACACACACTGGATTAATGCCATGCAAGAAGAGCTAAATCAGTTCAGAAGGTGCAAGGTCTGGGAGTTAGTTCTTAAACCAAAAGACCACAATATCATTGGAACAAAGTGGATCTTTAGGAACAAATTGGATGAGAGTGGAATTATTGTGAAGAATAAAGCAAGACTTGTTGCAAAAGGGTACAGGAAGGAAGAGGGTATTGACTTTGATCAAACCTTTGCTTAGCAAGACTGGAAGCAATCAGAATGTTCCTTGCCTATGCAGCATATCAAGGATTCAAAGTATTCCAAATGGATGTAAAATCAGCATTCCTGAATGGAAATCTAAAAGAAGAAGTCTATGTAGAGCAGCTTTCAGGTTTTGTAGATTCTCTCAAACCTGATTATGTTTATAGACTTAGGAAAGCTTTCTATGTGTTAAAGCAAGCCCAAAGGGCTTGGTATGAAACCCTGTCTACTTTCCTTATTGAGAACAAATTCTCAAGAGGGAAAATAGACAAAACTCTATTCCTAAGGGAGTCCAAAGGAAAGATAATCTTAGTCCAGATTTATGTTGATGACATAATATTTGGGTCTACAAAAAACAACCTTTGCAAAAAGTTTGCTAAACTTATGCAAGGGAAGTTTGAAATGAGCAGTATGAGGGAACTTAAGTTCTTCTTGGGACTCCAAGTAAGACAGACTGATGATAGCTTGTCCATATCCCAGTCTAAGTTCACCAAGGAGTTAATTAAGAAGTATGGTATGGAACCATCCTCCACCATGAGAACTTCTATGGGAACAAGTATGTCTATATGCAAAGATGATGCAGGTAAACCTGTAGATGAGTTTTTGTATAGAGGTATAATTGACTCTCTACTATATCTCACTGCTAGTAGACCAGACATTATGTATGCAACATGTGTATGTGCTAGGTACCAATCATGCCCTAAAGAATCTCATTACACTGCAGTAAAGAGAATTTTGAGATATCTAAAGGGCACACCTAATCTAGGCCTTTGGTACCCTAGGAATGGAGATTTTCTAGTAACAGACTATTATGATGCAGACTTTGCAGGTTGTAAAGAAGATAGGAAAAGCACTACAGGCACCTGTCAATTTCTAGGAGGAAGATTGATATCTTGGAGCAGTAAGAAGCAGACTAGTGTGGCAATATCCACAACTGAGTTTGAATATGTGGCAGCAGGAAGTTACTGTTCACAGCTGTTGTGGATTCAACACCAGCTAGAAGACTATGGTATTTAGGTAAGTAGAACACCTTTATTTTGTGATTCTACTAGTGCAATTTCTATTGCTAATAATCATGTTTCACATAGTAGGACCAAGCATATAGAAATAAGATACCATTTTCTTAGAGAATATGTAGAGAAAGAGGACATCTCACTAGAATTTGTTAAGACAGATTATCAAATTGCAGATGTATTTATTAAGCCTCTAGATGAAACTAAATTCAATAGATTTAAAATTGAATTAGAAATGTTGACCATATGTTAGATTAACATAAGTGGCTAAGTAAAATTGTGTCGACTCATTCAGTAATAATGTGTCGACACAGAGGAGTTGTGTCGACAATTCAGGGAAATTATGTCGTCACAGTATCATAGTGCCGACACCTAAGGGACAAAGTGTCGACACATCGAGAAAAGTAGTGTCGACATAACCAGAGTAATGGTGTCTACACCTCTAGAAATTGTGTCGACACTTGCAATAAGAGTCGACACAGAATTTATGATGAACTACTAAGTATGTCCTGTATCGACATATCATGAATTGGTGTCAACACATGGTAGTCAGCGCCGTGGTCGAGACAATAGAAGTATGTGCCGACACTTTCCAACAGTGTTGACACATTTAGACAGTTTTTTTCCCGCTTTTTAACCTTCTTTGTTTAAAAGGATATAAATAGGTCGAGAACATATTCTGTCGACACGCTCACCAGATTTTTGAGACTAAATCCTTGTGTCGACAAACTCTCTTCTCTCAATTCAAGATTTCTCTCCATTCCAATGGCGCCAAATATTGAAGACAACATTAATGAAGGCTACGAGCTGGTATGCAATGCTTTTGATGATGCGGTGATAGAGATTAAAGGGGTCATTACCCTAGTTACTGATTCTGGGTTAGAGTTTCTTGTTTCTGAACCTACAAAGATCTGGAAGAAAGAAGTATGTGAATTCTATGCTGCTGCAACAGTGGACTCCACTGGACTAAAGATTAAATCGACAATTCATGGTAATAAAGTCAAACTTACTCTGAATAGTTTAAGAAAGATTCTTCACCTTCCAAGAATCTAGGATGAAGAAGAGGTCCCAGCCTCAAAGACAAGGGAGGCTCTCCAGTGGTGTGGATTGGATCCAACCATCAAGATTGGAGCAGCCATAAACCGAAAAGGAATGAATTAACAAGGCAAATTTCTATCAGAAGTGGTCGGGAAGGTTATTTTGTGTAAACCAGGAGGCCATGATAGGATCTCTGCTTTTATGTTCAATCTGATGACCAGGATCATCTATAAGATTAACACCGATTGGTCTGCGGTTTTGTTTGAAAAGATAAAGGAAGGAATCAAAAAGCCCAATTTGGCTAGATTAATAAGTCTCTACCTGGCTGGAGCAATTCCAGAGGTAATGAATCAGCTTCCAGGGTCTAAAATAAATTATATGAGAAGGATGGACATCAGGATAATATCCAGATAGTATAGGGTTCTCTCCAAGGACACACTTGATACCCAAGAGACTGCAGCAAATTCACCAGTACATGACATTATAGAGATAGCACAAGTGCAGAAGGACACAGTTAGCGCACAAGTGTAGGGGGAGCTAGAAAGTGTACAAGTACAGGACAATGCTGAGAGTGCACAAGTACAAGGGGAGTCAGTTACTGCACAAGTTCAAAGAGAAGAGAGAATTCACTTGGCAAGTGAAATAGATTCACAATCTATTCTTCTGTCCCCTCATGTCAACAGTCCAGCACTAGATGTGATCATGGAGGATACATCTGTAGTTGCTGATGCTCCTGAGATAGCTGTATCACCAGTTCACAATCAACAAGAGTTCACTCTGGAAGAGTTGTTTCCTAACATAGAGGGAGCAGCAGTTGAGGGGGAGCAAGTTAACCTTGAGAAGGTGGAGCATAGGGCTGACAAGGAGATGCCTTATAGTCCCAAAGTAAGAGTAAATATTGACAGTTCCACTGATTCAGGGGATAAAAAGATAACAAGTTTAAAGAAAAGAAAACTGATGGTTTTTAAAAGCAGAAGCCAGAACTATAAGAAGGCTTTACAAGCTACTACTTCACAACCAGCCCCTGAGATTGATTAAAACAAACTTTTGGTTGATTTACAAGTGAAATTTGATGAGCAGAGATTAGCTCTTGAAAAATATGTGGATGAAAGCCATAAGGATCTTCAATTTGATCTAGCCCAAGATATAAAGTCAATCAGATTTGAGGTCAATCAGAATAAGAAAGAGATGACAGATTGCTTCCACAAGGGGGACAATGCTGTGGTATTTCTAGCAAAACAATAAGCAGAAATAAAGAAATAAGTGAATGATATTGCTGTCAAACAAGGCTATGTCCTTGAAAATCAAATAAGAATGAATGACAATCTGACTGAATCTCACAATGAGATAGTCACTAAAGTAAGAAAAACAGTTATTGAAATGACTGAAGCAAGAAATAAGGAGAAAGAAGAATTTGATAAGAAGCTACAGGAAGCTTTGGATTCCTTTAAAACAGCTATTACTACCTCTCAGCAAATAATTTCTGATAAGCTTCAAAAGTTAAAGACATTATTTAAAGATGGAATCAATTACTTGGATGGGCAAATCAGATTTCAAAAAGAGGATTTGAGAGATCATGTGACCAGAGTGTTGGAACACCCTATTACTAATTTGGGTAAGGATCACTATGCTTGTCTTAGGAATCCCAGTTGACCTAGTTGTATAGTTGAAAAGGTCAACATTAGAATGAGTCTAGGGCTTAGAACTTAGGTTTGGAGCTGCCCCTAGGACCATTCCAAGATCAAGGTTGAAGAGCTTAGTCTAAGGCAATTTACGTCGAGCTCAGGTCGACGAATCGTCGAACTCCGTTCGACGCTCTCTGAGCTCATCTTTAATAAAACGTCGAACTCCGGTCGACGATCTTCGAGCTCAGATCGACTATCTGCTTTTGGCTAGCTTCTGCTTAGTCGTCGACCTCCCCTCGACTATCGTCGAGCTCAGATCGACGTTTTCTGTCTGCTTGTCCATTTAATCTCTGAGCTCAGTTCGACGATCGTAGAGCTCAGATCGACGTTTTCTTTGGAGAGATCGACGCTTCCAGGAATTCAAATGATGCTGTTCTTTGGAATGTTTTTGAATATTATCAGCATTTATGTCAGAAGATCTCCCAGCCATTTGTCTTTATTTCTGGAGCAAGTTTCAAGGAATTATTCAGAGAATGTTTGCTGGACTTTCCTCTAGAAGACAAGACTATTTTTGGAAGACTTTTATGACTCCCAACGGCTAATTTTGGACAAGGAATTGTCAGAAAACTTTCATTCCTTTCTTCTGTGTTATTAATTTTTACAGAATACACAAGAAAGAGACACACAGAGATTGACAAGAAAAAAAGTGAACACACAGAATAGAGAATACTGATAGCAGAAGAACAATAGAAGAACTGTGACTCCAAAAATCTTCTTGCTGACTGAAAAGTGTTCACAATCTCATCTCAGAACTCCAGACACCTTACCTTCAGCCTTCTTGTTGAAACCATCCTGTGCTGGAGATCAAAGTTCTGAAGACCTATCACCCTAGAGCAAAGCTTCTTTTCCTGAACCTTTCTACATCTCAGGGGGAGCTTTGACATCATCAATCCACTTGTGCTTCTCTCATTTGATTGAGAACAGAGAAGACACCCTTCACTCTTATTTTTCTTTTCCTGCTGTAAAAGGGTTCTTGAACTCCCTTCAAAAGTTCTGTCTGGTTCTGAGAGCCTTGTCAAAACTCAGTGGTGGCAAGACACCTTATCAAAAAATCTAGTTTTGGTTTTTGGGCACCTTATCAAAAGCTCATTGGTGTCAGGACACCTGATCAACTCATCCTGAGTGGATTCCTACCAAGGGTGATAGAAGAGTGGATGTACCCAGGTTTTTGGGGAACCACTATAATTCCTTGTGTCTTCTGGTTTGTTTGTGTGATTTGTTTGCTGTGTGCTGTGCTTTTTACTTCTTAGTTTTTAACTTCTTACTAGCACTCTACACTATATCATAAATTGAATTTTATATGTGCTGTTTATTTCAACTGTGAAAAATTATTTTAAAATACTCTATTCACCCCCCCCCTCTAGAGTTGAGATAGATCTTAGCCTCACTTTCAATTGGTATCAGAGGGAAGTTGGTTGCTCATACAGGCTAACACCTGAACCAAAAGATCCTTGATAAGATCAATCTCTTAAGGGGATTATTTTCTCTACATCTACCTTTTTATTTAAAGACATGGCACAGAACAAAGATTATGCAAGCACCAGACCACCAGTGTGCAACCTTTCTAAGTTTGCACTCTGGAAGGCAAGGATTAGATTATACATGAATTCTATTGATGAAGACATTTTCAATTCTGTCTTGACAGTTTGTCCAACTCCACCAGCAAGCTCAAGTACAAATGCAGTTCCACCTCCTTCTGGAACAGATGCAGATATAAAGAAGTGGAAGACTGCAGATGCTAAGGCTATGAACATCTTAGCCCAAACAATGTCTGATGAAATCTTTCAGAAGGTAGCTGAATGCCACTCAGCCAAAGAAATCCGGGACAAACTCTCTGAAATTGTCTCAGGATCTGTTGATGAAAGGAAAGATAGAAGATCTCATCTGATAAGCCAATATGAGAACTTCAAAAAGGGAGAAGCTGAATCAGTGGCTGACATGTACAATAGACTAAGTCTAATTGTCAATGAGCTAAAAACCCTAGACAAAGAAATCTCACTGACTGAGCTGAATGACAAAATCCTGATGTGCTTCCCCAGCACTTGGGATTCAAGAATCTGGCCAATCAAGGATGCCAGAAGTTTAAATGAGATTACTACTGAAGCTCTCCTAGGCAAGCTCAAATCCTATGAGCTGCTCATTAAAAATAGAGAAGAAGAACAAAAGGCTGTCTCTCCAGCTACAAGGAAAGAAAAGACCATAGCCTTCAAAGCTGAAGAAGAGGAGCCTGAAGATAAAGCTACAGGAAATGATGAGCTCATAAGTCTACTGGCCAAAAGATTCTACAAGATGGCCAGAAAAGACTTCAGAAAGAGACCATACAAGGGTCATGATAAACCAAGGTATGATAAATCAAACAACAATAAAAAAATTATATGCTTTGGTTGTAGGAAACCAGGCTACATTGTGCCTGACTGTCCAGAAAACAAGAATAAGGACAAGAAGGAAAGAAGAAAAAGAAGAAAAGAAAAGGATTACAAGAAGAATAGCTCAGACAAAGCCTCCTCCAGCAAGAACAAACATACAAGGAAGGGCTTTGTTGCTGAGACATGGAGTGAGACTGAAGAGGAATCTGAAGCCTCATCCAGCTCCAGTGATGATGAGGATGATGCAGATGAAAAAGAATTTTGCATGATGGCTATCAATGCATCACAGCAAAACTCTGATGAAGAATCAGATTCAGATTCAGAAAGTCAACCAGATGAGGATCAGGTAATCAACTCTTTTGATTTTAATTCTGAGGACTTCAAAGATGAATTTAAGACACTGTGTCTAGATCTATTAAAATCTGAGAAGGAGATAATCTCTCTCAGGAATCAATTATCTGAGCATAGTGTCCTAAACTCAAAGAACCTCAAACTCTCTGAGGAGTTAGAATGTTGTAGGGAGGAGATAGCTTCACTGAAAAATGAACTATCAAAGGCCAAAAAGTTTGAAGAATCCCTAAATGGGAGAAGTATCAGACTGATGGACATCACAAGCACAGTGAACTCCAGATTTAATAGCACACTGGGCTTGGGTGCTTCATCCAGCCAACCTATAATTTTGACAACTCCAATCAAGTTTGTCTCTGACAAAGGAAAGGGAGTAATAGAGGTACCCAGGAAGAATGCAGATCTGTCAGAGAAGAACTCAGTTCAACAGATGGCGTCGAGCAGAGCTCGACGATCGTCGAACAGAGCTCGACGATCTAACTACAGATCGTCGACCTCAGCTCGACGATATCCAAACTCTGAACCTCAGCATAATCGATCTTCGAACGGAGATCGACGATCTGACCCAAGATCGTCGACCTCAGTTCGACGATCGTCGAATAGAGTTCAGGCTTGTGAACACTCCTTCAATGGCACATTCAGATTCAATCCTAGAAGCTCCACATCCCAAGGCTTTAATCCCTATACTGAATGGATAGTACCTCCTAGGAGATACCATCCTGAAGGTTATAAGGATCAACCTGGGATGTCCTTTATTTCAGAATTCAAGGGATATCAACCTAGGCCCAAGGTTAACTGGGTCAAAAACAAATAAGCTGTTTTTGTGTAGGTGAAGACCTATCCAGCATCAAACCATCAATGGTATCTGGATAGTGGGTGCTCAAAGCACATGACAGGGGACAAGGACAACTTCACTTCCTTCAAAGCCAAGCTTGGACCCAAAGTAATTTTTGGAGACTCAAGCTTTGGAACTACAAAAGGATACGGTGCAGTCAAAATTGGCCCAATCACATTCAAGAAGGTGGCATATGTTGAAGGACTCAAGCACAACTTGATAAGTATCAGTCAACTGTGTGATGAAGGATATCAAGTGACCTTCAACAAAGCCATATGCAAAGTCAAGTCAGTGGACAACACAACTGTGTTGACAGGTAACAGAAGAGGTAACATTTACTTAGTGGATTTTCATTCACCAGTGGTAGATATTTGCCTGTTTAATTCCATTTCAAAATCTAATGTTTTATGGCATAAGAGACTAGGGCATATTAACCTTAGAACCATTGCTAAGCTATCTAAAGATAACCTTGTTAAAGGACTACCTTCTGGTCCCTACAAGAAGGAAGGACTTTGCAAGGCTTGTCAATTAGGCAAGCAAACTAAAAGTAGTTTTAAATCAATTAATAAGAGTGATTCACCTAGGATTTTGTACCTGTTGCACATGGATCTTTTTGGACCCATATCTGTGCAAAGCCTAGGAGGGAAGTCCTATACTTTAGTGGTTGTAGATGACTTCTCAAGATTCACTTGGGTATTCTTTCTGAGGAAGAAGTCTGATAACTTCAAGTGTTTGACAGATTTTCTCAAATGCATTCAGATTGAGTTCAACACTCACATTGCCCTGATCAGAAGTGATCATGGGACAGAGTTTGATTCTCTTCTCATGCAAGAGTTCTGTCAGAGTGAAGGGATCAGGCACACTTTCTCAGCTCCTAGAACTCCTCAACAAAATGGGGTAGCTGAAAGGAAAATAGAACACTCATTGAATCTGCAACTACATTATTGGCAGATGCTCACTTACCTCTGTCCTTTTGGGCTGAGGCAGTGAACACCTCTAACTATGTGTTGAACAGAAGCCTGATACACAAGCTGAAGGGCAAGACTCCTTATGAATTGCTCAAAGGGAAGAAACCTAAAATAGGCTATTTCAAGGTTTTTGGTTGCACTTGTTTTATTCATAATAATGACAAGAAATATCTAGCAAAATTCCAAGCTAAAGCTGATGAAGGAGTGTTTCTGGGATATTCCATGATCAGTAAGGCCTATAGGGTTTATAATAAATCTTCCTGTAAAATTGAAGAATCTGTTCATATTATTTTTGATGAAGCTAACATGTCTTTCAAGGAGAAGAATGCTTCTACCATAGAACCTCTGCAGGTACATTCTCTAGCTGAAGACTTGAACAAACTGCAAGTTGCTGAAAAGAATGAGAGCAGTGATGATGAAGAAGAAGTTCAACATCTTGAAGAAAATCATCCTGAAGAGCCAGTTGCTGTTCCACTAGGGGAGACAACAACACAGGCTGGTGAACAATCAACACTCCCTGTTGACTTAGTAACAACAAGAGATCATCCAATCACCCAGGTAATTGGAGAGATCTCAGCTGGTGTGCAAACTAGAAGTCAGGTCAACCAAAACCTGATGTACACTTGCTTCCTATCTCAAATTGAGCCTCAATCCATTCAAGATGCAGAGCAAGATCCACACTGGATCATTGCAATGCAAGAGGAGTTGCATCAATTTGAAAGGAACAAGGTTTGGGAACTAGTGCCTAAGCCAAAGGATCATCCCATTGTTGGAACAAAGTGGATATTCAGGAACAAGCTGGATGATCAAGGAGTTATAGTCAGAAACAAGGCAAGGCTAGTTGCTCAAGGGTACTCTCAACAAGAAGGAATAGACTATGATCAGACATTTGCACCAGTTGCAAGGTTGGAAGCCATCAGGATATTCCTAGCCTATGCTGCTCACAAAGATTTCAAAGTGTATCAAATGGATGTAAAAAGTGCATTTCTCAATGGGGACATCAAAGAGGAAGTCTATGTTAGACAACCTCCAGGTTTTATCTCTCTAACTCACCCTGATTATGTTTACAAATTGCATAAAGCATTATATGATCTCAAGCAAGCCCCTAGAGCATGGTATGAGACCCTAGCATGCTTTCTTCTGGAAAATGATTTTGTTAGGGGGAGAGTAGACCAAACTCTTTTTATTAGAACCCATAAGTCACATACCCTGCTAGTGCAAATTTATGTAGATGACATTATTTTTGGTTCTACTGATTCAAAATTGTGCAAAAAGTTTTCCAAGCTTATGCACTCTAAATTTGAAATGAGTAGCATGGGTGAGCTGTCCTTCTTCTTAGGACTGCAAGTTAAGCAACATGCTGAAGGCATATTTATTTCTCAAACCAAGTATGCAAAAGAGCTGGTTAAGAAATTTGGTATGTCTGATGCATCATGTATGAAAACACCCATGCCCTCAAATGCTGTAGTAGATGCTGATGAACATGGGAAACCTGTTGATCAGACAACATATAGAGCAATAATTGGCTCTTTATTGTACCTTACAGCTAGTAGGCCTGATATAATGTTTGCCACATGTATTTGTGCTAGATTCCAAGTTAGCCCTAGAGAGTCACATTTAATCTTAGTTAAGAGAATTCTTAGGTATGTTAAAAGTTGTCCAAATCTAGGTCTCTGGTATCCAAAAGATTCAGCATTTGATTTAACTGGATTCTCAGATGCTGATTATGCTGGATGCAGAATAGACAGGAAAAGCACCAGTGGAACATGTCAGTTCCTTGGTGACAGACTTGTCTCCTGGTTCTGTAAGAAGCAAACATCTGTGTCAACCTCAACTGCTGAAGCTGAGTATATGGCTGCAGGCAGTTGCTGTTCACAAATATTGTGGATACAGAATCAGCTCTTAGACTATGGCTACAACTTAGAGAAGTCTAAAATTTTCTGTGACAATACTAGTGCTATTTCTATAGCACAAAATCCAGTCCTCCATAGTAGGACAAAACACATAGAAATTAGGCATCATTTTCTAAGAGATAATGTAGAGAAAAATAAAATTGAACTTCAATATATTCCTACTGATTTGCAAAGGGGAGATATTTTCACCAAACCTTTGGATGAAAAGAAACACAGTTTCTTCCTAAATCAGTTAGGCATGTTAGATGGAGGAAGCCTTAATTAAATTACAAGATTTTGAAAAGCTAAAACAGACCAAGACTAGGTCAAAAAATTTCCTCTCTTTTTGTGTCTGTAGAATAAGTTCTGTCTCTGAACTGAGCTCGACGTTTTCCCAGAAAACGTCGAACGGAGATCGACGGTTCTTGAGGCGTCGATCTGAGTTCAGCGCCGCCGTTGAATCTAGGCTTTCCTTCTGTCTGATCCTTGGTCGTCGAGCGGAGCTCGACGCTCTCAATAAAGTTCGACGCTATTGGCGTCTCTTCATTTCCCTCTGTTGCCCAAATCGTCGAGCTGACTTCGACGCTTCTTCGAACTGAGCTCCACGATTTTCCTTTTTCGCGTCGAACCCTAATATAAAATCTTTCTTTCAGCCGTCGTTCTCCCTTTGCGCTTTCATACTCTGCAACTCTCTTTCTTTTCCCTCCAAATTCTCTACGCTTGGTCATTTTTGGTTTTCTGTTGCAGGTGAATATGGCTGAATCAAGTGCTGCTATTGCTAAGATGAAGTTCTACACAGGCTTTGACATCGACATAAACTCCTTCGACGGAAGCGACCAGCGCTTCAAGGACATCCTAAACTTATTCCGAGAACAACAGCTGACTCCAATAATGACTACAAGGATGAAGATCGCCTCAGAAGAAATTAAAGAGTGGTGTTTTACCGCAACAGACGAGACTGAGAATTCTGTTGTCGGCACCATTAAGGGGACTCAGGTATTTCTATCCCCGGCTCTTTTAACAGAAGTCTTTCAACTCAGTACTGGAGAAGACTCCATTGAACTGTCTGGAGAGGAGTTTGACACCATGCTGGATAGGATGGGTCACAATGCAGTCAACCCTAATAAGCTACTGAAGAAAAATCTGGCTATAGAATTTCAATTCCTAGCTGATGTAGTTGGGAAGGTGCTGTTGGCCAAGCATTCAGCCCATGACACCATTTCCAGATATCAGTTCTGCCTGATGGGAGCCTTATTAGATAAGAAACACCTGGACTGGGGCTCCATCTTCTTCACTCTGATTAAGAAGAAGATCAACAAGAATGCAGTTAGTTATGGGAGAATCTTAGGGGTCTTTCTGCACAACAGGTGCCCTGACCTATTAACCTCCTCTGGCATGTTTATCAATGCATCCAAGAGGCTTTCTTGTGCCCTCTTCAGTAAATGGGACAGGCAGATCATAAACCCCTCCAGGGCTGCCGCAACACTTCATTCAGGCACAAGGACTATTTCAGTCACTCCTCCAGCAGAAGAGATGCCTGCTTCTTCTCCTCCTCCAGCCATATCCACCCAAGTCGTCACCTCCTCACCACCAGTCACCACCATAATCATCTCATCCCCAATTACCATTTCCTCACCTATGCCATCCCCTCCTCTATCCACCTCAGAGGAATTCCATCCTCTCTTTTCCTATTCAACCTTCACCCTACCATCCTTCTCACTTACAGATGATTCCTTCATGGATGATTCACCCTCTACTCCTCCTGAGCCACCCTCAACTTCCTCCTTTCAACAAATGCTCCATGACATTCTCTCTCAACCCTCCTTCACACCATCTCTTACTTCCCCTATCTCCACCTCAACCTCCTCTATCTCCATTATTCCATCTTCTGAACCAACCATTCCCTCTCCACCTTTCTCCACATTTTCAGTTTCAGCCACCATCCCTCCATCCACCTTTGCCTCTACCTCTGCTCAAGCCCCACTTGAGCATGTAGATCTTCCTAGTTTGGCAGACAGGCTGTATGAGTTGCTAGCTCCCAAGCTGACATCTCTACTGGAGTCTTCCCTGGCTCCACTCCTGAAGCAAGTACAGGAGCTGTCTACCAAGCTTGCCTCCTTTTCCTCCTCCTTGGCTATCACATCTTCTGTGTGCCTTGATTCACCTCTCTCTGAACCAAGGCAGGGGGAGATGCCTTATGAAGAAGTGGATATGCCAGCTGCTGATATTATGTCTGCTCCAGCTCCAGCTCTTGGATGTGCTTTTGCACTGAATCTGCAGAGGCTGCTATCCATATTTGATACAGTCCATTTCAGCTATCTGCCTGCAACTCCTGCTAAAGATTTGTCTAAGGCCATTGTGCCTGTATCTACCTGTGATCCCAGCCATATTGATTCCTACATCAAGTCCTGGAAGGCTGTGGATATCTCTGATGCTGCTACTAAGGCCACTGTGCCTCCTTCTGTTGAAAGTTCTGACATAGAAATGATTCCAGCAACTGATGCTGATGAAATTGCTGCTCCTGCTCCAGTGTCTGCTCCTGTTTCTGCCTGCTCTGCTGTTGCTCTCTCTCCTCCTGCTCCTGCTGTTTCTGCCAAACTTAAAGCTCAAGAAGAGCTTATCAGAAGAATTGATGATCTGTATGATCAACATCAAAGTTTTGAGAGTGACCAATACAGGACTGATTCTGATGATTCTGCTAGAACTATTGCCAAGAAGAGAAAAGCCAGAAGTAAAGCAATGATGTCAGTCCCTCCTGCTAAAGCCAAAGACTCCAATGATATTCCTTACTACATCCTGCATGACTGCCCCATCTCTGAGCCTTGGATGCAATATTCCAAAAATCAACTGAAAGCTATGAAGAAGAAGAGGAAGCTTGACAAATATGAAAAAGGATCTTCTCAGTATCAGCCTCCTCCTCCTCCTCCTCCAGATTCTGGCTCAGGTTCAGCCCCTCAAGCTCTAGTCTCCAGACACAGTTCTTCCCAGTATTATCAAAGATCATATCAAAGGGGACAGCATCAAAGAGGATATCAACCCAGAAGGGGTAATTACAGAGGAAATCAAAGAGGACAAAGATCCTATCAAAGGGAAGGACAAGGTCACCCTGACCCTTCTTCAGGTCCTTTTCCTTACAAGCTGAAAGACACAATTGTCTCCAGGACTCCTTCTACTGTTTCTGAAATCATCAACAGATATGAATCTCCTATTCCTTTTGAAGATCCTGAGAACAACCCTGTATCCTGGACAGCCAGAATGAAAGAATTGGCTGCCCTTGATCAAATAAAAAAGGCCAGAGAACAAGGCAAGGATACTTCAAACATAACTACCTTATCAGAGCAGAGAAAGAAAGAACTGGAAAGATATGCATCAAGGAAATTTTTCAATCCAGAAGACTATATGAAGCTGCACCCTGAGGCTGTTGTTCCAAGGCCCAAATCTCAAACTTCTCTAGGTGCAGAGGATGACAGAAGGTCAAAGAAAGAAAGTCAGAATCCAAATAGAGAAATTTTATTTAAAAAGGGATCTGAAAGGAAGTGAACTGTGTAAGCTAAACATTTCATCCACCTTTGGATATCTGCTGATGTCTATCTGTGATCTGCTTTACTGCTATATATCTTCTCTGCATTTTGTATTAGCTTATGTTTTGTTGTATGCTTTTTATTTCCTGATTGTCTGTAAATAGTAATCCTAACCCAAATAGGGGGAGATTGTTGGAACACCCTATTACTAATTTGGGTAAGGATCACTATGCTTGTCTTAGGAATCCCAGTTGACCTAGTTGTATAGTTGAAAAGGTCAACATTAGAATGAGTCTAGGGCTTAGAAATTAGGTTTGGAGCTGCCCCTAGGACCATTCCAAGATCAAGGTTGAAGAGCTTAGTCTAAGGCAATTTACGTCGAGCTCAGGTCGACGAATCGTCGAACTCCGTTCGACGCTCTCTGAGCTCATCTTTAATAAAACGTCGAACTCCGGTCGACGATCTTCGAGCTCAGATCGACTATCTGCTTTTGGCTAGCTTCTGCTTAGTCGTCGACCTCCCCTCGACTATCGTCGAGCTCAGATCGACGTTTTCTATCTGCTTGTCCATTTAATCTCTGAGCTCAGTTCGACGATCGTAGAGCTCAGATCGACGTTTTCTTTGGAGAGATCGACGCTTCCAGGAATTCAAATGATGCTGTTCTTTGGAATGTTTTTGAATATTATCAGCATTTATGTCAGAAGATCTCCCAGCCGTTTGTCTTTATTTCTGGAGCAAGTTTCAAGGAATTATTCAGAGAATGTTTGCTGGACTTTCCTCTAGAAGACAAGACTATTTTTGGAAGACTTTTATGACTCCCAACGGCTAATTTTGGACAAGGAATTGTTAGAAAACTTTCATTCCTTTCTTCTGTGTTATTAATTTTTACAGAATACACAAGAAAGAGACACACAGAGATTGACAAGAAAAAAAGTGAACACACAGAATAGAGAATACTGATAGCAGAAGAACAACATAAGAACTGTGACTCCAAAAATCTTCTTGCTGACTGAAAAGTGTTCACAATCTCATCTCAGAACTCCAAACACCTTACCTTCAGCCTTCTTGTTGAAACCATCCTATGCTGGAGATCAAAGTTCTGAAGACCTATCACCCTAGAGCAAAGCTTCTTTTCCTGAACCTTTCTACATCTCAGGGGGAGCTTTGACATCATCAATCCACTTGTGCTTCTCTCATTTGATTGAGAACAGAGAAGACACCCTTCACTCTTATTTTTCTTTTCCTGCTGTAAAAGGGTTCTTGAACTCCCTTCAAAAGTTCTGTCTGGTTCTGAGAGCCTTGTCAAAACTCAGTGGTGGCAAGACACCTTATCAAAAAATCTAGTTTTGGTTTTTGGGCACCTTATCAAAAGCTCATTGGTGTCAGGACACCTGATCAACTCATCCTGAGTGGATTCCTACCAAGGGTGGTAGAAGAGTGGATGTACCCAGGTTTTTGGGGAACCACTATAATTCCTTGTGTCTTCTGGTTTGTTTGTGTGATTTGTTTGCTGTGTGCTGTGCTTTTTACTTCTTAGTTTTTAACTTCTTACTAGCACTCTACACTATATCATAAATTGAATTTTATATGTGCTGTTTATTTCAACTGTGAAAAATTATTTTAAAATACTCTATTCACCCCCCCTCTAGAGTTGAGATAGATCTTAGCCTCACTTTCACAGAGAAGTCATAAAGGGGGAAAGGGTATTAGTATATGCAGGCTCTAATCATGCCAAATGGGTAACCAACAACATTAGAGCCACTCTGGGATATCCACCCTTATGTGATGATGATAATGTGGCTGAGTCAGGTGTGCAACCAGCTCAACTTGAAGGTGATCAACCTGAGGTTGCCCAAGTTATTTACCCCCCTGCAGATCTTGAGATGATACATCAACAAGTTCAGTCTATGTACAGCCCTCCACAACAAGTTATTAATGTTATTATTGAAAAGGTAGATATGATAGAAGCTGGTGTGAAAGCTCAGCAAGATGCTCAATTATCAAAGAAGAGATTCAGAGAGCACGCATAGTTAAAACCTGATTTTGAGCAATGGAGCCCCACATCTAGAAATATCATATTAACTACCTGGAAAGCTATAAAAGACCAAGTTCATGAAAGGGGTAAATGGTATAATGAGCAGGAGTGGCAGAAGTATGAGGCTAGGCAAGAAGCCATAGTTCAATACAGAAGGATGCCCAAGATTGGGAAGCTACCTCCTGATGCACAGGAGCCTAGCAAGTATTTCCCTAAGCCTTTTTATTACTTTGAAAGGCAAAGGATTAAGGCTAAAGCTCAAAAGAAGGCTGATTTGAAAGGCAAGAAGCTCATTGAAGATACAGAACCTTCTGTGAAGGCTCAGATTAAATCAGGAAAAGGAATAGTCATCATGGAGCCAGTCCAGCCTTAGTTTAGTTTTACTAGCTTTTTCCAAGAACTATGTATTTCTTAGTTTTTTTTAAAGAAGTATTTGTAAACAGTGTTAAGAAACTTTTTGAGATTATAAACAAAACAATGTTTCATGTTCATTTAATTTGCATCCTTATTCTATGATGATAGTTTATTATTTGTTTTGTTTATAAGTTACCCTGTTAAAAATGCTTATACACATCATCATGTTTATTTATCATAAGTGGTGTATATCATTGACAAAAGGGTTATGACTTCTCCAAACAGGGGGAGATTGTTGGGTACATTAGAAAATGTGTACATGATTTGGAGAAGCCTCACTTAGCTCAATGATATACATCAAGGTGTATTTGATGTTATTTTGAGTTTATATGTGCAGGATAAGTATTGGCTAAAATGTAGGAAAAAGTTTCTAAGTCCATGTGTCGACACCAGAGTAAGCTATGTCGACACTTCATCAAGTTTGTGTCGACACTTGGAAAAGGCTGTGTCGACACATAGAATAGATAGTCGACATCAACTGTGTCGACACCGGGAGGCAGTGTCGACACACAGAAGAAGAGTCGACATCAACTGTGTCGACACCTGGAGGTAGTGTCGACACACAGAATTCTTAGTCTACATCAACTGTGTCGACACACAGGACTTGTGTCGACACATAACAGAGTTTCAACATAGTTGATTGCTGTGGAATGAAGAAGTAATTGTGTCAACACAGTTGATGTAGACTAAGAATTCTGTGTGTCGACACTACCTCCAGGTGTCGACACAGTTGATGTCGACTCTGCTTCTATGTGTCGACACTGCCTCCCGGTGTCGACACAGTTGATGTCGACTATCTATTTTGTGTGTCGACACGGCCTTTTCCAAGTGTCAACACAAACTTGTTGAAGTGTCGACACAACTTCTTCTGGTGTCGAGACATGGACTTGGAAACTTTTTCCTGCATTTTAGCCAGTACTTATCCTGCACATATAAACTCAAAATAACATTAAATACACCTTGATGTATATCATTGAGCTAAGTGAGGCTTCTCCAAATCAGGTACACATTTTCCAATGTACCCAACAGATACAAGAACAAATCCTCCCCCTACTTTGGCCCTTGGAGCAGGGGAGCCTGGGCCAGCTGCCTCTTCAAGGCTTGGAATGCCTCCTCGCACTCCGATGTCCACTCGAACTTCCGGCCTCCTCTCAAAGTTTTGAAGAAGGGAGAGCACTTCTCCCCGACCCGGGAGAGGAACTTGCTCAACCCTGTCAGCTTCCCTATCAATCGTTGTACCTTTTTAGTATTTCGTGGTGACCCCAATTCTACAATCGCCCTTACCTTGTCAGGGATGGGCTCTACACCGACAGGGGTGAGGAGATGTCCCAGGAACTTCCCCTGCTCGTCCCGAAGATGCACTTCAAGGGGTTCAACCTCATTTTGTGCTTATGGAGAGTGACAAAAGTTTATTCCAAATCCTCGAGGTGAGAGTCGACGTCCGGGCTCTTGATCATGAGGTCGTCTACATACACCTTCAGGTTCCTTCCCTTCTGCTCTCAGAAGACCCTGTCTATCATCTTTTGATAGGTCGCCCCTGCATTTTTAGCCCAAAGGGCATCATTTTATAACATTAGCATCCATCCCCTGTGATGAAAGAGACGTCTTTGACGTCGGGGGGGGGGGGTGCATCCTGATCTGGTGATAACCTGAAAATGCATCTAAAAAACTCATTACAAGAAAACCGACGGCTGAGTCAACCAGCGCGTCGATCCAAGGCAGGGGATAACAATCTTTGAGACATGATTTATTAAGCAATGAAAAGTCAACACACATACGCCACCGGCCGTCTCCTTTTTTAACCATTACAACATTGGAGTCCCAGCCGGGGTATTGGATCTCGGATACAAAACCGGCCTTGAGGAGCTTGGCCACCTCCTCCCGAATTGGCTCGGCCAACCTGTCTGTCGTGGGCCTCTTCTTTTGTTAGATAGGGAGAGCCTCCGGGTCTAGGTTGAGGCGATGGCAGGCCACGTCCGCATCGATCCCTGGCATCTCCGCGGCACTCCAGGAGAAGACATCCACATTCTTCCGGATGCACTCCAACACCCTGCCCTGAGCCTCCGGGGTCAGTCCTCTGCTGACGCAGAACTTCTCCACCCTGCCTCCGAGAGCGAGAACCTCCATCTCCACCTCTTCCGCCGCCTCCAGACGAGACTGCTCCCCCCACTCTTCAGCATCCCCTCCTCCGGGGGTGAGGACCTCTTCCTCGGCTTCCTCCACGGCCATCGCCTTGGTCGGCTCCTGGACTTCCTCCATCTCCTCCTCCCGAGGGCGGGTCACCTCCACTTCCATCTCCTCTTGGCCAGCCTCCTGCTCTGCCTCCTCCATCCTTCGCCCCATCTCCTCGGCACCCTCCTGCCATGAGATGGAGTTAACGGCGGTGACATAGCATTCCCTTGCTATCTTAGGGTCCCCGCGAACCCGGACCTAGACCCCCTCGATGTTGAACTTCAAGCACTGGTGGAAGGATGAGGGGACGCAGAGAAAGGCGCTGATGAGGGGCCTCCCGAATATGGCGGTGTAGCTGCTGGGGGCATCCACAATGACGAACTTGCAAGTGCGGGACTGCCCCCCAGCATGACATGGAGTCCCACTCCACCTTCTACCTCCTTCCTCTCCCCCGAGAATCTGAACAAGGGTCCGTCCGAGGCCAGCACCCTCTTGGCCTCTACCTTCATCGCGTCGAATGCCTTCTTAAAGATGACGTTGACCGAGCTTCCATTGTCGACGAGGATCCGGGCGATGGTGAAATTCTTGATGGATGTCTGGATGACCAGCGCATCACAAAATGGATCCTCGTGATCTGGCATGTCCTTCCTCGAGAAGGTGATCTTCTCCTCCTGGGGTGGGGTCTGGGACGTGGAGGCGACGCTCCTTCGGTACATGGTGTGGAGACTTGCCTTGCGAGAAGCCTCGACGCCTGCCCCTCCATGGATAATCCCTATCCTTCCCCGGGTCCCAACATCCGCCCGGTCCTCGCACCGGTCCTCCTCTGGGCGTGGCATGACCTCTTCGATCCGCACCTCCTAACGCTCCTGCTGCCGTTGGTGCTCCCTGTTTCCTCGCAATTCGAGGAACTCCGGGCACGTGGTCGTGACGTGCCCTTCCTCCTGGTGGAAGTCGCAATATGGCAGCTCCACCCTGACGTCCCTTCTCCTTCTCCTTGCCGCCCTTCTTTTCTCTCCCATGGCTATTGCCATAGCCTGCTCCTGGTCGGGGAGAGGCGGCCTCTGGGCCTGCCTCCCTCCCGGAGGATAAAATTTCCCTTGTCCTCTCTGGCGACGGCCCCCTCCGTGGAACCCTCTTCTCGCCTCCTGATCTTGTCATTCCGGCCTCCACCATAGCCGTTGATTCGGCTCCTAACGCCCCCACCTGGGCTGTTGTTGTTGTTGCTATTGCTCCCTTTGCCGGGGTTCAGCTCTCCTCTCCTCCTGACCTCTGCCCCCTCTGGGCCTCTCCTCCTCCGTAGCCCACCTGGCTAGCCTCCGGGCAAACTCCGGGTTCGACGCCTCCGCGTCGAATTCTCTCACCGCCCTCTCCATCAACTCCTCGTAGGAGAGGGGTGGGATCCTCTTCAACTCCATCCGGAAGAAACCCTGCTGCAACCCCAGGGTGAAGACCATCATCAGAGTGTGGCCCGACATCTCATGAACCTTGGTGACCTCCTCTTGGAAGCGATCGACGTAGCTCCCTAGGGTCTCGTTCACCCCCTGCTTGATGCAAATTAAAACAGGGACTCTGACTCCCTCTTCCTCCTCTTCGAGGTTGTGAACCTCAACATGAACCCCCGGTGTAGGTCCTCGAAGCTGTAGATGGAACTGGCCGGTAGGTGGTGGAACCACTCCCTTGCCTTCTCCTTCAGAGTGATGGAAAAGAGTCTGCACTTAAAGCCATCCGACATCTATCGGATCGAGACCACGTCCTCAAACCACTGGACGTGCTGGACCGGGTCCCCCTTCCTGGTGTAGTAGGACATCTCGGGCTCCCTGAACCCATCCTGGACTGGCGCAGAGGAGACCAACTCGCTGAAGGGACTATCTCTGCCCACCGGGCGAGCTGGAGGGTCTCGCGCCCCCAACTCGCCGAACCTGCCGCTGCTCCCCGAACCTGGGAAGAGCACTCGCCCGGGGAGCTCGGCACCCCGACCTTCCTCGGCGACCTCCTTCCCGGCTCGCCTGGCGGGCGCAACCTCGCCGAGCACCGGATCCGCGAGAACCAGAATCGCCGGGGTCGAGCTCTCGGCACGCACGCCGAGCGCGAATCGGACCATGCCGAGAACCTCCTGCCTGAAATCATCAAGCATCCCCAGGGTGGCGAGAGGGGGAGGGGGTGACGAGTCGGTCCTGTCCGATCCTTGCCCTTCTCCTCCAGTCATTGAGCTCGCTGAAGGTTTTCTGTGTTGACCACTATCCACGCTCACCGCACCAAAATGTTGAAACCAAAAATCGGTCTCTTGTGGAGTTCACCCTTGGGGAAGGGGTGGTCGCGCACCTACTTTGCTCCTGCAAGAAAAATGACATGAAAAAGAGAGCAAAGGACTAGACCAAGGGCCCGGCGCGGAGGTCCCACCACACACCCGGAAGATCACTGAGCGCTTCCCCTCCTTAGCCAAATGCCGGGCTAAGGTACCTCAGAAGGCGCTAGAAGACTGAGAGACAAGTAAGCATGACCTCTGAGGTACCCCTTAGGTCATATTTATAGATTTCTGAAAACGGCCTGCAAATAACTAACCTCTGCCGGCCTGAAGTTACTGAAAACTCCTTGGGCTGGTCTGCAAACAGCCAAACTCCGCTGTCCTGACCAGCTATGCGCAGTCCACCAAGATCCGCCAACAGCGAGACTCCGCCGTTCTAGCTGGCTAAGGGCAGGCCTACAGGGGCAAAATGGTAAGAAATCCCCCCCACTGGGGACTGGGCGAGTAGCCCTTCAATGCCTCTACTCGGCGACAGGCGCGGGTCGGGGCTGGCTCGCCCAGGGGACGCGGGTTGGAGGCGGCCCGCCTAGGAGGGCGTGGGCCGAAGCTGACCCGCCTGGGAAGGCGCGGGTCGGAGGGTGACCCAGGGCCGACCCGCCTAGGAGAGGCGGGCAGGGCTGACCCGCCTAGGAGGCGCGGGTCGGAGGGTGACCCGCCTGGGAAGGCGCGGGTCAGGCTGGCCCGCCTGGGCGACCCGCCTGGGCGACCCGCCTAGGAGGCGCGGGCCAGGGTCGACACGCCTGCTTGCCTGAGTTTATTCGGCGAACACGAGGTTGTACAAATACCAATTCCAGAAAGCCAATTTCGAAGTGCCAAATTCCGATGCGAAATGCCAAATTTAAAAATTTAAGCTGAAAAATATTAAGATAGAATAATTCAGAAATACAATGTTTCACAATTCTCCGTATTTTTACCAAGGTAAAGTGTATTCACATTCACAACCTCCATTCCCTCTTTTATCAGTTTCGGCGGAATTGATAGTTTATTTAGGTGATTGTTATCCGCACTGCAGTTTTGGTTATTCGCAAATATTTTTTTCCTAATTTTTCGTGCCTTTTGGAAATACATCTTGTACATGCATTTTCAGGAAATCGAGATCTACAACTTTCGTGTTGAACACTTTTCCTGAAAATGCATGTACAAGACGTACTTTGGAAATACACCCAGATTTCGTGCCTTTTAGAAATACGTCTTGTACATGCATTTTCAGGAAAAGTGTTCAACACGAAAGTTGTAGATCTCGATGAGATCTACAACTTTGGTGTTGAACACTTTTCGTAAAAATGCATGTACAAGACGTATTTCTAAAAGGCACGAAAAATTGGGAAAAAAAAAGTGCGAATAACCAAAACTATAGTGCGGATAACACTCACCTTTATTTATGGTGAGTGTTATCCGCACTACAGTTTTGGTTATACGCACTTTTTTTTTCCCAATTTTTTGCGCCTTTTAGAAATACGTCTTGTACATGCATTTTTACGAAAAGTGTTCAACACCAAAGTTGTAGATCTCATCGAGATCTACAACTTTCGTGTTGAACACTTTTCCTGAAAATGCATGTACAAGACGTATTTCTAAAAGGCGCGAAATCTGGGTGTATTTCCAAAGTACGTCTTGTACATGCATTTTCAGGAAAAGTGTTCAACACGAAAGTTGTAGATCTCGACGAGATCTACAACTTTGATGTTGAACACTTTTCCTGAAAATGCATGTACAAGACGTATTTCCAAAAGACGCGAAAAATCAGAAAAAAAATATTTGCGAATAACCAAAACTGCAGTGCGGATAACAATCACCTTATTTATTAGTTTACCCCTCGCTGCGGCGAAGAGCCAAATGGGATGATAGTTTATTTATTAGTTTACCCCTTCTGCACAGCGCAATTGTTCTAACCCCTAAACCCTAAAGTGCCAGCTGAAAACTCCTTTTCCCACAAAGTTCCTCATCGTTTCGTTTGCAGTGCGCTTTCCAGCTCCGAGACTCGCCGGAGAAAAGCGACCCAACTCTTGCTAGAGATGAGCTTCTCCAGACGTTTCGAGCTCTTGCTATCGCCGCTTGTGACGGCCGAAATGGAGCTTCATGAGCTAGACTTTACTCTCGACGTCCTGAGCCCGAGTCTTCACTCTAAGTACAGTTTCTTCGACTCCCCCCTCCTCCATTTCCACTGCTTTGACTCTTGGGGCGCAGATCTGGCCGCCGCCGCTCGCCGTGCGGAAACGGAGATCCAGCTTCAGAGCCTAAGCACTCGCGTCGCTGCGCTAGAGGCTGGGTTCGAACGCGCATTGGGGGCGAGGACCGAGGAGGCTAAGGATCGGAAGTTCAAGTGGACGGCAGAGATCAAAGGGGCGAAAGGTGAGGAGTCGCAGCAGTTGTACAAAGTTGTGGCAGAGGCGAAGGCTAGTGGCGAAAGGCGGGTTAAATTGACGAAGAACGTGAAAGGTAAGGGTTGCTACACATTTGAGACGTCAACAAAGAGTGCAGCAACTGGGGAAGAGAATGCGAATAACAAGAAGGGGGACACGAAAAAGAAGGGTATGGAGGTGAGGAAGCCGGTGGAGATCAAGGAGGACAATAACCCTGGAGCTATACATATTAAGAAGGTTTGGGATTACACTTTAGTATTATATAAGTGTTGAAAGTGATGATTTATTTTACTCTTAGGCTGCGTTCGTTTCGCGGTAATTGGAGGAAGGAATTGGAATTGAGTACCTTCAATTTCAATTCTTGTGCTCGTTTGACGTTTTTTAGGAAGGAATTGACATTCACGGAAAACCTATGGGTTTTGAAGGAAGGTGTTTGACCAAGACCCATGACACTCCAATTCTTGTGTTTGTTTGCTTATTTTAAGAGAGGGAATTGGTTTTGGCCCAACACCCATGGGTTTTGCTCTTTAAAAATTCCTTCTACACCCAAAAATCACCTCTTTAGGTCAGTTTTGATACGGTTTTGACACTGTAGCTTCTCCCCGACAAAGCTTCTCACCGAGCTTCTCCCCGATCTAACTGGCATAGCTTCTCACCGGCTTCCACTGCCGGCGTTCCAGCTTCTCACCGGCTTCCAGCAAAGCGTGTGTGCCCTCTTCCAGTGCCGGAGATGGTGGCGAGATGATGTCTAGCAAAGCTTCTCACCAGCAAAGCGCGTGTGCCCTCTTCTACGACTTTTCCACTTCGGGTTTTGGAGAAGATGATGAACAGTAGATTCGTTCATCTCAAAACCTTCTCCAAACGAACAAGAAGAGGAAGGTTTTGACTTATTTCCAAAACCCACAAATTGAGGGTTTTGCCCAAAACCAATTCCCTCCGTATAAAACCTAACAAACGAACGCAGCCTTAAGGATTTGTCATTACGTTGACCGGTTTCAGGAAAAGATCCTCTTGGTCCAGGACGTCCCAGGGTACGCGCTGATGCTCGCCTTCACCTTGGGGCTGAGACTAGGATTCTTTAGCATGGAGTTGAAAAGAGTGCCCCCTCTCCTTTGAGGAGCTCATGGAGAGGGCGGCGAAGGAGATAGACTTCGAAAGGGCCAATCCGGCTTTTGCCAGGAAGCGGACCCGGTTGACGGAGGACGATGTGAAGGAACCAGCAGCAGGAAGACAGAGGGAGCAGAGGGAGCCGAGGGAGCAGAGAGAAGAGAGAAGAAGGGAAGAACCCCGAGGGCAGGGGCAACATCATGGATGGGGGGTCCGGGAGCCAAACAACCGGTTGGTTTGGAGGCCCCAGGAGGGTCGTCCCCAGGGTCAAGGAGGAGGCTTTCAGGGAAGAGACAACTTCCGGGAGCCAAGGAGGTTTGATCAACCAGCGTGGAGGCAGGGGACAAGGGGTTACCCCCCGCAACCGCAAGAGGCCATGGAGGTCGGCAGAGGAAGAGGAGCAAGGAGAGGAGTTCGAGGAGGAGCCGGGGGAAGAGGAGGAGAAGGAAGAGGAGGCAGGGCGGCGTTGCTCTTCTGTGACTTCCACCAGGAGGAAGGTCACGCAACGACCACCTGTCCGGAGTTCTTGGAGATGAGAGAAGCTAGGGGGCTGGGGAGGCAGGATCCGCCGATAAGGATCGTGGAGGTGCAGCAGGGAGAGGGGGAAGATAGGTGTGAGGACCGAGCAGACGCGGGGACCCGAGGGGGGATCAGAGTGATCCACGGAGGAGTTGGGATTGAGGCAACTCGAAAGGGGAGCCTTCAAACCATGTTCCGAAGGGGGGTCGCCTCGACCTCCTTGGCTCCCCCTCTGGAAGAAAAAATCACTTTTTCATCAGCAGACATGCCGGACTACGAGGATCCGTTCTGTGACGCTCTGGTGATCCAGACGACAGTGGAGAACTTCACGGTCTCCAGGATACTGGTGGACAACGAGAGCTCTGTGAATGTGATCTTCAAGAAGGTCTTCGATGAGATGAAGGTCGAGGGTAAGAGGGTCTTTGCTTCGGATGGACCGTTATTCGGGTTTTCTGGAGAGAGGAAGGAGGTAGGAGGGGTAGGCTTGCATGTGAAGTTGGGGGGCGTGTCACGGAACTGTAGGTTCGTGATAGTGGACTCCCCAAGCAGTTACAATGCCATCTTCGGGTGCCCCCTCATCAGCGCATTTCACTGCGTCCCCTTCTCGTTCTATCAGTGCCTCAAGTTCAACAACGGAGGGGTGCAGGTTAGGATCAGGGGGGACCCGAAGGTGGCAAGACAGTGTTACGTGACGACAGTCAACACCGTGTCTTGGATGTTAGAGGCGGAAGAGCTGGAGAGGGAGATGGCAGAGCAGGAGGAGGTTGTCGAAGAGGAGGAGGAGAGCCCAGAGGAAAAAAAGGGAGAAGGAGTGCATGAGGCCCGGAGGGGCGTGGAGGTCGAGCAGCAGTAGCAGGAGAGCCTGGAGGAGGCGATGGAGGTAGAGGAGCGAGGAGCAGAAGTAGTTGAGAGGGAGGCCCAGAGGGGCGTGGAGGTCGAGCAGCAGCAGGAGAGCTTGGAGGAGGCGATGGAGGTTGAAGAAGCAGGAGGGGAGGAGGAGTTTTGGCAGGAGGAAGAGACGAAGGCTGGCTGGGAGCAGTTGCGGCTGGAGCCGGCTGAGGAAGTGGTGGAGATGGAGGTCTTCACCAGCGCAGGACAGGTGCAGAGGGTGCGGGTCAGCGGGGGCTTAAGTCCCGAGGACCAAGAGCAAGTGCGGGCCTGCATCCAGAGCAACGTCGACATCTTTGCTTGGAGCGCGGCGGACATGCCGGGCATTGATGCGGATGTGGCTTGCCATCGCCTGAACCTGGACCCCCGGACGCGCCCCATTCGCCAGAAGATGAGGACCATCGCCACCAAGCTGGAGGAGCCCATCCGCGAAAAGGTCAAGAAGCTTCTAGAGGTTGGCTTCATTTCCGAGATCCAGTATCCAAGCTGGATCTCCAACGTTGTAATGGTGAAAAAAGGGGGAGGAAAGTGGCGAATGTGTATTGACTTTTCCTTATTGAATAAATCGTTCCCCAAGGATTGCTACCCCCTGTCTAGAATTGACGGGCTGGTTGATTCAGCCGTTTGTTTTTCTATTATGAGTGTCTTAGATGCTTTTTCAGGTTATCACCAGATCCGGATGCACCCTCCTGATGTCAAGGATGTCTCCTTCATCACGAGGGAGGGGTGCTTCAGCTATAAGATGATGCCTTTTGGGCTGAAGAACACAGAAGCTACATATCAACGTATGATGGATCGAGTCTTCCAGGGTCAAAGGGGGAGGAACCTGGAGGTCTACGTCGATGACCTGATAGTCAAGAGCAAGAGTATGGACTCACATCTACGGGACCTGGAGGAGACATTCACTACCCTACGAAGGTTCAAGATGAGGCTGAACCCCTCGAAGTGTGTCTTCGGGGCGAGTCGCGGAAAGTTTCTGGGGGCATCTTACCTCGGCAGGGGTAGAGCCCAACCCTGATAAGGTGAAGGCCATCCTGGAGCTGAAGTCACCGCGCAATGCCAAGGAGGTCCAGCGCTTAACAGGCAAGCTAGCCGGGCTAAGCATATTCCTCTTCATGTCGGGGGAGAAGTGCTCTTCGTTCTTCAAGGTGCTGCGGGGGAATCAGAGGTTTGAGTGGACCACCGAATGCGAAGAGGTTTTTTCAAGCGCTGAAGAGGCAGCTCTCCAAGGCTCCGCTACTTCAAAGCCCGAAGGGGAGGGGGGATATCTAGCCTTATACCTTGGAGTAGGAGCCGAGACTGTGAGCTCCGTTCTGGTAAGGGAAGAGGGAAAGAAGCAACTGCCAATCTACTACGTTACCATGGCCCTGAAGAAGTCGGAGCTCCGCTATCCCATCTTAGAGAAGCTGACATTTGCTCTGATTGTTTCAGCAAGGAAGCTTCGATCGTATTTCCAAGCCCATTCGATCAAAGTGGTGACGAACCATCCCCTTCGCAAGATCTTTGAAGGAGTAGAACACTCGGGCAGGTTGGCCAAGTGGTTTATTGAACTGAGCGAATTTGACATCTCGTTTGTCCCGAGGCTCTCTATCAAGGTGCAAGTGGTGGCTGATTTCTTGGCCGACTACGTTGTTGAGGTCGGAGCCGAGGAGCCGCGATCGCAGGGGGCATGGAAGATGGTGGTAGACGGGGCCTCGGGAAAGCATTCCCTCGGGGGAGGAGTGGTGTTGATAAGCCCTCAGGGGGTCACTATAGAACAAGCGTGGTCTTGCACTTCCCGGTGACTAATAACCTGGGGGAAAGACCTTGTTCTCGGATATGTTTTTCGGAGCACCGCGACTTGGCAACTTTGGCACTACCCCGAGCGAGGCTCGGACCCGGGTGGACTCGCTGACCATGCCTTCTGGGCAGGACAGGAGGTACACCTGGAAGGCAGAAGGAAAAGGTTGGAAACCCCCTCAGGCGAGAGAAGTCTCGGCCAAGAGGTCTCGGCTAAGAGGATCTCGGCAGAGGGAGTTTCCGGCAGGAGGGCTTTCGGCAAGGAGCCCTAAGCGAAAAACTCTGCTCACTCGCGCGAGGTGTAGGGGGCGGCGCCCCCCCCCCCCTCAAAAACCTACAGCCAGCGCTCCCGGCAAAAGGGTCTCGGCGGAAGGCACTCCGAAGCGGCACGCTGGGCCTTGAGTTCTCGGCAGGTCTCCACCTATTGATCGCTAAGGGCGACGACTATCCTAGGGAGATCGAGGGCCTCAGCGAGAACGAGCTTGAGAAGCATTCGACACTACAGCACTTGTAAAGAGGTAAGAAATCAATCATAATATGCAAACATGTACTATATATCCTTCAAAATGTAATTACAAGTGAGAGCATCTCGCGCGTTTCAAAGACAAAAGGAGGGGGGGGGGGGAAGAAACCCATCAGGGGGACGCACTATACCCCCCGCTCGAGCTCCCGCTGGAGCTCTCGCCAGAACCCTCCCCGGATGTCTTGCCAGCAGCAGTAGGAGATTTCGGGACATCCGAGGGCGGGGAGTTAGGTGCGCCCGGGGGATTAGGGATGGGCTCAAAGAGCCACGGGAGAGGCCGGCGGGCGACGAGGGTTTCGTCGCCCTCATTCAGACATCCCACGTCCCGCAACGTCTCTATCTTGAGTCTGGCCGTTGCTTGGGCGTTGGCCTGCAGCAGCTTGTCGATATCGTACTCCGAGAAGTAACGGCTCTTCAGCCTCTCGTCCAGCGAAGGAGGAGGCGGGACCGCGGCCGCCGCTGCCTCCATGCGCCGGAGCTAGTCCTTCAGCCGGACATTCTCGCACCTTATCCCGGCCAGATCCGCGCGAAGCACCGTGCTTTGGGCAGAATCCTGCGTAGGGGAGAAACCAATCAATACAGAGGAGAGACGGGTTGTGGATTACAGGGACGAGAGCGAGTGCCTTGAAAGGTCTCGCTTACCTCTTCCACCGGGCGCAAGGACAGAAGTTGTTGGGCATCTGTCAGCTCGGCCTTTAACGCTGCCGCATGGGCCGTCGCCTGGTCCCTCGCCTTGAGCATCTCGCCGAAGTTACAGTCGATGGTAATACTCCGGTGCGCACACATATGCGCGAGCTCGAACCCGCACAGAAAGGCCCGGATAGAATCAAGGGCCAAGAGTCGGGTGGACATTTGGTCGAAGATGCTGGCATCCTCCCGGCTGTAAAGGCCGTAGCCCAACGCGAAAGCGTCATTGGTGACCTCGTCGCGCTCTGCCCAGCTGGGGAGGTGGGTAGAGACGGAGACCCGGTTGGTCTCGGGATCCTACTGGAGCAGAGGCTTTCCTTCCGCATTCAGACACTTCACACCGAGGCCGAAGTTCCGGTGCCCCTTTGGCACCTGCTGGGGTGGGGCCAGAGTGTAGGTTTCGGCGGCTGCGCCCTCGTCACCAGTCCCGCCTGCGGCTGGCAGGCTCTCGGCAGGGACCCCAACGGTGGCCCCGACGGCAATGATCGCCTCCCCGGCTGCCGACAGGATCTTGGCGAGGGATCGACCCTTGGCGGCAGGTCGGGAGGGAGAGGCCGCCACGGACATACCCTTGTCTGCGGCGGTGGGCTTTGGTCTTTTTAGCGGATTGGACGAGAAGGTGTCGGGCTTTCGCTTTTCGGCACCAGACCGAGGGGGAGGAGCCGACTCCTCTCGGCAGGCGAGAGCCGCAGTTTTCGCAAGAGCCAGCGGATCTCTCGCAGCCTCGGTCTCGGCAAACGGCTGGCGCCGAGGGATTTCCCGCTCTCCTGTAAAGTCGACAACATTCAGCGGTACATTTTAGAGTATGAAATGCCAAGCTAAAGGCGAGACCATACCTTCGCCAGGAGGCACGGGCATGAGAGAGTCGACGTCTCACCTGAGAAATTGGACGTCGAAGTCTTTGGTCCCGAAAAACTCCAGGAGGGCGCTCTCGCGCGACCCCAGAGTGAGCGGCTTATAGGCGACATCGTCGTATTGGACTGGCGCGAGGGGCACGTTGCCGAAGTCGCCGGAAACATAGACGAACTTCTCGCCCCAGTGGTGATGCTTGTTGGCGAGACCACAGGTTTTGAGCAGCTGACCAGAGAAGAAGACTACCTCGCCCTTAGCGCGGAAGATGAACAGCTTCCGGAAGATAGGTAGACCGAACTCGATCCTCTCTGATCACATGTAATAGATGAACGCCACCAGGATGGCGACTGAATTAGGGTTGAGCTGGGTGGGAACCACCCCGTAGTAGCGAAGGGCCTGACGCATCTCGGGCCAGAGGGGGAGGAGGAAGCCCACCTCGAAATGCTCGAGGGGGATGACGAGCTCTCCCTCTCCCGCGAGATTTACCCTATCGTCGTTTCCCGGGTTTCTCGCGGAGAAACCGACAGAGATGTAGCGGGAGGTGATCAGGTGGTACTCGTCCATGGTCAGTCGACAAGGAGGGAACTGGTGCCTCCGGAAGGCTAGCGCACAATTGGAGTGTCCTTCGCTCTCGCCTGACATCGTGGTTAAAAGATTGAAGGCGAAAGCTCGGGGAGAAAGGCGAGAACGAGAGAAGGTGGCGGAAGTAAGGGAAGGTCTCGGCAAGGCGCGAAAGTAGCAAGAAGGAGGACAAAGTTTCCGGATCGGAGAAATAAATGCGGTGGATGGACCTGTCTATTTATAGAAAACCGTAGTAATGATAGTCTTTCCCAAAAGGCGGCGAGGGTACAATTGTCATGCCTCAAGTAAACGGCGCCTCGTTTTCCACCCCAACACACGTCAGGCGCCTAAGCCAATTAGAAGATTCCGGCTCATAGATAACAACGATTGACAGACAGCTTGAGTGCGCGCAAACAACGAGATAACAGCTTGAAACAGAGCAATGAAGTAGAAATGGAAAAAAGAGGGCGAGAGCCACATAACAGATAATAATAATAATGATAGTCTCAAGCAGTCAAGTTTCAAATTAAAAAAAAGGGGTTACATTGCGAGAAGGGTAGGCCAAGGGATGAGGGGGGCGAGACTCCGTTATTTAGTATGGTTCCCATCGCTATCGTCCTCGTTCTCGCCTTCTGATCCTCGGAGGAGCTCGCGGGTTGAAGTAAGATGACAGGGTGGTGCACCCAAGGTTGATCCGGCGCGCCTGATCTTGAATCCGCACAGTACATCGCCCTGGGGACGACCCGACGGTAGACATATCCTGCCACTCCGTCTCGCCCAGGAAGTTGTAATCCCGCTCAAGGGCCTCCAGCCTTTGCTCCACCATCTCGCGATGTTCCCTCGCCGCAAGGGCATTTGCCCGCTCCCGCCGCACGAGCTTCGACAGGATTGCCGCTATCCTTTTCCGCCGTCTCTTGACGTTCCCGGCACCGTCCATGATTTCCTCCATCTCATCAGAGGAAGGAAAGGAGGAGCTCTCGACGTCTTCCCTCTCCTCTCCACCTTCATCTTCGTCTTCATCTTCCTCGTCGGCTCCCGCTCCCGTGTCCACATCCCCTGGAAAAAGCAAAGCTCCATGGTTATGGCGAGAGCAAAGTAAAAGCTATGATAGTACCCCGCATACCTGCAGTACGACGAGAGCTACCGGCTGGCGGCAGGCGAGAAGGCCCGGACTCCCCCTCAGTCTCCTTTCCAAAGAGGAGATGGAGCGGTTTTCCTCGCCCCGGGCGGAAGGTCTTGCGTGAGGTGATCCCGACTTGGCCGAGAGCAGGGGGAGTCGACCTCTCTCGCGGGGTGGCTGGCCTCCTTTAGGGATACGGAGGGTTTGGTGGCCACCCCTCCTGCCAGTAGGGCGGGATTAACCGCTTGGGTGACCAAGTTAGCAGCTGCTTGTTCGTTTTCCCTGGTGGCGAGACCCGGGCTGGCGGAAGCTGGCGCTGCGGGAAGTCAGTTCAACAGATTGGAATACTGTGATTGGGACGATAAAAAGGGGGCAGTAGGGATAAAAGGTTACTTGGAGTTCTCGAAGGGTCAGCCGAAGGAGTGGCCTCCGGGACTCGTGGTGGATCGCCGGGAAGGCGTGACGCCGAGTCGGGGGGCACCAGCAGGGACCTGGCGCCGTCATCTCGAACCACCTCCTGCGGGAAGTGTTGCATGTCAGTTGTCAATCCTTTTGCTTGATCAGTTCATAATCTTGGTAATCAGCAAGCCGGAAAGGCGTACCTTCTGCAGAGGGGAAGGATTATCCGCGCGGCTTGGGGATGGGGTAGGCGAGCCCCGGTTCTCGCGAAGAAGGTCCCGCTTGACCGATCTCGCTTTCTTTTTCTTCTTCTTCTTCAGCTGTGAAGACTCAGCAGCTGGCGCCTTTCTCGCCAGCCAGGGGGCCACCGAGGCGTTGTTCGTGAGGGCTCGCGCCTGCGCCGCATTGATGCGGTCCTGAAGGTCCTGCGAGAACGGCTTGTCAACACGTTTGGAACGCATCTCGACACCACGCGAGAGCTCAGACACGAGGCAACGATTGGCAGGGACAGATTTATGGTCGTCTATCAACGCACATATATAGCCACGGGATGGCCCACCAAAAGATTCTCTTTTCAGGACGACACGTGCTCAGCGAATATTTACGGGTTGGACGTGTCTTTTCGAGCGCAGGGCTGACTCGAAAAGAGCGAGGATTGTGTACAACCCCATATTCGCTGAGTGGGACCCAGAGGCACCGAGGGTCGGGTCTGGACTAGCTTGGGCTAACGTTGGGCCTCAGAATAGAAGAGCTCCCTCCTAGGAGTGGGCGGGAACGCTCGCGCTCAAGCATCGACCGAGACCTGCTTCTGCCCAGAGACGGGCGAGAAGGCTCGCGCCCCGCGAAAGGCGGAACTGTCTCGGTCCGAGGCATTCTTCGGCATCTCTTTAGCTCCCGCCGAGTGAGGGCGAGAGAGTTCTCGGCAATCAACAGTTCTCGGCATAGGGGGTTCTTGCCAGGTGGGCCCAGGGAGAAATTACCTGGTTGTCCTCGGGTAAATTACCTATATGCCCTCAGGGTCTGCATTCAGTATTTCATGGTAGCGAGATTTGGCTATTGGCAGACCATCCAGGAGTAATTTTGTAATTTCAGGACAACAAAGGTTATAAATAGACCCACATGGGCTCTTCAGAAACCAAGCTTACATTTTTTCCTAAGATCTTCTAGTGCTTTCTGAGGAGCTTCAAGCTCAACTTTTGGCTTTGGAGGGGAAGCTCTCAGAGATCTTCCGGGTTAGAGGTGAGACCTCCCTGCTGAGGCTTTGGGTCAGTTCTAGGTCCTTTTCAGCCAGTCAGGGGTCGAAGCTTGAGAGAAGTAGGTGTTGGCTACGCCCCTATTTTCGAACTCTCGTTGAGGTCAGATTCTGGCTTCAACAAGGCTTATACCGGGCATCGGGCTAAGCTGGTGCCCGGGCAGGCCTAGGCCCGACCCGGGCCTCAGACTGGGCCTTAGCGGAATAAGGGAGTCTAGTGAGCCCCCTTAGGCCTGGCTTGTGCCTAACCAGGACCGAGCTTAACGGGGCTCAGACCCGGGAAGACCCGAGTCAGGCAACCGGGCTTGGGTCAAATTTACAATTTTTGGAATGCATCACTAGCTCACACAATTTATTGTAGTTATGATCTAATTATATGTGATTGGACATAAATAAGTAGTCAAATCAACAAACCTCAATCACAATAGGAGAAGTGCTGAGCTACAAACCCAAAATCATTGATTCTGTGTTGATGGAAAAAGAAAGATATTGATACTAAGATATAACATTCAATAGAAAATTCCTTTATCTATAATAGTGGTAAAATTTATGTGAATGGTTAACCATGTAATGAAAGATATGATAATCTTGGAAAGTTATAGTAGGGTTTTTATATAATGCTTATAAAAAATAAGATAACTATGCTATCAATATTTGTGACAAAGTGAATTAAATATGATAATAGTGATGGTCCATTGAAGAAGGCTGCAAGAGATGCTAGTTTAATAAATCTGTAATATGCTATCATATAGCGATGAAGGTGGGAGAAGTTGGCTCACCCATCCTTTATGTAAGAACATTATTTGTGTAGAGATTAGGTACAATGGAATCTTCTATCATTTATTTATTACAACTTATTTTTCACATGTGCATATTTATGAAAGCTTACTTTCATTTGTGTTCACAATTGTTACCACTACTAACATGAGAAATCACAACACTTAAGTATCATAGTCGATTTAACTCTCTTAAGTTATAGAACTTACTCTCATGCTATAGAATCTATTCCCAGGTTGTTGAACCTAACCCAAGTTAGAAAATCATTCCCCCTAGGTCGATCCAGTTCTTTGATTACACAATTTTCTACCTAAATTACCGAACCTCTCATTCTCTTTCAAATTGCCAATCTTTCTCTTGGTTACTAACTTCTCTCTCAGGTTGTCTGTCCCACTCTCTTGTTACTGAATCTCACCAGGTGTTTATCTCATCTTATGAAACCTCAATAAAAAATTACAAGAAAGAAAAAATTTGATAAAAAATCATTCAACTATGAAGTATAGTATGTTCACATGATCACATCAAATTTATAATATGATTAAGAAACACGTGCAAGTAATTTGCATCTTAGATAAAGAAGTGAACTTATACAAAATAAAAATTGTAGAAATGCAAGGTAGTTTGCAGTAGGAAGCACAATCTCTTCCCTTATGATGTTGTTCCCTTGCCAACTAGGTTTCTCAAACTAGTACACCCAAAAACACTGAGGCAAGTATTGGTACATACCTCGTTATTTTTAAATAAATTCATTTGGTACGTTAGGACTTCATTTGAGAAACATACGAGATCACGTTGTTCACAACCATATGCATGTTGATCGTCTTTTATTACTGCTCACCTACAAACACTTCAATCTTCTTTAGCCTGTCACCTTCTTCTCCCCTCCACTCCCTTATCCAGGTCCTACTCTCTTCTCATCCCAACTGGTCACCAATCGTGTCCTTCGTGTTCTCCTCTCTTCCCTCTCCATCTTATCTCTCATATATCAAATAACGTCGGCCCTAAGAAACTCCTTCTCTTCCTTGATATTTCCATGAATTTCAACTCATAGTTGTCACTCTCTCTCTTTTCTTACACATCTCAGCCTCCAGGATCACCGTATGATGCCCACTGAACAATCGATCAATCACAAGTCTTAAACCAACTATTGTTATTTTTCTCATACTCTGACAACCACCCTGCAGGTGTTTCTTCCAAATTTTTTGTTTTTTTTTTCAATTCCGGGCTTAACTTTATTTATTAGTGTTGGTATTCTTGGTGTCGTGAGCTTATCGCTTGATACCATAGAAGATACATTAATTGCTCCCAAGAGAAGTGGATAAAGAAATTGATAGTCGCATAAGTTTAAGTTTTTGTTTATGGTCGAAGATATTGACTATTTGTCTTAAATTGGACGGTGTTTATTTATTACCTATTTGAGGACTTATTTTATATTGGTTATGATTGTACTTGTTCAATGTGAATTTCTTCGTGTTGCATGTTATTATGCCTCTTTTAATTGTTTTGTGTGTCTATTATGTTGTATGATGCCTTCTTCATATATGTTTTTGGATTCTGGCATACCTTTGTGACAAATACATATTATACCAGGTACTTGTACCCATACCAATACCAGTGATTCATAGAGTATAAGTATTAGCAATTATCAAGTAATATAATAAACACGCTCATTGCCATTAAACTAATGGCACGCCAAATTCATTTAGTAACAACTAACATGTAAAATGACAATTTTGTAATGTCCAATTTGGGAGGGTTTATATACTCCCTTTCGATGTGCCACAGTGCCACAAACTCCATTTGTTTATTTAGAGATGTTTGCCAATCCTGTATATCAAAACTTTAATAAAAAACTGGATCTAGATTGTTTTCACAAACTATAGGACTTGTCTACGATCTCCATTCTCCCATAGCCATTGCCCGTATCCAAAGATCGTCCCTTGCAGATTGTGTTCCCCATTGACGTTGTCGCTCATTTGCCTCTTTTTTTTGCTTCCTAGAGGAACCATGTATTGAATATCCTCATCGAACCTTGCGATTTACTTCCCCGACGACCATTGACGCACGACAAGCTTACAATGCAAATTTTATAGGAGATGCTACAAAGTGTATCAGTCGTAACTCGTAAGTAATAGAGTGAGAGTTGAGTTTGTCATATTCACAAGGAACACAGTGGAATGCCTAAGATTTCAATACCACCAAGCTATTTAAGTGATAGATTGGAGTTTTATCATAACTAAAACATGAAAGGAAATTTAAAACTAAAAAGAGTTTTTATCACATCAAAACCACATCATCCAAGCCATAAACAAACATTCTCATTAACATTGCATGACATGAAAATGTTGCATACAATAAGAAATGGAAATTTTAAACACAAGAAGATAAAAACAATAAGAAAAACCTCAAACATCCAAGGTCTTTGTCGGAGAGGAAGAAAATACAAAGGGAGAAGATAAACTTCCCCTCGGATGATCAGGAAAGAGTTGCGAGTTGTCCAACTTCCCTTCAATCCTGACCTCATTTGAGGTGGAGGAGAGACTGTGACCACCACTCCCAATTAGTCCATCTTTTCTTCACACCTCTCTCCTTCACATTTTCTTCCTTGATTCCCCCAGCTTTCTTTGAGCTCTTGGAATATCCTCCTTGGAACCCTAAGAATATAGAGAAACATCTTTGGGACGGAGTCTCAAATTATGGAACCAATCTTAAAAAACAAGGCAAAATGCCCTTTAATTAGCCTAGGAAAATAGCAGCGCATGGTCGGGCGCATGGTTGCGCTCTTGATTGTGCGTGGCAAATGAAATACTTGGAGGGAAAACAAAACAGGAAAGAGAAAAGTGCAGGTGTCAGGATAGGGTGTCCGATCGTGTGCAACAAGGCACACGATCGTGCACCAACTTTTTATTAAATGCACACCGGGCGTGGGCCTTCCGCATGGCTTTGCACGAAGGAAGTGCACAGCCAAAAGACAGGAATGGTGAAAATGGTTGGATGAAAGATTTTCACGCATGGTCGTTCATAATGGGGCACACAATTGTCCACAACGTGGAAGTTTCCGGCCAGAACACCAAGGGTCAGAACAAAGAAGAAGCACGATCGTGCTCATGAAAATGCACGGTCGTGAACGGCCAATGAAAAATACTTAGCTAGAAAATGATTGAAAAGCTTTAAGGGTATAAGTTGGTGTAGGATCACGCTCAATGAAGTGCCGACCGTGCACCATATTCAGATTATATGATCTTCTCCACATAGCTCCCAGTTGCATGAAATTTCATCACTTTTAAGCAGGCCTGTTTGTCCAAAAAGCCCGACGGGCCTAGGCCTGGACTTCAGGCCTGGGCTTTTTCCATCCGGGCTCGGGCCTAGCTTTAGCCGGGCTTGGGCACCAGCTCTGGCAGGGGGCCTGCCAAAGTCCCCCAAGACCGGGCCGGGCTGAGACTAAACGGGCTCGGTTAATAAATCCCGCCTGTCAGGCGGGATTCTATAATAGAATCCCGCATGACAGCTGGATTTTAATTGAATCTCGCCTGGAAGGCGGGATTAAATCCATTAATCCCGGCAAGCGGGATTTAAATCTCGCCTAAAACAGGAGGGATTTAATTAAATCTCGCCTGGGCTCAAGTTAGGGTGCCCGGGCTTAGCCGGTCCGGGCCGGACAGTGAGTCAATATGGGGGCCCTGTAAGGCCCCCAAGCCCGGTCTGGACCCGGGCCGGGCTTAGCCGGGATTTTTCCGGGTCGGCCCTCCTGGCTCGGTCTTTTTGAACATTTACGCTTTTAACTCCCAAGATGCCCCTATATCTGAATTTGAGAAATATACATGATATTGCAGGATTATATAATAAGTAGGGGCAAAATAAAGATTAAATTGAGTTAAAGATATACAAAAATTACTATATAATTTACACTCGTAAAATACACCTAAACTTAAATGTTTGCTTGTCCCCAAGCTAACCAAACTCAACAACGAGGGATGAGGAAGTTCGTGCAGTCAATTTAGCATAATCAAGGAGTTTATAAGTTATTATGAAACGATGAAGACTTTTATAATAATATCAAATCTACAAAGTAATAAATTTAGAGATACTTCAAAGGATCATTCAACGATCTTCTTTGTAGAGCAGACGTCATTTTTCTTCCCAGAGTTGTCGGCGGTCCTTCCCATACCCAAGCAACCGATGATCTTTCCCAACCCTAGCAGTAATATGTGATTTGCAAGCTCTACCTCATTCCTTGATTCCACTGATTCCTCGTTTTGCAATCTGTAAACTCTTTATTGATTTATGAATTTGTCAAGTGAACATTGAGACCATGATTTATTTGTTTTGATTCCTCTGAATATGTAAGCTCGACCACATTCTTGATGTGTTAGCTAATGATTTATCTATTTACTGCATCTATCATTCTGTCATGACGTATGAAATTATTGATTTCTGAGAGCTGTGATCAGCTGTGGATCTATAAACTGCTTGTTATTATGCTTAGTAATTCATGTCATTATACTTGTTTTTATCAGGATAATTATATTTGTGTTGATCAAATACTTAAGATGATCTGTCTCTTAAATTTGTCTTCTTAGATGATACTTGTCATTGAACAATGATTGATGTGGAAGAGAGGCCCATATTAAGTCCATTTTCTGATGAATGTATGGAGTATGGATTCTAATGATTATAGATCTGTTGGAAAGCAATGCAATGCTTGCACCTTATAATAATTTTTTTTGCTGTCTAATATGAGTTGAATTGGAGTTCTTTTTATCAATCAAGCTCATTGCCACTGATCCTTGCATAATTCCTCTCCTACTGATCGATATTGAAAGGTTCCAAAATTTTTTTTGTTCTTAAATTTAAATATTTAATGTATATAGTTCTAAAATTTAGTTTTTTCTGAATTTATTATTTTGCCTGAGTAGATTGAAATTTGGTTTTCTCAAATTTTTGTCCCTGAATAGATATAGTTCTGAAATTTGGTTTTCTCAGATGGGTTTTGTATATTTACTATTTTTATCAAACAGTTTACTGTTTCTGTTTTGAACATCTTTGAAAACAGAGTTTAATCCAAACAACTTTCATATGCAATCTCTATTTCTCATAAACAACTCCATTTGTAATTTCTATTTCTTACCCCCTCTCTTTGTTACAGTTGTAGATCTTCAATCAGACCCTAAGTTAAAAATAAATGCAACATAGTTCTGTTCATGTGAAATGCTTTAAATATGTTCACAACAACGGAGCAAGTAAACTATTTAGTAGCATAACAAATAACTGAATAAAACATTAAATTGCAACAGTGATGCAAGGTAGGCATGCAAGGTAGGCTGTGAAAGTGGTCGAACACTAAACCAATGTAATTGTATCAGATTGACTCACACAAACCAAACCTCTATTTTGCATGTATGATTCAAATTAACTAGAATAAATTTAGCAGTAGTAATTAAATAAGCGAGCAGCGTTACACGATGGCCGCAACAATACACGTTCCCCTTCTCATGAAGGTCTTAGGCAAAAACTTCCATGTATGATCTCAAAGAAAAAACAAGGGGGACAACAAAATATATCGTACGCAAATATACGATACAACAACATTCAAGCCTTTATCCCCCTATAGTGGGGTCGGAAAAGATACTCACAAACATGTGGATTCGACAACGATCGTAGGCAAGATCTGACATTGCTGGAGAGAGGACGAGGACTAGGAGATTGTTGTGGAGGCGGCCAGGCGGGTTCGAGATGGCACAATTGGGTTGGGAGCAGTTGAGGATGCATGTAGAATTGCAGAGGGTGGTGGTGGTGCGGGTCGGGCTTGCAGGGAATAGGGTGAAGTGGAGAGGGGTTGGGGATGAGGCTGTAGGTACAGGAAAGCAATAATGGAGAAGGTCTGTATGACGCTAGGGTTAGGCTCGTGGAGGGATTCAACTCTTGGAATGAAATCAGAAGAGTTGCGGGCGCTGAGGACTGGAATCAGGGAAGGAAGAGGGCGCTGGGGGATGGAATCAGGAAAGGCTGCAGGTTGTGGATGGTAACATAGGGCGTTGGTCTTGCTGCAGGAGCGTGTGATTGAGGGTTTGCGGCTTGTGGGGCGTGTGGCTTTGCGACATGAAATGGAGAGGGATTTTATTGATTGCTTGAATAGGTTTACGCGAAGGGGGAAATTTGGAGGAAAGAAACATAAACTGCGACATCGCACCCCAAGGTCTCTCGGTGTGACACCACAATATGAATGTTGGTCTAGATTTCTTCACAAGGTTAACAATGCCTTACAATGGCTGCTGTCACTCCTTATTTATAATAAAAGAGGACTAGGGCACCCGACGTGAACGACTATGATACACCGTTATGTCTGATGTTCGATTACTACTAAATATTGTCAAAAAATAAAAGAAAATACATTAAAGTTTGGAATCGTCGCCCCAAACGCATTCGTGGTCTTAGATTGCTGAATTGCTCGATGCCTCTTGTCCGAGAACAAATAAATGAGTCTCGCCAAATGGTGTCCCAATATTCACTGTCGATCATGTGGTTGGTCGCTCTGAACGCACTCATGGTCTTGGATTGCTGAATTGCTCAATGCCTCCTACTCGAGCACACATAAATGGGTCTCGCCAAATGGTGGCCCGATGTTCACTGCCGATCACGCGGATGATCCCCCCATCAACTCCTCTTGACTGAAAAGCATTCATCTTTGATGAATGGAGATGATTGTATTGACTTCGATGATCGACGACATATTATCAAGCTCGGTCGACTATATCCAAGTGTCATTGAAGGTAGGTCATCTTCTCCAGTGCACCAAGCAATGACAATAAATGTCGTCTGGAGTGGTGCATTCATGTTCCACAATGTCAGAAATACTTTCAGCTCTCATACTGGTGGATCTAGACGAACCCGTGGAATCATAGGTGATGCAGATGAGTCTGTTGGTGCTCGTCTCTGATGCTCAGGATGAGGATCTGGATGTAACTGGGAAAGCTCAAGAGGCGGCTCAAGGTAAGGGTTCTTATACTCAAGATGCTTAAAATAGTGTCAATTCTTCCGTATTAAATATAGGATGAATACCCATATCTTCGGGGAGATTGATCTCGTAGGCATTTGCTCCAATTTTCTCATAATCCTATAGGGGCCCATCCTTTTAGGTTTGACTTTTTAGCTGCTCTTTTTGAGACATTTCCATGCGAATCCTGACCATGACCTGCTTGCCCATCTGAAATTACTGCTTATGCCTGTGCATGTCTGTTTGTGCCTTATATAATTCATTATTGCTAGCAATTTTATTTTAGATTAGTTCATGCAGATCATGTATGTGATTGATGGACTCACTAAGACACGACTCTAGAGGATATGGGCTAGGTCAATATGCTTCCTAGGCTCATACCTAACACTATACAAAATGGACTCATGCTAGTAGACACCAATTTCAGAGCTATTGTACGCGAACTCGACAATCGGCAATACAATATTCCAAACTGAATGATGCTCACCAACTAGACACTGTAACAGATTCCCTAAATTTTTGTTCACGTACTCGGTCTAGCTGTCAGTATGAGGTTGATAAGCCGTCAAAAATTTCAGAGTCGTATTTTTCTTATGTCGTAATGTCCTCCATATATAACTTATGAAACACACATCATGATCAGACACTATGGGCGTGGGTAACCTGTGTAACCCAAAGATCTCTCGCATGAATCCTTCGACAATATTGAACCCTTGGTGACCTCAAGGAATCTCTCCAGTGTCTAGAATAGATCTCACCAAAGTTGGTGCAAGTAGGGTAATCCCTAGACAGTCAATCAAAATTAGTCATGCTAGCACTCTTTATATGAAGGAAGTTTTGAATCGAGTGGCTTCCTTAGAGGGTAGGTTGTGAGGGAGGGTGAATAAGGATTATTAAAAAAATCTGTTAACTTTTCTTTTTCACTATATAAAATCTTGAACAATAATAGAGTTTTAACACAACACAAATAATGATTTAAAACATTTATAGTTAATAAAAAGAAACTAAATCATTTATATATTTACTGATACAAAAGTTTGATCTTGTAATGCTAAGATTGGTTGGCAGTAGAAATAACAATTTTTTTGTTTTTTATACCATTTCTATCCTATAACCGGTTGATTCTACTCAATTTACCCACAGATTGGCCTTATGCATCTTATCCTCGGATAACTCCCTAGATCCCTCCTAGACCTAGTTGTCACACGCGAGGCAAATTCACCACCCTAAACCTACCCAAGATTTAGTCGCCACACAAGTGGCGATTTCCACACGATACAAAGATATGGAATGATGTTAGATAGATGCAAAAAAATATAAGATGGTTAGAATTTATGGTGGATACCTACGTACCCATTAGAATGGGATCAAACTGCAACATAGTTCACTTTGCACCAAATATATCAATTCATGAAAATGAATCATAAGATCGATATATTTGGTGTCATGCCTAATAATGAGAAACACTATATAGAGCCCGCTAGCCTAATGCCACTGTGTAGGACAAGAGTGTAAATCCAAAAGAATGCCATGCACGACGTGCTGAAAAACACTGCTTTGAACCGGATCTGTGAACCAAAGACATCAATAAATACCTGCACACAAAATTATTGCTATACGCACACCCAATTTAGCTAACCACACACCAGAATCTACTATCCGGGCACTCAATTCTGCTATTTGTGACCATGATCTATCTGGCATCTGCACATCACAATTGAAATTACGGCCCTCAGAAGAGCAGAGAAACAGAAACATTAAAATGCCTCCCGATAAAAAAAACAATATGACAATATGTTGAGCTGAATTTGAAGCAATTTCAATAGAAAACTGTTCTGGATCGATTATTATTATTGTAACGAGTCATTAATATAATGAGTCGTCCGACTCATGTCGTATGAATACGTATAAGTCTGAGTCGTAGTTAGAGTATTATAGGTCTTTTAATATTTTATGTATTTCGTTATAATTACGCTCACATCATTTGGGGTTTTATATAAGCCCATAGAGTCATATAATGAAGTGCATGAATGAAATCAGTTTATTTCCTATTAACTTGTTGTGAGATAATTGGTGGCTCTCTCCTCTAACGAGCAACTCCGCTTAGGCAGCAATTAGGGCTCCGTTGTATCCTCCACAACCATCAACTCCACCGCCGACCACTAATCTGGCCACTGCTCCGAATAGACACATAACAAATTTGGTATCAGAACTATCTTTCCTCCTCTTCCGCCGACAAAACTTCCTCCATTCCGAAGCCGACCCTTCAACTATCGATCCTCTATTGATCCTCGGCAACAACTGAAATAGCCACTGCTTCGATCCTCCGCGTCACATCCACTTCTTCCTTCAAACACACCGACGCCAACATCCTCGCCGTCCTGAACCGACGTGTCAAGCCTTCTTTGCTTCGTTGGCCTCCTTTGCGATAGGGCTTCCCAACAATGACATAACACCAGAGGTCTCCTCCCTCTTCCGTTGCAAACATCACAACCAAGCTTCCTGCTCGGCTTCCTCGACGACGAAAACTCACACGCAGTCCCTCGACGCCAGAAAACCGCAGCCTCTGTTCGACCTAGAATAAGAGCTCCTGGTATGTTTTCCCAGCTCACATGCATCACTCACTAGTTTTGTTGTATTAACCTTTTCAAACAAAGATGGATACAACCTACTTAAAACATTAAAAGAAGGATGACTGAAACGCCGATGATGAAGCAATAACAAGTCCTCTACACTCATCCCAACTCCTCCAGTACCCTCAACAATGAATGAAAGAGCCGAGTCCAAACTCTCCCTGTCCAGGTACTACGAGCTATTATGCCACGTGCCAGTCTGAAGCCTCCTGCCGGTCCCCTTCTCTTGGAAGATCGTCTTTGGAATATCAAACAAAACAACACATTTTAGTTAAGATATTGACACTAATGGATAAGTATCTTCACAAGCAATAGCATAAGAACAACAGTTATTTCCGTGAATTCATCATGCTTAAAGTGCAAAAAAAGAGAACTAAGTCGTACTACAAGCTTAAGTGTCTTTACAACCGGTTTTAACATCCCAAAGACTGAGACAATGAGGATATAATAAACCCTAAATTATCTCTAAATTAATCAGCCTTGTTAAAGACTGAGGTTGAGGTATGACTTTTAAGGCTTCGTTTGGCGGGGTGGATCCCACCGGTGGCGTGGACGAAACCGCCCGGCCGCGGTTTCCACCTGTTTGGTGGGACCGTGGGGCTCCGCCCCGCCGCGGTTTGCACCTGTTTGGTGGGACCGTGGGGCTCCGCCCCGCCGCTGGCAACTGTGGAAAACCCACGGATTTCTTCTGCCCCGCGGGAACCGCGGTGGCGGTCGCGCGGCGCGGAAGAAATCCACAGGATTTTGACCGCCGCGCCAGACTAGCCCTAAGTCTCTAAGACTCTGAGGGTAGAGTAGCAAGTAACAATTTAACATTAACATACGAACAACAAATGAACAACTACATATACACAGATCAAGAACAAAGTAATAATAAAACATTGTTATCCTCAAAAAATCATAAAAATGTAAAAGCTAGAGCTAGAGATAATACTATATCAAAATTTATAGAAATATTTAAAAACTTGCTCTGTTAGTACGGAATAACATTAAATGATAACTATGTTGAGCAGCAATAGAGTAATAATAACATAGTCACATTAAATTAAAGACTACAATCGTAATTGTCTAAAAATAAAAGTAAAAATAATTAATAAATAAGTAAAAAACCTTATCTCATACATGCAAAGGAATATTACAACATAGACCGAGAAATGAGGTTGTTACCAGATTAATAATGTACATACCAGAACAAAAAAAAAATATATGCTGAAGATAACAATGAGTATCTATGAGCCTCAGTTGCTTAGTTATTAGTGACTGAGTCGCAATGTACCCAAAAATTAGGGGGAGTTGAATCTTTAACTGCCTGATAATAGAAAAGGAAATATGTGAATAGAAGCAATAAAATTTAAACATAGGACTAAAAATAAAAATGGAGCATTGAGCAGAGAAAATCCTAGTGTTGTTAACTCGCCATTCAAAGCATAGAATGAGAGAAAGATGAGATAAAATAGTTACTGAGTGAAAATAATAGCTACAGTTCTGTTTAATACTATACAATTTTACTGAGTTGCTTTCTCTCTGCTTCTTTATCCTATTGTTATCTCTCTCCATCCTTCCTCTTATCTGGCCTTTTGCTCTCTTTGTGTCTTCATCTTCTGGACTGCTGCATTCTTCTATTGCATCTCAACCATTCTATCTAAATCAAACAAGAATTTACTTCCTTTTTAAAGGCTCCGATTCGAAAATGGATAACTCCTTTAATATACTTCATTTTCAACCATTAAGACAAAATACATATGCTAGTATATATCAGTTGTATTTATATATAATTTTTAAAAAACTTACCATGTAACTAATAGTTTTGATTCGATCTCGAGCTTGCTTGGTCCGATCCAGGCTCAACTAATATTTGATCGATATTTTTGCATTGTGGCTCAGCTCGGTCAATCTGAGCTTTTGATAGAATCACATTTTGATCCGAATCTTCGAGGGATCTTTGATCTCCATGGCCTGTCTAACTACTCTACTTAAACCTTGCAACAGTTTATGTTATAATATTGTTTTGAAAGTGGAAATACAATGCTAAATATTGTTTAGCAGCCTCTTCAGTATTATTCTCTCATAAAATTTTTGAGCATTTAAAATAGCTGCTTACGAATGTAATAGTTTAATCCTGTTCTGAATTCAGATCTTCATGGGATATCTTGAATGCTTATATTCAGAAATTTAGAATGTAACTGTTGTTTTCTTTACTTGTGAAGGCCTTCTCAAAGCGAGCTCTTGTTGATGGAAAGGGTAAAAGAAAAGAACTGTCTCCTCAAGATGCTGCAATGATAATTCAAGGGAGTTTTAGAGCTTATCTCATCAGGCGTTCTCAGGTTCTTCATGGTCTTCGTGACCTGGCTGTAGCCAAAGCAAAGCTGAAGGAGATTAGATCCAATTTCAATAATCTTTCTTATCGACAGCGCATAGGAAGGGACATTGAAGAACGTCAAAGATTTACTGAGAAAATTATTGTCCTCCTCCTTACTGTTGAAGCCATTCAGGTATGCTTGTATTCCTATCTTTTCTTTTCACATTATTTTTCTCGTCTTTTGATAACTAAAGTTAAATTGGTTTCTATAAATGAGCAAGTGTTCTGAAAGAAACCATGGTGAATCCTGTTGATATTAACTCCACAACATCAATAAATCCATTGCTATGTAGTCCTTTGCAAGTTTGCTACAAATTTGGTTCTTTAGTTTATAATAAAACCAAGGAATGCTACTCATTAGTTCTAAAAGGCTTGCATATATCTTGCTACTTTGTGCCAATCAGACATCACGCTAGTGCTGTTATCAATCCGAGCCAGACTCAGGTCAAGATCAGATCGATTTTTTTGATCGGATCGAGATCAGATAGAACCGGAGTGAGCTCGACCTCCTCAAATTTGGAATGATTTTGAGCCAGCTCGATCGAAGTTCGAGCCAGCTCGATCGAAGTTCGAGCCAGCTCGATCGAAGTTTGAGCCAACTCAAAATTTTACTATGTTTTCAAATGTTGGTATCTGTTACGGATCTTCGTTGGGGAATCACGTACAAGCGTCGCGAGGCTCGAGTGGCGTCTACCCAAATTATCTTATTTCTCGTATTCATATTTTATGCATGCTTTATATTTTTATCCTCATGTTATGCCCTAATGAGGGGGTCATTTTAGTATTTTCTTGGAACTATTTTCCCCACCATATATGTGGGTTTGCTTTGGGAAATAGACAAGCAAGAATCAATTATCAAAATCTCCTCCTCTCTCTAATTCTCTCTCCCTCTCCCTTTCCCGCTGTCCGCCGAACCCTAGCCGCAATCCACGATCCGCTCGCGCGCAGTCGATCGCAGCCCGCCGCCGTCTCTTCCTCCTTGCCACTATTGCTCCCCGAGGCTCCAAGAAGGTTCTCTCCTCCTCTCTCTAGGACTTCCCTCCACTCCCCCTTGCACACGCTCTCAAGGGCACGCAACAACTTAGTATCAGAGGAAACTCTCCTCCTCGCCGCCGACTCTCCAGATCCAACGATTTCTGCTCCCGCTGTGGCTTACCATGCCATCCCCGCCGATTTCCACGACCGCTCAGACACCGCTTCTCTACGCTAGCCCGCGCCGAACAGGTCCGCCCCGACGCCGCTGCATCGATCGCCGCCCGCCCTTCTCCACAACCAATCCTACTCAACTGTTCCATCGTCAGGGGCTATGTTGCACCGACACGCGACACGACACGACACACGACTCGTTCATTCTCCTAAACTAGTAATATTCGACACGTTCAGACACGTTTGTTAAATTCATATTTTATAATTATAAAAATTGTAAAATACTAATAAATAGACAAGAAATAAACAAACTTGGCATATAAAAATGTAATACTCATACTTACATGTTATATATCATCTAAAAAAACAACTGATTCCATGTCCGGCTCATCCAATGAGAGATTTGCAATTTCCAGCATACCAACATCTTCGAATGTATCAAAAACATCTTCGCCAATATCCCACATCTTTGTTTCTCCTTGTTTATATTGTGGATTTTTTCTTAAAAGTAGGCGTAGATTGCTGTGTATGAAAACCAGATCTTCTGCACGCTTTGGTGCCATTCTATTTCTCTTCAGTGAGTGCACAAAAGAATATGTACTCCGATTTCTCTCCTTTTGCAACAAGGTGGTCCTAAGCAAATTGTATTTTGGTGGTAAATATCCCGCAATATCATGATTTGCAGCATAAGTAAAATCGGATATAAAGTAAGGATTCCTTGCTAGATTAAACGGTAAACCTGCTGAATAAAACATTCTCACAATCTCATAGTCTAACTGTTCTCGTTGACCCAAGTTAAATGACTTCTCAAGTGCTCCTTTTCCACCACTTTTAACTTTCTTTTTTTGGTGAAATAATCAACCCCACTAGAAGACCAACCTTCACTACTTGAAATTCTAAAAGGGGCAAAGGAACCTTTCTAGGAGCAAGACTTGCAATTCCAGTATTCAACTCTTTTTCTAAATTTTTCATCTCGATGAGATCACTCTTTTCTACTTTGACACATTTTCCAATTCCTTTTTCACTGAGCATTAACAAATGTGCTCTCACTCTTGTATATGAACTTGTAAAATTTTTTTCACAAAAATTACACTTTCATGTCAAATTGTCTCCCGCCTCACCATTTGTAGCTAGCTTAATGACAAACCTCCATAATGGTTTATTCGAATCATCATCAGATATAGGCTCTTGTGAACCACTATTACTACCCTTGCTTGAAGACATTCTACAAAAAAAAGTAGGTGTTCCTACCAAAAAGAATCAATACATAACACCTTTAAAATAAACCAAAAGAACATAACAAGAAATTCATCCAAAAAGCTCATTTCTCACTTGTCATACTATAATCAAAGAAATGAAGAATGACACCACAAATATTCATAGCAAGAAGAACATGAGCTGGAAGAATACCTGGAGCTGGAAGCAAGAAGAATCAGAGCTGCAAGAAGAGCAGGAGCTGGAAGCAAGATGAGAATATGAGAAACCTGGAGCTGGAATCGAGAGCAAGATGAGAAGATGACAATCCTGGAGCTCAAAGCAGCGAGGGCACGAAGAGTCGAAGATGCCCTAGATCTCACGGGAAAAGAGCAAGAAAGACGACGATGCCCTAGCTCTGCGGGAGGAAGATGATCTTCACTGGAGGGATACAGAGTGAGAGAACGAAGAATCGGAGCACGAAGATGGAGAAAGGAACGTTGATGCCCTAGATCTGCGGGAGGAAGAGGACCTTCGCTTGCGGGAGAAATGGGCATCAAACTGCGGCTCGGGGAGTTTTAAAAAACAGTGGGACACGCGTGTCCCGTGTGACCAAAACGTGTCGGCACGCCGACACGCGTGTCTGAGCATGTCGACGTGTCGGACGCGTGTCGGAGAGTCCGACACGGACACGTTGACCCCCTGAGAGTGTCGGTGCTTCATAGGCCGGGGGTTCCCTCCTTGCGGCTTCCACCGACTTCCTCCCTCCACCTTCATTCCCTCCTCCTCGGGCTTCTTCATCCATAGGCGACAGGAACTTGGGTGGCCCTCCTTCGAAATCATGATGGCGGACAACCATCAGACCCTCCTTGCCGCTCTCCACCCGGACGACATTTCTCCGCCGCCGCGCCCACTTCAGATTCTTCCTCATCCATTCTCGTGCTGCAAATCGTACTCCGGCCGCCCGATCCGCCCTCCCGCTCTGACTACTCTACCGTGCCGCGTTATGTGAAGCTGGATTTTCCGATCTTTGAGGGCCGCAAAGATCCCTTAACGTGGCTAACTCGTTGTGAGCAATTCTTCGCCGCGCAACATACTCCATCGGAGGATTGGCTCGGTGTGGCCTCCTTCCACGGTTCCACCTTTTGGGTTCAACACAACTGTGGTTCTCTCAACTTCAACGGGAGAAGCCCGACCTTACTTGGGACAACTTCATGGTCCAATGCACCCTCCGTTTTGGGCCACCAATCCGCAGCAACCCCATCGGCGATCTGATCTCCCTCAAGCAGTCTGGCTCCATCGATGACTATTAGAGCAGTTCCAGGTGCTACTCGCCCGCGCCCCGTCGTTTCCCGCGGCCCACCAGGTCTCTTTCACCGCGGGCTTACACGAGCGGCTCCGCATGGATGTCGAGTTTCAGAACCCACCGAATCTCACTTCGGTGATGAGCCTGGATCGCCTATGTAAGAGGCGCATTCTCATGGACCGCCATATTTGGGGTGCCATAGCAGTGAGCTCTTTTCGGCCTTCCAGTTAGTCTCATCCACCATCGAGCGACGACCTCCATAGGGCCAAAGGCGGGGAGCGCCCCTCGCCATCCGACGTCTATCTACCCAGGAGATGGCTGAACGACATGCGAACGAGCTTTGCTTCAATTGTGACGAGGCCTATAGTCGGGGCATCGATGCAAGCACCTCTTTTGGCTCGAGGTCGACGACCCCTCAGATGAGGAAGCTGGGGATGACAGGCCAGGGGACCCAGCGATCTCCTTACATGCCATGTCGGGACCCCACACTTCTAATACAGTGCAGATGCCTATCATAGTGGCCGGACACCGCCTTCTCGCTCTCATGGACACAGGCATCACACATAAGCTTCATCAACAATCTCACCGCCCAACGGCTTCAGCTTTCTATCACCAGTTGCAGTCGTTTGAGCGTGATCGTGCCTAATGGCTCCGCCATGACCTCTACCGGGGTCTGCCGGAACGTTCCCATCGTTGTGGAGGACTATCACTCTCATGTTGATTTCTTCGTTATCACCTTGCGGGGATTCGAAGCGGGGCTGGGAACACGTTGGCTGCATACCCTTGGCCCCATCTTGTGGGATTTGGAGAGCCTGACAATGTCATGGGGTCCGGGACCCCACCCGATGGTTTGGCAGGGCCGTCCGACAGTAGATTCCACCCGAGTTCGTTCCCTCCATCTTAAGCCTACAGTGCAGCACAATCTTTCGGCTCTTCTTCGCGAGTACGATGACACCATGGTCACACCGACTGGGCTTCCTCCCTCGCACCGCTAGAACCACCACATTTGCCTTCTTCCAAATACCGCCCCGGTAGTTGCCCTTCTTTACCACTGCCCCTTCCTATAGTTGGATGAGATTGAGCGGCAGTGCGCCGGTATGCTTCGTCAGGGTATCATCCGCCACAGCGTCTCACCCATCTCCTCCCCGGTTCTCTTGGTTCACAAAAAGGATGACTCCTGGCGTTTTTGTGTGAACTACCACTCCCTGAACGCGGTCACGATGAAGGATAAGTTTCCTATCCCGGTGGTTGAAGAATATTTGGATGAGTTGCATGGTGCCCGCTACTTCTCCAAGTTCGACCTCTGCTTGGGGTACCACCAGGTCCGTATGTTTCCAGCTGATGTGGAAAAAATGGTGTTCTGCATGCATCATGGCCATTTTGAGTTTCTCATGATGCTCTTCGGGCTGACGAATGCCCCATCTACCTACCATGCACTGATGAATGAGGTATTCCATACTCTTCTTTGTAGATGCGTACTTGTTTTCTTCAATGATATTTTGGTGTATAGCAAGACCAGAGAAGCCCATCTCAATCACGGTGCGTATGTTTTTTTGGGGAAATGCTACTCCATGATCTCGATCACGGTGCAAGTGCTTTTATTGTTTGTGATTTTGGTTGAAATGGGAGGAGGATGCTATTGGAGAATATTGCTATTTGCATTTTAGGTGTTTGATAAAATGCTAGATTTAGTGAGCATTGTATTTAGTATAATGGAGACTCAATCCTGCTCTTGATTCTTGAATCCTAACTTCAGTTGAACTAGAGAAGATCTAGTATTCAAGCATTGTGTTGAGCCAAGCTATCAGATGCCTTTTGTTTGCTTCTTCCAAACTCCTGCACCTCCTTGCTATGCTTGACATGCTTGATTTCTCCAAATCTGATTTCGTATTCCGATGATGATGAAATACGAGGACACGTTGTGTGCTTTGAACGCCATGAGTAATCAAGCGATAATGTGGTGATTATTAACATGATGCTACATGTTATATAAATTAGGAAGACAGAAGTATTGCAATATCTCTATTTTTTGAAAATATGATTGGATGAATATATTGAAAATATCTGTCTTTAAATCTGTTCAAAATAATGAACAAATGAATATATAACTAATGCTTATGCAAATTTACACGTTTGACACCTGATTCTCTTGAGCTAAATTGGATTAAAGAATTTTAATGTTTTACTCGATGCCCGGGCCAAAGTAAAATCCTAGTTCCACCACTGGGTGCAGCCAAAGACACGAGGTGTTATGTGAAAGGGAGAGATGAAGGGAAAGAGAAGACTGAATGGAGTGGTAAAGGTTAGAACAGAGGAGGGCATGCAATTGATGAGATAACAGACGATGGATACCGCAAAATGTCAGTAGACCTTGGGTACCTGCATTTGAAACATGAGAGAGCGAGCAATGTCTGGGAGATGACAGTTTTTGCGCCCAGCAACGCCATTTTATTGTGGTGTGTAAGAACAAGAGGTTTGGTGGAGGATACCGAGCTCATTACAAAGATTTGAAAAACCATGACTCGTATACTCCCGAGCATTATTGGTCCAAAGAGTCTTAATAGTAGCAGAGAATTGAGTACATGTATCAGTATTAAAGGTTTGAAAAATACGAACAAATTCGGAGCGGCCGCAAAATAAGTGCAACCAAGTCATGCGAGAATAATCATCAATAAAAGTAAGAAAATATCGATATCCAGAAACACTAGCTAGTTTATAGGTACCCCAAATATCCGAGTGAACTAAAACCAAAGTAGCATTGCTCTGAGTACAGTGAGAAGGACCCGACACACCGAGTGGACCGATTATGCAAAAAATTTTCAATCACTGAGAGAAATATTGGTGATTTGGAGCTCATCCCGAACTTCTGAAGGAGGTGTTGCACGAGTCGGAAGAGATGAAGCATCATCCGAGGCCATGACTGTCAGAGGAGATTAACAGGAGAAGGCGGCAAATGCGGTCAGGGAAACAATGCCTGGGAGCGGGTTGTGGTCCGTAGTAGCAGCGAAAAAACACCAAGCAAGGCTCGACAGCAGCAGAAAAATGCGGGCAGAAATGGAGGGCAGAGGAAGGAACCCGGTGCGACTTGAATAGGAGTGGCGGTTTGAGCGGTTTGAGCGCACGAGCAGAGGCAGATGCGACTGCGAGAAGAAACCGCGAGGAAGGGAGCAAGGTGAGCAGAAGTAGAGCCAATCTTGTCGTTGATCTAGTTGTTGCGAGCAGAATGGAGCACCGCTGATGTCACTGCGAGCAGAAGGGAGCGCCGATGTTATCACAGCGAGCAGAAGGAGCGCGACAACACAATCAGAGAGAAACCAAGGGAAGCAACACACGCAAGATGAGCCGCGCGGCTAGAGGGAGGATAGATCACAGAGACCGCGAAGACCACTCTGCAGGCGGGGCCCGGTTGGCAGTAGGGAGAAAGTTATAAAACCAGGAAGAGAAGCACAAAAAGAGGGGAACTTGCAGACGAAGGCTGCAGTTACAGGTAGTCTGACACCAGAGAGGAAGGGAAATTTGACGCAGGTGCGCTCGCAAAGCAAGGTTGCGGTTAGAGGAAAACCAACGGAAGAGAGACGAAAAGAGGGAAAAATTGAAGAACGAGTCCCTCTGATACCATGTAAGAAAAAACGACTAAGCAGAGAAAATCAGAATTTCTATTAAATTCTCATAAAAATTCTTTCTTCATACACCGCAAGTATTTGTACATATAAATAGGAGTAGAGAAGAGAGTTTAAACTCAATCATATGGCGTGAGACTATTCCCTAAGAAGGCTTTACATGGGCCTCTTAAATGAGCCTTTCTTTACAATTTCTTCAACAATCGACAATGATCGTTGGTGGTTATTTAGCAAAGAGCAGGAGTGTGGGTGTAAATTGGTCACAAAATAAATTATCCAACAATTTGTGTTTGGGGTCTTGAGTTTTATTGTTCTGTGTTGTTGTTTGCTATTTCTCTATTTTTTATCGGTTCCTTGTTGTTAGTCAAGCCTAGGCTAAACTCGTCACTAAGATTGAACAAGCGATTATTGTTGGATTAGATTACATGCTCTTGCTTGAAATCTCAAAAATATAATGATATTGCCCCAAAATGTGTTAGGGATCTGATTACATGATTCGGGCGGCAAAGAAGTCAATTATCGATGAACTAGAGATCAAGCTTGAGGTAGTCGACCCACAGCAGCCAGGGGAGCTCGGTTCATCAAGGCGCAGAAAGTTCGACTTACCTGAAAGTGTTTCAATTGGTAGGGAGTTGGCAAGGAGTGTGGCTCAGGTTGTTCAGTTGATCGATGAACACGATGATGATGCTGTACCAGGAACCTCTTCATGAGTAGCCTTTTCCTCGCCTTCCTACTCGCTCTCTTTGGTTTCGTGCAATGACTACATGTCAGATGTCAGGAATATCTCCAGACTGGTAGCTTAAACTTCATGTTTAGCAAGTTTTATTTTGTTCTATGACTATTACCCCTGTTGTGAGCTTTTTATGATAAACTGAGGTTCCTTTTTATGCAGGAAGAACTATTGTTTTTCATTTACTTCTGCTTCACACACTGCTACTGTTAGAATATGTTTACTTAATATCGTTTCTAATACTTAGGCTTTGTTTGGGGGGACTTATTTTCACCGGTCAAGCGGTTACGACCGCATGAACCGATCCGGTTCATGCGGTCGTAACCGCTTGACCGGTGAAAATAAGTCCCCCCCAAACGGAGCCTTAAACTGCTGCTTAAATATATGCTGTGGTCAGAGCTGCACCAGCGTGCACAATGGCTGTTGCTCATTGTAAGCGAAAAGTCATTGAAGTTTTGTTTTGCGATTCTTCGCAATTTAAATGTGAAATGGTGTGAAGGAGATCTGGGAGGGTGATCATGCGGCATTAATCTTTGTTTATAGTGTTTCTTGTAAAAATCACTTTTCTGGTAGAAATTTTATCTCTACACTTTGTCACTGGCACTAATATTTCTCAGTATGATGAGAAACCTTATGTGCAAAGGTTGCTAGCCTCTTGCCATAGGCTTTTAGCTTCTAAACTTAGGTAAAGATATTATAATTAAGGCCAACTGCATTTTTGTGGGGCTTACCTAAAGCCGCAGGCTGAAATTCCTTTGGTGTTGAATATCAAGGTAAATACTGAAGTGCCTTTGGTGTTGAATATCAAGGTAAATACATGGGCCCATTGTGGGATTTTACTTTGTCTGATGCAATGAATAATGTTAAACAAGTAGCTGCTTTGTGAATTTGCCTTCCAGCACAGCACTGCAAAGCTGTTTTTGAGACTTTTCAATATCGTAGAAGTTTTGTTAGCTTACTAGCTCCTGGTTCATTCATGGTACCAGAAATCAGTGCTGGCCACCTTGCTTGTTGCCTTTGTTGCACGACTTTTGCGGGAGCACCTCGGATTATGCTGTTGTTTCTAACTATTGCTCCTAATTAAACCATATTAGCAAAGCATCTACATAATGTTCTCCATTTCACATTAGTATAATATTGATGGCGTCCGTTTTTGGTATGTATACGTACGTATTAATACGTGCGTGTATAAAAATCAATTTTCATCGAGGGCCCACCTCTTCCCTCTCCTAATTTTGAAAAGCCCCAAAACCGTTGCCCCTTCCTGCGAAAAAAATGACATTGACGACCTAAACATTTCCCGGCCGCCTCTAAATTAACGTGTTGAACTCGGAGATTCGGTTGGTGGGGGAAAGCATCCTCTGCGACGATGAAAACGAAGGTACCATTCCTGTAACTTGTGTTGTTTTCTGCTTGCATTAGGTGGAAATACATTTTCTAAAAAAAATTCCCGGCGAAAACCTTTCATCTTGGCTAGTCGTGTTCATAAAGTCTCCCGGGCCCTGATTACAGTCGGGTCGGGCTTCTGGCTCTGGGAGGGGGCCTGCTAAGGCCCCCAGGGCCGGGCCGGGGGGGGGGGGGGGGGGGGCAGGACCTGTTTTTTTAAAAAAATAAATGTTTTTTAAAAAAATTAAATGTATAGAATTAAAAAAAAATTAAAAAAAATTTGTTTATTTTAAATTTATTTTTTAAATAATTTTAAATTAATTATAGCTGCCAATGCTATTAAATAGGACTTGCAGCTTTTGGAGATAACGGCTCTAAGAGCCGTTGGAAAAAACGGCTCTTAGAGCCATGGGAAACAATGGCTCTTACAGTCGTGGGAAACAATGGCTCTTAGAGCCGTTGATTGTTAAAGGGGCCGAGCCTAATAACCGGGCTTTGCTCGGCCCGGCCCCGGGCTTAGCCCGGGTATCAGGCCGGGCAAATGCTCATATATGGGGCCTTGTTAGGACCCGGCCTGGGCCCGGGGCGGACCGAGTCCGGGCCCGGGCCTAGTCGTGCTTTTACTGGGCCCGGTCCGACCCCCCCCCCCCCCCCCCCCCCCCCCCCCCCCCGTTTTTATGCACACCACTAATCTTGGCTAAGAAAAAAATATATGTTTTCTTCAGTGTTCTTCCTAATTATATCGTATTACTACCTGCAATGATAAGGATGTTGTATATATACGACGAAATATTGTTGAAGTACTATTAAAATACGCCCGTGTTTGATAAATGATGTGATAATATGACTGTAATGCCTTAGGTTGTTTGTGCATTACATAATGTTGTATGATCGTAATACATACCATATATTGTTGTATATAGGTTAAATGTTACTTTCAGTATGATTGCGGTTGAAATGTGTTTGCATATTGTTGTAGTACTGTTCTGATACGACCGTATTTGTTAAAATGTTGTGATAATACGACCGTAATGTCAAATGATGTTTGTGCATTACAGAAAGATGTATGTTAAAGAAGATGTGTAAATACATACTATATATTTTTGTACTGCTATTATAGTATGTTCATATTTGATTAGGTTAGCTATATTTTCATGCTCAAACAATTGTATCTAGACTATATGTTACTTTCAGAACCGATGTAGTTAAAATACGCCCATAAAATACATATGTACAACCTTATTTCATTTCTATTCAAACCGTAGTTTGTGTAATATAATAGATAATGTTGTGTGCTCACTTTGCTCTGATAATACGGTCATAGTTTGTGTAGTTCAGCCTTATGTCAGAATGGTTGTGTAAATACAAGTAGATAATGTTGGGTTGTTCACTATGCTCTGATAATACCTTCTTTTTTTCTTAAATGTTGTGATAATACGATCGTAGTTTGTGTAATACAAACGTATTTGTGGAAGTGCTGTGAAAATACGACCGTATATAGTTCTTATTGGTTGCTGTGATACTGAATTTTATTGCAGATGACAAGTTCTGCAACATTGAATTGCCGATGCGTCATCTCTTCATTTAAGGAGAAAGCGCAACCGGTAGTGAATGCATGACTGAAAATTCAAGAAATGATTTACAAGCAATGGAAATCCTACCCCCGTTTTCTATTCCAAGCATTAACCAAAATATTACCCTGCTTACGACATTGCTAAGGTCTTGCTCAAGAAAGAATCAGGCTTTTCTATTAGGAAAGATTTATAAAAAAAAATAACAGTAAATGAGATTGCACTAATGCTTGAACTATCAAACAGAGGACAACATTTCATCTTTAATAGAACACCTCTAGCTAACTACCCGCAAATTGATTTGGCAGCCGAGTTATTGCGGCTATCTATTGTAGAATGGAGTGAAGAAATTGAGGCCCTTATAAAATGTGTTATGCAAACTATTTTTTCCCTAAAGATAATGAAGATACCTAGGTGTCTACGTACATTTGGGGGTTTGGAGGAATTTAAGAAATATAACTGGCCCGACGCTATTCATAAATTTTTGCAAGCAGAATTCCGGGCTTAAGTTTTGTGGCCTCCAAAAAGAAACCTGAAAAGAGCTTGGGGTATAGGAAGGCTGCTCAATCCACTTAGTGGTGAGTCACATTTCAATCTGAGCACTACTTTTGATTACTAAATGATTTGTTTAATGTTAAATCTCATAATTACATGTGTGGTTTTATGAGTACACTACGTTTCTACCGGTTGATGACGACTTAGTGAGGCCCCGAATTTGTCGGTGGTCTCCTAAGTTTACTTTTAGCGGTAAATTTTGTAAAGAATTATCTTCGAAGTTAAGTATATGCGGGAAGGTACGGATATGACTTCTAATAATTTTTTTCACTTTGATTAAATTGCAACTTGTTGAATAAAATTACACGATATCAAATTATTGAACAAGTAAAGGAGGGTTTTAAAAATATATTACCAGCTGAGGAGCTTTTACTAGGAGGTGTTGCGTCGGAAGACAATGATTTTGAAGAACCTGACTCTAACTACCAAGAAAAAGAGCATGAAGTTTCGAGGCAGGAAAAAATAAATAAAGAGGAAATGAAGAGGCATTTGAAGTGAAGGTTTGAAAAGTATATGGGAAAAAAGAGCAAAGCCAAAAACATAGAAGAAAGAGTGAGGAGAAGGAGAGGTTGGTAATGAGCAAGGAGGAATATAAAAGAGAGGTTAAAAGAGAAATATATGTAAAGCTGAAGGGGAATATGGAAGCTAAGAATGTGGAAAAACAACCGTTCAAAAAGCTTCATGACTTTGTAGTGGAAGAGTTGAATAAATTACGGAGTCATATAGATAGTAAATTTGATGAGTTAATTACAACAATTTTAGATGCCCTCAATCGTCCCCCATCAGTTACATATGAAGAACCAAACATCCATCATCATTCAACACCAACACGCTCCAATCTCTCGTCACCAAAACAATCAACAAATGTTAATGATGAAATTCACCAATCACTAGCTGATATTTCAGATGTTTTAGTGGTTGTGGCTCCACCTTCAAATAAGAGAGGGAGCGATAGAAGTTTGATTAAGAGTGTTAAAGGGCGGCGTGATCGGAAGACAATTTCTAAATTTCTTGAGTCATCCTCACAAGTAACATATCTGTTGAAACCAAAAACTTGGTCTCTCGTGGAGTCTGGGGTCCCAAAAAAGGGGTGACCTCACACCTACTACACTAAGGAAAACGTCACAGGCCAAAAACTCAAGAAGCTAGGAACAGACCCTCGGCTCTAGCATGGAGGTCCCACCTCACACCCAGAAGACCTTTGAGATCTCCCCCTCCCTAGCCAATGTTGAGCTAGGTGCCTTGAAGGACAAAAGAAGAGGGTGAAGAGTAGTGAAGAAGTCCCCTTCCAAGGCATCCTTAAGGGTCTATTTATAGATTTCCCAAAGCTAGAGACCAAAAGGTCAGAAATACCCTTAAGACAAAGAAGGTCCTGGGCCAATAGAAAACATCCACACCAGGGGGTAAAGAGATAATTTCACCCCGGGGCACAACAGTAAAAGCATGGCCAAAAGAGGTCCAGGGGTGAACGGATGATAAACCATGCCCCTCACCTCCCCTGGACACCTGAGACGACTGGGGGGTTAAACCACTCCACTCCCCCTTCGATTTGGGACCGGGCGAGCGAGCGAGCCCCGCAGAAGAACCGGGAGCTGGGGGTGAGACCCTGTCTCGCCCCACAAGGCCGGGCGCCTAGGCGGATTGGGTGAGAACCTGGATGCTGGCCAGTCTCGCCCCGCTAGGCCGGGTGACTGGGCGAAGAACCTGGCTACCAGCCGGTCTCGCACCGCTAGGCTGGGCGACTGGACGAGAACTTGGCCATCGGCCGGTCTCGCCCCGCTAGGTCGGGCGACTGGGCGAGAACCTAGCCGCTGGCCGGTCTCGCCACGCACCTTAGCAAGCTAGGGCGGGTGTCGGCCAACTCGTCGCACCCGTTCCCTAAAAGGGGCCATGGGGAGGCAGATTTTTCCTCCCCCGGCTAGTACATCCTGCAAATCCACCCAAAATTGGCCTCCAGGAGTGCAAAACTCCCAAAAAGCTTAAAAACACGCAGCAACTCTCACGCCTTGTCCGGGGGCCTTCTTTTCGGGAATACAGGGTTGTACAGAATCCCCTCTCTTTTTGAGCGAGTTCCACGCTTGGAAAGAAACATCCAACCCAAAGTATTCGCTGTGCAGCCCTCTTAGAGCCGAAAATACTTGGCCTCCCCAGGGGGTCCACCTATCATGCAAGCTAATGAGAGCCTGAGTGACGAGATGACCTCGGGTTATAAAACACTTGGCCTCCCCGAGAGGTTAACCTGTCATGCCAGCTAATGGGAGCCTGAGTGACGAGACGGCCTCGGGGTAGAAAACACTTGGCCTCCCCGAGGGGTAAACCTGTCATGCCAGTTAATAGGAGCCTGGGTGACGAGACGGCCTTAGGGTGAACTTTTCAAATTCCACCGAGTCACCTTCGCCCCATCAAGCTAGTGAGAGCCTGAGTGAGGAGATCCTCTCGGGGGTTGGGAACTTGATCTCCACCGAGGCACATTCGACCTAACTAGCTAGTGAAAGTCTGGATGAGGAGATTCTCTCGGGGGGTGGGAACTTGATCTCCACCGAGGCACATTCGACCTAACCAACTAATGAGAGCCTAGATGACGAGATCCTCTTGGGAGTTGGGAACTTGATCTCCACCGAGGCACATTCGACCCAACCAGCTAGTGAGATCCTGGATGAGGAGATCCTCTCGGGGGTTGGGAACTTGATCTCCCTGAGACACATTCGACCCAACCAGCTAGTGAGAGCCTGGATGAGGAGATCCTCTCGAGCTTGGGAACTTGATCTCCACCGAGGTATATTCGACCCAACCAGCTAGTGAGAGCCTAGATGAGGAGATCCTCTCGGGGGTTGGGAACTTGATCTCCACGAGGCACATTCGACCCAACCAGCTAGTAAGAGCCTGGATGAGGAGATCCTCTCGGGGGGTGGGCACTTGATCTCCACCGAGGCACATTCGACCCAACCAGCTAGTGAGAGCCTGGATGAGGAGATCCACTCGGGGGTTGGGAACTTGATCTCCACTGAGGTACATTCGACCCAACCAGCTAGTGAGAGCCTGGATGAGGAGATCATATTGGGGTTGGGAACTTGATCTCCACCGAGGCACATTCGACCCAACCAGCTAGTGAGAGCCTGGATGAGGAGATCCACTCTGGGGTTGGGAACTAGGCATGTCACTTGAACTTTATCAAATCCAACATCCTCAAATGGGGAGAAATTTGGGTTACATGACCTCCTAACTCAGCTGGTCAGGGGTAGAACTTATTACAAAATAAGAAAAGGAAAAGGCCTCACCAAGGTGAGGCTTCTTCAGCCTGCCTGGGCATGATGAACTTCATTCGCTTCCTTCTCCTCTGGGGGTGGGACCTGGGCTTGACCCCCACTCCACCATGGATCACTCATATGGCCCCTCGAGTTCCCATATCGACTCGATCCTCACATATGTCATCCCCCCTCACTCGGGGTGGAACTTCAATCTGCTCCGGTGGCTGTTGCTGGGCTGGACCTCTAGCCCCTCTCACTTCCAGGAACTCGGGGCAGGTAGCCGTGGCGTGCCCCTCCACCTGATGGAAGTCACAGTATGGTAACGCTCTTCCTCCCCTCCTTCGGCGGGCTGGGCGATCTCTCCTGTTACCTTTTCCCCCTCCTCCTATCGCCAAGGCTTGCTGTAGTGGGGGAAGGAGCTGTCTTGGGGCTTGCCTTTGGAAGTTGAACCTCCCTTGGCCTTCGGGAAAGTTCCCCCTACCCTAGACGAGACCTCTTCCTGGACCCTAGACGGGCCCTCCCTGCTTCCTCCAACCTAGCTCCGGATCATTCCTGTCCCTGGAACCTCTGAGCTCTCGGCTCCTCCCTCCTTCTTCCCTCCTGATGACTTGAGCCACCTTGCTCCTTCGAATCCGTCTCCGTTAACCTTGCCAACTTTTTGACAAACGTCGGGTTGGCCACCTCGATTGCTATCTCCTCTGCCGCCCTTTCCATTAGCTCCTTGAAGGAAAAGGGGGCCTTTTGGGTCATGCTCATCTTGAAGAACCCCTCGCGCAATCCCACCGTGAATGCCATCTGGAGGGCATACCCCGATATCTCCTGGATGTCCAGAATCTCCTCTTGGAACCTGTCCACGTAGTGGGCCAATGACTCCTCGGCCCTTTGCTTTATTAGGAAAATGGACTCAAGACTCTTCTTCCTCTTTTTGGAGGTGGAGAAGCGAAGTTGAAAGCTCCGGCTCAAGTCTTCGAACCCATAGATTGATCTTGCTGGGAGTTGATGGAACCAATCCCTTGCCTTGTCTTTCAACGTGATCACAAAGAGGCGGCACTTGAAAGCATCTGTCATCGTCCTGATAGAGACCGCATCCTCAAACAACTTCATGTGCTGAGCGGGGTCATCCTTCCCGGTGTTGTAAGCCATATCAGGTTCTCTGAACCCCTCAGGAACGGAAGTTGAGATGATCAGCTCGCTGAAGGGTGACCCCCTAATTGGTGGTCTCGCGAGCTCCACTCGCGTGACCTACTCGCTTGGGAGGCTAGCACTCGCCGGGCTGGAGAACAACTCCCGACCGATGAGGTCTCGCTCGACCCCATCTCAAGTCCGAACTTCTTAAGGTTGGAAGTAGGATTTAGAATCACAATTAGAGCACCTATTACAAAAATGTGTGAAGTAAAAATTCTGACTATCTAGATCTGTTTTAAAATAAAGAACAAATTATATAAGGCATGCATATAAATCAAGTGATGCAGGATTCCGGTGGTGGGTAGACCGGATCGGGTAAGGGGAAGGTTGGATCTGGGCTGGAATGCCCAGATCTAGGTGATTCCGGGTGGAGATAGGCAATGGGAGGTGGCCCCATAGGTGGGGATAGGCGGCGGCCTGAGGGGAGGTTGCTGGAGGGAGTTCTGGAGGTGGACGGCTCCTGGATATGGGAGTGGCTGGGCGGCGGCCTGAGTATTTTGTGTCAGTTTTAAGAGTTCTCAATTAGGGAATGCTTCAGAAAAATCAATAACCGACCTTTTGAGTTGGCTCTCTTTCACTGAATGTCTAATAACAACATAAATTCCTGCAGCTATGAATCCATTTGCAGCAGTAACACCGCCTGGAATCTATAAAGAAAAAAAAGATAAGCATTGTCCTACTAAATTCGCCGCATAATTAACAATATTCTACCATAGTTACCCTTATTTAGTTCCGTTCTAATTTGCTCAAAAACTATACTTCCACACCTTGAGATATATCCCCTTCATGTTATTTGTAAACTTTCTAAGTTGAAATGTTGGTAAAATACGAATAACTCAAACTATTGTATTGATCAGATTGAAAGAACAATCAAAGATACATCTTTGCTAGCACATACTTTAAAATGAATAAAAGTAACATAAGATAAAATAGAAAAAACATTCAGTTAGAAGAACAACTAAATATAAAACCTATAGAAACTTTCACAAAAAAGATAAAAAAATAGAAAATCAAGAGTTCAGATGATAAAATCAGTTCTCAAGAATCATTAGTGGTTTGCTTGATCCTTAGGTTCTCTTTGTTTCTGAAGAGCCAAAATTTTAGATTCCATCTCTTGAATATGAGTGGTCACCTCAACTTTTAAATCTTTAATACGAGTGTTCATCTCCACATCAAATTCTGCTCGAATTTCTGCTCGAATTTCTTCTCATAATTGTTGCACATTAGTATGTTTATGCTCTGAAGACTTGGGTCCAGGACCCATTCTAGGAATATAACCTGAATGTTGTCCAAGTACTATAGTGTAGGATTCTTCTGGGATCAACTTATCTTCTCCCTTCTCTCTCATTTGTGTGTCATGAAGCTCCAATAGCATTTTATATGTTACCTCCACTGTTTCATCTTGCCATTCATTATGTTTTCCCTTGTGAGTTTTCTCCCACAACCTTATATAGAATGATAACTCATCTTATTCATTTGGAGCTTTCCTCTACATATAGAAAACAATAAAACATTAATTCTAAGTACAATTATGACTGTTAAATTTAATTAACATTAAAATTGTTAAATTCTAAGAGCTAACCATTTCGTATATTGTTCTTGCAATAGACTTTGATTGTTCATGTGATTTCATTTTTTGTTGGCTCCTATTTTGTTTATTGATCTCGCTGATTCTCTACATCAATGGATCAATAAGAAATACATTGTATGAACAATACACATAATTTTAAAGTAATTAATGTATTTCAGACCTTGAATCGGGCACTACCCCAGTAATTAATTATCCAATTCCATTGAGCTGGATCGATGTCTTTAAGGAAATTTGCACGCCATTGTGCATCAGTATTCCATTTCAGATAATAATTAGCATGTAAATGAAAATGCCAAACATTGTAGTGTCGATGAAGTGATGATATAAGATCACCATGAACACGAGATTCTTTTGGGAGATTGAATTCAGTCTACAAAAATATAAAACATCAAATTATGAATTCAAAATAAAAAAATATTTATAAATTAAAAAAACGATTTAAAATTTAAGACCTACATAGATGATATTAATTGTTTTGTCGATAATATCAGTTGGAATTTCAGACCATTTCTCCATGTTTAGAGGAGCATTTTTCCTTACATATCATCCACATTTTGTAATAAGCTCTTGAGCTCTATATCCAACTAATTTTCGAAGTTCTGCTGGAAGTTGAACATCCACTCTCTCTAGATTAATTTGTCTCCTCTTTGACCTCTCAAGACCAATGGTCGGACCACGTATCCTTTTCTTTGCTACATTTAAATCCATAATTAAACATGTTTCTGTTAATATGTTTCAAATATATCAAATTAAAAAAACATATGAGTTTTATACCACTATTAGTAGCATGCTCAAAGTCTGTTGGATTTACATGTACATGATCAACCTCAACATCAGTAGAAACATGTTCAACTACACTCTCAATAATTGTATGTGGATCTTCATTTATCAAACCTCGATCCGTATATAACGATATTGCGGTTTTTGTTGGTCGTTGTCCAGAAGAAGCTATTTTTATAAGTTGAGATACCTTTCAATTGGATAAATCCATCGACATTGTACAGGGCCAACAACTCTTGCTCCTCGTGCAAGATGAATTGGTAAGTGCATCATGATTGTGAAAAATGAAGGAGGAAATATTCTCTCAAGTTTGCAAAGTGTGATAGCAATATTTTTCTCAAGTTTATCCAACACCTTAATATTTTCGAGCTCAACTTCTTAAAAAAGACACTTAATTTAACCAGCGAGTCATAAAACTCTTTGCGAACAATGTCACGAAAAGCAGGAGCAAGTTGATCCAATATGAAAACATGACAATCATGAACTTTCATTCGTGAAAGTTTACCCTCTTTAGAATTTACACGCCTCTTTATATTTAAAGAATACCCATCTGAAACTTTTAAATTCTCCAAAAATTGCATATTGCCCTTCGTTTGACCAATGTCAATGAATAGTATGTTTGAGGCATGACATAATGATCATCCTTTTCTATCGGGTGTAATTCAGATCTCAACCCCATTTCCTTAAGGTCAAGTCTAGAATTTAAATCATCTTTTTTCTTCCCATCAATGTTCAACAAAGTACCCAATATATAATCAGTAATATTTTAAAATATGCATCTAATATAGACAATGACGTATCTCAAGTGTTTTCCAATATGGTAATTGAAAAAAATATTTAATTTCTTCCAATTTTATGGAAAAGTAGTTCATTCAGTCTCCATTTCTTTTGAAACTTTCCAAAAATTACATTATCATATTCTTTTAGCTGCTTTAAAATTTCATCTTCTGATAGGACCTTTGGAATAGATCGAAGTTCAATTGTTCCATCAAAAGACTTATCTTTTCTCCATCCATGATTTGGATCCAAAAAATGTCCATTTCCCATATAACACAGCTTAGACCCATTCTTTAGTTGACAATACCATGTGTCCTTATTACAACACGGAGAAGCAAGCTTACCCTTTGTGCTCCAACCTGACAAGTAAACATAAGCTAGAAAATCTTTTATCGTCCACAATACAACAACACGCATGTTAAATTTGCACTTACTATAGCCAACTTCCCATAAAATTTTTAACTCATCAATCAAAGGTTGCAAATAGACATCTATATCATTCCCAGGTTTTCCAAGGCCGAGAATAATCAAAAATATGATAAAATTAAGAGTTTTCATACATAACCATGGTAGCATATTATAAGGTACTAAAATAACTGACCATACACTGTAATTTGTACTCATAAGACCAAAAAGATTAAAGCCATCACTTGCTAAACCAAGCCTAACATTGCGTGTGTCAGACGAAAATTCCAAGTGTTTATCTTCAAATGATTTTCAAGCAAAAGCATCAGCTGGATGTCGCAAATTACCATCATCATGACGTTTTTCTTTATGCCATCTCATAACCTCAGCCGTCCTAGAACACATATATAATCGTTGAAGTCTAGGTATCAAAGGAAAGTGTCTAAGAACCTTATTTGGTATATTTTTATGCTTCCTTGACAACATATCACTTTCTGCATTATTGTTAATTTTGCTCGATTGCCACCTGGACATACCATAAGTTGGACAACTTTCAAGATCTTCAAACTTATCACGGTAGAGAATGTAATCATTCAAGCAAGCATCTCTCTTCTTACACTCCATTCCAAGCTCTTGTATGTAGTTGTTTGCTTCATAAAAACTATTTGGTAGTTTTTCACTACATGGAATTGCTCTTTTTAGAACATTAAGTAATTCAGTAAAAGACCGGTCTGTTCATCCGTAATCAGATTTGAGTGCAAGAAAAGTAACCATAAATTGAAATTTTGAAAATTCTTTGCAGTAAGGATGTAATTCTTGTTCAGCATCATTTGACAAATCATAAAATTTTCTTGTTGTTTCATTGGGGTCCTCATGATCTCGTTCTTCTCCGATCTCATTCATGTTGTTAAAACCAGAATTAAAATCATGTAGGAGTTCATGCATATCATCATGCTCTGAAATTTCTTTTTCGTCCTCTCTAAAAACATCATCATTGCTCTCAACAGTTGGGTTAATATTGTAATAATCCTCTCCGTGACTTGACCACCATCTATATATCTTTATAATTCTATTCAGAATAAGATGCACAAACACAATCTCTCGAGTGTGGAAATTATTATTTCCACTTTTATAATAAGGGCAACGAATTGTGTTTCCTCTAGCAGAATGAGTGAAAGCAAAATCAAGAAAAGAATTCACTCCGTTGATGTATAAATGTTGTCGCCGATCACTGATATCCATCCAACTTTTATCCATTGAACTATACATCAATAAATAAATAAATAAAATTGCTTTTACAAAAATAAATTTCAAGAAATTAACATGTTAACATTAAATAACCAATAAAGAACAAAAAAAAGATAAGATCAAATCATGTTGAATCGGGCACTACCAAAAACAACTTATGTTTGGAATGATGAGATTCTATTTGTCCAAAGTTTTTTATTTTGAAAGGTTCTACTTATGCTTGTTATGATGGTAACTACATGAAATAATGTATGCTTGATCGGTAACGAAGTGTTGGCATGAAGGTTAGAGATTAGTAGCATTGGCTTGGTTGATATATGAACTCGCAGATTGTGTTAAAATTTACTAAAATTTCCCTCATAGTTGAAGGATTCTTCTTAGTTAGAAGTGATGCACGGATGTCTATGATAGATTGCTTCATAAATTGGTAAATGACACATTTCTATAAATACTATTATTTGAGCAAGTCATATGTTTTATCACAACTTCATTTATGTGGGCGGTAAATGGCTTAACGTTATAACCATTATACAAATTTTGCTATCTTTAATGTAATTTATTGAATTTTTTAATTTTTTAAGCATCTATATAATAGAATTATCTCATTCTTTGAGCATATTGTTTTTGTTGAATTGGGCACGTTCTCGCCATCACTTTTTTCCAGGATCATTTTGTGAAGATTGCTATTGAATTAATTGTTTATCAGTTTTAAAAACACATTAACGCAATGATTATCACCAATGTTTCAGAATTGTTAGTAATGATTTAAATAATTTCAGCAAGCTAGTAAATCAATTGTTGCTGGCAATCATATCCTAAATTAGATTTGCCGCGCTTAATTACGGTAAATAATTTAGGATGCCGACAATCCTATGCATAATCTAAATAAGCGCGGATAAGTAAACTTAGTAAATTTAGCTCATGTTAATGTTTTTAAGAAATTTAGGCTCCGTTTGACACAGTGGTGGCGGTCGTGAACATGGGAGTACGTTAAACTGTCATTCGTTAACGCCCGCCTAAGGAACTTCATCCACTTTTATGTTCAAATGGATGAAGTTCCTTAGGTGGGTGTTAACGAATGACAATTTAACCCCCCATGTTCACGACCGCCACCACTGCGCCAAACGAAGTCTTAGTTGCCATAAAATTGATAAACTCAGTATTATATGAAATTGTCATAAGTTGTGACTGAAGGCAGATAGGAAGGAAGATAGTAATTATGTTGCGATAACTGAAGGCAGATAGGAAGGAAGATAGTAATTATGTTGCGGGAGGCGGATAGGGGGGAGAGCAACTTCTTGACTTTATGAAAAATTATATGAATCCCTCCTTGCAACAAAATGGATTCACTTCTTAGTCATTGTATATACTCATTCTTTAGTGGATATTAGTATATTCTTCCAGCAGAGTAGTAGTGAATGAAAAAAATACCCAAATTTTGTATGATGGAGAAAAATCTGGAATGGTAAGATGAGCAGTGGGGGATTCGAGTGGTGGTCGACGGATGCAGGAGAGGCGCAAGCGAGGTGCAAGGTGTGAGGTGCTAGGGTTTTCTGTAAAAGGAGCGACAACGACGGGTGCAGTGGAGGAGGAGCGGCAGTGGCGAGGGCTTCGAGTGGTGGCTAGAGTCGACAGTCTTCGAGAGGTGGGAGTCAATGCAGGGGAGGCGAAGGGGATGCGCGGGAGTTGCGAAGGTTTTCTGAGCGGAAATGAAATGGGTTATGAGGGTTTTCTGTGTGGTTATGTTGGATGAGGTGGTGGTTTTGTTCCGGGTGCGGTTTAGGGCAGGAGAAGTTACGGGATTTGGTGTTAGTGGAAGTTATTGAGATCATGGATCTGATAAGTGCGCAAAATTTGAACAGAAGAAGACATGACTCGTGCACATTAATGTTGTAAGTTAAAAAATGCAAAATTTGATCTGATAAGTGCACAACTCCATCTCAAAATTGACATATTGTCCTATGTAATTTAAAAAGCACAAAATTTGTAATTGTGTCTTAATTTTTTTTTAAAAAGCACATTAATGTTGTAAGAATTTTTTTTATATAGATTATATAGTCGACATGCAAGCGTGATGGCGACAACGTGCTTCGAGCCCTCACCTTCATGTTAGGAAATACGAGATCTAGAGAACACGCAAAAAATCACCAAAAAACTAACAAGCAAAAACACAAAGATTTAACGTAGAAAAACCCCAAGATCAGGGAAAAAACCATAACCACCAGCGCCCAGAAAATCCATTCTGAAAAGAGATCAAGAGTACACCGCTTCTACTCCGCCGCTCCTCTTCTTCAGTATTCGCATACGCGTATTCAAACCTAGGCCGAAACATGCCTTTTATACACGTAACAAATAGGATGAAGAAAAATTACATAAATGCCCAGTACTCTCAGACGCAGTCAAGCTCCACAAAATAACACTTCATCCTCGTATGCAAGCTGCTTCTTTGTCCACCTCCTCACCGTCTTGCCCCCATCAAATTCTATTTATATAACATCAATCTTTCTACGGAAGATCTCTCCTGGCAGACTCATGATTGACTAAAATCAGATGTCAAAAAATTGGATGAAGAAGCAGTCGGATGCTAGATAAAACTCAAGATTTACAGCTTTGGATTCTTGTTTTGTTCTCAAAAAAAATTTTGGGGTACAAATAGCATCTTACAGTACAATTATAATTCTAGGATTTACAAATAGTCAAGAGCTGCAAATAGTCAAATATGATCTACGAATATATATCAACACCCATGAAATATTAGTTAAGTGAGGAAAAAATAATAAGTAGGGAAAATAAAACCTATTATGTTTTTGTAAGTATAAAAAATTAAGTATAATTAAGAAGAAATATAATTTTTTTATAATTTTCGATCACTCAAAGTTGATGACGTGCTGAGACACGACTTGTGCAAGTCCACCTGGCACATCGATGCATCCTTTGTCTGCTCGTCACTGGAGTTGTTCGGTCGTAACCTAAATTGCAACAAAGTCAATGCTTTTTGCTTGCAAAAATGAAAGTCAATTTGTATAGTAATGACATATTTTTAATTATAGACATGCTAACTTTCTTATAAAGTTCGATAAATACATATTTTGTCTATAATGATTTTGGTTACTAAGTAAATTATTTTGTAACAAAAACATTTTTTTCATTAAAAATGAGTTATAGTGACAAATTTATATTGCGCAACTAAAAACACGCATTTAGTGACAAAATATATTTTATCACAAAATCTATGTCACTGAAGACATACATTTAGTGACCGAACTTTAATTTTGTCACTATAGTCCTTTCTTTAGTGACCGGACGTTAATTATGTCGCTAAAAACATCTCTTTAGTGACCGACATTACTTTCGTCACTAAAGACGAAATCTTTACAGACCGAACTTATTTTTGTCACGAAAGTCATGCCTTTGGTGACGAAATATATTTCGTCACTATAATTTGATCACTAAAACCCAATTTTCTTGTAGTGTAACTTTCCGGCATCGTGGAGTTACAGACCTCTCAATGCTTGCGAGGTGGTGATTGATTTCGCCGGTTGCAGGGCTCTGCTATTTTCCGGCACTGTGGAGTTACAGACCTCTCAATGCTCCTTATTTCACTGATTGATTTTGCCAGTGTTAGGTCAGCTGAGTGCTTCTTCTAGCTCAAGCCTCCAGGCTCTGCTATTTTCGGCTATTTCGAATGTAGAAGGCGGGGAATCACGAAATCAGGAGAGGGAAAAGGCGGGCCTCGCGCCAAGGAAATGCTATTTATACACGTACAAATTAATAGGTGTGCATACGTACAAAAACATTTATTGATGTAGTAAGCTTTTTGAATGAAATTTATGATACGTCATTTGAGTTATGACTGACCAAATCTTGATGAAAAATGACACGAGAGCATAGCCTTCATAGATTTGTAAGTACTATTGTGTGGATCTGTTAAATGTTATTTTGTGGACAATTGAGATCATATAAAATCTTGAAATAAGGAAGTACAACAACAACAACATTCAAGCCTTTATCCCATTATAGTGAGGTCGGCTATATGGATCCTTTGTCGCCATTGTGCCCTATCTTTTGTCATAATCTCAGTGATGTCTAAGTACATCATGTCTTTCCTTACAGTTTCATTCCAAGTCTTTATTGGTCTACCCCTCCCTCATTTAACATGCCTAGTGACTAGACTCTCACAATGCCTAACCGGTGCCTCTAATGGTCTACTTTGTATGTGTCCAAACCATCTTAGACGAGCTTCTCGCATCTTCTCTGTAATTGGTGCTACTCTTGTCTTATCCGTGATACTTTCATTCCTAATTTTATCCAATCTCATGTTTCCACACATCCACCTAAGCATTCTCATCTCTGCAACTCCCATTTTTTGCTCATGTACACAATTCACTGCCCAACACTCAGAACCATAGAGCATCGCAGGTCTAATTGCAGTACGGTAAAACTTGCCCTTAAGTTTTAGTGGTACTTTACGATCACATAAGATCCCTGGCGCGCCTCTCCACTTCAACCAACTCGCTTGGATTCTATGTGTCACATCTTTATCAACACCTCCATCTTTTTGAACTATCGATCCAAGATATTTAAAACACTCACTATGGGAAATATCTTGATCACCCAACTTAATAACGAAGTCACCTGTCCTTCTTGTACTGCTAAATTAAAGCTCCATATACTCCGTCTTTGCCCTGCTCAACCTAAAACCCTTCTTTTCTAAACTATCTCGCCAAGATTCAAGTTTTGTGTTTACACCCTCGCGCGTCTCATCAACCAAAACGATATCATCCGCAAACAATAAACACTAAGGTATTGCTTGTTGGATATGTCTGGTGAGCTCATCTAAGATGAGGGTAAAGAGATAAGGGCTTAAAGCTGAACCTTGATATAAGCCAACAGTGATAGGGAATTCCTGTGTTAATCCTCCAGATGTCCTCACCCTTGTCACTGAATTTGTATACATATCTTTAATTGTGTCAATATATGATATATTTACACCTTTCTTTGAAATCAGGAAGTAACGGAGAAAAAATAAGGGAATTATTAAAGGCAAACCAAATTTGAATATTACGCAAACCATTGTTAATGACAAATCATATATTTTGAAAAATACTCGGTGCAAACCAAATTGTTAACCACAAACCAATATTGTTAACAATAAACCAACACTTCAAATTATATAATCTAATATTTTAGACAAAAAACAATCCATGAGAAGTCTAGTTCAATCATTTAACGAAATAACACGTTAATAGCGTAAAACACCAAATTTATGACATTTAATAGCAGGTAACTGTCACATCCACTTCAATGAAAACCTGCAAAAATTTAATGATTTGTATTACCAAACAACACTTATAAAATTCATAAACCTGATTAATTTAAATTTTAGAGGTCAATCATAAAACATGCCTGTATACAATGAAAATCTTTAGAAGGTTCTGAGGTTGATTCAAGTTTCAATATCATATTCCCTAGCTGTGTTACATAAAAGAAAATAATATTAGTTGCATAAAAGAGAATAGAATAGTTATTTTTAAGTAAATGTTAGTTTAATACCTTCAAATAATCAAGATTCCTTCAATAATCGGACTACCATCTAACCTTGGCCGCGAAAGTGTAATTCTTGACAAGTACAAAGATTTTCATGCGTCGACAATATGCTCGTGATACCTTGTCCATGGTGTGAATAACGGCGGCAATGGACAATTTTCCCGCATTGTAAGTAGAATGAAATGATTTCCATTAATGAAACCTATGAAAATAATTTTGTCCAATGTTGGTGGGATAGAGTGAAGGGGTAGAAATGTGAATAACGACAGCAACCACACCTCTTGCTTGATGATTTCCTACACTATTTCTTCACCAAATTTTTCCTATTTTGGTTATCACGATATTTGCCCCCTCTGTCACACTCTAAGAACACGCGAGGTTTCATTTGAGCTGTGAGCTTATCTGAACCTTTTACTGTTACAATGAAACCCAAACTAAGCTCAATATTTCAAACCCACTCAACAAGTGATTCTTTTGATGAAAACAATTGTTGAGTCTCAAAACTAGATCATACATCAACTTCAAATACTTTACCTAAATCTAACATCAATTTCCAAGGTTTTATTACTAACAACAAATATATATAATAACACTACAATGTTGCAAGGACAAAAATTACCTTCCTTAGAGAGGTGTTGTCACAACCCGCATTTTCCTACATTAAACGATATATCAGAGTAAGAGAAAACACACGTCATGCCATGTCAGCAGGGGATAACTGCAGACGCTCAGGGAAAACTCCAACTAAACACTTTATGAAAGATCTATAAGTAATTTATTGAAAATCCAGTTTAAGTTAAAGGGTTAGCCGTATCCCTCGGCTTAGTGGCTCATCTAGTCCACGAGAAAAGATAGTTATACGCTGTGAAAAATACTTTATTTATAAGATTGGGCGTATTACATGAGTATAAACATCCCCAGAGGACAATTCATGATATGCAAGACTCTAGATTTATAATAATAGTGAAAGTAGCTTTTACGGTCGCTAAATATAGTGATTTAGATTTCAAATATGGTATGCATGAAGTAGTTATAGTAATTTTTATACTTCAAAATATCTAACATGCAACATAGCATAAAATCTTCCCAGATAGCAAGTAAAAACAATCACAAGAGGTAAACTAACAGTTTAACAAAGTATTCAATATTCCAAGAAAAACTACCAGTGGACATCAACAACCTGACACGAACCCACTGAGAGTATGCAAGTCTGAACTAAAAACTGAAACAACTACTAGCTTACGACGGTGAGGAGAAACCAGTGCAACACTACAGTCCACAAGCTACAACCCAACTCAGCCACTCCACTGGCTTGTTGGGTACATTGGAAAATGTGTACTAGATTTGGAGAAGCCACAACTTAGTCAATGATATGCATCAATGTGTATTTGATAGAAGTTTGAGTTTTATTGTGCAGGTTTAAAATTTTGAAGAAAAATTTTCTAAGTACAAGTGTCGACACTTGTGAAGAAACTGTGTCGACACTTAGGAAACTTGTGTCGACACTCAGGCAAGTTGTGTCGACACATAGGCAAATTGTGTCGACACTCAGGTAAGTTGTGTCGACACCCAGAATTTGTGTCGACACTTATGAAGAAGTTATGTCGACATCTAGCTGTTATGTCGACACTCAGGAAAGCTATGTCGACACACTGGCAAAATGTGTCGACCCTTATAAAGAAGTTGTGTCGACACTCAAAGCTATGTCGACACCTAAAGAAGCAATTATGTCGACATCCAGAATTGTGTCGACAACTTAAAGCAGAATTGTGTCGACACTTAAATCAGAAGATGAGTCGACACTCAGGAGCTATGTCGACACCTGAAGCAATTGTGTCGACACACAGGACTTGTGTCGACACACCAACTTTCAAAAGGCTGTGTCGAGTTCAGAGGTAATTGTGTCGACACACAGGACTTGTGTCGACACACACTCAATGCCATTTGACAAACACTCAATGCCATCTGTCTGCAACAGAAATGTCGAGACAAGAAGCTGTTGTGTCGACATACAGGACTTGTGTCGACACATATAACAAAAAGCAGTGTCAAGAAGCAGAAGTATGAATGTGTCGACACTTGGAGTATTTGTGTCGACACCATGAATACTTGTGTCGACACAGCCTATATGTGTCGACATATGTGGAGCAGTCTGCTGAGTATTGTGTGCTGAGTTGGAAATACACAGAAGAACCTGGTGACGTGACTGGTGACTTGACAGCTGTCATAACTAACCGGTCTGACACCATTGTCAGAACTGTCAGAAGTCTGTTATGAACCGGATCAGCCGGTAACCATGAAGCAAGCTCTATATAAGAGACAGATCGGAAACGACACGATAAGAAAAACAATGTGAAGCATCTGTAAGAAGAATTCTGACAGATCAAGGGCTGTCTGCAAGAAAGATTCAGAGTTCTATCTGAATTTAAGGGAGAAGCTGATTAAAGATCATCTTCATCAACAAAGAAGATCCAACTTATTTTGTTCTAATCAAGAAGCTTTGAAAAGCTAAGTTAGGTTGGATCAGAAGAATCAGTCAATCCAAGAACTGATCAAGAAGACTGCATCAATAGAGAAATCTTGCTGGTGAAGTTTTCAGTTACTCTTTACTCATAAATTCCTATATGATCTTATGTTAGATCTGAGATTGTAAGCCTAAAATTATAAAGGTTGAGGTAGGGATGTGTGTCTGAGGTAGGACTTGTGGTAAGTCTGAGTTGTAAGCCTAATTATAAAGGTTGAGGTAGGGCTGAGGCCTGAGGTAGGATTCTGGAGAAGAATCTGAGGTAGGACTTGTGTTAAGTCTGAGGTGTAGGAACCATCTATGGTTCTGAGATTGTAAGATCTGTGGATCTGAGCCAGTGGAAGGAAGTTAGGCTGAATCCAGTTATCTGCTGGATATACGAAGGGGGAAAGTGGATGTACTAATATCTTAGGGAACCACTATAGATCTGGTGTTTGCTATGTTGTATTTAATTTTTGTAGATAGAATTATTTTGTGCTAAAGGAAGTTACAAATATCTGTTTGCCTTAAAATAAAAAATACTCAAAAAGATTAGAACCTATTCACCCCCCTCTAGGTGTTTAGGCTCTTGAAACAAAGTCTTTCAAGTGGTATCAGAGGGAGGTTCCTCAAAATTTGACCTAACCGTCAAAGGATTTCTCCAAGGCAAATAATAGATAACAAAATGGGTTCAAGTGAAAATCAAAAGGAATTTGGATCTATGAAATTGCCCATATGCAGGAAAGAAACTTTTGGCATTTGGAAAGAAAGGGCAAGACTATTTATGAAAGCATCTGATCTAAGAATTTATATCACATTATAGGAAGGTCCCTTCATCCCAATGAAGGTTTCAGTTCTTGATGCAAAAACATTCAAACTCCAAAGAGTTATTCAGAGATGACTAAGGATGACATCGTCTTGGCTACATAAGATAAAAGAGCTCAGAATATAATTGTAAGTGTCATAGATGATGCAACATTCCAAAATCTTGTGCACTGTAAAACTTCCAAAGAAATGTGGGATACATTGATTGTCTATATGGAAGGCACAGAAGAAGTCAGAGAGGAAAAAAAGTCTATGATAAATCAGGAATATGAGAGCTTTAGAAAGAATAAAACTGACAGCATAGCTGAATGCTATAAAAAGTTTTTCAGAATAGTAAATGAACTGATGACAAATGGAAGAGTCTTCAGTACTTATGAATTGAATGGCAAGTTTCTTAGGTCCCTAACAAAGGATTGGGACACTAAGATATGTGTCATCAGGGAAGTGGCCAAACTGGTTGACACACCACCACCTACACTTTTTGGAAAACTGCTTTCATATGAAATGTAGCTTACTGCTAGAAAAGAGGAAGAGAAGGGAAGCAGATCTAAACATAAAGAAAAGTCAGTAGCCTTCAAGGCTGAGGGCTCAATGAAGGGTAAGAGAATTCCAAAAGTCAGCAGGAGACGGAGATTGGAGATTAGGTCTTGCGGATGGGGTGGAGTAGGAGAGGACTTGCGGCTAGTTGTAGAGGAAAAGAGGTGAAGTCTGCGGTTTGCTATAGGTTGAAGTCTGTTTGTGGGAAAAAGGTCGTGCACCTGTAGTGAAATCCGGAGATTGGATCTTCATTGAAAGCAGGATCAGGAGACCATTTGGTTACGGGAGGCGAGATTGAAAGATGGGTTGAGGGTTGGAAGCGGGATTCAAAGACGGGTCGAGGGTTGGAGACGAAATTGGAAGGTGGGTTCTTCGTTGGAGGAGGAATTGGGAGGTAGAATGTTTACTGGAGGCATAAGCGACAGGATCAAGTGAGGAAGGAGTGGTATAGTCCAAAGGTCGACACATTTTGCCAGTGTGTCACACATCTGATGAAGACTTTGCTGCCTTCACAAGACAATTCCAAAGGTTCATGAAGAAAAAGAAATGGAGAACCAGACCTTCATCAACATCCTATTCCAAGGATGAATACTACAGGAAGAAGAAAACACCTAAGGAGGACAGGTATGCTTCTAAACCTGGTAAACAATCTAATTCTAAGATTATGTGTTATTGCTGCAATAGGTCTGGGCATGTCATAACTGACTATCCTGACAAAAGAAAGGAGTCAAAGGACAAGAAGAAGCAGCTGGTCAAAGGCAAGAAGGAGAAGTCTCTAGTGGCTCAGAAGGATAAGAGTTGGACAGACTCTTCATCTTCAGAATCTAGAGAAGAAGAGGCGGAGGCATATGTTGGACTCTTCTCAACAGAAGAGGATTCTAGGGAACTAGAATTCCTATAGATGCTGGACTCCATAAATGGAGTGGAATAATATTGTTGTAAAGGGCTGATGGCTCAATCTGAAGAAGATAAGTGTCAGGATCAGCCTGGACCAAGTAAGGTAAACAATTCTCCCCTAGTCTCAGATTACTTTACTAGATCAGAATCAGAAGCATCTTCTTCAAAAGAAGTGGATGGATCTGAGTCTGAGGGGGATGTTCACCAACTCATTAATGAGTATGGTGGGTTGTTGAATGCTCTAAAGAAGAGCAAGTTTCTTGTTAAAGAGCAAGCCAAAGAGATTGAGTCTCTTAAGCTGGTTGCAGCAGTTTCAGCAAAACTGCTGGATCAAAAACTGAATGAGATTGCCAAATTGAAAAACATTACAGTTATTCAGATGGGCACAATCTCATTTAAATAGAATCATATTAAGAAACTGGAGGGAAAACTTCAGCAAGAAAGAGAGCTAGTGGCAAAATTCTCCAATCCAAAATCAGTCTTACCTTTGATAGATAATTTTGTTTCATAAAAAGGAAAGACTGGTCTAGGCTATAAGGGAAGAACTAGGGCTACCAATTCTCATAGAAAAGGTAAAGCCACAGTTCAGCCTCTAGCTGTAAATCCCCCTATTTTCTTTAAGAAGGTAGTGAATCCTACTAACAGGTATGATCATGACATTACACATGTCACTATGAGCATGAAAATTTCATGAGCAATGGTGCTAATGCCAATAGACCAATCTATAGACATGACCATCATATTCAAGAGGAGTTCTTGAAGAATGTTGTTCCAGCACCAACACTTAATAATTCTACTGACAACAAAGTAAGAAAGCCTGTACCTAAGAATAGGTATAATAGGTTTGAGTGTTGGTGTTGTGGCAAGGTGGGCCACTTTGCCATGGATTGCTGGTTTAACTTAAGTGTTAAAACCAAAAGTAGGATTCATGTTATATCATTCATAGGATTTCAAACTAACAAGAACCTAGGACCCACTAGCAAGTTGGGTTCTAAGGTTAAGTGATTCATTATTTGTTGTAGGTAAATCTAAGTGATCATACCCCTATATGGTACTTGGATTGTGGCTGTTCCAGACATATGACTGGAACAAGGAGAATGTTGAGGGACTATGTGCCGATAAAGAATGGACCAAAAGTTATCTTTGGTGGATCAGAAAAGGGAATCATCAAAGGATTTGGTAACGTATCTTGTGATTCAATTACAATCACTAAAGTGGCTTATGTAAAGGGTCTAAAACATAACCTGATTAGCATAAGTCAACTTAGTGACCTAGGTTATGATATTTCCTTCCTCAAAGGGGAGTGCCTAGTAAAAAGGTCAATTGATCAAGAGATCATTTTGACTGGCACTAGGAAAGGAAATGTGTATTGCCTTAACCTAGAGTGTGAGTCTAACAACTCACCTATTTGTTTGGTTGCAGGAGAGAAAGCTTCTCTATGTGTCAAATGGCACAAGAGGCTAGCTCATCTGAACTATAAGTCAATTGGACTACTATTCAGTATGAGATTAGTGAGGAATAGTCCTCAAGTTCAGTGCATAAAAGAGGGTGTGTGCTCAGCTTGCCAAAAAGACAAGTAGATTAAGTCCTCTTTTCAGTCACTTGACATCAAAGATTCAAAGAGATGTTTGTATCTCATGCATATGGATTTGTTTGGTCCTATGTCAGTCCATAGTCTTGGTAGGAAAGCATACACACTTGTTGTTGTGGATGATTATTCTAGATTTACATGAGTTTTCTTCTTAAGGAAGAAATCTGAAACCCCAACTATTTTCCAGACTTTTGTCAGACAAATACAGAATGAATACAATAGCTCAATGGTCAAAATCAGAAGTGACCATAGAACTGAATTTCAGTCTGAATGTATGACAAAATTCTGTGAAGAACTTGAGATTCATCAGGAATTCTCTTCACCTAGAACTCCTCAGCAAAATGGTGTTGCTGAAAGAAAGAATAAGACTCTAATTGAAGCTAGTGAAACTCTACTGAATGACACTACTCTCCCTGAATACTTCTGGGCTGAGGCAGTAAATACTGCATGTCATGTGCTCAATAGGACCTCCATCAACAAGAAACACAAGATGACTCCCTACCAGATTTTAAAAGGCAGAAAACCAAACATATCTTATTTCAGAATCTTTGGTAGTAAGTGTTTTGTACTAGTCAATGGTAAACACTACCAAACTAAGTTTGCTGCCAAATCCCTAGAAGGGATATTTGTTGGGTACAGCAACCATAGTAGAGCATACAGGATCTACAACTTGACTACTCAAGTTGTAGAAGAATCTGTGCATATTGTATTTGATGAGTCAATGTTTATTAACAGTGAATTGTCTAGTTCTTCAGTTAGTTCTACAGGTCTAACAGATAAGCTGGACAAGCTGACCATCAATGAAGATGTTACTGCTAATCTGGATGAAGATAAAGATGCCAGCTATCCAGGGGGAGATCAAGTCCCTCTGGGTGAAGAAGAAAATGTGGAGCATCAAGATGAGAAAACTGGAGATAGCCATAATGCTGACAGAATTCCTCCAGCAAGGAGACACCTGAAGGATCATCCAGCTCACCAGATCATTGGTGATGCAAGTCAGGGTATTCTAATAAGGAGCAGGAGCATGAACACAGTTTTATGTTCTAGCTTCCTGTCTCAGATAGAACCCAGGAAGATTGAAGAGGCCATGCAAGATACCAACTGGATTGATGTAATGCAAGAAGAGCTCAGTCAGTTCAAAAGGTGTAAGGTCTGGGAACTGGTGCCAAAACCTAAGGATCACAACATAATAGGAACTAAGTGGATCTACAGGAACAAGCTTGATGAGAATGGCACTATAGTCAAAAACAAGGCTAGACTGGTAGCAAAAGGCTACAAGCAAGAGGAAGGTATTGATTTTGATCAAACCTTTGCTCTAGTGGCAAGGCTGGAGGCAATAAGGCTATTCTTAGCCTATGCTGCCTATCAAGGGTTCAAAGTATATCAAATGGATGTGAAATCAGCCTTTCTGAATGGTGATTTTAAAGAAGAAGTCTATGTAGAACAACCCTCAGGTTTTGTAGACTCTCACTTTCCTGATTATGTATATAGGATTAGGAAAGCTCTATATGATTTGAAACAAGCTCCAAGGGCTTGGTATGAAACCTTGTCTGCCTTCCTCATTGAGAATAAATTCTCTAGAGGAAAGATAGACAAAACTCTATTCTATAGGGAATCAAAAGGCAAGATTATACTAGTATAGATATATGTGGATGACATTATCTTTGGTTTTACTGAAAACAGCCTTTGTAGGAAGTTTGCCAAACTTATGCAATGGAAGTTTGAGATGAGCAGTATGGGTGAGCTGAAGTTCTTCTTGGGACTTCAAGTTAGACAGACTGAGAGTGGGTTGTCCATATCCCAGTTTAGGTTCACCAAGGAGTTGATTAAGAAGTATGGTTTGGACTAAGCTTCTACAATGAAAACTCCAATGGGAACAAGTATGCCTATATGCAAAGATGAAACAGGAAAAACTGTTGATGAGTCTTTGTATAGATGGATAATTGGCTCTCTACTATACTTGACTGCTAGTAGACCTGACATCATGTATGCAACATGTGTTTGTGCTAGGTATCAAGCATGCCCTAAGGAATCTCATTATACTGCAGTTAAAAGAATTTTGAAATATCTTAAGGGCACACCTAATCTAGGCCTTTGGTACCCTAAGAATAGAGATTTTCTATTAACAGGTTTCTCAGATGCAGATTTTGCTGGATGCAAAGAAGATAGAAAAATACCACAGGAACCTGTCAATTCTTTGGTGGGAGGCTGGTGTCATGGAGCAGCAAGAAGCAAACCAGTGTAGCTATATCAACTGCTGAATCAGAGTATATAGCTGCTGGTAGCTGCTGTGCACAATTAATGTGGATAAAGCATCAACTAGAAGATTATGACATCCAGGTAAGTAGAATTCTACTATTTTGTGATTCTACAAGTGTTATTTCTATTGCTAAGAATCCTGTATCACACAGTAGGACCAAGCATATAGATATTAAGTTTTATTTTATCAGAGAACATGTAGTGAAGGAAAATATTTATCTAGAGTTTGTAAAAACTGATAATCAAATAGCTGATATTTTTACAAAACCACTGGATGAAATTAAATTCAATAATTTCAAAATATAATAAGGTATGTTGAACTTAGACTAGGTTAACACAAAGTAGCATATGTTAGCACAAAATTTCTGTTGAAATTTGGCTAAGTACAAAGTTTGTGTCGACACAAGGAAGTTGTGTCGACACACTCAGTATGTTGTGTCGACACAGGAAAAGGATGTGTCGACACAGAAACAGTATCTGTGTCGATAAGAGAATAGGTGTCGACACAACCTTGTCGAGACTATCAGTCGTGAGGATATTTGTGTCGACACAAAAAGTCAGTGTCGACACAACTCTGTCGAGACTTAAGTTGTCAGTGTCGACACAGACGCAAGTATGTCGACACAGACTCAAGTATGTCGACACATAGATGTGTCGACTTAATATACGTTTTGTCAACTTAGACATTAGTATGTCGACACATAGTTGTGTCGACTCAGCTTAAGTTCTGTCAAGACCTAGGTCATTTTTGTCGACATAAAAACTGATTTGTCGACTTAAGCCCGACTTTTGGTCTGCCCTTGACTCAAGTACTATAAAAAGGTGAATCCAAAATCTGGTCGACTACGCTATCAGAATTTTTGACTCTACACCTTCTGTCGACATAGACCTTCTCTTCTCTTCTCCTCTAGCACTTACGTCAATGGCGCCAAACCAAGAAGACAAGGTTAATGAAGGTTACGAACTGGTTCGCGAGGGTTTCACAACTGCTTCTGACGAAATTAAGGGAGTTATTACCCTAATTTCTGTAAATGGACTAGAATTTTTGGTATCAGAACCGACCAAAATTTGGAAGAAGGAAGTCATGGAGTTCTACACAACCGCTATTATGGACACAAAAGGACAGAAAATCAAGGCATCTATTCAAGATACCCAGGTGAAGCTCACACTGAAATCAATCAGGAAAGCACTACATCTACCAGTGATCAAGGATACAGAAGAAATAACTGCTTCCCAGATAACTAAAGCATTGAGCTGGTGTGGACTGAATCCCAATAGTAAGATTGGTTCATCTATCAATAGAAAAGGGATGAATTCCCAAGGAAAATTTCTTTCAGAAGTAGTGGGCAAAGTGATTATCTGCAAAATAGGTGGACATGATCAGATTTCTGCCCACATGTTCAATCTGATGGTGAGAATCATATTCAAGATAAACACTGATTGGGCAGCAGTAGTGTTTGATAAACTATAAGAAGGAATAAAGAAACATAATCTGGGAAGGATCCTCAGCCTATGCTTAACATCAGTAATTCCAGATGTTCTGAAACAAGCAAATGGCTTTAAAATAAATCATATGAGAAAAATAGATGTAAGGATACTGTCAAGATGGGACAGAGTTCTGACCAAGGAAGTCCCTGCTCCGAAGGAGCAAACTAAAAAGGACAAGAAGAAAAAGAGAGTTATTGTACAGGCTGATTCCTCCAGTGATTCTGAAGAGGAAGTGGTCTTTAGTTCTGATGAAGACCAGCACCAACATGAAGCACATGATCAAATAAAGGACAGTGAGCCCTAGGAGCAACAAGTTGACTCCACTCAAGGGGGAGAAAACCTAGAAAAAGAAACAGAGTTGTCTGCCCAAGGGAGAGGTATTGATGATGTTGTCCTTGATAGTGACTTAGCTGCAGACACAATAATGGATGTTGTATCTGAAATCAACACTGCAGCTGAAGTAACTGATAAGAATGATGCTCAAAATGAGCCAGTAAGTATCTTCTCCACAGACTAGTGATGTATTATAGTATTCTCCTCAAAAATTGTTCAAAGAGACACTTTTGTTTACACAACAAAAGAGGTCTTTCAAGTGGGATTAGTCTTTTAAGTAGTTTTTTTAAAAAAACTAATCTTATTCCTTCTGCACAGATACAACAGGAATTTACAATGGAAGAATTGTTTCCTGATCCTCTTACTGATAGGGCCGAGGGGGAGGAAATTGAAAAAGAAAAGAACATTCCAAGGACCGAGGGGGAGTTATCCAAGGATACCCTAGCAGAAAAGGAAACTGTTGATATTAAAAGTACATCCCCTTTCGCTCTCGAGAAGTCCCTATTTATTCCCGAGTAGTCATGACTTGATGTTCTCAAGAAGCCCAAGCTAGTTCTCAAGAAGCCTTATTGTACTCGAGTAGTCCTGGCTTGCTGTTCTCGAGATGCCCTTGTTTGCTATCGAGAAGTATCTTAGCTCTCGAGAAATCCATCTTCCTTACTCGAGTAATCCTTCCCTAGTACTCGAGAAGTCCTGCCTTCAGTTCTCGAGTAGCCTTCTAGTACTCGAGTAACCCTTCCCTAGTACTCGAGAGGTCCTGCATTCAGTTCTCGAGTAGCTTTCTAGTACTCGAGTAACTCTCCTTCTATACTCGAGGAGCTCTCTTCAGTACTCGAGTAATCCATGTCTTCATCCCGGAAATCGGTTCAGCTGACCCCGGTTCATTCTTCTAAGTGTAAAGATTTTTATATTATATTTATTATATATATATAATTATAAATGCCCTACTTCTTCTTCCTCTGTCGTTTAGACCGAACTACCGTTCTTCTTCCTGAACCAGAGCGGCGTGAGCGAGAGAGAGAAAATCCTTCCATAATTCTTCCGGTGGCCGCCGACGGTGCTCCGGTGCTCGAAATCTTCAACCGATCTTAGATCCAGAAAGCTCTCAGCGAGAGATTCGTCATCGTGGTAAAATCTTCCCCATTACATGAGTTTTTTCTCGTTAGGGTTTTTGGCTCTAACCTCTATCTTGGCTATTTCTTGTTAGATTTCAACTCTCCACGTCTTCTTTAGCCCTGATCTACGACAAGGAGCGATTTGGAGAGTTTTTCTGGCCAAAAAAAACCAAGGCAAGTGGTGGTTTTCCCTTTTCCCTCTCCTTTCCAATCTTGATGATAACTAGTAATCTCTTTTTTCTTCAATCTTTCCGCACTATTATCATTTCAATTTGTAGATATAATTAATCTTCCTTTGAATCCACTTGTGTTATTAGTTTTGTCATGATGATTTAATCTTGTAAGTGTTGTAGAGACTTGATGGAAATGTTTAATTGATAGCGTTAATCATTCCTAACTATTATGTAGGATGTGTTAAGAGTTGTTTAGGACTGTGAAATCTTTCCTAAGGTTGATTAACCGTTTCTTAGTCTAGAATTTTCTAGTAGAATCCGATGTGCCAAGTCTTGAGATATATCATGATTCTCTTATTTGCGGGAGTTAGTGGGTGTATCCACCTCCGCAATGTTTTGAGACTTATTAGTACCTTGTGGAACTCTACCGGGTGTTTGGGCGTCTGCGGTGAATGGTGGAGTGTATGAGTTTCTCCCGCAGTTAGACGGATATTATATCTGTGAGGGTGTGTCCAGATGAGTGACCACCTCGCCCGTGTTTTTGGGTAGAGTTGATCACATGTGGCTAATAGAGTTGTTGTGATATTCTTGTTTATGATTTAATCATGCTCTCCACCTTTTTTTAGCCTTGTGTATCTTGTGTATTTTGATGTGCGTGACGATTCACGTAAGTTTTATTTTCCGGCTCTTTTGTACCTTACTTCTGTAATTTACTTCAGTACTTTTGGTCTTGGGTTGGTACCCCTCTTTTGACCTTTGTTTACTCTTGGTTTACTTTTCTGCCACTGCTTGTACCTTCTTATTGAGGTGTTCTGTGTTTGAAATGCCTCGGCTTCGAAGCTTTAGCAGGTAGTGGAGCCGGAAAGACGGTTCTATGAGGCTCTACATTGATTATCGGGAGTTAAATAAGGTAACCATCAAGAACAGGTATCTGTTACCTCAGATTGATGATCTATTTGATCAGTTGTGGGGATGCACTGTGTTTTCAAAGATTGACATTCATTCAGGCTACCACAAGTTGAGGGTCCGTGAGGATGATATACCACGGACGGCTTTTTGTTCCTGGCACGGGCATTTTGAGTTCTTGGTGATGTCCTTTGGTTTGACAAATGCACCCTCTGCTTTTATGGACTTAATGAATAGAGTGTTCAAAGATTTCTTGGACCGTTTTGTGATTGTGTTCATAGATGACATTCTCGTGTATTCTTGTTATTTTGAGGAGCATGCTCAACCCTTGCGCTTAGTTTTGTCAACCCTGAGGGAGCACAAACTCTATGCCAAGTTGAGTAAGTGCGAATTTTGGTTACCCCAGGTGTCTTTTCTGGGCCATGTTGTGAGCAAAGATAGTCTTTTCGTAGACCCTACCAAGATTTCTACTGTGATAGAATGGAAGAGACCTTCTACACCTAAGGAGATTAGGAGCTTCTTAGGTCTGGCCGGTTATTATAGAAGATTCGTGGAAGGGTTCTCTGTGTTGTCTGCTCCTCTAATTAGACTCACACAGAAGAACACCGTGTTCATTTGGAGCGATAAGTGTGAAGAGGCTTTCCAAGAATTGAAGAAGAGATTGTGTACTTCTCTAGTCCTAACCTTACCTACTAAAGGAGTCGAGTATGCTGTGTATGTGGACGCATCACACATTGGACTAGGTTGTGTTTTGATGCAAGAAGGAAGGGTGATAACGTACAGATCAAGACAATTAAAGATCCATGAAAGAAACTATCTTACGCATGACTTGGAGTTTGCTGTTATAATTTATACGCTGAAGCTTTGGAGACATTTATTGTATGGTGCGCTGTACAAGATTTATACAGACCATAATAGTTTGAAGTACGTCTTCACTCAGAAGGAGTTAAATCTGCGCTAGCGTAGGTGGTTAGAGTATGTGGCCGATTATGAAGTGGAGATTCTCTATCATCCAGGAAAGACTAACGTAGTAGTCGATGCTTTGAGTAGGAAGACTGCCAAAATCTTCAATCTATCTGTACAATCCTTGGTGGAAGAATTCTTGTTGATGGACATTGAAGTTAGGAGTAGTACTGTGCCTGCTAGGTTGGAAGCAGAAGAGTCCTCTTAGATTTCTCTTACCAGAGTGCACCAGAAGGATGACCCTGACTTGTTGCATCTCCAAAGTAGAACTGAGAAGGGGGAGTTACCTGATTTCTCTTTGGACGAGTTGGATACTCTGAAATATCAGGGTAGATTTTGTATCCCCGCTTTTGGTGATATTCGTGCTAAGATTTGTAATGAAGCTCATGGTTCCAGTGTTTCCTACCATCCTGGTTCTACCAAAATGTATAAAGATCTAAAACAAATTATTTGGTGGCCGGGAATGAAGAATGATATAGCAAAGTTTGTGTCGGAATGTTACACGTGTCAGTGTGTTAAATTAGACCATAGAAGGCCTGGTGGTAAACTGATACCGCTTGATATACCAAGTTGGAAATGAGAGAGTATTTTGATGGATTTCATCACCGGTCTACCGAAATCTCCCTATGGGCACGATTCTGTTTGGGTGATAGTCGATAGATTGACAAAGTGTGCTCACTTTGTGCCCTTTAAGATTAGGTATCCTATGAAGAAGATAGATGAGTTATACCTTGATGAAGTCATCAGATTACATGGAATGTCTATTAGCATTGTATCGGATCGAGATTCCCGATTTACATCTCATTTTTGGAAGAGCTTACAAGAGGGGTTGGGTACCGATTTAAGGTATTCCACCGCCTATCATCCCCAGACAAATGGTCATACGGAAAGGGTAAATTAGATCATGGAAGATATGATCAGGTGTTATATATTAGATCATGGCGGTGCTTGGGATGAATGCCTTAGAATCATGGAATTTGCATACAATAATAGTTATCAGGGGAGTCTGCAGATGGCCCCATTTGAGGCCTTGTACGGAAGGCATTGTAGGACACCTTTGTTATGGGCTGAGGTTGGTGAGAGACCGCTGCTAGGTTCGGAAGCCCTTGAAGAGATGAATTGTGTTGTGACTCATATTTGATAGAAGCTCCGTATAGCGCAAGAGCGTTACAAAAAGTATGTTAATCAACGAAGGGTCGATCAGGATTTCGTCGTTGGGGACTTGGTTTTTCTGAAATTCTCTCCGATGTCTAGTGTTAAAAGGTTTGGAAGGAACCACAAGTTAGACCCTCATTATATGGGACCTTTTCAAATTCTTGAGCGCATCGGAGTGTCAGCGTATAGATTGGATTTGTCTGCTACCTTCTCTGATGTCCATGATGTGTTCCATGTGAGCCAGTTGCGGAAGTGTGTTCGTAGTGATCGTCAAGTCCTTGACTCAGTGCCCCAAATTTAGCCCAACCTTTCGTATGTGGAAGAGCCTGTTCGTGTTTTGGAATCGCAAGATCGAGTGTTGCGGAGAAAGACCATCCCAGTGGTCAAGGTTCTTTGGAGAAATCAAGACGTTGAGAGCGCGGTGTGGGAATTGGAGTCGGTGATGAGGGAATCTCATCTGCACCTCTTCCCTTAGTTTCTGGTATGTCTCCATGCTTTTGGTAGTGTTTGATTTTCTCATTTTGGTTTGATTTTGGAGTTGTGTTAAGTTTCAGGACGAAACTTCTTTTTAGGGGGAGTGACTGTAAATCCCCCAATCATCTGATAATATTATTTGATTTGGTATCGTCATATTTATGACATCAAGGCGGTACTTTTTACATTATGTTGACGGTGTTGCACCGTTAGTGCGTTTTTTTGCATCTGTTGGGGTTGTTTGACCAGATTTTTGGGATTTTGATTTGGATTGAAGGTTTTCCTTGATTGAAAGGATTGAGTTTTGAGATTTTGGACTTGTCCAGTTTTATTGCGATCCGAGTATTTTGGGTCTCGGCGCGTGTTTGGATTTCTGCGATAATTTTTGCTTATGTAAGCATTTGATGATAGTGTCTCAGGAATGGCGCGACGGATTCTAGTGTTATCTTCGTTGCATATTCGTAGAGTCAGCGATTTATTCCAGAATATTAGTCAAATCGAAATTTCTGAATTTGTTCTGCTTGTACTCGAGATCTCCTCTTTCGCTCTCGAGAAGTCCTTGTTTGTTCTTGAGTAGTCATGACTTGATGTTCTCGAGAAGCCCTTGCTAGTTCGCGAGAAGCCTTATTGTACTCGAGTAGTCCTGGCTTGATGTTCTCGAGATGCCCTTGTTTTCTCTCGAGAAGTATCTTAGCTCTCGAGAAATCCATCTTCCTTACTCGAGTAATCCTTCCCTAGTACTCGAGAAGTCCTGCCTTCAATTCTCGAGTAGCCTTCTAGTACTCGAGTAACCCTTCCCTAGTACTTGAGAGGTCCTGCCTTCAGTTCTCGAGTAGCTTCCTAGTACTCGAGTAACTCTCCTTCTATACTCGAGGAGCTCTCTTCAATACTCGAGTAATCCATGTCTTCATCCCGGAAATCGGTTCAGTTGGCCTGGTTCATTCTTCTAAGTGTAAAGATTTTTATATTATATTTATTATATATATATAAATATAAATACCCTACTTTTTCTTCCTCTGTCATTTAGACCGAACTACCGTTCTTCTTCCCGAACCAGAGTGGCGTGAGCGAGAGAGAGAAAATCCTTCCGTAATTCTTCCGGTGGCCGCCGACGGTGCTCTGGTGCTCGAAATCTTCAACCGATCTTAGATCCGGAAAGCTCTTAGCGAGAGCTTCGTCATCGTGGTAAAATCTTCCCCATTTCTTGAGTTTTTTCTCGTTAGGGTTTTTGGCCCTAACCTCTATCTTGCCTATTTCTTGTTAGATTTCGACTCCTTGTCTTCTTTAGCCCTGATCTACGACAAGGAGCGATTTGGGGAGTTTTTCCGACAAAAAAACCAAGGCAAGTGGTGGTTTTTCCTTTTCCCTCTCCTTTTCAATCTTGATGATAACTGGTAATCTCTTTTTTCTTTAATCTTTCCGCACTATTGTCATTTCACTTTGTAGATATAATTAATCTTCCTTTGAATCCACTTGTGTTATTAGTTTTGTCATGATGATTTAATCTTGTAAGTGTTGTAGAGACTTGATGGAAACATTTAATTGATGGCGTTAATCGTTCCTAAATGTAGGATGTGTTAAAAGTTATTTAGGACTGTGAAATCTTTCCTAAGGTTGATCAACCATTTCTTAATCTAGAATTATCTAGTAGAATCCGATGTGCCAAGTCTTGAGATATATCATGATTCTCTTGTTTGCGGGAGTTAGTGGGCGTATCCACCTCCGCAATGTTTTGAGACTTATTAGTACCTTATGGAACTCTACCGGGTTTTTGGGCGTCTGCGGTGAATGGTGGAGTGTATCAGTCTCCCCCGCAGTTAGACGGATATTATATCTATGTTGGTGTGTCCAGATGAGTGACCACCTCGCCCGTGTTTTTGGATAGAGTTGACCACATGTGGCTAATAGAGTTATTGTGATATTCTTGCTTATGATTTAATCATGCTCTCCACCTTTTTTTAGCCTTGTGTATCTGGTGTATTTTGACATGCGTGACGATTCACGTGAGTTTTATTTTCCGACTCTTTTGTACCTTATTTTTGTACTTTACTTCAGTACTTTTGGTCTTGGGTTTGTACCCCCTTTTGACCTTTGTTTACTTTTGGTTTACTTTTCTGCCACCGCTTGTACCTTCATGCTGAGGTGCTCTGTGTTTGGAATGCCTCAGGTTCGGAGCTTTAACAGGTAGTGGAGCGGATTTTGGAGTTCCCGAGCGGCAGTGTTGGCTATGGATTTCACCTCACTGTTGCGAGGTAGTTGTTGTTTCAGTTTATTTTTCTTAGTTCAGACATACTATTATTTTATGTGGGTTCGTGTCAGATTATTGACACCCACAGAGTTGTTGAATTTAGATACTTGCTAGCTGCTAGTTGTTCTCCTTGTGATGGATAGGATTACATGCTCTCTGGGATGATTTATGCTAGGAATGTAGGTTATGTATTTTTAAGTATAAAATCTAGTATTATTACTGCATGCATTGCATATTTTAAAACTCTAACTCATTATATTTAGCGACCGTAAAAACTATTTTTACTACTATTATAAACTTAGAGTTCTGCATACCATGAGTTGTTCCCTGGGGAACGTCTACACTCATGTAGGATGTTTAATCTCATAAATGAAGTATTTTCCGCAACGTATTAACTATTTTACTTTCGTGTACATGATGTGCCACCAAGCCGAGGGATACGGTTAAATGCTTAACTAAAATTGGATTTTTACTAAATAACTTGAAGAACTTTCTGTTTGTGTCTAGTAGGAGTTTTGCCTAAGCGTTCGCAGTTATCTCTGTCGACGTGGCATCATAACACGTATTTTACCTTACTCTGATATACCCCTTTTATGCAGTGAAAATGCGGGTTGTGATAAGGGACTAGGGAGCAACAGGGTAGGGATATTTCCTTCTCAAAGTTCAATCTGTAGCGAGGAAACTTGGGGTCTCCAATGACCTTCGGACAAAAATGAAATTGATATACACTGAGAGTGGCAGATTGGAAGCTTGATATGATCTATTTTCCTCCAATTTCAAAGGGAAATCCTAGGGTTTCTCATCATTCTTTTCTCCACCAATTCCCAATCCCCTTTCTTTCAATCTCCTCCCCTTTGTTTCTGTCCAGATTTAGTGGAAATGGAGAGCAATTCTGAAGCATCGAAATGTCTTCCCAACATACAAAAAATGGCGGAATGGGATACGTAAATGGAGGTAAAGGACGAGGGAGTCCAAACACCGTCAGAGGTGCTTCATGCTACGCTTGAGAAGGACCAAGCGCTGCATGGTGAGGTTCAAGTGCCACCAGAGGAGGCTTCATCCAACTAGCCTCCCGGGGAACATGCCTGATAAAAGAGACTGACGGCAGTGACGGCGGAGCGAAATCACGATTTTGATTGGAATGATTTTTTTATTATTTTTAGGTGGTTTGTTAGTAACAAATTGTTTTCAAATAACAATTTTTAAATTTCATGATTTGCTAGAAGCGAAAATAGGTTTGCTAATAACAATGCCCTATTAAAAATATGTAAGTATGGAAATTATATTTTTGGATATATATTGATATATTCAATTTAACATTCTTTGATGACAAAAGATTGTGGAATTACACCATCTACAAAACTTCATACTCTAGGAGTAGGATGTCATATTGTTTCATGCAACATGAATTATACATATTTTTATTTTTATTATAGTCCTTAAAAACAAATTTTATAGCCAATAACTTACTTTTATGATTAAGTGCAGATAAAGATAATTTATGATGAATGGATAACACCATGAGTCTTTGGATGGAAAAGGAGTTAACTTGGAGGTTTCCACCAAGTACGCAACCTCATAATATGGCATATACTTAACTTTGTAGTCTTTGGAGAAGGAGGCATTATAGACCTTGTTAGGTTCAATGGAAAGCTCCTTCAAGGTAGGAAGAACTCCCTTGTTCTTTCTAGAGGTCCTTGAGGCAGCAGTCATCATCGGAGAAGGCGATTTCCAACGGTCGCGGCATAGGCAAATAATTATTAGTGTTCTCTAGCAGCTGTCGGTGGAGGCAGGCCACCAAACTACCACCATGATGACAGCTTCCCTTCAGTGAGTCGATTGGAGGTGGAACCTCGACCTGGGGGTCACCGGAGATGAGTAATGGTCACTGTTATAAAGCCAAAAATTAGCCAAACCCCATTTTGAAGTATGAAATCAGTTAATAATAGTATGGTATTGTGGCCAAAAGTTATTTTTGTAAAATCCCCAAAAAGGATATAGCGGGCTATTTATAAAATGCAGGTTCATGGGCCATATAAATCGCATCTAGGCTATATCAAAATAAATGGAACTCTGATTTTAGCCTATGTGGAGAAGAGGGAGAATAGGAAGCTCATTTCCAAGTTCAATGTAAGAGTTAATCAAGCCAGCCAAATAAAAGGCAAAGTTCAAAACCTATTTCATTAAAGCAGTAACATAGCTGATAGCAAGAGGGAGGAAGAAGTACTGAGAAATCCCAGTTTCCTTTCACCATATAATAACTGTCACAATCCCATAAACTTAAAATTATATTTGGTCAATTTCTAATAAGAATATGGTGGATTTCATACCATAGATACTGAGATTCATAATATGAACCCCCTCCTTTTTAAAAAGTTGATGGTACAAAAAATCCAATTTCAATCATTGTTAAGAGAAAAAGAGGGAGAAGAAGAAGCTTTCAACCTAATTTTCTATCCATAAATTGAAAGAGACTAGAAGTGCTTACAATGGGAGGAGGAAGAAAATGGTTGTACCCTAAACCCTAAATCCTCGCATTCCAATTTCAAGCCACTCTCCCTGAATCAGTCGGTCGATAGTTCGGTATATATAGATGTCACATAAATTGATAACTATCAAAATATAAGTTAATGAAATGATCACAAGTATTCAAATTCATCTCCAATAAAAAAATAATTGTCACAACTATGTACACGACACTACTTTTATTTCTCGTCATCGAGGAAATTGAAAATTTTAATTTAATTGTTGTATTTCAATTTTTGTGATAATTTGAGTCGTTACAAATTAGTCTTGATACATAGATTAAATAAATAAAATTAAGTGGATCTTCATTTATTATTTTGATCTTAAATTTTGGTGGGTACTTAGAAACTATATAGTTCCTCTATGACCAAAATTTGGAGTCGTTTGGACTTCAAATTCTTAGTTTATTATATAAATATATTTTGGCTCAATTTGTCACACTTAACTACAGACAAATTGTATTTTTTAAATATCACTCAAATTATGAGATATATAAATATAGAAATTTTATAGAGCCTTTGTTAGCTTATAACCTTCATTATGTTTATGTTTGAGGGAATTTGGATAAGGAAATTGTTTGATCCCAATTTGTGCACATAATGTTAAATATGTCACACATATTAACAATATTGTATAATATTAATATTCCCCATATTCCTAAGTCTTTATTTTTAATATTTGGGGTATGTGTTCTCCGAATTTCATATTTGGGCTATGTGACAAAAGATAAGGCACAATGACGACAAAAGATCCATATAGTTGATCCCACTATAGTGGAATAAAGGCTTGAGTGTTGTGTTCTCCGAATTTCAGTGAACCATCTATCACATATTGATAATACTCCAGTATCATTGAACACCGTATTCTATGTTTGTATGCTTTTACTTATGAGTAGAATCATTACGAAATATGTCGTATATCACCTATCAATGTATAAAATATGATGGTGGCTATCTTTAATCACACCAAAGACTTGTAACTGAAGTTACTTGTTTATGTTTAAAAAGTCTTATACTTCTTTTTATTGTTGGCGTATATGCTAAGCTTTCATATAAATGTAGTTAAGTTTTTTCACTAAAAACAACAGGCCCTTCATGTATTTCGTGAAGTGATGTCTTACTTATATTCAATTGAATCACTTGTTGCAATCTAAGTATCCTAGATGAGTCAGAAAGGTATTGAACTAATCAGTATTTTATATGTTGTCTGATAAACCCACAAGGCATCATCTAATTTTTTAGACAATTCCTTGCGATCAGATTACAAAGATTTTTCGAGAATGCAATTTAATTCTCGATTGGAAACTTCAAATTGTCCACTAGTTTAGGGGTGATATGGAGTGACAATCCAGTGAAAGTTGTCATATTTCTTTAAAGCACAATCAAATTGTGAGTTGCAGAAGTGTGTGCCCCGGTCACTAATGAGAACCATTGGAATTTCAAAATTGAGAAAATAATTTATGCAAAAATGAAATGACAAACCTAGCATCATTTGTAAGTAATTTCTATGCTTCTTCCACCCACTATGAAAATAATCTAATGGGATATATTTATTTTTAATGATGTTGGGAAAAGACCCATAAAGTATATCTCCAAACATCAAAAATTCACAAATAAAGATATAATTTTGCAGCATCTCTGACTCGTGATATATTTCCTACCTATTAACAACTATCACAATTTTGAATGAAGTGATATGCATCTCTGAATATATATGGACAATAAAAGCCAGGTTCACCAAAAAAAACTTGGTAGTTCTTTATATTCTATCACCGTGTCAATGATTTTAATTCATATTCCCATCATATTCTTGATAAGCACTGCTTGGACCTCAGATATACGATGATGTGATCTCAACAAATGCATTTCTTTTTGTAGTGCAAGTGAATGATTGTGCACGCCAACAAATTTGGACATTTCCTAATTCTTCCTCTTTTGATCAACAATAAAGTATGTGCACACAAAACATATGGTATTGGTATTCAGTTTGTGAAACTTCTTTTGCATATCAGTCGTCGTCTTGGAAATCTTATGACCTGCTTTGGCACAAAAATATTCTCTTCCATTGATGATCCTTCTATGCGTCCACTAGTAAATATGTTGTTTTTAGACACTAAAATCACTGTTGCAAGCATGCTCAGAGTACATTACATACGCTTCTTCATCATAGTGAACAATCAGGAAAATAATAGCATCCTTGTTGGATTGTAAAAAAGATGTATTTGGTGGTAAGTGAATGCTGACTTAATTTCTACTTCATTCATTTTGGACTCATCAAATTTACGACACGATTTACTGTAAAATACAGCTGGTTTAGCTCAAAGTTCTATCATCAATATAACTGCTCTTCCACTATACAAACTAAGAAGGTGCCAACTGAGTAAGTAAAAAAAAGAAGAAGAGTAAGTAGCTTACAGTATCCATTGCCTCTTTATCATTTCTGACTAATAGTTCATCAGTGGACATACTGCAGAAATTTGTCTCAGTTCCTAAACTACCAGTAAAGATTCGTGAGTGTTCCGAAACGGCACACACAACTAGTCTGCCACTGATTCAGGTGAAGAATGGTTGAAACACTAGGAAAAGGGTTGCCAGAGTGAGGGCAAATGTCTTGGTTAGGTTCATTCTGAACGTGCATTCTGCGAAAGCAGAATTTTTTCGAGCAACGAGTGTGGGCCAAGAGCTGTCACAGTTCCAGTTCTACTAAAACCGTGAACCGAACCGCTAAGGTAACAATTCTTTAAATTAGAATCAAAATCTTATTTGGTTTGACCGGTTCTAGTTCTGGTTCCAGAATAATTTTTAGAACCGTCATGTTAATGGTTCCTGTAATGGTTCAACAAAAACCAAAACCAAACTGACCAATAACGTTTCGATCCGATTTTGTGCAGTTTGGTCCAGTTCCAATCGGTTCCAAGTAAAACCAAAAATAAATTTGGCGAAATAAATGGGAGAGGTAAAAAAAACTGAAGGGGAAATATAAATTCATTCAGTTTTTTTACAAGGACTTCGAAGTTAGGGGCCCGACCGTAGAAATTTTGCATTACTCCAAGTGAGATTACTTTCTTGTATAATATATTTAGTAGTGCTGAATGTTAAAAACTAAAATTGCAAAACCACAATATTGCACCAGAGTACCAGACCACACTGATTTTAAACCCCACTGAATGGTTAAGTTATAGAGCGGCTTCGTGGGTTGCAAAACAACATAGTTTGGAGTGTTGTTTTTGGCAGTGCAAAATCGACAAAATCGCAATACACCGTCTTCTTCGAGAGGGCCTGATATTTCAATCATCGTCAATGAGTACAAGTTACTTTAATTATTTTAGAAAAATGTATGAGTAAAATGTTATAAAATTTATGAGTGTGCGCGGCTACGGTGAATTTGTATTATAAAATTTTTTACTGAATGCAACGACTAATCAAGCTCCAAAGGATCGTTTTAATCAAGCACTATCAATCTCTAATTGGAGTTTATACAAAATTTATTTTTCTAACTTCAAGAACACACAATAAATCGAGCTTGAATGAACAGTAAGTAAAGTGCGGAAATTAATTTATATCATTCTTAAAATCTTACTCGTTCTTCATGATTGCTGGCATTCACAATAGTTGAGATGTGTTCTTCCTTATAAGGTCCACGACATTGGAAGAACCTGCTAACATACACGAGTTTCTTAAGATTTGTACACTGATGGAGGGCAAAACGCCTCTCACGGTTTTCCAAATCTCGTCACTTTCAAGAGAACTAGGGATGTACAGTTGTAGGCCAATGATGGAAATCAAATAAAAACTATTTTTGTATGATTTCCTCCAATAGCTAGAAGACACCTCTAAATATATTCATATATGTTTTATGCAATTGTTAGTGATGAGGGATGGTAGAGTCGGCAACTACGTACAGATCCTCCTTCTGAAGAAGTCGACATGAGAGATCGATGCCTCCTCTGGTTCTTCCACCGAAAACCTAGATCTAATGGAGAAGAAGATCCAATGCTATCGTACCCTGATCCAGTGCAGCTCCTCTGCAACTCTGATGGACGAAGGAAAAAAACGATCTCCCTTGCCCTAGCCTTTTCTCTCGAGATCTGAAAAAAGGACCGATGGCAAGTGCTGGTTTTAGGAAAACTAGTGAAGAGGAGAAAGGACTCGAGATTTTTCATGCCCTGTTCAGTCTATGAACATGGTTTCAATTTTGGGCTTAAAAGGGAAGCCTGATGAGAGTTACAAAATTGAGGTCAATTAATCCTCATCACTCTCCAATTTAAAACCAATTAAATTCGATCTCATAAAATTAATTAAGATCTAATAAACATGTCCATTCATATGTCAAAGGTGAGACCGAGTTCGCGAGTGAAGTTACGAGACGATCTGACCCATCTATCACAGACTTCAATTGTTCGCGTGAATGAATTAACGCATGATTGTATGAGTCCAAATAGGCTCAAAATACGCATATGACTTAACTGGGATGTCTCGATGAAACGAGTCCACCTTATAAGAAATTTTCAACATTCTCCCACTTGAACTTGCATTCAACGTAATTTATTACATTCCGATAAAATCTTCACTAAACTTAAGGGTACCAATTAGCGAACACGATATTGAGTCTACTCCTACGTTAATCCGGTCCAGCCAAATCCTTCACTCTGAATCATGGCGACAACCACATTATTGAGTGACACGGGACCTTCTATGGTCACAGCAGCTTACAGACTCAATCGGCATGGACAAAGCGCGGTTATAGAAAATATAGAATAACATACTAAAAATGTGTACATAAAGGTTGTTCTAATTTGATGGTCAACCAAACTTCTTAAATGACTGCACTAAACCATGTTGCGAGAAGTCTTTAAGTGTTCAAAAGAACAAGTATGTCTAACCTTAGAGCTTCAAAATTCATGTGTCAAAAGACATACCACATGTCATAATTAAAATGAAGTGCCCTAAGCCTTATGCTCCGACTGACACAAGTCATGAGACTTTGAATGAAGTGTGACGTGCCACATAAATTCAATGAATATCAAAACTTAAAGATATTTTTGAATGAATATTTTTTAATTATTAATGAATTAAACAAAGTGAAATACAAATGACAGTTAACTGAATTGGAGCTTCATGTAGCCTCCCACTAATCTAGTACACTAATCGACTCTTTAAGCCTCATATTAATAACATATTTTTGAAACACATTAGAGCGAATTCCTTTAGTAAGTTGATCAGCTAACATATTATTTGTCCCTAAGTGCTCCAACAAAATGTAACCATTCTTGACCAATTCCTTAACGGTCAAGAATTTAATTTTTATATGCTTAGACTCTATGATATTTTTATTGTTCATCGAGAATATAACTGCAGAAATATTATTACAGTATAATTGGATGGGTCCAGCTATAGAACCGAGGACCTTCAACTCCATAATGAAATTCTTAAGCCACACTGCGTGAGTAGAAGCTCAAAAAAGAGCGACGAACTCCGCATGCATTTTGAATGAAGTGATGAGTATCTGTTTGACACTCTTCCACGAAATTGCCCTACTAGCAAACTTAAAGATATAACCTAAAGTAGACTTTCTATCATCCTCACACTCGACAAAATTAGAACCCATATACCCCAATAACTCAAGATTTTGAACGCTATAGTAGACCGACTTAACATCCTTAGTTCCTTTCAGATACCTCAAGACTTTCTTGGCAGCCACCTAATAATCAGGTCCTGGGTTCTACTGATATCTTCCTAAAATTTCTACTGCAAAAGCAATGTTCGCTCTTGTATAGACTTGGGCATACATTAAATTGTCTACAACACTAACGTAAGGTATATCCTTTATGCACTCTCTCTATATCATTCCTGGGGCATTGTAATAAGCTAAGTGTAACATCCCCGTCCGTCACATAGCAAATAAAAGAAGGTCCGGCCGGGGCCCAACGCCATATACTACGGACAGTCGAAGGATTTATTAATTGAGACCATAATCCAAATACATGCATCCTATCATAGAGTGCATTCTAGCGGAATTTCTTTAAAGGTTAACATGAGCTCAACCAACTGAATGCCCACTAACATAAAAGTAGAAATGAATGAACAAATACACAAATAGTCTTGGCTTTAAGGCCTTATATTGTTCAACTCAAATTAAATGTCTTACATACATCGGCACGCAGGCCGGCCACATATGAACAATAAAATAAACGGGTAATTCGCTTTGGCCTTCAAGGGCTAGCTTAGCAATCTTGGGCTCCAGCCTACTATTTCCCGCTTGGCTCAGCTTCAACTGCACAAAACATTCCACCGCACAGTGATAAACAATAGCAACGGTCAACATTAGCTGACTAAATTATAACTGCCCCACCCCTCACTCAGGGTGGCGGTGCTCCGTCCCTCCATGCATTAGTTTAATCATATATTGGCAATCAAAACGTGCAACTTAAGCACCATTCTCCACGGACGTTGGCGCCAACGCCCAACACCCCGTGCTGTCAGGGCACATTTTTGGTGCACAGGACCATAAGGGTCGCACCACCGTTCTCTGTGATGGTCAACACTATTTGAGCTTTCAGTCTAACAGGGTCAAAGCCAGAGACAACACTCTCATGCTACGACAAAGTCATGTTGACTTAAAATTCACACTTTGACTCACTCCAAGTCGACTAACATAGGGGAGGGTATAGTTCAGCCATATCCCGTGCTCAAATCGTTTGGCTCGCAGGCCTGACGCAGGTCAGCATCCCCTTTCCCTTTTTCGTATGATCCATAACTCTGTAAGGATCCTAGGCTAACACTCATGGCTACCAAAGTTGAGCAAACTAAGCCCACGCTCCACAAATTGGCCGCCAGGTCTTCAATAGACAGGCACCCACGACCTCTAGGTCCCACAAGGCAGGCCTCAAAAAATAGCCCACAGGTCTTCTAGAGACAGGCTTTAGTATACGACCGCAAGGTTTTCAAGAAACAGGCCTCAACAAACAATACAACGCTCACTGGGAGTTATCGCCGGCGGTAGCGCTACCTCCGCGCAGTAGGGGGATAGACTATTAATTCTTCCCCCAAATCGGATGTTAACCTGGAGTCTACATCCAGTACTCTCAACACAACCATCTGCACACCCCGCAACTCCGAAATCTTACGCGATAACCACCGAGTCTTCTCTGGCATATAAAACATACAAACATCATCAATCCAGACTAACCTGTCCGGATGGGCTTCACACAGTATGCCTATTACGTACTTCGATTCCGGATCTAAATGCAAAACTAACGAGGATACACAGATTTACCCGTCAGGAGAACCACTTCCACATATTCGTGGAGTGTCTACCCTCTAATGCCAAAAAGGACGGCGAGAACTTCTCTCTCCAGCGCTGCTTCTCCTCCTCCAAACATACAGACCAAGTTTCTCAAACTCCAAAAGAAATGAAGAGAAAATGTCCAGACTAACACTATAAACCGAGCTACCGCCGCGCGGTACCGCTAATCAATGCCTGGTTTTCGTGTGCCACCGCCCAGGCCATCCAATCACAGGCCGACATGTGGCCACGATGTTATAGCTTCGCTATCGCCATGCGATAGGATGCTAGCACCTCGCGTTAGCTGGGGATGGTTACGACACGGCCGCTCCTGCTAATTCCATACGGTAGTTACTACCGCCGCACGGTAGAAACCCGAGAGCTCCGACAAATAAATTGCGAAGCTACCACTTGCGGTATCTCTATCGTTGGGCGATAGCTTCCCGAGAGCTCGGCAAAATAAATGGCTAACGTCGTGCGATAACAACAAACCATCGCGCGGTAGATTAGGCGTTGAGTCACCTCACCTCACTCGACGCTTGACGCTACCGCCATGCGGTATCAGCCTACCGCCGCCCGGTAACCAAAGTGTTGAGTCAACTTGACTTACTCGACGCTCTCGACGCCTGGCGCTATCGCGGCGCGGTATTGGCCTACCGTTGCGCGGCACCCTCTTTTCCTGCCTACAAAAACTTGGTGTGTTGCACTAAGCTTATCACCCTTAAGCACATGGATGTCACCAGACTTACAACAAAACATGTTAAATCTCTCAAGTACACGCTCGATGTAGGCTTTCTTAGAGAGTGCTAATATATGGTGAGATTGGTCCATAATGATCTCAATTCCTAAAACGAAGGATGCCTCTCCAAAATCTTTCATATCAAAGTACTTTGACAAAAATTGCTTAGATTCATGCAATATGTCAAATCACTACTCGTAAGCAAGATATCATCTACATAAATAATTAAGAAGATGTATCTGCTCCCACTGATCTTGAGATATTTACAACGGTTTATCTTATTTTTTACAAAACCAAAAGAATTAACCAGCTCATCGAATTTCAGATACCACTGTTTAGAAGCTTGTTTCATCCATATAGAGGTTTGTTAAGTTTACACACAAGTTGGTCAGAATGACCAGACTTGAACCCCTCGGGCTGCACCATATAGACCTCTTCGACAAGATTGTCATTCAGGAATGCGGTCTTTACATTCATCTGGTGTAGCTCCATATCATAATAAGCTACTAATGTAATTATCACTCTAAAAGAGTCATTAAAGGAAATAGGAGAAAAAGTCTCGTGATAATCGATTCCTTCTCTCTGCGTAAATCTCTTGGCTACCAGTCTGGCCTTAAATCGCTCAACTTTCCCTTTTCTTTCTTACTCTTAAATACCCATTTAGAATCAATGGGCTTATATTTTTGGGCAACTTAACCATCTCCTAAACCTTATTCAACTTCATGAAATCCATCTCGTCTTTCATCTCATTCCACCATATATCAATTTGAAGTCCAAACACAGCTTTCTAAAATGTCATTGGGTCAACTACATGACCAATATTATAATCACTCTCACCTCTAGGAAAATTACAGGCCTTCTCTGCTTAACAAATCTCATAATAGGTGGATGAACCTCCTGAATATACAAAGGAGTCTCAACTGGGATAAGTGGTAAGACTGGATCCACATCCTCCACTTGTTCTGTCACTGGTTCGGGCACCACAAAATTTCTTATGAAGGGCCTAATAAATTAATAGGCACTTCACTTATAGAGTGAGAGTAACTTGGTTCATCAGCGACATCCAATTCTAAAAACTTAGCTATTTAAGACTCCACAATTCTGGGACCTCTTGAAGGGGAACATAAATTAAATACCTTGGAGTGATCTGGGTAGCCTATAAAGTAGCAACGACAAAACAAAAGGGCAATCTTACTCTCTGATGAATTGTATAAACAGACTTTTGCTGGACAACCCTAGACGTACAATGATTAAGGCTAGATCGTCTACCAGTCCATAACTCAAAGGGCTTTAGGTATTGATTTAGACGAGACTCTATCAAGGATGTATATTGTAGTCTTAAGCGCATCACCCCACAAAAATTCAGGAAGATTTGTCCTACTCATCAAGCTCCTCATCATTTCCTTAAGGGTGCAATCACGCCTATAAGATACACCATTTTGCTCAGGATTACCCGACATGTAGTACTAGGCAACAATGCCGCAACTCTCCAAGTATTTGACAAACAGACCTTTATGTTGTCCGGAGGCATTATGTTTATCAAAATACTCATCACCTCTATCATACCTAACAATCTTGATGACTTTCCCTACTTGTTTCTCAACTTCAGTTTTGAAAATTTTGAACTTATCAAGAGATTCAGACGTTTCTTTAATTAAGTACAAATAGTCAAAATGGGAGTAGTCATCAATGAATGTAATAAAGTAGGTGTTTCTATAAAAGGATAGTGGAGTAAGGGCCGATGATGTTCGTATGAATAATCTCTAACAAATCTGAACTATGAGTTAAGCCTTTTTCTTTATCTCATTTTACCCCTACAACAGTCCACACATGTCTCTAAGTCACTGAAGTCTAGAGTATGAAAAATATTTTTTTAATTAATCTCTCTACTCTTTCCTTAGAGATATGACATAATCTTTTATGTCATAGAATATAAGACTGTTCCTTAATAAGAGGTCTTTTATTGACAACATTTTCTATATTATATGAGGTGACATAATAATTAATAGGTGCAAGACATATTCTATATAAACCATTAGATAGAGAACACTTGTCAATAAACTATAATTCATAAAATAACTTAATCAAATCACCAGAAATATTAAAGCAATAACCAAGTTTATCTAATACTGAAACTAAAATCAAGTTCTTTCTAAATGAAGGAATATAAACTATGTCTCTTTATAAAAGTTCATAGTCGGAATCGAGAACTAAACAAATGTCTCCGATGAACTCCACCTCCACCTCAACATTGTTGCACACTGTGAGCCTATACTCACCCTTGCTTGGCCTCCTCTTTTTGATGAACTCCTGTAGCATGTAAGCAACATGATTAGTTGCTCCACTATCGAGCTACCAAGAACTTGATGAGGCTTCAATTAAATTGGATTCACAAAGGACAAAAGCTAAATGATTACCTTTATGTGCTAATCCATACTTATCCATCTAAGATTTGAATTTGAGACACTCGCTCTTCACATGCCCCTTCTTCTTGCAAAAGAAGCGGCTAAGAAGTTTCTTTCCACCAGCATCCTTGATCCCTGAAGTCTGTCCATCCTGAGCCTTGTAAGGAGCTTTGGACTTCTTCTTCTTAAAAGGAGATTTGGTTATAAGTAGTGCAATGTCCGTCTTCTCTTTCTTAAGCTTTTCCTCCTCAACAACACAACAAGTAATCAGATCATTTATCTTCCATGCCTTATCTTAAGAACTGTAGGTGGTCTTCAGGTTGTTAAACTCTATAGGAAGGGTGTTGAGTGCTTGGTGCATTATCAACGCTTCAGGGAGAGTGATCTCCAACTCATGTAGTTTGGTCTGAAAATATACCATCTTTAGTATGTAGTCACAGACACCGCCTCCTCCTGAATACTTCACGGAGAAGAGGTCCTGAATTAGTGTCCTGATCTCACCATTAAAAGACACCTTATATCTCTGCCTAATGACAGTCATAAAATCCCTAAATAGTTGGTTGTGTCAGGAAGACCATTCAATATATGCTCTGGAATGGAACACTTCATAGTCAACAAGAAGATTTTGTTCGACTTATTCCATGCACCATACTAATACTTTTTAGCTTGAGGGTTGGTCGTCATGAGGGCTGCATGCTGGTTGGTACTCATGGCCATCTCGATGTCTGCCATCTCAAGAGCAAACATGATGTCAGACTTCCACTTCTTAAAGTTCGACTCAGTGAGTTTCTCAATGGTCGCCATATTATTATGGACTGTAAAGGTTACTGAATAGAGAACAAAGAAAGATTAAAGACAAATAGGGAAACAGTGACTATAAAATCCTAAGTAGCACAATAGGTGGAGAATCCAGGCACGTCAACGCACAACACCTTTAGGCAGACTATATGCCACGTACTTAGTAATCTCCACACAAGAACGAGCAACAGTTATGTTTGAGCTTTTCGTAGATCTACCACATTTGGGTGAATAGATTACTAGAGCCGCGCACTACCGATCAAATGTCTGTGTGTATCCCTCCGAACTTATTGTGCAAGCACCACCTTTGGGTGAATGATTACGCACTAGTCTTAGAGAACTCTCTAAAACATGTGAAACCGTAATCTCACAAACTGACACGAAAAGATCACTTTGACGGCTATAGTTCTTATCAATCTACGAGACTCTTTCATACCGGGATATCTGAATATTGCCCTAAATTAATATCATGTTTTTTTTGCTTAATGACGTATGGACATTTAATCTCCTAAAGAAAACATGAAGCTTTTGTCGGGAATTGATTAATGAAAGCACTTTGTATTTTTAATCCCAGATTTTAATTCTCTCTAAATGACTTAATGAGTTTTGATATTGTGTTCTTTAAACAAATTGATTAGAAAAATAATTTACCCTAAAATTATGAATGAGATTAATAAGTTTGAGTTAATCGCACTGATACCAACTGTTATAAAATTTTGGAGTGTGCGTGGCCGCGGTGAATTTGTATTAACGAAAATTCTATTGAATGCAACAACTAATGAAGCTCCAAAGGATCATTTTAACCAAACACTATCAGTCTCTAATTGGAGTCTATACAAATTTTATTTTTCTAACTTTAAGAACACACAATAAATCGAGCTTGAATGAACAGTAACTAAAGTGCTGAAATTAATTTATACTATTCTTAGATTCTTGCTCGTTCTTCATGATTGCGGGCATTCACAACAGTTGAGATGTGTTCTTCCTTATAAGGTCTACGGTGTTGGGAGAACCCGCTAACATACAAGAGTTTCTTAAGATTTGTACGCTGATGGAGGGGAAAACGCCTCTCACGATTTTCCAAATCTCGTCACTTTCAAGAGAACTGGGGATGTACAGTTGTAGGCCCACGATGGAAATCAAATAAAAACTATTTCCTTATGATTTCCTGCAACAGTTAGAAGACACCTTTGAATATAATCAGATCTATTTTCTACAATCACTAATGACGAGAGATGGTGGAGTCGACAACTACAGATCCTCCTTCTGAAGAAGTCGACGTGAGAGATTGATGCCTCCTCTGGTTCTTCCACCAAAAACCTAGATCCAATGGAGAAGAAGATCCAGTTACTCCAGTACTACCGCACCCTGATCCAGTGCAGCTCCCCAGCAACTCTGATGGAGGAAGGAAAAAACCGATCTCCCTTGCCCTAGCCTTTGCTCTCGAAATATGAAAAAATGAGCGATGGCAAGTGGTGGTTTCAGGAAAACTAGCGAAGAGGAGAAATTACTCGAGATTTTCCAGGGCAATAACAATATAATAATAATTTCAATCTATGAACATGGTTTCAATTTTAGGCTTAATAGGGAAGCCTGGTGAGAGTTACAAAGTTGAGGCCAATTAATCCTCATCACTCCACAATTTAAAACCAATTAAATTAGATCTCATAAAATTAATTGAGATCAAATAAATATGTCCATTCATATGCCAAGGGTGAGACCGAGTTCACGACTGAAGGTACAAGACGTTCTTGCCCACCTATCACAAGCTTCGACCGTTCACGTGACTGAATTAACGCACGCTCGTAGGAATCCTAATACGCTCAAAATACACGTACGACTTAACCTAGACGTCTCGATGAAACAAGTCCACCTTACATAAAATTTTCAACATAAAATTGAAAATACATTATAATAGTATAAAAATTGAAACTACAACGTAAAAACCGACTCCAAACCGTACCAATGTCAAACCACACCGCACGGTTTTGGTATGATGCGATTTTGTTCGGTCAAAAACCGACCTCTTTTAGTGCAATTGAGATTTGTGGCAAAGCGCGTCAGTTTCACTCAAAATAGTAAGTATAAATATAATATATAGACTATAAAAATAACAATATAATAAATAATAATAGTAATAAACAAGTTGCAGTTCGGTTCTGCTTCAATCCGGTTCAAATCAGGTCTAAAATTCTCGGAACCGCTTGAGACTTCTATGTTACGATTGCGATTCCGGTTCCTGTCCGGATAATTAAATGAAAGAATCACATGTAGAACAATGTTGTTCACAGTTCCAACATTCAAATCGAAACCCGAATAATTCACAAACCATTCAATTTAATTCTCTGCTTTTTCTGTTCAATTTTCGATTTTCGATTTTAAATGACAGCTCTATGTGGGCCACATCAAAAAAGTAACCTATTTATTTCTTGACTTACAATAGATACGTACAAAGGGAAGCCTATTTATTCCCGGACTTATAATAGGTACAAAAAAAAATTGTCTCTTTGACTGACCTATTGTGGGGTCTCTTATTATTAGTTAGGCCATGATTAAGAATGTGGGGTCTTTTATTAGTTGGCGGTGATTAAGAAGAAATAAGGGAGGAAGAAGGGGCTGCAGCCTGTAGATCTGGATCTATTGCACTCTCAGAGGACACCCTGCACCTTCAAACTGTACATTTCTTCTTCATCTTTCTCCAGCTGAAACCTTGCATCTCAACAATCTTTCTTCACCTTCTTCGGTTTGATCATCCGCGGCGCCTGAGCAGAGAGCAACATAGGCGTCTCCACGGAGCTCCGCAGCTACCCATTTTCTCCAATGTGGGCATATTCCTAACGAAAGATTACACTGTTTCTCCAATCGAGTCCTTTTGAGGTCGAATCAGTGAGTTTTTTGGTATTCTTTTCTTGAATTGGAGCTTCGAAGCAAGTTTCTTTGAAATTTTAAAGGATTGTGAAGAATGGGAGCGAGCAAATACACAAAGGGCTGCACCGGTTGGCTGATAGTGCTTATCGTCGCCGCCTTTGTGGTCACGGCCGTGGTGGTTTCCCTCAGAAAGAAAGGTCACCATTCTGATATGGGCCCTGTTCCCGGGCCGCCGGGTGCTATAACACAAAAATACGCCGACGCTCTATCTGTAGCTGTCCAGTTCTTCCAAGTTCAACAATGTACATTTTCTTCCTCCTCTACACTAATCACATTGTTTTTGACACATTGCACCCTCAATTGCCCCCTTTTTGGCATTTTGCACCTCAAAATTTTGTTGCCAAGGGCCTTTTTGGCGCATTGCACCACTCATTTGCTGCTGTTTAGCATTTTGCCACCCAAAATTTTAAATATGACACTTTGCACCTCATTTGCATTTATTTTAACAGTTTGCACCCTAGGGCAGGGGTATTTTCGTCCACCTTTCCTACCAATAGATATATACGTCTATTCCTTCTGAGCGCCCCCAAATCCTTCAGTATAGCTCCTTTTATTTAAGTATTTTTGGCCTCATCTGGAACGAAATTATCCCTTAAATTTAAGCATGGGATGCAAAGTGCCAAACAAAATACAAATGGAGGGTGCAAAGTGTCATATTTAAAAAATCGGGATACAAAATGCCAAACAGGAGCAATTGGGAGGTGCAATGTGCCAAAAAGGCCAACAAAGGCCCACATGCACGATTAACTATGGGGATTGCTTTCTCCTGTTGTATATGGATGCTTGGTAAATACTAAATAGCTTGTGTTAAATATTTGTTACTTCTTTAATTCTGTTAGCTGGCAAGCTGGTGAATAACAAGATTAGTTGGCGAGGTGATTCTGCTCTGAATGATGGGAGTCTGGCTGGCTTGGACTTATCAAAAGGAATGTATGATGCTGGGGATCACATCAAGTTTGGGTTTCCTATGGCTTTCACAGCAACACTATTATCTTGGGCTATTCTTGAGTATGGGGATCAGATGAGTGCAGTGAACCAACTTGTCCCTGCCCAAGAATCTCTCAAGTGGATAACTGATTATTTGATCAATGCTCATCCTTCTGACAGCATTTTGTATATTCAGGTAAACCTGAAATCATTGAAGAAACCTTCATTTGTTGATGACATAACCTTGTTAAGTGTTGCAGTTCAGTATACTTCACCATAATTTCTTTAATATGCATGTGAAAAGAAAGGAGAGCGAGTGTATTTCTTGTATCAAAAATGAGAAAACAAGGCAAATCTATTTATAGTTATATGGGTTATGTAAAAAATCAATCTTATGATGTAGTACAATACATCAAGTTAATACTATTATTCCAATAACGACCGAGAATTGTAGAAAGTAGAAGACAGTACATCTGAGCTGCCCAACATGTTTATAATAACACAATCTGATTTCTTGACAAAGTCTTGATGATCATTTGTCATCATGAATCCTGTGCATATAATTTTCTTATAAAGTTTTTCATTAAATAATTGTAGACCTCGATATGCTTGGTACACTCACGAAATATCGATTTTGTTGCAATATGCATAACTTTTTTGTCACTGTGATATAATTGTGTTAACCTTTTTTTTTTTACTTTTACCTCCAACTTTTTGAGCAATGTTTCACCCAAACCAATTGTCTGAGTAGTTTGAGCCAAGAATTTATACTCATAATCTACACTGGATCATGCAACTGTGTGGTGCTTCCTGCTTTTCTATGGTACATGTTTCCCCAAACAACTGCACAATAACCTATAGTTGACCTTCTATTGAATGGACAACTTACCTATTATGCATCTAAAAATGCCTCGACCTTGAAGTCTTTTGACTCATGACGAATCTATAGGCGGCGGATTAACAGTGACCTAACCCTACATGCTATGCAAAGCCCGACTGATAAATCACAATTGAATAATAAATAATATCATCCCACGCAAAATATTCAAAGCAGACCACAAAGAATTTATTAGGGCAAACGCGCTTAGGCTTTCCTTCGCGTGGAGGGCCAAAGCTAGAGCGCGCGAAGAATAAATCCTGCAAATCACGATAATTATCTAATAAACAACTACCATACAAGAGATTCATAATAAGCATAAGATCCAATCCAATATAAATATACTGAAAATAATAATCCAACACAACAAAATCTCACCAAATAGTGAGCTGACTAAGAAACTGAAGAATCCAGAGCCGAATATGCGTGTATGACGATCCGAGGTGGAGCAGGTGGCGTGGAAATGATATAGGTTGCTGTCCTCGGCAGAGGATGGTGGAATCGGGCCGAAAATAGATAGATCCGGCCACGTGAGGCCAGATCCGGGCGGGGAAGGGTAGATCCGACAGTATGAGATCGGATCCGAGTTGAAAACTCCAAATCGGGGCTGATCCAGGAGGAGGAGGGCTTTGGGTTGTGGTTCCACGCAAGAGGGGGGACTAGCGGCTAGGGTTACTATGTTGGTTGGGAGAGGCGGTGGTCGTAAAAGGGGAAAAAGTGGGCAAGTGGTGCTATTGGGAGGAGGAGGAGGGGGATTTGAGGGTGGCGTATGAGATGAGGGGGTCTGGCGACTTGCTGGACGGGGATTAGGGGGCCGGCGGTGGAGGGAATCTGAAGCAGCATGCCACCTGCTTTGGGGAGGGAAAAAAACTATACTCTAGGAATAGTTAATTTCATTTTTGAACAGTGCATATAATGAAAAGGGGATTTTTGGACAGCTGTTTGGCGGATGAGTTTGGGAGTCTTAGAAGGCTGTGGGAGAGGGTTTGAGAGGGGGAAAAGAGGCTTAGGGTTAGGCCCAAAACTCGTCCTCCACTGCAGGTTCTCGTTTTTTCTCCGCATCATCTTTGGTAAACATATATGTTCGAAGTTCATTTTCGATATATTAGAGAATACGAACTGCTTGATTTTTTATTGTTGAACTCATGAACGAATTTATCACACTTACTAGAAAGTCAATATCCGCATCCGGACGTCTCACGATCTCAAGACCAAGGAAGTATCGAAGATGTCCCAAATTTTTTGTTTGAAAGACGGAGTTAAGGTGTTGTTTGACCGCTTGGATTCCCTTTGAATCGTCTTCAGTGATTAGGATGTCGTCAACATAAACTAACAGAAGAACTGTCCCTGTTTTCTGATGACGAGTGAACAGAGAGAAGTCTGCTGAGCTCCGAGTGAATCTGACTTCCTGAACTGTCTTACTAAACTTGTGGAACCATGCCCGAGGGAATTGTTTTAGACCATAAATGGACTTCTTCAGATGAGACACTTGGGACTCCCCCGTGGTCTCAAACCCAGGAGGTTGCTGCATGTAGACTGTTTCCTGGAGATCGCCGTTTAGAAACGCAATTTTGATGTCCAGTTGATGTAAGGGCCATTGGCGATGCACATCCACGGAGAGGAGGACACGAACGGTGTTGAGTTTGACAACGGGAGAGAATGTCTTCTCATAATCGAGACCGTGCTGTTGAGTGAATCCACGAGTCACCGGGCGGCCCTTCAGACGGTCAATGGTCCCATCAGGAGCATGCTTGATGACAAAGACCCATTTACACCTAACAAGTGTCTGCCTGGGAGGTAAAGAGACCAGGTGCCAGGTCTGGTTAGCCCAGAGAGCAGTCATTTCTTCTTCCATAGCCGCCAGCCAGCCAGGATGTTGGAGAGTCTCCTACACAGAGTTAGGTACAAAAATAGAGGATAATGAAGTGGCAAAAGTTTTATTTCGTGGGGATAGGAGAGTAGGGATACATAATTCGCCATGAGATGAGCGGTTGATTCTGGTGCTGGATCAGCAGGATGCGGAGCATCAGAGGTCGAAGCCGACTGCATTAGGGCAACGGAGCTAGGTTGGCGATGAGTGTAAACATGTATAACAGGTGGCTTGGAAATAACGGGAGGCTGGGCAGGAATGTGTGGTGGGGGAGTGGTAACGGGAATGAGATGATGTAGGACGGGTGGTGGTATATGTGTAGGGTCTAGAGTAGAGAAGAAGGGAAGATCCTCCCGAAAGGTAACATCAGCAGAAACAATTACCTTGCGGGTAGTAGGAGAATATCAGACGTAGCCTTTCTGAGTTCGTGAGTAGCCAACAAAGATTTGTTTGGCTGCTCGGGGATCCAACTTGTCCATGGATGGACCAAGAAAGTGAACATAGCAGGTGCACCCAAAGATGCGGGGTATGAGAGAGAATGCCGGAGTAGAGGGGAACAAGAGGCTGAACGGAGTGGCATTGTGGAGTTTGGAAGACGGTAGACGGTTAATCAGATAGCATGTTGTTGAAAGGGCAAAGTTCCAATAAGCTTTGAGAACCTGCATTTGAAGCATGAGAGAGAGAGAGAGCGAGCGATATCGAGAAGATGACGATTCTTACGTTCGGCTACGCTATTTTGTTGAGGGGTATACGCACACGAAGTTTGGTGAATGACTCCAAAATTCGAGCAAAGGTTTGTAAACTCGTGGCTAGTGTATTCGCGAGCATTATCAGTGCGAATAGTTTTGATGTTCGTGGAGAATTGCGTGTGGGTCTCAAGGAGGAATGCCCGAAAGGCACGTGGAAGCTCGGAGCGATCCCGAAGTAAATATAGCCATGTCATTCGAGAATAATCATCAATAAAAGTTAGAAAATAACGATAGCCAGAAATGCTAGTGATTTTGTACGGTCCCCAAATATCAGAGTGCACTAACATAAAAGGAGCAGAGCTCCGAGTACAATGAGATACAAAAGAGGAACGAGGCTGCTTGCCGAAAATACATGATTCACAATGAAAAGGAGGAAAAGATACATCTGGTAGAGCCTTCTGGAGGACTGACAAAGGGGCATGCCCAAGACGCCGATGCCAATCGATGGTGGAGACGGAAGACAGGATAGTATGAGAGTCATCAAGAAGGCAGAGCCCGTTCTGCCATCGTCCCTTACCAATGATATTCCGCGTTTGTCGATCCTGCATCAGAAAAGAGGAAGATGTAAAGGTTATGGAGCAATTTAAATCAGTAGTGAGGTGACCAACAAAAAGTAAATTAAATGGAGATCCTGGAATATGAAGAGCGGAGCGTAGAGATAGAGAAGGAGTGAGAGGGATATCCGTAGAGCTGGAGATCGGAACAATGTCCCCATTGGCCACTGTGATACACTTAGGATTAGGAGAATCCAGGTACTGATGTGGCCTCAGGGAGGTGATGTGATGAGTGGCAGCTGAATCCACTATCCACCGCGAACTAGTGGAGAAACAAACGATACCTTCATGTGAGATGGAGGCAGTCGAGGTAACGGAGGCAGGCGGGCGACTGAGCAGACCCTGAAGTTGTTGGAGCTGAAGCCGAACTTCTTTAATGTCAGTACGAGTGATCAAGGAGTTGTGGGCAGCAACGACGGCTTGTGGACGAGGAGGAAGCCCATGTTTGCGATAACACGTGGCCTCAAGGTGGCCATCCTTACCCAGAAGAAACACTTCGGGCGTGACCGACCTCCCCGACCTCGGTCGCGAGAGCCGGACCCCCCCCCCCCCCCCCGAGCCGAAGGTGGAAGGGGTGGTAAGGGCGCAGAAGTATGTTGTAGGAGAGCCGGTGACGGAGTTCCAGATCTATCAGGAGGCGGGGAGACCTTGAGCAACATGGAACATACATCTGATAGTGACGGAGTAGCAGCAGAGGAGAGGATCTGAGCCCAAACGCTCTGAAGATGCGGTGGCACACGAGCCATCATCATGGCCACGCTGATGGCTTCTTTTTGAGCACGTTGTGCAGCAAGATCCGTCGTAGGAGGTTGATGTTGAATACATGCTTCAACCAGAGTTTTGGCCCGAGCGACAAAGGAGGTGAGGTCGGTGGCTTCGCCAACATCAAGAGTCTGAAGATCAGTGATGATGTCATATAAGTGTTGCAGATTGTCTTTCCCGGAATAGAGGGAATGAAGTTCATCCAACATTCCTTTGGCTGTTTCATGATATATGGTCATGCGATACGGTTCTCCATCAAGGGAGTTGAGAAGCCAGGTTTGAACGCGACCGTCATTGCGCAGCCAGTCGTCAGTACGAGGAGCGGGAGCAACTCGGGTCAAGTGATGCAGGAAGCCTTTGGATTTAAGAATGCGGCGAACCGAGTGCACTCACTCCACAAAGTTCTTCTTCCCGACTAACGAGATAGTCGTAATTCACAGTTCATCTTGAAGTTCAGGAGCAAGGGCCGGGCGGTCTACAGAGGAGGAAGTCGCCTGTCCGGTAGAGTCAAGAGAAGACCCCATGACCAAGCGGCTAGGGGGCTAGACCGGCGGCAAGAGAACAACGGATAGGACAGAAACCGCGTGGGTAGTACAGGAGTAGGCCGGGCGGTTTGCAGGAAAAATGGCGGACTGGAAGGAATTGCTCTGGCGGCAAGCACAGAAGCCGCAACGACCAAAGTCACGGATCAGAAAGAAAGGAGAAGTCGCCTGGAGAGGAGAGCTGGGGAAGCCACACGATCTCGGTGGCAAAACACCAGCGGCAAGAGAAGATGCCACGACCAAAATGCAGAGGTTGCTGCGGTTAGAGAGGCCGCATTGACTAGCTAACGAAGAGGTCGCTCGAGAAGTCCGCACGGTCGGGGTGAGTACACCAGCAGCACGGGAAGATGCCGCGATCTAGATGCGGAGCTCGCAACGGTTTGAGAAGCTGCAGATAGGAAGAAGTCCGCACGGTCCGCGCGAGTAGAACGAGAAGCCTCACAGCGGTAAAGAGAGCCCGCAATGGTTTAGAGAAGCCGCACAGCGAGTAAGAGAGCCCGCAACGGGTAAGACATAGAGATAAGCCACACAGAGATAAGAGAGCCCGCGAGAACCAAAGGAAACGCTGCGCAAGCAAGAGCATGGAGAGAAACCGCGCGGGTAGAGAGGAAACCGCGTGGATATGTAGACAAGGGAGAAGGCCCCACCTGTCAGAGAGTCCTATAAAGAGGAGAACGGGGAAGCAGTGGAGGCCACGGAATTGGAGGGGAGGAGAGGAGGGAGGAAAGTTTCTAAACCGCAAGCGGGTAGAAACCAGGCCGTAAGCGGGTAAAAACCAGGCCGCGTCCTGTGCGAGAAGAGGAGGTTGGTTAGACACAACCAGACCGCGCCCTGCGCGAGAAGGGGAGACCGAACGGTTAGCAGAATGCTAGCCGCACGGAGAGACCGATTCCCTCTGATACCATGTGGAGAAAACCTCAAACTTGTATATACTTTCTCAATCATCAAATACAAGGTATGAATACACATTTATAGGAGGGAGAAAGAGAGAAGAGAATCCTATGCATGATGTGAGACTAAAGAGGAGAAAAGAAGAAAACTAAAAAATGGGCTCCAACATGGGCCTCTTTACATGGGCTATTCCAACAGTTTTTTATAAACATATTTAAACATCTATAAATATGTATCTAATCCCCTTCTCTCAGATTGTCCACTTATCATTTGTTCACTCTCTTTCCATTCCAATCCTCTCTAATTAACTTCAATTCTTCTGTGATCTAGGGTGTAATGGGATTTAATTGACCAAACCCGTCTTCCCTAACCTACTCTCTCTCTCTGTCTCTCTTTACTTCCTGATAGAGATCAACCGTGGTATCGATATTGAACTTTGGGCTACCACTTGGTGGGGCCCACATTCATGTATTTGCATTGGAGTTGTTGATTGGATCGGCGATCCGAGACCACAAGCGCATCTGGAGCGTAGATTTACATTTTTCTATGTATTTTATTTTTTATTTTGGGCTTATTTAGTGTGATTGAGACATCGGGCGTAACGACCAATCATATCCCTTCTCGCTGAGTGCCCAAACCCCCTTCGCTATAAATAAGGTTGACGTCTGTCAATTTTGAGGGATTGTTAGCTTTGTGAGAGATTCCAGAGCCGACAATCATATTGTGGCGCGACACAGTGAGATCCCGGGGTTCTACGTCTCGATTATTTTCCATTTTTTAAATCTTTTCTGTTTTCCCGTGAGGCCCTCCCATGATTTCCCCTCACTATTTCCTTAACCGCGTCTCCTCACTATCTCTGCCACGACCTCGTGCAACACTTCCCTCAATTGACTCTACCGCAAGCCCAAACTGTTCCTCATCCGCAAGCCACACACCAGCAACACTTCCTTCGTTCTCCTCTCCATCGCATATTCCGCTATCCACGCTTGTTGTTCCCCCCTCACCGATTCCCGCTGCTAACCTCAACCCCCTGCTCCTTCACAGTACCCACATCGACGAATCCCACAACCACAAAAAGTCCACCGCTCTTCTTCTCCCCTTCCGGCGCTAGCAATCTTGCCTCCTCGCCTGCATCCTACCCCATGCATTTCTAGCTGCCGGCCTTCGACTACCTGATCTCCATTTACAACATCCCCATCTACAACAACCCCATTTACAATACAAGATACATAATACAAATCTAATTAATGAATTAATTATAATTAATTCAAGATAATTAATCAACATTGAATTAATAATTATTATTCAAAATAAAATTAAATACGACTAATTCATTAGAATATTAATTAATAATAAATGATTAATAATATTATCAATTAATTATATTACTAATTATTGAAGTATATAAATAACTCATGATTGCTTCACGAAATTTTCGAGTGTGATGCTTTGTGTCTTAATACAAGGCCCTTGGGTCATAAGATGTGAAGCGGTTTGTAACAGGTTAGCTTTATTATGGTTTGAGCTTCATTTGGTCTAAAATTAGATTCAACTTTGATTAGCCTGATTACTTTTCCATCTTATAGGATAATAGTGGCCGTGTAGGGGTTTTCCTGTGCGCAATGGGTCGGGGCATTGGACCTGACCGTCACTCGAGCGACGACATAGTATTATTCCCTCGTAGACTACGCACAAGGTCTTCAAGTCCAGTTCAATCCAACTTTGATCCAATCTCGTTATTTAGTTCATTGATTTCGATCTGAACTGAATCCATTTTGTTTGCAATACTCTCAATCTACAAGTCAAAATTCGCCCGTAATCACTATAAGCTTTAGTGATCTAGCTGGATGGTTGTATAAGAATAAGGATCTATCTGCAGGAACACATTGTAATTCATCAATTCTTATAGGAGGTTAAGCACCCTCTTGTGTCATTTCCTTTTACATATCTATTGTTGACCAACTTAACCATTGCAGGCTAACAGTGTGTTTTCTTTAAATGTATTTTGATATTCATTTCACATGTGGTAGGTTGGTGACCCTGATCTTGACCATCAGTGCTGGCAGAGGCCTGAAGAAATGACAGAGAAAAGGCCTCTTATTCAGATTAACAAGAAAAATCCAGGAACAGAGGTGGCTGCAGAAACAGCAGCAGCTATGTCTGCTGCTTCCTTGGTCTTTAAAGGCATCAATTCCTCATATTCTGATTTGCTTCTTCAGCATGCTCAAAACCTATTTACTTTTGCGGATGGTCACAAAGTCTCATATACTATTACCTATCCTGAACTCCAGAAGTACTATAATTCTACTGGTTATGAGGATGAGCTATTGTGGGCTGCTAGCTGGCTCTATCATGCCACTGGGGATCAATCATACCTGAGTTATGTAACTGTACAAAATGGAGAATCTTTTGCTGACTGGGGAAGGCCTACATGGTTCAGTTGGGATGACAAGCGTTCCGGAACACAGGCATTCATCCTAACCTTTCCTAAACAAGATTTTCAAGTATTCTTATTCTGTTTTACCATACTAGATGTTAGGGATTTGTAATTAGGTCATACTATATGTTTTTTTTTTCCTCATTAGAAAGCCAGATATTGTTCTTTATGCTCACGTAAGACATTCCTTGAATTTCAAACTATATGAAATTTGATGCAGAGGTCAAAGTTTAGGCCTCAAGAACGATAAATAGTTGCATTGCATCAATAGTGTATTTTGAGTTACTTTTTGATTTATATGTTCCAAATTTTCAATTTTATCTTAGAGTATTAAAAGTTCAGTTGCCTCTGTTGAGTATACCATATATGTAACATAAAGCTTTATTTTCCGTTGTTCAGTATGGCAACAAAATATCATACAGAACGACTGAGAGTATCAGTCTTTGCTTTGGACATGGACTTCAAGTACCTTTCTATTAGCATTTCATACAATGGGTTCATAGGAATGTTTGGCCCAAAAGAAAAAAATATTTCACATGCTTCTTTGAAAATTAGCATTCTCTATCTAGTTATGCTCAGACTTAACATAAGGTGGCCCATCATATAGTTCTTTACAATAAACAAATGCTAAATTTTAACGACTTTTGGATTCTTGAAAAAATAACATTGTGATTTTTTAAGAGAATTATTATACACAACAAAATTCTCTATCCGCAAAGCAAATATCCAACCATTTATTTGAAATAAAGATCCTCTATAGGCAAACCAAACTTCTAACCAATAATTTAAAAATTAAAAGTTACGCGAGCTTACAATTTCTTTTTCTGTTCTAATTTGGTCTTATTGTAGTTCCTCACGAACTTCCAAAGAGTTCTTATTGAAATCACTATATTTATTTTAAGATTTTTTGTGTGCCTATAATAGTTGGTCTTCTATTCTGGAGACTCCCAAGTAAATGTATACACTCATTAGTTAGATTAAGAAATTTCAATTCTATTTTTGTTAAGATAGTGTAGTGTAATTGCATGAATGAATGCCTTCTATTTTAATTATTTTTTGCATTGATTTGTGGATAGTACAAATGTTTGCGGATAACAATTTTTATTCTTGTTAGAAACTATATGTAAAAGCCCAAATATTGGCCCAGTTTGAGGCCCACCTTGGTTGCTTTTTAATCCCACATCTTAGGATAGATTTCCTCCTCTCTTTCTTCTCCTATATAAATGTACAAGTATACAATTCTATGTATGTATGATAGCACCTCTCAATTTGAGAAATTAATAAAATGTCTGTTTCTCTCATTTTTCTGCCTTTTCTTTATGGTATCAGAGGTCCACATGGTCCTTCACCGGTTCTTCAACTTTCCCCGCGGTTAATGGTCCTTCACCGGTTCTTCAACTTTCCCCGCGGTTAAAACATATTCTAAATTCCTAACCGCCTTTTCTTCTTTCTGCGATCTCACGTCCCGCTACCCGCATAGCTTCTTCTATCCGTTCTCTGCGGCTTACCTTCCCCTAACCGCATTTTCTTCTTTTGTGGATCCACATCACCCCTTCCTCCCTGCCCCTGGTTTTATACCTTCTCTCTCTGACTAGTGGGGACCACCTTTCCCTTGGTTTTGCCGCGGTCTCCGGTTCTTGCCGATTGTTTTGCTCGCCGTGCTTTTCCCCCAGGACGCCTCCTCAAGCCGCTTGCTCAACTTGTCGTGTTCTTGCCCAGGACGCCTACTCTCTTCACTCAGGCCACCTCACTCAAGCAAATTTGGACCATTTCTCAGACCACTAGGCCGTGATTTTCCCCAAGCCGCTTGCTCTGCTCGCCGTGTTTTTCCCCAGGCCGCTTGTTCTGCTCGCCGTGTTCTTCCCCAGGCCGCCTACTCTCTTCACTCAGGCCGCCTCACTCAAAGCCGCCATTGCCTCTCTCAGACCACCAGGCCACAACTTCCTCCCCTAGCCGCGGTTCTTCTATCCAAGTTAACTGCCAGCTCGCCAGCTCCAAGCTGCCCTCCTCAAGCTCGCCATCTCACCAGCTCCAGGCCGCCCTCCTCAAGCTCTCCATCTCGCCAGCTCCAGGGCGCCCTCTTCTATCCAAGTTAACCGCCAGCTCGCCAGCTCCAGGTCCTCGTGTTCTCCAGGCCTCCCTCTCCAAACCGACCTCTTCAAGTCGCCAAACCGCCTCTTCTGGCCACCTAAGCTTGCCTCCTTGGTTTGTTGTTGTGCATAGCCGCCTCAAGTTGTCTCTCGATCGCTGCTCCTGCCTCAGGTCGCTGAGTCCGCGATCTTCTATCCAGCCATAGCACTCTTTCTGGCCGGTGGTGTTACTACAGGCCGCCGGGGCTGCTTCTCCTGCTTCCCTAGCCGCGCGGTGTGTGTTCTTCAGGCCGCCGCTGGTGTTTCTTCCGTTGGTCTCCGGGTTGCCTTCTAGACCGCAGACAGCTGCTTGTTGTTGTTTGTCGGTTTCTGTTTTAGCCTCCTCCTGCTTGTTTGTTTAATTAGTTGGTGGAGCTTTAATGTATGTGCCTGATCACCCGCCATCCTCTTTTCATAGAGTTCACCTCCTTTCTCACGGTCCTGGCCGGCACAAGTACCCTCCCAACACCATTCAAGCTGACCTTGATGCCTTGCACACCCAACTCCTGCAACTTCAAGAGCTGATAGGTCATTCTTCTAGCTCTGTTGTGTCTATTTCTGACAGCGGTCTTTCATGTCTCGCCCATAACTCATCCTGGATTATAGATTACGGGGCCTCACACCACATTACCCCATGGACACCTTCCAAATACCTGGACTCTGTGCATACCAAGTCCATTATTATTGTTAATGGGGACACCACTCCTGTCTCTGGATCGGCTGACGTCAACATTACTCCCGCTATCACTCTTCGCTCTGTTTCTTCATGTTCCGAGATCCTCCTTCAATCTCTTCTCTATTAGCCATCTCACTCAAGATCTTGATTGCTGCGTGACATTCTCTCCTACCTCTATTGTTGTGCAGGGTCAACAGACGCGAAATATCATCGAAAAGGGCACCCGTCAAATGGGCTTTACATCCTGGACACCTCTTCCTCCACGACTCACTCCTCTATTAGCTCTGTCGATTGACATCGACATCTTAGGCATGCTCCTCTCCACATACTCCGAAAAGCTCTCCCTGATCAGTCCCTCCATGCCTTCACCTCCGAGGCTTATATCTACGACAAACAACACCGTGCTACTTTCTCACCTTCTTGTACCCGGAGCGCTGCTTCTTTTGATCTTGTTCACTCAGATATCTGGGGACCCTATAAAACCGTAAGTACTTTTGGTTATCGTTACTTCATCACATTTATTGATGATTATTCTCGAATGACATGGTTATATTTACTTCATGATCGCTCTGACCTAACTCAGGTTCTTCGTGCCTTTATTATTGAGACTCGAAATCAGTTCTCTACTACTATAAAAACTCTTCAGACTGATAATACCCGTGAGTATACAAGTCATGGGATTTCTGACATGTGTGTTGAGTTCATGATCATTCATCAAATCTCGTGCGCTTATACCCCCCCAACAAAATAGTGTTACTGAACGCAAGAATCGTCACCTCTTTGACGTTGCACGTTTCCTTATGTTTCAAATGAATGTCCCCAAACTCTATTGGAATTTGCGGTATCTACAGTCTGCTACCTTATTAACCTCATGTCCTCCTCCATTCTCAACTTTGTCACTCCCTTTAATCTTCTGTTTCCTTCTACAAACCCTTTTTCTGTCCCACCTCGCATCTTTGGCTGCGTTTGCTATGTTCATAATCCCACTTCTTCCACTGACAAGCTTGCTCCACGTGCCACGAAATATGTGTTTGTTGGTTACTCCCGTACTCAGATCACAAAGTTTTTACTTCTTCCGATGTCACCTTTCTCGAAAACCAGCCCTATCATTCTCAACCAGCTGATTATTCACTTCCGTCTCTCCTTTCGCGGCTTGTTATCTCTGTTACTTCTAAATTTCCACCTCTCCTTCCTACGCTTATCCCACCAAACCCAACTCTCCTTCCCACTCTATTACCACCCAAACCACCTCTCATTCGTGTGTACACTCGTTGTCCACCTTCATCTACTACCCTGCGAGAGATGCTCTCCCCTAGTGATATTTTGCAACCTGCAGATCCGACAACTATTTCTACTGCTCACCCAATGACGAATTATGATTCCTTACACAACCTCTCACCGGAAAACCACAGTTTGCCCTTTCTTTATCTTCTATTACCGCTCCTACTTCTGTGCCAGAGGCTCTCCAACATCCAAGATGGCGGGTGGCTATAGACGAGGAAATGTCTGCTTTTTGGGCAAACTACACTTGGGATCTTGTCCCCCTTCCCCTGGACAAACTTGCGTGGGTTGTAAGTGGTGTTTGCCATCAAACATGGTCCGGATGGGATGGTTCAAAATTTGAAATCTCGTCTTGTAGCTCGTGGTTTTACTCAGCAACAAGGTATAGATTATGATGAGACCTTTTCTCTAGTCGCCAAACTCAACACTGTTCGTGTTTTGATCTCCCTTGTTGTTCATCGACACTGGCCGTTGCATAAATTGGATGTAAAAAATGTTTTTCTGAATGATGATTTACAGAAGGTCGTCTATATGCAACAACCTCCTGGGTTTGAGACCACGAGGGAGTCTCTTGTCTGTCATCTGAAGAAATTACTTTATGGTCTCAAACACTCTCTTCGGGCATGGTTTGACAAGTTCAGTTAGACGATTAGTGCAGTTGAGTTCACTCTGAGTTTATCCAATTTCTCCTTATTCACTCGTCATTGTCCAACTGGAACAGTGATTCTGTTGGTATATGCTGATGATATTTTGATTACGAGAGATGATCTCACAGGAATACATATGTTCAAACAACATCTGACGACTGTGTTTCAAACAAAGGACCTGAGAAATCTTCGATATTTTCTTGGTCTCGAGGTGCCTCGACGACCTGATGGGCTTGTGCTATCTCAAAGAAAGTACTGCATCGACTTGCTTCATGATGCGGGCTACTCTGGATGCAAGTCTGCCGACACTTCTACAAATGGTAATCACAAGCTCTGCGCTCATGCCTCAGATTCTGATCTTCTCCTTCCGAACCTAGTGTATTACCGTCGTCTTGTGGGAAAACTGATTTATCTCACTGTTACAAGACCTGATATATTGTTTGTTGTTGGAGTTGTCAGTTGATTCATGCATGAGCCGTGTATATCTCATCTCCAGACAGTTGAGCGTATTCTTTGGTACTTGAAGACTGCACCTGGACAAGGACTTGTATACAAGTCCTCTTCTTCTGCTTTATCTCTGATTGCATATTCTGACGCTGATTATGCTGGTTCATTGGATGATCGTCGTTCCACGAGTGGATACTACACTTATTTTGGAGGACATCTCATTACCTGGCGCAGTAAGAAACAATCTGTTGTTGCTCGCTCATCTGCTGAAGCCGAGTATAGTTCAATGACAGCTGTTGTTCTGAGCTTATATGACTTGAAGGTTTCCTAGGTGATTTAGGGGTCAAGCTTTCCTCACCGGCTACTCTATTTTATGACAGTCAAATTGCTATACACATTGCCAAGAATCCCGTTTTCCATGAACAAACAAAACACATTGAAGTTGATTGTCACTTCATTCGGGAGAAGGTTCAATTAAAGAAGATAAATTTACAACATGTTCTTGCTGCTGGGCAAGTTGTTGATATTCTCACCAAAGCCTTACCTCGCCCGCTATACTAACAGTTGTTGTCCAAGCTTGGTGCTTACGATTTATATTCTCCAGCTTGCGGGGGAGTGTTAGAAAATATATGTAAAAGCCCAAATATTGGCCCATCTTGAGGCCCACCTTGGTTGCTTATTTAGTCCCACATCTTAGGATAGATTTCCTCCTCTCTTTCCTCTTCTATATAAATGTACAAGTATACAATTCTATGTAGGTTTGATGGCACCTCTCAATTTGAGAAATTAATAAAATGATTGTTTCTCTCATTTTTCTACCTTCTCTACAATTCTCTTGAGAGCTACGGATAGTAAAAATTGTGGATAGACAAATTTGCTCTGCGTATAACACTCCCCTTCCCTCTTAAGTTAGGTAATGCTATGAGTATCAATGAGCAATTTTTTATCCCTTCTTTGAGATATAACTTCATATTTGAGTTGAATTTAATGTGTTAACCATTATTTTCATTAATAGTTAGTCTTTTATGCCGGAGACTTCTAAGTAAATATATACACTCACTAATTGTATTAAGAAAATTACTATTTTTGCTAAAATATAATACTTATAATTGCATGAATGAATGTCTTCTGTTTTTATTTGTTGCATTAATTTGTGGATAACAAAACTATCTGCGGATAACAAAACTATCTGTGGGTAACAATTTTTATTTTCTTTAGAGCTGCCGATAGTAAAAACATGCAGATAGACAATTTTCCTCTTGGTATAGCACTCCCCTTCCCTCTTAAGGTAGGTAATGCTATGAGTATCAATGCGCAATTTTTTATCCAGAAGTGTTGGAAATCTACTTCTTTGCGATATAACTTCATATTTGAGTTGAATTGAGTGTGTTAATAGTCTTATATTATCTAATTTAGTAATGAATTTTTCATTATTTTGGCTTGTTATTTTCATGCTTTGTTGGCCATGATTTGCAGCTTGTTCTGCATATTTATCAATCCAATTGTTTATATTGACCGTCCATATACTCAAAATTTCTTTCATGAGATCACTATCCTTCTCCATATGTCATCAGCTCCATTTGTTTTCCAATAGCATTTTCCCAATTGCTCTTATTTGTTCATCTTATTCTAATGAACATTTGTATGGTTTTGATGCTCAATATGCGGTAACAATCATTTTCATTTAACAATTTATTATAGAGTCCATATAAAAGTATTAAAAGAATGCCGGCAGCTGTTGTTTTCTAATGCTGTCACATATACAGGTTCTTTTATCAAGATTAAATCTATTTGGGGCAAAAGACTCGACAAATGCAGAGAACAAGGGTCTCGGGATGTACCGGATGACAGCAGAAGCTATCATGTGCGGCCTCTTACCAGATTCTCCAACATCTACATCCAGCAGGACAGATGGTAACTACTTTAAAAACTATATATTGTCTTCAATAATTTTCTGGTTATTTGTTCTATCTTCTGGTAAGTTGTTTATATACATTATTTTGATTGTTTCTTATGATTGAGTTGAAGTAATTTTCCGCATGTTTCCTATGTGGCTTCTTTAGCTCTTTCTTTCAATGCACCACCATCAACGATAGAGACTTGTATCTCAATTATTTCGGGTTCGCTGTATAAATCTGCATTCCCGTTCATACTGAAGACTGCATTATATGTTCTACGTATTTTGCGCTATTCTTATTTTGCACTTCTATCAAGTTTCCAGTAGTTCACCCCTTTTATCTTTTTTGATTAAAATCACCTTGATAGAACTTGGTTATCGATTTTGGGGAGAGACAGAGATGATCACCCGAGGTTTGCTAGGTAGGCGTTGTATTACCCACATTCTATTTAAGATCCAAATCATAGAATCTCCTAATCCAGATATAAGCAATTATATATACTAGGGGTCCAACTAACAAGGGAATTAAAATACATCGTGATAATAACATAAATTCAAATGGATGGGTCTAACCAATAAGGAAATAGAAATATGATGCCACAATAACGTAAATACAATACAAAAATACAGAAGTTAACAATACAAATAGGCTTTAGTCCTCTGTGGAGTGGGACGGGCGTGATTTGCGTGAATAAACCCACATGATTCACTCCTTGGACATGTCATGTGTACTCGCAAATGTATCCTAGGGATCGGAAGTGACCTTATCCCTAAGGTTGAATTATGGAAACTGCACTTTGATCTCACTCTCCATGATCTATGAGGCCTCCTGAGAGGTATGGTATTCCACTGAATGAGCAATCCGCTCATCGCCTGGGTCTGAATATCCTCAGTGCGTGAGGATAGAGCCGAGGATGGTCATAAGCATTGATCCATGATCAAGTTGTTCAGTAGGATGTCCTCGATGAGCTGATTCCCAATTGCCTTCTTGAGTTGCTATACATGGAAGATCAAGTGTATTCTTCTCTGGGTGGGAATATGGAGGTGTTAGCCACCTCGTCAATCCTCTTAAATGCCAGGAAGTGTCTTAAATAGCACCCATAATGGCATAATGCTTGGGTATATCCTATTGGTGGCTGAAACCTATCGATGAGGTCGCGGCTTCACAAACATTGCCTCTCTTGGTGTGAACTAAGGTCCCTTATGTCACGGTTAACTTGACTTGCCATGCGCCACTGGGCATTGGTGCGATGCAATTGTAGTTGACGAAGGGCCTCTTCTCGGTCTAGCAATTCCATAGCTCTCACCTTCTATTTCAGCTCAATGGAGATCAACTACACTAACATGACTACTTGGTGTTTGCAGACTCCTCTCGTTGGATTCCTGATGTAGGATAGGCAAATGGGTGCACAAAACCTAAACCTCTAGGTGAAAATGCAAATGTGATACACTGATCCTAAGACTACATGCAATGAAGCCGTCGGATACGGCGACAAATAAATTAGAGCAATGCAATTTTAACACCATGCAATTAATTAAAGGACAGTAAAACAAGCATTCAATTCAGCGAATATTAATGGTTTTCCTCCGCTCGGAGGGCCAAGGCTAAGCGCGCGACGAATAGATCCTACCTGCAAGTTATAAGAGCATCACAACAAAGTTCTACAAGTACGAATCCAAACAAAACACAATAGTCAATCCAATAAAAATGACAAATCAAATGTCCAATACAACAAGGTGCTCACCAAAGTTGCCGGCTGTCCGAGGCACTGAAGATTTTGGATCCGGATGAGTAGATCGGCGATCAAAAGTGGAACCGGCGGCGTGAAAATAATGGAGGTGGCTGTCCTCGGTGGCGGGAGATGAAACCAGGCCGGAAATAGATAGATCCAACCACGAAGGTGTAGATCCGGGCGAGGGGTGAATGAATCCGATGTTTGGTGGAGGATTCATGCAAAGGAATGGAGTATGGGTGGAGGGGATGACAGATTGGGGGGCTGAATTTCTAGATCTTACTGATCTAGAAAATTGGGGTTCTTGCGGTGGCTCCACGGGAGAAAGGGTGGGGCGGCTGGTGGCTGATGTCAGCGGGGTGGAAAGGGGGTGGCCAGACTTCAGCGGGATGGGCTGGCAGCAGTGGGGTTGCAGCTAATCAGGGAGGGGAGGCGGTGGTTGTTCAGGAGGGGCTAGCGGTGTTGGATTTTGGGAGGAGAGGAGTGGTCGGCTAGGGGTGTGGATTTCCTGGAGGATGAGTGGTTGGGAGGCTTGCTGGACAGGAGGTGGTGGAGGCCGGCGGTGGAAACAGGGAGGGGAAAACTATAGGGAATGAATAATTTATTTCATTTTTGAACAGTGGAATGAAAGTTAATTGAAAATGAAATCTGGACAGCCAAATAATGGGGTGTTTTGGGGTTGTTTGGGCTGCGGATGAGGGTTTCAGAGGGGGAAGAAGGAGGCAAGGGTTAGGGGATACCTTGGGGAGGGAGATACAAGCCTAAGGGTCGTCACCTAGGGTTTCACGGAGTCGGTACCATGGAGGGATCGCCGGATTTCGGGATTTCTCTTCTCCAAAATCTGCAATGCCTAGATCAGCCCCCTACCACTTCTATTTACAATATAACAAGGATTAGGGCATCCCCCATCAACGACTATGATTGGACGGAGGTGGGGCCACCCATATACATCAAAATAAATGCAAATATAATAAACTACTATATGAAATTGATTCGCAACACGAATCCGACGCATCCGCGGAGTCTGATCGTCGATCTGGGCACGCCATATATGGAAAGTTGTCAATTGGCCCCGAACGGGCCCCAAAACTCGTCATCCACTGCAGGTGCCTGTTTATGCTCCACATCAATCTCCCCGACTTGAAAGAATTCATCCCCCAATGAATAAAGATCAGAATTCTCCCGTTGCATGCCAGGAAAAACTCGAAGAAGTCCACCAAAGGTCGCCCAAGTGTCGTCGCTGGAAAAGTGTCCACGCCAATCAAATCCCCCTGACTAAAAAGTTGTCATCTCCGGTAAATGGAGACGGTTGTACTGAAGTCGAAGTCCAGGGGCAAATCGATCAAGCTCTGCTGCAAGTACCCATGTGTCATCAACGTTTGTAGTAGGAATGAAATGGCGGCGGCGGGCCTCCGTAATTCTCTCAACGCTCATCTCACGAGTAGTGGATCCTGGTGCGGTTGGCGGTGCCGAAGGTAGAACCAAAGAAGACGAATCCCCAGGTGGATGGGTGTCAGCAATAGGTGGTCTGTGTTAGCTATCAGACGTAGGTAGACTATGAAGGTGGTAAGGCGACGAGAGTGGGGGTGGAGATGGCTGGGTGTCGCCACTGCTCGGGCCCATATACTCGTGAGACTTGTAGTACGGCGTCAGATCCTCAACATTAAATACTGGATGGATTCTCATACTTGTCGGGATATCGAGCCGGTAGACGTTTGTTCCAATGCGACTTATAATAGAGTAGGGGCCCATTCGCCTGATGCTTAATTTTTGGGCAGGCCTCGAAGGGAGCCTCTCAGGGAGGATTCAAACCATTACCTTTTCGCCAACTTGAAATACTTGTTCCCGTCTTCGCCTATCTGCATGGGTTTTATAATTATCATTGCTCGTTATTATCCGTCGGCGGACCGACTCATGCAACTCATGTAAATGTCGTACAAAAGATTCAGCAGACTCATGCAGGTAATGCAAATGATGCAAATACAACACGACAAAAATGGTACACTCGCTATAGGAAAATCTAATAATGACCGAGATGTCTCTAAAATGTGGTGGCCTATCAGGAGGTTCTTTCGGTGGAATATAAAAATATTCATCTAGTGGGCGACGAATACCAAAAAGACTTCTTGGGACAACAATACTGAGTTGCAGAACTATGAGATGCCAAATACATTCCAAGGATTGTGCGCCATCGGACGGCTCACCTAGTGGTAGATAAAAAAATTCATCGTGAAGAATGTCATCACTGAAAGTACTGGCGCAGGTGGGGACAAAAGAACATAATGTAGGGGTGTGTCGAGTACTATCCAAATGATAAGGCCCGTCAGGCGGCTCTCCCGGAGGTATATAAAAGTCCTCTTGAATATTCAACTCGCTAGTGCGAAGGTACAAGTCAAGCATGCAAAGTGGAGTGCTTCTTGGGAAGGGAAGCTCTTCAAATGGGTCTCTCGGGCGATCAACAAAGGGTTTCCCAAGGGGATCAATAATGACAAGATGATCTACTAAAAGAAAACTGCCACCAACAGTAGTGTCTATGAAAGTAAATGGGGCATCCACACCAAAGTGAATGCTAGATCCATGACCCTCACAGGGGAGTAGTGGCTTTTCAGGAGGCTCATCGGGAGGTTCAATGACAAAGTCAGTAATAGTGGGATGATCCTCCGGATGAATGTCGATGATAGAGGTAGTGTCCTCATAAGCGAGTGAGGCAGTCACTGGGAGGTCAACACTATGCTCTCGGCTCTTGGTCGTAATATGGCTCGGGACAATGCTGAGGGAAGAGTAAGAAAAATCCATACTCAATAGCGGTCCGTTAGGTATAATGTCGAGGCCTATCTTTTTAGTTAACTGGGAAACTAAATCTAAGTGAGGTGTAGAAGGTGGATATACCACTACTGTGTCACTGAATCGCTCGTCTCTACTCTCGTGATCACGCTCCCTAGTCTTATTAGTATCACTCTCCACCTGTATGAAATGGTCATGATCGGACTGGACTCCAAGGTCAAGTGGGAACCGAGTCTCATCCAGACTAGATAAATCAAAATCAGGTGTCACGTCTTTCATGTCAGTGGGAGCACTACTAGACATGTCGGTGGCTTTACTTAAATCCCTAGGCTTCCTCCTATTGATCAAGTTGATCAAAAACTAACCGTTGAAATTCGGCCTCAAGTATTTTTGTTAGTTGAACATTAGGAGGGTCTTGATATGTGTGTGATCTTGACGATGGTGATCTCTATAGGGCTCCTAAGAGTCACCTAGACGGTCATCCCTAATATAACTAGATTGTGCTCGTGGGTGGACATGATTTCTACGGACCGGCGGCGATGGGCGAGGATGATCAACATTATAGTATGAGAACCTCTCTGGAGGAATCCTATGGGGTCGAGCATGTACTAAGTTTGATTCATCTAATAGTGGAGAAGTGTAACGATGCTGACCTGAATGGTACTTAGTCCTACCATTATACGGTCGTGGAGAGGTGTAATGATGATAATGTGAGGATCTTCCATCATGGTGTTCGTCTCTAGCATAATAGAATCGTCTCGGAGGGTTGACACAATCTCGGGAAGTAGTGTGCCGCAAATGATAATAATCATCACAATAACTTGAGGATTTCTCTGAAGTCGCTCTATGAGATCGGGTATAGGCAGTCTCGGAATCCCCAAATAGAAGAGAGGAACGTCGACGATAATTAGTCATGGATGAACCTAAAAACTCTATATGACCTACCACTACATATATAAATGTGGCCTAAATCTTGAGCTCTGATACCAATTAAGAGTAGGCTAATGGGTGCACAAAACCTAGACCTCTAGGTGAAAATGCAAATGTGACACACTGATCCTAAGGCTACATGCAATGAAGCCGCAGGATACAACGACAAATAAATTAGAGCAATGCAATTTTAACACCACGCAATTAATTAAAGGACAGTAAAACAAACATTCAATTCATCGAATATTAGGCTTTCCTCCGCTAGGAGGGTCAAGGCTAAGCGCACGACGAATAGATCCCACCTGCAAGTTATAAGAGCACGACAACAAAGTTCTACAAGTATGAATCCAAACAAAACACAGTAGCCAATTCAATAAAAATGTCAAATCAAATGTCCAATACAGCAAGGGGCTCACCAACATAGCGGGTTGACCGAGCCACTGAAGATTTTGGATCCGGATGCGTAGATCGGCGATCAAAAGTGGAACCGGCGGCGTGAAAATAATGGAGGTGCCTGTCCTTGGTGGCGGGAGATGAAAAAGGACCGGAAATGGATAGATCCGACCATGAAGGGGTAGATCCGGGCGAGGGGTGAATGAATCTGATGTTTGATGGAGGATCCAGGCAAAGGAATGGAGTATGGATGGAGGGGATGACAGATTGGGGGGCTGAAATTCTAGATCTGGACTGATCTAGAAATTGGGGCTGTTGCAGTGGCTCCACGGGAGAGAGGGTGGGGCGGCTGGTGGCTGGCGTCAGCGGGGTGGCAAGGGGTGGTCGGACTTCAGCGGGATGGGCTGGCAGCAGTGGGGTTGCAGCTAATCAGGGAGCAGAGGCGGTGGTTGTTCAGGAGGGGAGGCTGTGGTTTCAGGAGGGGCTGGCGGTGCAGGCTTTTGGGAGGAAAGGAGTGGTCGGCTAGGGGTGTGGAATGCCTGGAGTATAAGGAGCGGCTGGGATTCTTGCTGGACAAGAGGCGGTGGAGGCCGGCGGTGGAAACAGCGAGGGAAAAAACTATAGGGAATGAATAGTTTATTTCATTTTTTAATAGTGGAATGAAAGTTAATTGAAAATGAAATTTGGACAGCCAAACAGTGGGCTATTTTGGGGTTATTTGGGCCGCGGATGAGGGTTTCAGAGGGGGAAGAAGGAGGCTGGGGTTAGGGGATACCTTGGGGAGGGAGATACAAGCCTAGGGCTCGTAACCTAGGGTTACACGGAGTCGACACCATGAATGGATCGCCAGATTTTGGGATTTCTCTTTTCCAAAATCTGCACTGCCTAGTTCAACCCCATATTACCTTTATTTATAATAAAACAAGGATTAGGACATCCCCCATCAATGACTATGTTTGGTCGGAGGTGGGCCCACCTAAATACATCAAAATAAATGCAAATATAATAAACTACTATATGAAATTGATTCGCAACGCGAATCCGGACGCATTCGCGGAGTCCGATCGTTGATTCGGGCACGCCATATATGGAAAGTCGTCAATTGGCCCCGAATGAGCCCCAAAACTCATCATCCACTGTAAGTGCTCGTCTATGCTCCACATCAATTCCTAGATTGTTCATGACTTTCATTCCACTGTAGCTGGTATGCACTCTGACCCCCTAGACAATGCACTTGATTGGGAGTGCATGATGGGGGCTAAACAACAATTAATGATAAACTTTCTAGTCGACCGGAAGACCAAGTACTAAACTGCCTCACCAGCAGGCCTGCAACAACCACCCCAAATCTCAAACTTTTTATTGGATGACATAGCTATGGATGACATGGGTATAATATTTGTCTATTTGTGATGGTAGGTCGTATGCCCACGTTTGAGCATTTCATATTGGGCAAGTATCCATATGCCACCAGCTCCATTGCATGATTCTTCATTTGGGTGGTGGCCCAATTAAAGAAAACCCATCGCTCCATTCTGAACGACTATGATTAAATCTTTATGAATTCATTCTGGTGGGAAATGTTCAAATACCATGGCACCCAATTGCGCTTTAGTACCACCTACCATCCTCAGACGGATGAGTTGTTGTTTGTAAACATATTTACGATGTTCACAGTTGAACAACCCCACCCTTGGTCACGAGAGGTTAACACCAAAGTTCCTACATCACATCCTCACGAATGTCGAGTTGAAGCCTTTGATATTCCCAAGGTGACTTTCCAGGAGAAAGGGACGAGGCGAATACTTGAGACTGTGACTTGGCATGACGGGCTGTGGTATCTGGATCGGAAAGGATTGAATGCGACTCTTGTATTTGTGGTAGAGAAGGCTGATTTTAGAGGACAAAAGATGAGTGTAGAAGATATGATGATACTTCATCACAAGCGGTTGATGCACCCTTCTTTTGGTACTATAGCTAGGCTATTTCTTGTTATTTTTGATTGATCAAATAAAATCAAACTAGTGTGTGATGTCTGTGATTTAGGCAAGCTTACTTGGAGTTCATATGTTAGTACGAGCCAAAGAAACTCTTCCGTGTTTGATGTAGTTCATTCTGATGTATGAGGGCCTTGTGCTGTAAGTTTTTGGAATGTTTATAAGTACTTTATAACCTTTATTGATTGTGCATCATGTCTTACTTGGTTATACCTGATGAAAAATAAAAGTGAGGTACTTGCTGCTTCCGAGAGTTCCATAAGCACGTTCAAGCACAATACACTGCGGTGATTAAAGTACTAAGGTCGAATAATGAGACAGAATACACTAATAGGGCAATGAAGGAGTACTTATCTGCTCATGAGATATTGCATCAGACCACCTGTGCATAAACACTAGCACAAAACGAAGTTGCGAAAAGGAAAAACAGACACCTTTTGGAGGTGACAAGGAGTATGATGCTTAACATGAAGGTTTCTTAGAATCTGCGGGGATATGCAGTAGTGATAACGACAAAGCTGATCAACAGGATGTCATCACAGGTTCTGGGATGGAAGCCTCCGTGTCAGCAATTGCAGGGACATAATAGGGGGATTCTTCCTTTAAAGGTATTTGAGTGTGTGTGCTTTGTGAAGGACAACATGTCAGGTGTTTGTAAGTTTTATGCGTGGGCAATCAAGTGTATCTTTGTGGGATACTCTTTTACTCAGAAGGAGTATGTGTGTTGGAGTCCAGTGGAAAAAAAAGCTTTGTGAGTATGGATGTCCACTTTAGAAAGCTGGAGCTGTACTATCAGCATAAGGGAGCCCAACCCACACTAGAATCGTCAGATACCGAAAATATAAGGCGAGATAGGAAAAGGTTAGTGACAGATCTGGGAGTGTGGCAAGGAGGATCAGTGGAGGAGCAGGAGAGTGATGAGGAGCAGGAGCGGCATATTGAGGAGGAGAGGCGAGAGGTTTGACCTACGACTCAGGGGGAGCTACTTATATATAGTCATTGTTTTAAATGTCCTCCGACATGTCCGACATGTCTCCCGACATGTCATTTTTTAGGGCAAAACGATATGTTTTTCTAAAAAAATAGATTATGTCCTTTTGTAAAATATAGGCCGACATGTCCGATTTTTTCCGATATATTGGCCGACACGATTTTTAAATATATCGTCCGCTATTTTATTTTATGTTATATTAGCATACTAGCAACATATATTTAAATCGCCTATGAATATTATATTATGTATGTTTAAATCGATTAGACTTATTGTTTTTATTTTTTAACGTTTTATTCTTACTACCAATTTTATATAATTGTTTCACATTTTTTAATTTTATATTATAAAAAATATGAAAATATTTAAACGTTTATTATTTGAATGTTTGCATGTTTTTAAAATAAATTTATAAGTTTGGAAAGACTTATAATTAATCAAAGATTTTTAACTTTTAAATCTTCTTTATTTTCAATAAACTTATTATTATCAAAGTAATTTTATTGCATACTATTAAATATATTTTACAATGTATCATTTTGTATTTGTTAATAATATTTTACCTTAATTATTATTCGATTTTATCTTGTAATATAAATGACTCATTTTTATTTATTTGTTATATTATTTTTCTATTTTTATAACATATAATTATAGTTATGATACATAAAAATAAAAATTTTATTTATAAGATATGAAAATCCCATATTTTAAAATATCCCCGACATGTCTCCGACTTCCGAAATCCGATATTTAAAAACTCAATCCGATTTGTCGCTGACATCCGATATTTAAAACAATTGTATACAGTAGTAGGAGGAAACTGTCAGCAGTACCAGATCCAGTGCCTGTGCCCAGTCTAGATCCTAGTCCCTTGGCTATGTCGGTCCTTACTCCTGGAGCACTTATATCACCGCAAGCCTCAGGTGATATCCTTCCCCCTACTTCTCAACTTCCAACTATCACATTACGGAAGACTACCCGCTGCAATGCGGGGAATCCTCCTAATAGATATGATTAAGACCTTGTTTCCTTTGTCTCTTATGTTCTTATCTCTTCTTGCCACAGAGCATTCATTGCATTGTTGGATAGTATTATTGTATCTAACAATTGGCAGGTTGCCAAAGACTATCCGAAGTGGAAGGCAATGATGAAGGAAAAGATGAGGGCTCTTGAGAAAAACAAGACTTGGGAGTTTGAATAGCTGTCAAAGGATAAGAAGATCGTCAGGTGCAAATGAGTGTTCACTATGAAGCAAAACCCAGATGAACAAGTTGAGCGCTGCAAGGCTCGCTTAGTTGCCAAAGGGTATAACCAGACCTATGACATCGATTATGACGAGACATTTGCACCCATTACGAAGATGAGCACTGTCATGATTCTGATTATCTTGGTGGTGAATGGTGGATGGATGTGACACCAACTGGATGTGAAGAATGCATTCATTCATGGAGATCTTGCAGAGGAGGTGTACATGGAGATACCATCAGGGTTTGGCACGGACAAGACAAAAGACAGAGTCTGCAAGTTGAAGAAGTCTTTATATGAGCTGAAGCCGTCACCTCGGGCGTGGTTCGACAGGTTCAGGAAGACGATGATTGAGATGGGATATCAACAGATAAATGTTGATCACACAGTATTTTTCAGGAGGAATGAACGGCACATCACCATGCTTGCGGTATATGTGGACGACATAATCATCACAGGGGATGATAAGCGGGAGAATGCTCTGGAAAGGGGCTAAAGTTCAAAAGGAACAGGCATATGAAGATTGAGGGTTACTGCGACTCTGACTGGGCAAGCTGTGCGGATGACAGGAGGTCCACTTCAGGCTATTGCATATTTGTGGGAGACTATCTGGTCTCCTGGAGGAGCAAGAAATAGTCAGTTGTAGCTAGATCGACAACAGAGGCAAGCATAGAGCCATGACATTAGGTTTTTCATAAAATAAAAGTTTGATAGTGGATTACTGGAGTTGAGTCACGTCTTGACCAAGAGTCAGGTAGCAGATTTTTTGACTAAAGGACTTAGTTCAAAGGATATGATTAGGGGTTGTGACAAGATGAGTTTAGTGAATATCTTTCACCAATTTTGTGGAAGAGTGTTGTAATAAAAAATCATAGGCTATATAAAGCCATTGGTGGCTTCCCTAATAATATTTAGGGTTCATTTTTTCTTAACTATTTTACAAAAACTTGTCAAAATTAGACAGAACCATTGAATCAATGCATTAAAATAGATAACATATAACTTATACAAAATATATTAAAATCAAAGCTATGCTCTACATTTTGTCTCAATAAAATAAATCATGCAAGCATATTAACAAAAAACCATAAAATGAATCCTCAGTTTATCGACATTTGCAGAAGGAACAAACTCGTGCTGCATTTTTGTTGGCTCGCAGGTCTGAAAAATATCCGCTCAGGAAAAGTTTTAAACAAATCACGAATTAAAAGCTCAAGAATCTGAAATATCTTAAACATCAATTCAATAGATGATCTCATTGATCTCTCATAGAACAAAGCACCATTCGTCGAAAAGGGAAACACATCCATGAATAAAATTGTGAGCAGGGAGACGACTCATATACTAGTGTGGAATTATTGACGAAATATTGTGAAATAAAACAAAAACGTCCATCAAACAGTTTAGAGAGGAATATCCAATGTAGAGAGGATCGAATTTAGATTGGTTCCTCACCTGAGCTTGATTTGGCATCAACTGAACTGGCGCAGTCTTAGAATTCGGGAAGCGAACGAGGGAGAAGGAAACTAGAATCTCAATGAAGGGAGAGACTGGATATTTATAGGGGAATCTACGCTAAAAATGCCCAGTGGAAACCCTAGAGGGAGGAGGAAGGAAGACAGCTCTTAGTGATTCGCGATTTATCAAGTGTGGGCGGCCGCCCACACTCGCCCCAAGGTAGGTTCGCCCATACTTTTCTCTCTCTATTATTATGTATGAATGAATCATTTGAAATTTTTTTGCTTTTCAAATTTTGTAGATGCTTTATTTAAAAATACAGGGATCTTATCATTCAAAAGTATAGTACTCGTATTTAGGTATTATTCCACTGTATTTGTTAGAAATACTCCTTTGTTCCATTTTGATATGTCAAGGATGAGTTTTAATTAAAATATGTCCAGCATTCCCAATTTTAATTAAATCATTCATATTTTGAATTCCAAGTTCAAAAAAATCTTTGTAATATATGTACTTATGTATGTCTGTTTAATACCCACCCCCTATTTAACTAAGCTTAGGGCTTGCTTGATGGTGATTTTACGTGTTTTGTGTGAAAAAACAAAATTATGGATAGAAAAATTGAACTCTTTAAAGTTGTTTTTAGTAGAAAATAAAGGAATAAAATCTTATTATTCACATAATTTCTTTACATCAATACATTTCTCCCCTATATATACACACAAGAGGGAGACCCAAAAATCAAATCTAAGATGTGGGATTAATCCCAAAAGGAGGATCCCGCTAACGACACATCAATTTGTACTATTAGCACATCAATTTTCAACACTTCCCCTAAAGGTTGGCGAAAGATAACCATTAAGCCCATCTTGTCACACAATCTGCATAAATCCAGTGATCTAAGTCCTTTGGTTAGACAATCAACAACTTGTTTTTTTGTAGTAATATGACTCAGCTTTAGTATCCCACCATCTAGCTTTTCTTTGATGAAAAACCTATCGATCTCTATATAACATATTCTTGGTTTTATCATGTTGGACGAGATTGATTGCAATGCTAATGGTTGACTTGCTATCACTCCACAATGTCACCCGTCCACATTGATCTATCTTGAGTTCACTCAGCAGGACTTTCAACCATAACAGCTCCCCTACTCCTGAGGCCATGACCCTGTATTCCGCCTCAGCTGTAGATCTCGCAACTACAATCTGCTTTTAACTTTTCTAGAAGACAAGGTTGCCCCCCCCACAAATATGCAATATCCCGATGTGGATCTCCTGTCATCTGCACAGCTAGCCCAGTCAGAGTCGCAATAGCCCTTGATATTCAAATGTCCATTCTTTCGGAAGATCAGTCCCTTTACTGGTGCACTCTTTAAGTATCTAAGAATCTGATACACTGCATCCAAGTGCCCCTCCCTGGGATTGTGCATATAGCAGGCTACTATGCTCACAACAAAAGATATGTCGGGACATGTGTGACTCAAATAGATCCGGTGACCTGCCTCTGATACCTCTCTTTATCAGTTGGTTCTCCTGCCTCAGCGCTGAGCTTAGACTTCTGATCAATACGAGCAACTGCGGTCCTGCAGCCCAACATCCCCGTCTCTTTGAGCAGATCTAACACATATTTTCGTTGAGATAGAATAATTCTCTCTGCACCGCGAGCCGCTTCTATCCCAAGGAAGTATTATAACTGCCACAAATCCTTCACTTCAAATTCTTTGCCTAATTTTATCTTTAGCTGAGCAATTTCCTTCTCTTCATCGCCCGTAATAATCATATCGACATTACTGTGTGATCTTCACTCTGCCTGAAAAATATTGTATGATCAGCATTGCTCTGTCGATATCCCCTGTTAACCATCGCTTTCCTAAACCCGTCAAACCAGGCTTGAGGAAATTGCTTTAGCCCATACAGTGATTTCTTGAGTCTACACACCTTGCCTACCGTTTGTTTTGTGTCAAAGTCTGGTGGCACCTCCATGTATACTTCCAACAGATCTCTATGAAGAAAAACATTTTTTGCATCAATCTGGTGTAGTTTTCATCCCCCATTTTCCGCCAAAGATATCAATGTCCGTACCGTGCTCATTTTTGCGACGGGTGCAAAGGTCTCATCGTAGTCAATGACATAAGTTTGACTGTAACCTTTTGCTACCAATCGAGCCTTGTAGTTCTCAACCTGCCCCTCTGAGTTTTTCTTCACAGTGAAAACTCACTTGCACCCAACTTCCTTTTTCCCTGGTGGTAGCGACACAAGGTTCCAAATTTTATTTTTCTCCAATGCGCCAGGTTCTTTTAGCATTACAATTTTCCATCGAGGATCCTTCTTAGCAATCTGCCAACACTTAGGAATAGAAACAATGTCTAAAGATGCAATGAATGCTCCATGTGCAGGGGATATATGGGCGTAGGAAACAAATTTGGCAATGTCATGTGGAAAGCCATGTCAATCAGGTGAGACTCTCGCATTCTTGTGAGAACTTCGTCTTACCGGCAAGGGAGTAGGAGTAGAGAGATGATGAGTTATCTTACCTGGGATGTTTGAACTTGTGGTGGATGGTGCAGGTATCTCAATGATCGGAGTAGGCAGAGCCAAGGGATTTGACACAGGTTGCAAAGTAGGCATTGTAGTCTCGCTCGACTTCCTTCTTCTCATATATACCCTTAACTCCCCCTGAGTCCGAGGTCCATCATTAACAGATTCTCTCTTCTCAAGAACCGGCACCTCAACTGACTATGATTCTTTTGGCACAGGTGATAATGAGATACTCACTATCCGTCTCTCACCACCATAGCTATCCTCCCCTATTGTCTCATATTTTCTACACCGAGTGATTCTCCAAGAGGCGAGTCAATCGAAGAGGAGTAATATGACTCAAGCTCTCTGAATGTGACATCCATGCTAACAAATAACTGTCTCCACCGAATTTTAACACACATACCCCTTTTGGGTAGCTGAATACCCAACAAAAACACACTTCAGGGCCCTTGGATCTAATTTTCCCACATTTGGTCTTTTATCATGCACAAAGCACACACAACCAAAGGTCTTGAGGGAAGAATATCTTCATTCTTCACTCGCAGTATCTCAATCGGAGACTTCTAATCCAATACTTGCAAGAGCATCTGATTGATTAAGTAGACTGTTGTTAATACGGCTTGTTCCCACAGATACTTTGGCACCTTCATTGTTATCATCATACTCTGAATCACTTCCAGAAGATGCATGTTCTTCCGTTCTGCTATTTCATTCTGCTCTGGTATTTATAGACAAGTAGTTTGATGCTGGATTCCCTGTGAGGACAAGTATTCTTCAAATGCCCTGTTGGTGTACTCTCTCTCATTGTCAAACTTCAACACCTTTACGACCACACCATGTTGAGTTTGAACCCCTTTATGAAAATCTTTGAAGCAAGCAAGACATCACTTTTGTTTTTCATTAAATAGAGTAAAGACACACGTGATAAGTAGTTAATGAAAGACACAAAATACCGAAATCTATTTATAGTGAGTGTGGGACATGGTCCCCAAATATCAGAATGTATCAGATTAAATGAATGAGAACTCATACTTCCAGAACTAGAATAAGAATTTCTACTGTGTTTTCCTAGTTCGCATGCATCACGTACAAGTTTTTCTTGATTTGCCTTTTTAAATAGAATAAGATCCATTTGACTCAAAACAATAAAAGAAGGATGACCCATACGTCGATGATGAAATAATAATATGTCCTCCGCACTCTTTCCGACTTCTGCATCTTCTTCAATAATGGTTGAAAGGGTTGAGTCTATATTTTCTCTATCCAAGTACCACAAGCCACTATGTCATGTGCCAATCCCAAGTTTTCTACCGGTCTCTTTCTCCTTAAAGATCACTGTCGGGATATCAAACAAAGCAATACATTTTAGTTGGGATATGATATCACTAATGGATAAGAGATTCACAGAAAAGGAAGTAACATGAAAAACATTGGACTAAGTATAAGTGTTGGTACATTGTACGGTACCCTTACCAACCACTGGCTGAGTTGTGTCATCGGCAGTTTGGATGCGCTTTAGAATTGCTAGGGGAGTATACGAAAGGAATTTTGTAGCATCCCCAGTGACATGTCTAGAAGCACCATAATCGACTATCCAATCTTATGATCAGTATTGGATATAGATGTGAGGGCAAGAGTTTCTCTCATACCTGTGGTTGAATGAGCGAACGAGGCAACGCTACCACTTGATGAAGCTGGCATGAGTGCATCGCCAATTACTCCCTTTTGCTTTATCCGCATCAGTTGGGAGTAAGCGTTCATACCAGCTCCTCTGAGTTACCCGTCTCATCCCTACTTTCGTCTACCCCGTCCTCGGCTATCATAAGGTTTGCTCGGTAGCCTCCTCTTCCACCATCTCTGCGACCCCCACGACCGCGACCACGGTAGCCTCCTTTTACCCATCCATCTGCATCCCGCTCTTTTGGTGGCTTGGGGCAAGCCAGTCGTAGTTGACCTCCCTCTCCACAATTGTAACATTGTTGTATTTCACCCTTGTATCCTGTGTGCCTAGGATTGGTTACTACTAGAGCTGATTTCGCCCCGGCGGGTAAAGTTGCACCAGACTGAAGCCTAATCCGTCTCTCCTCCTGCATCATAGCTGAGATTGTCTCGTCCAGGGTAGGAATCTTTGGCCGAGCGAGCAAAATTGCACTCCTTTGCTCAAATGTCGTGTTAAACCCCCTCATAAAGTGCATAGTCCTCCGCTGAGCATCTTGCTCCCCTTTCGTGCATTCAGGATCTTTGCAGCATGCGGCTGGTGAGAAATTATCAGTCTGCCATAGTCGCTCCAGATCTGCGAAATACTCCTGAATTGTACGATCTCTCTAGGTTACAGTCTCAACCTCCTGTTTGATCTGAAACACGCGCATGTTGTTGTCGACTGCTGCATAGAGCCTTTGTAACTTCCCCTAAACATCACTTTCAGTCTCTATGCCATCCACCGTGATAGCGATAGATGCGACCATCGACTTTAGGAGCCAAGTGTGCAGCAGGCTATGTGTAGTATTCCACTCATTGTATTCGTTCGATTCCTTTTCAGGATCCCCCTTGCCCCTTCTCACCAGTCAGATAGCCCTCCAAGTTCCTCCCAGAGAGTGCCCTCTTCACCCGACGAGACCAGCTTAAGTATGCAGCTGATCTATCGAGTTTTAGCTCTACAGGGGGAAGATCCAACTTCATCGGAGGTAACGACGACTGGACCGAGCCATCTCCTTTGGACATTCGAAAGAACTTCAAGAAAACATTTAGGTCCGCCTCCATTTTTGCAACCAATTTCTCCATGAGCAAGTGAAACTCTCCAGAAAACGTGCACTGAGAAGTTCTCGCACCACGACAATCCCACTACGCACGTTGCGTGACGCACGCTGTGCGTTCCCTCTGTGTGATGTAGGAAAGACGCCTTTCGTCGGAGTAGTGCCCTAAGAGGTATTAGAAGTCCTAGAAATCCTCTCCAAGAAAGATTACTTGTGGCAGCAAAGGGTTTGCGATTGCCAAAGTTCATTGTTCCGGACGTCTTTGCAAAAGATGCATGTTGCTCCTGCCGTGATTTCCAATGTCGTGCCTACTCCGATCCTTCCTGCGCACATACTGTCGCAAACCACTACTCTCCTCTGTTGCGAAAGACACACGCCGCTCCTGCGGTGATTTCCGATACCGCGCCTTCTTTGATCCTTCCTGCGTGCGTACTGTCGCAAACTTATGCGCGCTCCTCTGTCGCGAAAGACGCACGCCGCACTCCCGCAGTTAGACCTTCCGCGATGTTTCCTTCCGCTCACTGCCCGGAAAGGAAATAAAATAAAATTGCAAGAGAGTGAGCTAAAATCACGGGATTTGTGGGGACTAATTTTATTTCCCCAACCTACCTCTGATACCAAGTAGAAATTAAAAGAATAAAATCTTATTATTCATATAATTCCTTTACATCAATACATTTCTCATCTCCTATATATACACACAAGAGGGAGACCCAAAAACAAAATCTGAGATGTGGGACTAATCCTAAAAGGAGGAGCCAACTAACGACACATAAATTTGTACTATATTTGCACACCAAATTCCAACATATTTGAACGGATTATTTTAAGTGCTTCATAAAGAAGCTCTTGGTTGCCTTAATTTTACAAGATGAAGCCCAATCAAATGAGCCCTCCGATGTCTTTGTTTCACTATTTGTCAAGGTTGAGTACTCTAAAATCAGCTTTACTATAGTAAATGAATCAGCAAAATCATTTTTTTCCATTTCATTTTCATTAAACTCCTTTGGTAGTTGAGGAATTTCTTTAATTAGTATATAAATTTTACATTCTAAGGTAACATGATGCTTCAAGCTCAGAGTTTTTTATTAATAATAAATCCCACTATGCCACATTATTTTGGCACTCACCTTGTTGCATTCAGTTAAGCTGCATATCCATCTTCAGGCGGGCTTGTGTGGATCGACGAATGGAATGCGCTTCAGCACCCTATTGCCGCCTCATTCCTCGCCGTGCTTTATAGTGATTACATGCTAACCTCGAGGACTCCAACATTTTCATGTAGTGGGGTGACCTTTTCATCTTCAGATCTCCGCAAATTCGCTATGTCACAGGTAGAGAATCCATCGCTGCTCTCTTCGACGAGTGATTCCAAAAGCTTACATTAAGCTAACACCTTCACTATATATACATTAATGTAGGCTGATTATGTATTGGGAAATAATCCAATGGGGATGAGCTATCTTATTGGTTATGGGGACAAATACCCCAAGCAAGTGCACCATCGAGGGGCTTCGATCCCGGTAAATGCGAACACTGGTTGTGATGGATTTCAATGGCTCAAATCACCGAACCCGAACCCTAATGTCGCTGTGGTGCTGTTTTGTTGGCGGTCCTTTCAAGAATGACTCGTACATTGACGACCGTAACAACTCCATGCAAACTGAGCCCACCACCTATAACAGTGCTGCTCTCGTGGGCTTACTTTCTGCTTGGTCACCACATCGTCCGTAGCTCTCTCCTTTAACTAGATTCAGCACACCCGGACAGTAAGTCCTCGCCCATATTGCCTACGTTCGCTACGATCATTATCATGTAATGTTGTATCTATCAATGATTTATTTGTCTTCCATTTTGTGCACAGGCGCCATGATCATTATGGTTGTGTAGTGTTGTGTCTATCATTGATTTATCTGTTTTTATCATCATGGTGCTATGTCTATCATTGCTTTATTTGTTTTGTGTGGCTCGTAGCGAAGGTCAATGTTTTGTCATGAACGCCCTCGCTCTCGCTTATGTAAATCTACGTATGTAGTGTCATGGAAGGAGCATAATGGACTTGTGTTTCTTATATATGTAGCTAGATATGCATTAATAAGAAATTCAAATCAAAATTTGTATATTTGTCAGGGGAACAAGCAGCCTTTTGTTAGTGATAAGGTACAACTTAGTTTATTAGAGCAAAGATGAGTATATGAAATATAATTTTAGTTGGTTTCTTTTATGTAAGAGTATAATGCAAGAAGAGTTGTAATGGGGAGAGATAATGGCTCCGTTGGGCACCGTGGCGGCCGTCATAAACGTCTGGATTAAACCGTCATTTGTTAGGGATCACATAACAAACATCATCCGTTTGAACATAAA